>OV656866.1:67810002-69010002 GCA_927399465.1 Sarcophaga caerulescens
AATGAAGCCAAAAACGTGATGCAAAGCGCAAAGACAAAAAATTCAGTGGTGAAAGGAACAAAATCAATGAAGCAAAGAGAATAAAGATATCGCAATCTAGTCTTCAAAAAATATCAATTTAGCGCATCTACGTCGCACTGGCCCTTGCATAAGTGCAATCAAGCAAACATATGTAATTTATATAGACCAAATACGCTTTTTTCGGACTGTATTGCAAGCCTAAGGTTTTTAGCACATTATTGCACCTTTCAACAATATGATTATATTATTTATTTATTTATTTTACAGTTTTTTCGATTAATTTTCTTTCGTAAGCTTCTGTATGGTATTAACTTATAGGCAGAATCTACCTACATAAGTATATACATATATGTACCTTTACATTCGCACCTATCATGTTATTTTGAATATGAATGATAAATTTTTGTGAATCTCCGCATAAAACACATCACATCCTTGTTCTGCCATAATGTCGGCTGCTTAAATTCTTTGAAAATTAAAAAAAAACAGAAAAAAGAGCTGATACAAAACAATAAAAGAGAATTTAAACTATGAACATCTGTTTCTTTTAAGAAAACATACTTTTCAGTTTTGTCATTATCGAATTTTTTACTTACGCAAGAATAAAATCACAGTTAAAAAATCGCATTTTCACGCATATGTATATATTGTTACGAAAATGAAAACAGTGTGCCATCGTTTAACGTTAAAAATGATAAATAAAAGCTACACCAACAACTACACGGACAAATGCGGCTAGCTTGAGTACAAGTAAACCAACAACAACAGTGTGAGAGAGAAGGGAATAGACAAGTAAGCGAACGCACAAACAACAATGTGTACACAGTACACAAACAACAATGTAGTCGCGATAGAGTTCTCAAGAAAGCGAGAACACTAACCTTCTACTTCAAGAACGTTCGTTAGACTGTTTGTGTAAGACTATAAAAGGGCAAGATAAAGCAGACGACGAGTAGTAGTAATTCAGTCAGTCTTGTGTGAAGACGCGGTGTGTGTGAAGAGAACAGTCGTGGTTTGAAGATCTCCGCTATACAGATCTAACGAACAAGTGTTGTCGCTTACAAAAAGGTTGTAGCAGAGAAGAATATCGAACAAGCAATTATTGTTGTAGTTATTGTTGTATACGTTGTGTAAGTTGGGAACAGTGACACAAAAATAGTGCGTACAATAAAGAGTTAATTGAAACTAAACACATATTTGTTTTTACTTTGTTTGCAATCAACGAACTCATATTTTAAAAGTTTTTAAAAAGGTAACAACGCAACAATATACCAAATCATTTCATGTAGCTTTAATATACTTTTTTTCAAAATTTAGAAAATTCCACAGAAATATTAAATTAACTTTTATAATATACATATAATCCAATTAATTTATTTAAAAATGCAGCTTCGCATTTTTTACAAATTTATTATTGTATAAAAAACATTTTGGGTTAACGAGCTTATAAAACCAGTTCGCATAGAAAATATGATTAGAAAACCTTTCATATTTTAGGAATACTTGTTTTTTCTTAATTTTAGAGTTGTTTGTTTTTCTTAATTAAAAGAAGTATTTTAAGCTATTATTTAATTACACGGTGCGACAGTGAAAATACACCCGAGTAACTACATGGTCTCAGTTGTTCAGTTAGTTGAGTAGAACTCAAAAATACCATTTTTTATATTTCGCGAATCCTCCAAACTTATTTTATTTGACAAAAACGATTTTTTTATCTTTTCTGATTAATGGATTTCGCAACACATCCTTCCAGGCGCCTCTGCTTCTTGCGCGCCTACACCAGTTGATCACACCAATCGATGACAGCGCTTCCTCGATTTGGTCCTTCCAACGGATACAAGGTCGACCTCTTCGCCGACTTCCGCAGATCCGCTCATCAAATACCCGTCTCGCCGGAGCATCCTCCTCCATTCGAACGACATGGCCGAGCCAGCGCAGCCGCTGGATATTAATACGCTGCACAACGTCCATGTCGTTGAGGAGCTCATACAGCTCACTGTTGAATCGGATGCGGAAATCATCGCCAACTCGCACTGGACCGAAGATCTTACTTAGGACTTTTCTTTCGAATACTCTCAAGGCTGCTGCATCAGTGCTTAATAGGGTCCATGGCTCTGCGCCATAAAGAAGCACGTGTAGGATGAGCGTCTTGTAGAGTATTAGTTTTGTCGTACGAGAGGTCTCTGCTACTCAATTGCCTATTGAGACCATACTAGCACCTGTTGGCAAGAGCGATCCTGCGTTTGATCTCCAGACTGACATCATTTTTGGTGGTAACGGTAACGTTTTGCTCTCATTTACTGCCAGACCCATCTTAGTAGACTCCCGTTCAATAGCACTAAATGCAGCAGTAACAAGCAACTGGACGCTTTTTTGAAAAATAGTGCCATTACGATGCACTCCCGCCTTCCGCAGAACACTCTCCAATACGAAGTTGTATAGGTCGCATGATAACGGATCGTCTTGTCTGAAACCTCGAACGGTATGAAAAGGTTTGGGGAGGTCCATTCCTACCTTGACGGAGCTAAGGAACTGCTCAACGTCATTCTGCATACCCTTATCAGGACCTGCCGAGAGTTTATCCCAGAGCTTATCCGAGAGTTGAGCGGAGAACGCCTCAGCTGTCCTTTGTGATCGCAGCTTCTTAACGTCCAGCTTTCGCAATGCTCTAGAGCGCGCAGACCTCGAGGCGTTAATGAGCAATCAAAAATTGGCTGCGACAAGATAGTGGCTCGAGTCGTCAATCTGGTTGGACGTTGATCGATCGGTGGACATCCAAGTGGCCTTGTGAATGTCGATATGCTGAAACTTGGTGCTTCATACTACCATGTTCCGCGCCGCGGCCGCGGCCGATCAGCCTCATACCATTGGAGGTAGTATTCGCGTGGGGGCTGAACTGTCCGACAGTGGGGCCAAAGATACTTTCCCGCCCGACCTTCGCATTAAAATCTTCGAGGACGATTTTGGCGTCATGGGCCGGGCACTTATCATATACGTCCTCGAGCTTAGCGTAGAAGGCATCTTTAACCACATCGTCCTTTTCTTCAGTCGGGGCGTGAGCACAAATAAGGCTGATGTTGTATAATTTTGCCCTGATGCGGATTGTGGCTATTCTTTCGTTCACAGGCTTGAACCCAGACACAAGATGGCGAAGTCTCTTATTAACCACAAATCCGCATCCGAATTTGTGCTTATCAATCTGGGAGCTGTAATACATATCGCAAGATGCCAGCCTTTTGCATCCTTGTTCTATCCATTGCAGTTCCTGTATGGCAGTGAAGTCCGTCCTACATTTCATGAGGGTATCCGCCAGCTGGGCGGGAGCGCCAACCCTGTGAAGGGTTCGGACGTTCTAAGTGCCTATTCGTATATCATAGTCCTTTAAACGTTTGCGTTGGTCGTCAACTTTTGAGGCAATATTTATAGTCTTGTGTTTTGGTTTTCATTGGATTTTTGGTTTTACGTGGTGGGTTCCAAGCTCTACGCATAACCCAGATTTAACGTCCAGGGGATTGGACTTCCCTGCACACATTAATTAACATCTATCGGGTGCTAGAATGCCATGCAGGAGGGGCCACGAGGAGGCTGCGTGTCAACTTGAATACAGCAAGACCAGGATCGTCCTGATGGTCGCCACGTTGACCACAGTCGGAAACTTTAACTTGTTTGCATGCATTCCATCCCTCCCTTTCAAATGATATATACCGTTCAAACTTATATGTTATGAGTTTTGATGGTGTAAACTTTGGAGATATTATTTTTTCTTATTTTTCCAGGCAGGTTTATTTACTCTCAGAATTTTTTTTTTATATTTCGTTTTGATGCCTGACCTGGGATACGAACCCGGGCTTTACGTCTAATAAGCCAACACACTACCTACTAGACTACTGCGACTACTGGCCATTCAAAATTTTTCGTTTTATTTTCATTCATGCAGGTCTACAATTCCAAGATATTTAACTTTGTTCGCGTATAATACTGGTTTTTCATCTATAAAAACTTATTTGTTGTTAAATTTTTATTTGTACAACTTATATAAACAGATTTAGAGCTTTAAGTTCAATACACAATTATTTGACCATCTATCTATCCAACTCAGCGCGTTTTTTAACTTATTAGTAGTCTTTACCAGTAGCCATAAAGATAGTGTTATCTGCGAATGTGCCGACAACAATATAGGGTTGTTATCCGTCCTCTTTTCCCCGGACACTCTACTTTTTGTTGGGTATCTGTTCTCGGAAAAAAACAGTGTTTAAGAAATTCCATACAACATAGAATATTGCGAAATTTTGAGTATTAGCAAAGAAAATAAAGTATAAAGAATGTGCATTTTAACATATTTTGGAATATTTTTCAAAAATATTTCATGACGCGGGGGGAAAGATAGGAGGGTAGGAAACAGAAACGAAGAGCGTAACAATGCCACAGTGTAACCAGTGGCGACAATTATGACGTTTGAAAAACGCTTAAATCAGCAGTTTTAACCCTCCTTGTAGAGGGAGAAAAAAAATGTTAAAAGTTTTTGCAAAGCAAATGTGTTAGAAGCAACAAATACAGAGTGAAAACTGGCGGATAAAGTGGAAAAATTAAATGTAAATAAACATTTATTTTGTGTTAAAAAAGGGAAAATTTAGAATATTTTTTAATTTCTTCAATGAAAATGACAGATAAACTTATACCGGGATATGGTTTCAGCAAATGCTTCTGCATGCGAAAAGCATCATCTGCAACTAGAACAAATGGTACGGTTGTTTGACGACCTGGTAATGGTTTAAGATCGTTGTTATCTAGAATACGTTGAAAGGAACAGTTTCCGAATACTCTACCATCCGATACACGGCCGTTGCAACCAATATCAACAAATTTTCTATATTTTTGTAAACAAAACAAATCTTGCACAACAGCTGTTTCTCTAAGTTGCCATATACTATAACAATCGTGTGACTGGAATGCGGCAATTATTGCCACTAAAGCCCTAGTTATGCTACCGTAACGGAATGTAACAGTAACGTAATGTAACGTGTACGGAACGTAAAAATGTAAGTGCAATTATAGATCGTAAAAACGTGTCATACATATGTTTTTATGTAAACAAAACAAAAAAGAAATAAAGAAAAACAAATAAAGAAATAAAAATTGCAAAAACTAAAAGACAAAAATTCAGATATGGATATAGAAGTCATGTTTTTGGGTTTGAGTTTTTATTTTATTATTGTTTTTTATACAAATTTAATATTAATTTCAGATTTTAAAAACTTTGTTTTCACTCTTTTATCACTTTTAATATGGCGCCTATTGTTTTGCTTTAATTCAGCTATTAACCAGTGTTATCACTACAGACTTTTTAGGTTCAATTTAACGATTTTTTATTTATTTAAAAGGTACTTATTAAAAGTTTTATGTACTGTTTCTGTAAGCCAAACAATTTCACTTTCACACAAACACACTCAATTTAGTTTGTGTTTGTTTGTTGAGGGAAACACAAACACAAAATTGAGTGATTTTGTTTATATTTTGCATATAAATAAACGAGCAAGTGAAATTGTTTATCCTACAGAAACAGGTCAGGTATTTCGGAAACCAAATTTGTACGAATGTTAAAACATGTTTATCTTCTCTAGTAAGAGTTAAATGCAAATTAAATAATTAGTTTAATTAGTTAAAAATCGATAACTATATTTTTCTAAATTAAAATAAAAATAAACACCACCTACATAATGTAATACTTAGTAAAATAGTGTTTATTTTTATTTTAAATTATAAAAATTAATAATGAAATAAATTATAATTTGGGTTTTTATAATATGTGGAGTTTAATTTATAGAGAATACCACATACAGACAAACATAACATACGTACCAAATGTAAATTCTGTTTATAATTTCAATTTTCAATTTTGGTGGTTTTTTATACTGACATGTTGTTAACACTGCTAAACAGATGTCACGTAAAAATGTAAGAAAATTCTATTTTTTACAGATTCTTACGTTCCGGTTACGTTACATTACATTTCTATAACCATTCGTATTGCTTTATACATAACAAAAACGATCAGCTGTTTCTTACTGTTGCGGTTACGTTCCGTTACGGATGCATAACTAGGGCTTAAGCCGTTTTGCGTCATCTGACTGCAGAGAATTTGATTGGGACAATTTCTTTATTGGGCCCCTATTCAGCGCAATAAAAATTGTATAAAATTGGTGCATTGTGACAATCGTGTGATCCAACCTTAAGGTGTATAAAAAAACTTTGAAACAAAATAAATAAATAATATGTATTTTGACTGACAATGTGACGCAAATGCCCTTTTTTGTACTTTCTTATTTATATGTACATAAATCTTTGTAATCTCTAAAAATTTTTACTACAAAATATTTTGAATAGAACTATATTCGACAGTGTACTTATATGTAAATTCCATAAATATTAACTCAGATTGGACCAAAAGTATTCTATTAATATTCTATAATACTACAAGAATAAATATGTATAATAACATAAAACTTAAGAAACAAATATTACTTTTTCGAACTAAGGCCTAACTGGTACTTTTTGAATTTTTCATTATATTAATAACACTCATCACTGTTCTGAACAGCTGACTTCGTGCAAATGTCGGTATATGAATTTCTTTGAATTGTGTTGTGTTCGTGTCTGTTTTTCTTTGTGTGCTGTTTAATTTTTATTTACATTCTTCGTTAATAGAATCCCCGTATTTACGTTTCTATAACTAAACAAATGTTCTTACGGCAACGTACGTTACGTTTTCTATGCATTACTGTCCAATATAATTTCGGTGTTACCATATACATATTAATTAAATATAATTCAGTGTTATCACATATAAATATAATGCAATCGTGTTGCCACTTATAAAATTCATATTTTACTAGATATGGTTATACTACGTTCAGACATGCACTTTTTTTTTTTTGTTTTTTTGTCGTTGTTGATATTTGAGTTGTCAAATATCAATAGAAAGTGTTCGGAAAATTGTAATATGCTCACTGAACGTACTTGTGACAGTGCTGTATTTCAAGTTTTAGTCAATATTATTACAATTTATGAATTTATTGAGCAATAATTAATTGACATTTTATATGAAATATTGAGATCAATAATGCCGTTTATTGCGATTTACTCAATATAAGTGCATGTCTGAACATAGTATTAGAAAAGGTTCGTATAAAATGTGTGTTGATGATGAATTGATAGCTTTTCCACAGGAAAAGGGAATTATCGAATCGAGTAGTTGTTTTCAAGGTGCTTAGAAATGGTGTAATTAATTTCCTGCATCACACGCTTATAAGAATAGTAAAGATAAAGTCGATGGCTAGGGAATGTTGTTGGTGGCCAAATCAAACCAAGAATTTAGAGATAGTTGTTAAAGAGTGCGATCCGTGCTTAGCAACGCCTGCCAATCCACCGTTTGAGGAACTGATAAATTGAATCAGATCTAGGAAAATCTGGTCAAGGATACATATTAATTTTTTTCGGGCCATTTATGGTGTTCGGTAATGGTGGACAGTTATAGCAAATGGGTTAATGGAGTTACGCGAACATTTCTTGTTTTGACTGGATTATTTTCTCATTTTGGCTTACCAAGCAGCATAGCTTCAGACTACGGCATCGCTTTTGTTTCGAGTGAGAATTTGCTAAAAGCAATGGAATTGAACTCCTTAATATCCATATGGTACATCCCGAAACGAATGGATATGCCTATTATTTGTAGCGTATTCCTGATGTCAGCATTGCCTGGGCATGTTTGAAATAATTCTTTTGTTATAAAAAATACAAACTATCAATAACGTACATACATACGCACACATTGTTACTAGCACTCCTGTTTGGTAAATGCCAGAGATCAGCAATGAATCGTTTTTCCGCTACTCATAAGAACTCATGCAATTTTGAGTATGAGTGAATCAACAGAATTGAAATTCAACTACTCTGATTCATTCGTAGTCGCTACAGCATTGATTTATAAGTATAGGTTACAATGAGTATGAGTACAACGTTGACATCAAACTCACAACATTCGAAATGTGTTTGATTCATACGCCTACTCATTCTGATTCATAAATTTAGAAAAATTCTTATAATACTTAAAAGTGATCGAGTGGCTCGAATCATTCATCAAAATTTACAGCCTTTGTTATTGTTGCATATACAAACAAAGAAGAAAGGAAAGACAAAGACAACAAGCAAAGCATACACACAATCTTCTTGTGAGTATAGTAGTGTTCGTACGCGAATCATACTTATTTTGTGCTTCGTGTAAATGTTAAGTAGAGACGAGTCGAAGTCAATAACATCATGCGTATTGTTAAGTATGAATACGACGAGTACTTCCAACTTTGAGTATGAGTAGTATGAGTATCATATTAAAATAAGTATGAATGCGTATAAGTCTCAGAAATAATAAGTATGACTCGAATCTACTCATCGTTTTGAATACTCGTTGCTAATCTCTGACAATGTACACACAAAATATATACACACAAAATATAAAATATACATTCACAATAAAACAAAATATTTCTTTGTTTGCTATTACATTATTCACAATAAAAAAATATTTGTTTTATTATCCGCGCATGGATGATGTGTTCCTTACGACGATATCGAAGCAAATGAGATATTGCTTGTCAATCAGAATTGGAGACGATCAAATAAAAATTCTTCAAATGAAAAAATCAAAATGTTTTGATTTTCATCAATCAAAGCCGACAACGTATACGTATATAACGACAACACGGGATCTTTGACCCATCTGTCGAACAATAACATTAGTTTCTTGTGGTCGCCAGTCATTTTAGTATAGCCGGAAATGAGATGGTGATACACTGGCCAAAAGTTCCTTAGAAAAAAGTATATCTGTACAATATAAATATAATGCTTCCGACTACAGGCAATATATTAGAAAATACATATTTGATCTCTGGAACGATTCGTGGCAAAATAACGAGACTAAATTATTCAAAATTCAAAAAAATATTTACCTAAATTCCCTACACCTATTTTACCTAGAAAAGATTGGATTAAATTTACGAGACTGAGAATCGGTCACTGCTTATTCTCTCATAGACATGTTATTGAAAAGAATACACCACTACTTTGTGATTGCGGTCAAAATCTGAATGTTTCTCACACATATTTAATGAATGTAGATTATTTCGTCAACATCGAATTAAGAGCAAAATAAACGGTATCGAAATCCTGGAAAGTGAACATGATTTTGAGAAAGTCAAGGGGTTTTTAAATGAAATGAACTTATATAACTTGATTTAAATCTTTGTGACAAATTATAATTAAGATAGAACATAAGTTTTTGGATTATATAAAAGCCTATATAACCTTTTAGTGTTGGGGCTTAATTAATAAATAAATAAATAAAATAAAAAATTAATAAACTATAGCCAAACTGTGCGCTTCTGGCGCAATTGGCATTAAAAAACAAACTTTAAAATTCTTTACTTATTTGATTTACTTATATGAAGCAGTTTTTAGTGCAGATGTGCATTAATTTGAAAATTCTCAAACGAAAGAATATCAAAAATGTGCCTGTTGCTTATGGAAACTCAAATTTTGATTAGAAGAAACGTTTCTTTTTTTGAAAATAAGTTTTTTAAATATTCGTTCCAGAGGTGCATAGTTGTTAAAGTTTTATTTTTATTGAATGTGCTGAAAATGGCAAGTGTATTTCTTAAGATATAAACTCCTATTGATGAAAGCGTATCTTATGCTGGATAATTCCTTAAGTCATTCTATATTCTAAAGTACTTTTATTCATTATTTATGAAAAGGTAGTAGAATTGAAACTAAAGAGAAACGATCGCTAATATTTAATGATTTTTTCTATTTTAACAAATTATTTGTGAATTTCGATATTTATCAGCAATAGTCACTCATGGAAACTTTTTTAAATTTTTTTTATAATATAAATTTTATTTTATTACATTAATTCATGGCACATTCAATAGGTAGTGTTATCAGCCCAGCTGATTGCTTTTTTCAGTCCACGTAAACGTCAAACATATTGTTTGCGTACAGTGAGCAAAAAAAATTGTACACTATTACCTCGAAATAACTTTTGAACAAAAAATTATCTATAAAAAGAAATTTATTTTCTTTAAGACTAAAAAAAAGCTTGAAAACTATATTCGGATTATAAACATTTCCCTATTGGTTACGTAACAAGAAAATAATTGTCGAAACTAAGAAATTCCCACATTTTTAAGCAAAAAAAGTGGTGATTTTTTGACTATGGCGACCGAATTTTCTAGAAAGTCATCTTAAACAAAATCCTGTGGATTAATTTGTTTATTAGTTTTTTTTTTCAATAAGTGTACACATTTTTTTTTGTTCACTGTATATACATTCTTTTGTTTATTTATTTTTTATTTCCTTTTATATTTGTATTCTACACAATTTATAATTTATTTAAATATTCTGGATGTTCTAGCACAACTTTTGTTGTAGAATCCGCTTTTATGCTTCCCAGTATCCCTTTGAAGGTCGTCTTACCTTAGTGGTAGCGCAAGTCAGCCCGTATTTAAAAAAAAACTTATTTTTAAAATATTGTTTTTTAAATTTTTTTTATAAACAAAAAGAAACAAAAGGGAAAATAACAACTTTATGTCATTATATGGATTCGCTTTTGTCATTTCTGGCTTACGGCGAATTTCATTTGACATTTGTGTGTACCCAAAAACAACAGAAAATACATGTTGTTTTTGTTAAAAAACACTGCGAATTGAGTTGTTGTCCGATTGCCATCACCTATTGAGTTCGCCCTGCATTAATTTTTTTATAAACATTAGAGTTACCACTTTTGTGAAAAAGTAAACAAAATAGGATACTCATGCGTAGTAACTACAGCGCAATTTGATAAAAGAAAAATGACAAACATAGCATAACGTAATTTAGTTGAACGTTTTAAAGAAACTCATTTCCTAAGGTACTCGTCCGTTAATCGCTCATTCTTCTGAAATCATATACACCTGTACCTCGATTTACGCGGTAGATACGTTCCTGGTCAATTCGTGTAAATCGAAATTTTTATTTTTGTATGGAAAAACCGCGTAAAGCGAATACCTACTGTAAAAAAGTTTTTTCATTGAAAAAAAAATATAGTTTTATACTGTTAATAATTTATTAAAGTATGATTTAAGTAAAAAAAAAACATAAACATTTATTCCTTTAAAAAATACACATACATTGTATACTATGTACCTCATTACACAAAACAAAATTTTTAAGCTAACTTAATCGCTATCATTTTCAACAACAAGTCTTTTTTTACGAATTTCTATGATTTCCAACTCATCACTGGATAAAGTCATCTCATTAGATTTTGCAATGGTTGAATTAGTTTCAGTATGAATAGAATATAAGTAAAAAAAAAAATTTATTCATTTCTAAAACCGCGTAAATTCGAAACCGCGTAATCCGAGTTCCGCGTAAACCGAGGTACAGGTGTACTTATGTATGTAAGTATTAAAACCAATTTACATTTCGTATTAAGTACAGTATAGCCTACATTTTAAAATATTACATACTGGTTTACGATAAATGTGATTTTCATTTAAGGTGGATAAAATATTTTTTATTTAAGTAAAATACTTTATATGGTGTATTATGAACATATTTCAAATTTTATTTTGTTATGCCAAGAGCGAACTTACTGTTGCTGGAGAATTTAATTTAACCACGCACGGCAGAACAGCTAAACCTCCTTTTTGTACCACGACACGTGAATTGTTTTTAGTGGCAAATTGTGATCGGCCACCATTTGTAAAGAGATTTTGCGGAGAAGAATTTTTTCCCATATCTAAAAATAAAAAAAGGGTTTTTGTTAAAATTTTTTTGTTTTTTTGTTAAATTTTCAGAAGTAGATTACTATTTTCTAAATCTAGAATAATTATTCGAAAGTACACTTATTTCTATAATCAGTGTTTAATTTTTGTTTTAGACATACATATGTATGTATGTATGTTTATATTATAATCACATTGGGATAACTTAATATGCGAATAAATTCGTTGCAACTAAAAAGCTCTATCGATGAGATTTTTTAAAAATAATTATTGTTCCCTCGTCTCGATACTTGCCAACTCAATACTTACATAAATATTGGAAGGTTTGGCAATAACTTCCAATTTTCTGAATTTCATGTTATATTGAAAATAACTTCAGTCACTTGTTAAGATGATGTCATTGATTTTTAAGAAATATATTTAAAACCTTAATTTTGCTTAGAAAAGAAAAGTTTATCCAGCAAAATTATGTACAAAATTTTATGTTTAATTAAAAAGAAAAAAATAATCAAATTATTTGTGTCTGATCAAACCAGAAATTGATCGTAGTTTGCATTGAAAGCCAATTACCAATCGTGTAGTGTGCTTTTTTTAGGCGGATGTATCCATGAATAAGAACCAGTTTCTCATAATTGTACTGCGTTACATCATATTGGTTTTAGAGCGAATAGTACGCCTGAAACTGGCCTGAGTTTCTACTGATTAACATGTATCCAGATGAATTTTAAGATATATTTTGTAGAAGAATTGGAGCACTATTTGATGATTTATTCAAACAACACCACTTGTTTTCATTCGTAGCATGAATGGAATCCTCCACATGGATGTTGGGTGGTAATGGTGGTTGCCCGTTAAGGTGTCCATCAGCTATGGTGGGCATCTGCAATCATATGATCTGGTCTAGTGAAAAAAGGCTCCCACCATAGGATAGAGGTATGGACTGGACTAAGGTGTTACACGGCCTGTGCCGAGAGTTAGCTTGGCTAGGAGCCAATCAAAAATATCCCAGTCAAAATGCAGTGGTCTACTCAAGGCGACGCACCAGGTGCAAAAAACAACGTAGTTCGCATCGCACCAACACCCTATATAGTGAGCTGCTAAAAGACAGTATAGATATGGCGGTTGTAGATCCCTCAGATCCAGACGGCAGTATTACTCTGTCAGACTAGAGACTAGTAGAAGATGCCCTTGCGGAAGTCTCTCTGGAAGTAATGGAGGAGAATCCGGGACCGGTTCCAGTTTATCAGATGTGTGGCTGGCACCAAGTACACGTGAAATTAGTGGCATGTGACGACAAAAGAGCCCTGGATCTCTTCTCTATTGCTATATCGGGGTTGGGTAGAGTCTCGACGGGCGCCAAATTAGAAGTGGTGCCTAAAGATACCATGCCTAGCAGACCCAGAACACGTTCTTGGATACCTTTTAATCCAAAGGAGCCAGAGAAGGTACTTAGGATAATGAAAATGTGCAATCCAAAGTCACCAACACACAGTTGGACGGACATATGGGCGTAGCAGATGAAGAGGCAAAGGAGTATGACGACCTTCCAGCATACTCGACTTAGATCCATACCCTATCCAGAGCCAGTTTTTTCTGTTTCACTGGATTGGATATAGAGATGAATAAAACAGATCATCCGAGTAATCCAAATGAATCTCCATCACTCTAAGGCAGCCAAACAGAGGAAAAGACATCGTCCTAATCCAAGGATCATGATCTGTAGCGAACAAGGTTTCTGAATTAGGGTTCAAAAATTATTGGCTGGTTCATCCTAAATTTGTAGGTAGGCACAGATCCTCTATACTCATTATAATTAACGTAATAGCATTTTTGCTTCCTTCCTTCAGTAATAAAGACCTAACTACGATTTCGACGGAGGTCAATTGCAAGTAGTATTGGATCTACTCCAGCTTTATGGCACATGACCCAAACGATTATCCACCACCAGATCCAGTGAAAAGACTGGTCACCGAAATTAATCTGCTGATTGGATGTGATTCCAACTTTCATCATACTATATGGGGCAACACGGACGTCAATGGACGGGGAGAGTAACTCTTTTATTTTATTATCTCATATGATTTGTATGGTATGCAACGTGGGTAGTACGTGCACTTTTGTGACCAAAAGTAGGAAAGAGGTACTGGATATAACCATTGCCCCGAAAAATAGTTATGATAACATCAGTTGTTGGACAGTTTCGGAGGAGCATTCCTTCTCTGACCATAGATACATTGAATTTTCTCTTGATAGGAGTCCAAAAGTATAAAGGCGATTAGGAATCCTTGGAACACGAATTGGGATCTTTATGGTCGTTTTATCAACTTGGGACTTGAAGCTACTGTAGCTGGTTTTATAAAGGTCATAGTAGGGGCTTTTAAGAGAACGTGTCCACTGGTGGAACCGGGTTTTGAACAGGCTCAGGAAAAGTAACATAGACTTTTTAACGTGGCCGGTAACGCGGAATATTGGGAACACTATGAAGTGTCCCTAGGCGACTACAAGAAGAATATGAAACGCGCCAAGAGAGGTTCGTGTAGAGGCTCCCGTAGTAATATGGAAAATATCAACCAAACCTCCAGATTAAGGGAGAGTCTCGCAACAATATCCTTCGTGCCGAGCGCATATATAAAGGGTATACCTTGGCTGTTTTTCTGAACGTAGAAATAGCCTTCAACAATGTGGAATTAGATGCTATTTCCGGCCCACTTACAAGACTGGATGTACAGGAAAGCTATCATGGAAACCTAATATCATTAATAGACTGAGGAAAGCCTTCATCGTCCTCTACGCCTGTAACAAAGTTTTGGGGAAAAATGGGACCTGAGAACTAGGCTAACTCGCTAGATCTACACAGCGGTGGTCAGACCTATCTTGACCTACGGGTGCCTGGCGTGGTGGGAATCCCTATATAAGACGACTAACTTGAACCTAAGATGTAGGTTGCAGCGATCTGACAGCATAATTATCAATAGTGCCCTGGACACTACTCCTACGCTCGCACTGGGGATAATCTTAAACTTCTACCGCTTGACCTCTACTGGAGGGGCGTGGCGGCTATGATTGGTAGGCGTCTCTGAGCGACTGTACAATAGCATGAATCGGGCATTGGCCATGCGAAAATACTTGGAGAATTTGGGAATATCGGAAGCAGTGACTACATGATACCGCGATACGACTTTTCAATTAATTTTAGGACATCCATTCCGAAAAGGGAGGTCTGGAGGAATGGTGCGGCGCTCCTCGCAAGAGATTCCGTTCAACTTTACACCGATGGCTCCAAGTTAGAGGGAACTGTTGGACGTGGAATTTATTCGGAACTAATCGGAATATCCCTGGCCATAAAACTACTAAATCACTGCAGCGTCTTTCAAGCGGAAGTGTCGGCAATACGGGCTGCGGTGAAAATTATTGTGGACGAAAATGTTCCCAAGCGGAAAACTACCATACTTTCTGAGCATTGGATTATAATGTAATGAATTTCAGGACGGTATACGACTGCCGCAGATGTCTTAACGAAGTAGCGAATCAATATGATGTTAGTATAACATGGGTACCGGGACATAGCAACATTTCCGGAAACCGCAAAGCGGATGAACTAGCCAGAAGGGGCTAGTTTTTCATCGAACTCTCTGATGAATTCTCGACATTGCAATCGTAGAGCAATAGATAGGCAGCTTCGGACACCGTCAGAACGGCGCAGAAAATATGGCCAAGGCTAGATAAAAGGCACGTGGCAGTTCTGCGAAAACTCCAACGAAGTAGGCTCAGCACTGTTATCGGGGTTATTACATACATAATTTGGTCATTACAACCCTTCAAGTCAGGATTATTGACCTAGTTTCTCACACCACATATGTTGTGTGTGTTAATTTTATATATAAGTGGCGGGACCTACAGTTTAAAGTCGACTCCGAACGACAGATTTTTTGAGAAACTTTTCATGGCAATTTTATTTACTCTCAGAGTTTTTGCCAGAAATCTGCTGAGAGGAAATCGCCGAAGAAATACTTTTTGTATTTTGTTTTGATGTCTGGCCTGGGGCTCGAACCCTGGCTTTACGTCTAATAAGCCAACACACTACCTACTAGACTACCTCGGGGTTATTACAGGGCATTGTATTATAGGAATGCATGTGAGGCGTATTGTTGTTGGACACCTTGCAAATGATTTCTGCAGAAACTGTGTAGATTAGGAGGAGGATAAGACTGTTCTTCACCTACTGTGTACATGCCCGGCACTTGGTCGGAGGATCTGGATGAACTGTCATGCATTGATATTAGCAGTCTGAGTCGCTTCATCGGAAGCTCCAAGTTGTTCCTGGACTAGAAGAAAATGTAAAACTGTGGTAAAACTTATGTCCTTTGTATGGCCTAAGTGTGTCCATCGAGGGAACAGCCTACCTATGAATGATACGAGCATATATTTTCGTTCATTAACATTTATTTTTTACATACTTATATGTCAAAGTGCGTCTCAAAATTAAACTCACTAAACTAAAAATATATAATCATCCTGACTGCTCAAAAACAGATCTCTTAAAAACGATGCTCATCCAGAAATTGTTTATAATTGGAACGGCAGCATATTATCGTGTTAACATAAATTTTCCTTCTCTATCCACATTGTCCAAGACTTGTGCCAGACCAAACAAAAAATATTGTAAATTATAAAATCGCTACATATGTGAATACTATAATACAACACAAAATGGTAGGTAATTGATGTGGTAATTGGGTGGTAACAATCCTCAGGACGACAGTTTCACGCATATCAGAAAGAGAAGGCTTGATTACAAATACAAGGTCCATTAACCTTTCATTAAAGTTCAAAACGTTGTTTATATATTTAAAACGTTCATAGATATAAATGATGTTAAAAAATCGCATAACCAATTATGTGAAGTAATGGGAGCCAAGAAAATCCAGGAATCTTTATTAAAATCTTCCAAAAATATTAAGTAATCATTAGGTGCATATTAGCAACGGATTTAATAAGCGAAAACAGACCTTCTTCTTCTTGGTGACGATCGATGAAAAGTGTCACCAAATATGTACGTTAGTTCCAAATTACGTTTCCCCAATAAAATGGTACATCTCCTTCTAACCAAGAACCCGTATTATGTGCACAATTATTCTATTATTATACCAAAATATTAAGAAGAAAAAACCCATCACCGAAAACTAAAAAAACATAAATAAACAAAACAGAGTTTCAATCAGAGAGGGACAGAAATACTTTTTGGTAATATTTGCTGTCCCTTTCTCAATGCTGGGTTAACTGTCAAAATCTCATTTCCATTCTGTGTTATTAATGATCACGCTTCTTCTTTTTTAAAGAATTGCAAGCTTAACGTTACAAGAAATGTATTACTCCTTATTATACAAGAAAGACAGAGATAAATATATTTACACGGAAGAATCCAGAATACTATACAACTATATGTACAATTACACGCTTAAGAAAGAAAAAGTTAAATATATTTATATTGAAAATCACACATAATACACTTTAATGCCCTGGTTACCCATCCGTAAGAAACGTAAAATCGTAACGTACGTAGCCTTAAGAACGTTTGTGTAGTTATAGAAACGTTAAAAACGGGACAGTTGTCAACGAAGAATGTAAATAAAAACGAAACAAAACACAAACGAACACAACACATTGCAAAGAAATTGGTATACAGACCAGAGATCAGCAACGAGTATTCAAAACGATGAGTAGATTCGAGTCAGACTTATTATTTCTGATACTTATACGCATTCATACTTATTTTAATATGATACTCATAATACTCATACTCAAAGTTGGAAGTACTCGTCGTATTCATACTTAACAATACGCATGATGTTATTGACTTCGACTCGTCTCTAGTTAACATTTACACGAAGCACAAAATAAGTATGATTCGCGTACGAACACTACTATACTCACAAGAAGATTGTGTGTATGCTTTGCTTGTTGTCTTTCCTTTCTTCTTTGTTTGTATATGCAACAATAACAAAGGCTGTAAATTTTGATGAATGATTCGAGCCTCTCGAATCACTTATAAGTATTATAAGTATTTTTCTAAATTTATGAATCAGAATCACATTTCGAATGTTGTGAGTTCGATGTCAACGTTGTACTCATACTCATTGTAACCTAACCTTATAAATTAATGCTGTAGCGAGTACGAATGAATCAGAGTAGTTGAATTTCAATTCTGTTGATTCACTCATACTCAAAATTGCATGAGTGCTTATGAGTAGCGGAAAAACGATTCATTGCTGATCTCTGATACAGACATTCGCACTCATCATCAGTGTTGCCGTTTTTTGTTATTTTTTTGTTCAATGTGTAGATTTTTCCGGATTTGCTTATTATTTTTCTTATAAAAAAGCTTTTGTTTTGTTTGTTAAAATTAATTAATTAGTAAGACTATAATTTTATTTTGTTATTTTTTGTTTCTTTTTTTTCAATTATAATTTAAATTTGAAAAAAATGAAATAAAAGAACTGCGAATTTAATTTTGGTTATATTTTTCCTTATTTGGTGATTTTTTCACAAATGTTGGTTACAATATTTTTTTTTCGTGGCAACACTGCTAATCATCTCTGATGTTCAAATGTCACGTAAAAACGTGGGAGAATTCTGTTTTATACAGATCGCTATGTTTTGCTAACGAGAGAGAACGCTTCGATAATCGTTTTTATTGTTCTCCATATGTTAAAAAGAGAACGTTTGCTACGGTACGTTACGTGTGGGTAATAGCAAAGAATATGGATATAAAGAATGCGCATCATGTAGAAGTAAAATTTCTTATGGCGGGATGTACCAGTAAGACCCGCTCTCACCAAAATCTCTTTTAAAAATCATTTCTTGATGAGGGAGGGAAGACAGGAGAAAAATAAACACAAACAAAGAGCGTAACAATGTGTTGCTCTCATCGTACCTATGTATATGCGTATGTACGATTATGTATGTATGATCGTTTTTATTGTTTGACCAAAGACTATAAATATGTAAAGATGTTGCACACAGTCAGTGATGCCAGGAGATTTTTTCCAAAAATCCCTATGTCAATGAAAAAAAATCCTTTTTTTCCCTACACCCACTTTTAATTTTCCCTACAAAATTCCCTACACCACTTTTTCCGTTTTTTTTTCAAAAAATAAATGTTTATTTTAAATTTGTACATTTTCAATTTAGGTACATACATTTATTATACAAAAATAACATAAATAAATAAAAATTACAAATATTATAAGTTAATGAAAAAAATTATTTATACAATTCTGTATAATTCATTTTTTTTAAATGACTCGATGTGCATTTCAAATTTATACAATAAATTAAATTAGCTTGTAAATGAGATCTTATAATGCAAATATAATTTATTAACTCATGGCTTAATTTGTTCCTTTTTTTTCGTACGTACGTCAGTTACAACAGAAAAAATTCTTTCAGCGTCAGCGTTGGCATGTGGCAAACTTAGTAAAATTTTTATAATTTTTTGATTTGCAGATTTTGGACCAAAATGCTTCATCATCTAATTTAGACAATGTTTGTTCCTCATATTCAGAAAAACTATATTCTAAAGTTAACCATTCATGTGCAAGTAAATTTAAGTCAACTTTATACTTATCACATATCAATTTAAATTGTTACTTTTTCCAATGGCCACTTCGGGGTTTAAAAATTCCATTTCCTTGAAAATTGATTTGTCATTAAGTGGCAGTCTTCTTTGCGTTTCTTCAAGTGCAGTTATGTACAATTGTAGACAATCAGATTTTACCTGATGAGCACTGGCTTTTGGAAATGTTTTCAACTATTCTTCACATTCACTGCCGACATAAACGTCATCTATTGGCAATGAAACATGAGGTGGCCTTATAACACAATCAATTTTCAAACATTCTTTTTTAATAAAATTTTGGTCAAGTTTATAAAAAATTTTTGTTGACTCTGTATGCAAAACATGAACCAAAATTTTTTTTGACTGACAAACTGCATTTAACGAGTTAAAATAATTTAACATAAAAATATACACATTCTTTAATTTATATTGGTAGAAAAATAGCTTTTAGATGCTAAAAATTTTAAAAAATTCCCTGCAATTCGAAAAAACTAAGAAATCTTTCCCTTTTTCCCTACATGTGAAATTTTTGAAAAAATCCCTACAAAAAGGGAAAAATCCCTACACTTGGCATCACTGCACACAGTGTATTTAAAATTGACAAAAATTTTTGCTTCTTTCTTATGAGGTAACAGGGAAAGCTGAATCGTCGTTCTCACTCTCATGTTAACTGAGAGAAAGAAAACAAAAAAGACTCAGTACACGTATTGTACTCAGAGAACTTATTATACTTAGAGAACGTATTGTTATTTTCTCTAAGCAATTTATTCTCATATGCGTGTATACGTGTGTGCATGTATGTATACATACATTGCCAAATAAAATAATAAACAAACTGAAAGATTTTTTGTTTTCACAAAATGTATGTACAAATAGCCTGTGGAAAACAAATATTACCGTTTGTTTTATTGTAGGGTAAGAATATGTGTTTTATTGTTGTAGAAATGAAATTATATCGATTCGCACCGAATTATATATAACTATTCAATTATGTATGTATGTATTTACCATATGTGTCTATTTTTGTATAGAATGAAGTTGTAATAAAACGAATGCTTTTTTTGTTTAGTATTTATTAAATTTATTTATCATTTTAATGGTTCAAAATTTTAACTTTTTCCATACTGGATAATTTGAATTTGTATGTTTCCCATGTGGAATGCTTCCGTAGTAAAACAACAATTAGTAAATTAAGCATCTCAATTCTGTGTTTATAACATTCGTTATTTTCATCAAACCAAGAAATAAATTGTATTTTTTGTATTTTTTGGCCAACTACAAATGTTTTTTTGTTTTTTATTGATTTATTTTCTAAAAAAAATTTTTCGAAGACTTATATGAATTTTGCAAACTTCAAAAAATAAATCAGATGGAGCGCACAAACTTCCAAAGTCGGAATCTTTTATATAATTTTTTGCATGAACGAACATTTCTGAAGGATATGACAAAATTTGCGCTGGTTTGATTATATCCACACGACATTTAACGCAAGATATTCGTTGAGCTATGTAACCAACAAAATATCGACTTGATGTTAATTCAATTGGCACATTGTTGGACGTAAAACAATCGGTGCCTTCATTAAAATATTCTTTATTTTCATCGTATATACCTATCTGCGACATCTATATCAGGGGTATGTGTACTTTCTGATATATTTCCAGTCCTATCAATATCTTCTAAAAATATGATTTATGATTTTAATTATATATTATATTTATTAAACGTTTTGTGCATGCTCAACTACAATTTTTAAATTCACACTTTTTATAAAACAATTTTTCAGTTTCAAATGTCAACACAAAATGTGGATTTTTTATTTCGGTGCGAATCGATATAGTTTCATTTCTACAACAATAAAACACATATTCTTACCCTACAATAAAACAAACGGTAATATTTCTTTTCCACAGGCTATTTGCACATACATTTTGTGAAAACAAGACATCTTTCAGTTTGTTTATTATTTTATTTGGCAATGTACAAGCACACACGTATACACGCATATGAGAATAAATTAGAGAAGAGAACAATACGTTCTCTGAGTATAATAAGTTCTCTGAGTTCAATATGTGGCAGTAGCCGTACTGCCATCGACAAATTTGGCACTGGCAGTGCAACATCTTCATATATTTATAGTCTTTGATCTCATCGCGATGAGAGTAAAGAATGAGAGCAACGCATTGTTACGCTCTTCGTTTCTGTTTACTTCCCTTCTATCTTTCCCCCCGCGTCCTGAAATATTTTTGAAAAATATTCCAAAATATGTTAAGATGCACATTCTTTATACTTTATTTTCTTTGGTAATAGGCTTTTTACACTGAGCTTCATCTTTCATCTCTCATCAATTGGCAAGATGACAACATCTTCCCATAAGAAATATACAGAGCAAAAAAGCGTCATCTTTCATCATCTTCACAAGATGTTCCTATCTCATTTTGTTCCACTCATCATCTTTCGATAATTTTAGTGTCATCACTAAAAAAATGACATTTGCTTATATGTATAAAAAAATTAAACGTCACAAAATGAGCGGGACTGAACAAAGTTAGTAAATTTTTTAATGTATATATAATAAAGATCTGCACAAATGTATTTGACTTCAAAAAGTACATAAGATCTAGCATACATGTACACTTATCCGAAGTATCCGAAGAAGAAAAGTACTCTTTTTTGAGAACAACAAAATTATCGAATAACTTCTTGTTGTTATTTGACTGCGTTCGCTTCATACAAATACATGTTCAACTTTCCTTCTTACTCGAAAATACCGGCACAAAACATGTCGAGTACAACGAGTACCACCAAACTTCACGTAGTACTTCAAATACCAATGAGTACTGCAAATACCACAAAGAAGTTTGGCAAAGAAAAGATCTACACCAAAGACTATAAATATGTAAACGTATTGTTCTCTTCTCGAAGCCATTTATTCTCATATGCGTGTATACGTGTGTGCATGTATGTATAAATGCATTGCCAAATAAAATAATAAACAAACTGAAAGATGTCTTGTTTTCGCAAAATGTATGTGCAAATAGCCTGTGGAAAACAAATATTACCGTTTGTTTTATTGTAGGGTAAGAATATGTGTTTTATTGTTGTAGAAATGAAATTATATCGATTCGCACCGAATTATAATGTTATTTTTTAGACTATTCAATTATGTATGTATGTATTTTTCGAAGGCAAGAAATCTTATTTCTGAGAAGAGGTCTGCTCTTGGAACTAACGGAGCTACAATAAACAAAATAATGTTTTTACACTCTAATATGAATAAAACAAAAATATACGAAGAAATAGAAAGAATAGAAAGTGATCTCTAGTTTTGAGTTTTATGGACATGAATTTTTAGTTTTTTTTTTATTTAAGGATTAATGTTTTTATGTTTTGTTTTTCTTTTTAAATAAATTCACAAATATTTAAGTTTTTAAAGTTCCTTCTCTTCTATATACATATACTTAACTTTATTTGTTACACTTATTACTTACATACTTTTATCATTTTAAATGATCTCTGAAAATATGAAATATAAACTATGTTTTTTTACGTTTTAGTAATTTTAAGTGATTTTTTTGTTATTTTAATTGTTTTTAGTTCATTGAAAATAAAGAATTTTTTAAATCAAAAAGCGAAAAAAAAATATTTTTCAAAAAAATTTACTATTTTAGATTTCTATTTTCTTATTTCAATGATTAATAAATATATGCCTAACATGTCGTTTGTTCATACACATAAGCACTTATACATATATAAAAAAACATCAGTTATTTGGTGTTTTATGCTGCGAGTATTTGAAGTACCACATGAAGTGAACATAATTTTAGGAGTACTTGTTTTTGCGGATATATTTTTCAATGAGTACTCTTTTTACGGAACATAAGCAGCTTCGGATAATTACTTACTCGTATTTGTCTTGCACACATTCTCTTCTCTTCACTGCTTGAGCTGTTAGAGAGAGAGTAAGTACTCTATTTATCCGACAACGAGTTGCACACATGAAGCAAAAAAGTTATTCGTTGCAGACCTCTAATATAAATATAATGAAATAAATATTTTAATAATATTTTTTTAATATTTTATAGGAAAAAAAGCACTCGAATAGTTTGGTCAGTTGTATATTGTTTTAATAATTGATTTTTCTCTTCAAGTGCAATTATTAATCCGATAATTGAAGAATTTTCCATTTTATTTTTTTCCATTAATTATAAGCAGATTTTATGTATTTTAAATGAAAGATGAAAGATGATGCAAATGTAAACAACTTTTTTCATTTTTATCATCTGCCACTCATACCTCTAAGATGATGCTAAGTGTAAAAAGGCTATAACTGGTGCATAAGAAATATTGTAACAGATACCTGCAACCACCGAATACACAGAAGGGAAAGCAATGACGTTTGACAAACTCTCATAACATTATTTTACATAAGTTTTTAGAGGGAGAAAAAAAATGAATTATAAGTTTTGCAAAGCTAATGTGTTAGAAGCAACAGATATATAGAGTGAAAACTGGCGGATAAAGTTCAAAAATTAAATGTAAACAAACATTGATTTTGTGTTAAAAAAGAGCAAATTTGGAATATTTTTTAATTTCTTCAATGAAAATCTTAAAAGTTCTAAAATATTTAAATATTAATCGAAAAGTGACTGGTTTTTGGTCAGAATGAATATAGTTTCTTGTGCAAAAGATAAGTAAGAAGTTAAAGACATCAAGATGAAATAAGACATATTGCTCATAAAATTTTTTCCTTGCAGAACTTTGTGTATATTATCAGTATTTATTAATTTCTTGAATGAAAAAGTTAAAATTCGGTAATTTTTTTATTATTAATCGAACTCTTAGCAATTTCTCTTCACAATGAAACAAGTTCCGTGTGTAAAAGATAAGTAAAAAGAAAAATATAACAAAATATATACTCATAACTTTTTGTTTCAGGAATTTGTGAATATACCTCCAAATTGGTTAAATACTAAGTTAGTGACAATCGATGAAAAGTGTCACCAAATACATTAGTTCCGTATTACGTTTCCCCAATAAAACAGTTCATTTCCTTTCAAAACTATTCTATTATTCTACAAAAATATCATCAATTTCTAACAAAATAGAAAATAAAAACCCACCCTAAAAATTAACAAACATAAATAAACAAAACAGAGTTACTTTTAGACAGAGACAGAAATACTTTTTTGGTAATATTGCTGTCCCTTTCATAAAAGTTATGTAAACGTCAGATCGTTTCCCTTCTGTGTATTCGGTGCCTGCAACTACAACTAAAGCAACCGACAACATCATAGACTACTATACGTTTCACAAAGTTTGATACGGGTGTATTATCAAGTTGATGCGACAGTTTTAGCACCTGTGATTGTAATGATTAAGATTCAGAAAAATATTGACCGAATCAAACCACGCACAAGCTCTTTGTCTTAACAAAAACAAGTAAAAATGTCGAAAACATGCAAAACAAGTTTTTTTTTTTTCTCATTTATTATTTATTGAATCTTCATTAAAAATGAACTAACAATAATTATTCAAATCTTAAAACTAAAAATTTATATATTTATTTAGCCATTGCCAAATAAAATAAAGTATTCAAAGTATAAAATAAAGTAAAAATAAAGTAAAGTAGCATTGGGCCTCATTCATCTCTCTCATCTTCGGCCGAGTGCAAGAGTATCCTTCCTTTTTAATCGAATATGGCTAGTGTGACGTAAAATTCCACGGACTAATGGATTTGTGTGGTCATCTAGGATATCTAAGTATTTTTCAGCGTGTCTTACAATTTCCATTTTAACCAGCGGGACATCTAGATCTTTGTGAATATTCGAGTTTTTGATATACCAAGGGGCGGCAGTGATCATTCGTAAAATTTTATTTTGGCGCCTCTGAATTTTCTCTACGTTTGAAGCTGAGGCAGTACTCCATAACACCAAATGGGTTTTAATATTGATTTGTATATTAGGAGTTTACAATCTAACTTAAGTGATGAATTTCGACCAATTAACCAATTTATTTGGGCAGTTTTCATAGTTATTTGCACCAGTTTTGTCTCAATATGCAATTTCCACGTTAAACGACGATCAAGGTTATACACCTTGATGAGTGCTTTGTGGTTGATGAGTGCTTTACATGTGTGCTTTGTGGTATTGTCTGATTATTAATGCATATAGCAGGGCAGGTCTCTCTTCGCAATGTAAATGTTACGTGGGTGCATTTTTGTTCGTTAACTTTTATTCTCCATTTCTTCAACCATTCCTCCAGCAGGGATACTTGTTCCTGTAAGGACTGCAATGCAATCTGTGGGCTCATATGTACGCTTAAAAATGCAGTGTCGTCAGCAAATGTGGAAGTATGTATGTTTTCACTTATTGGCATATCAGCAGTAAATATCAGGTATAAAACAGGCCCTAGTATACTACCCTGAGGAACACCGGAGTTAATTTTTTGAGTGGAACTTAAATAATTACCTTGTTTAATTACAAATTTCCTATCACTTAAGTAACTCTTCAATATTTCATATATATTTTCAGGGAATATTTGCTTCAATTTCAGTATAAGACCATCATGACACACTTTATCAAAGACTTGAGAGACATCAATGAAGAGTGCAGAACAATACTTTTTTTCTTCGAATGCATTTCTTATTACATTAACCAGTCTATGGGTTTGCTGAATGGTACTATGTTTTCTCCTAAACCCAAATTGGTGATTTGGGATACAACCGTATTCATTCAAAAAAGGTGCTAGCTTACATATCAGTACCTTCTCGAATAATTTGGATAGGTTAAGCAAGAGACTTATCGGCCTATATGCATCAACCTTGGTATGATCCTTACCTGACTTCGGTATCATGGTTATGAGTGAAATTTTTCCTTGTGTAGGGTAATATCTGAGTCGAATAACAGCATTCATAATGAATAAAATAATTTTTACAGCTATGCTAGGTAAATTCAACAGCATTTTGTTGCTTATTTTGTCAATACCTGGGGCTTTCCTTGGGTTAAGATTTTTAATGGCATTTACAATATCATGAAACTTAAACCTAATGGGTCTGGGAGTCTTCGCAACGACAGTTGGTAAATAGATTATTTCGGTAGACTTGTTAGGGGTGAAAACAGTTTTCAGGTGATTCACAAATAGCCTACCTTTTTCAGCATCACTTCTTGCCCAGTTACCATTTGAGTCACGTAAAGGTGGTTTATTAATAATTCGCCTTTTTAGATTCTTGGTTGCACGCCATAATGAATAATTTGTTTGGGGAGTCGCGTCCAGATTTTCCAAATAATTTTTAAAGGATAGAAGCCTTTGTGATTCAAGTATCGTTTGAAGACGTTTTGTACACTCATTTAGTTTTCTTTTAAGTTGAGGTGATCTCTGTATTTACCACTCTCTACGGAGTCTTCGTTTTTCTAACACAAGGTTTTCGATATCAGCGGAATAAATTCTGTTGTACCTAATTCGTTTTAGGACCTTAATAGCGCTTTAGGTGGCTAACGTAAGGGTTTTTTCAAAATCATATACTGCTTGGTTCAAATCGTCGAAAGTTCTTAGAGGAATATTTTCTGAACAGTGAGAGCTTATGTATTTCTTATATTTTAGCCAATTCACTGTAGTCTCTTTTTCCATTAAGTAGCCAGACGGAGACACGTGATTATTCCATAGTGTTATGATTGTAGGCGTATAATCAGAAGACAGATCCAGTGAGGCTTCTACCTCATACACTTCTCTAGAGATGTTCCTAACTACTGCGAAGTCGATTAAATCTGGAATTTTTTGTCTATCAGTTGGCCAATAGGTAGGCTGCCCTGAAGAAATAACATCCAGTTTTAATTTAGAAATTGTGTTGAACAGTTTTCGGCCTTTTGGAGAAGTAAGTCGAGAGTCCCAATAGGGGTGCTTTGCATTATAATCACCGGCTGCAAGAAAACGAGGGCCTAGTGATCGAATAAAATTTTCATATTGACTCTCAGTGATCAAGTATCTAGGTGGACAATATATTGACGTGATAACAAGGTTTTGCTGGAAATCTGCAAGGCAAATACTCGCAGCCTGAAGGTATTCTTCACTAAGATTATTCATTTGGTAATGTTGTATTCGAGACCTTATTAAGACTGCGGAGCCTCCACACGATCTATCATGGGGATCCTTTGAGCCGTAAAATGAATAACCGTTCATTTTAAATAAGCTTCTTGATGTCAGATAAGTTTCTGAAATAAGCATGACGTCAATTTTGTTGCTAATTATGAAGTGTTCAATTTCATTTTTATGCTGGCGAATACCGTTTGCGTTCCAGAAACAAAGTCTTAGGCAATTCACGGCTTATTAAGTACCGCTTGTAACAGCATTGACTGCATTTTTAACATCTCCTGCATCATGTTGCTCAAAGTATTTGTAAAGTTATTTACCCATTGAACTAGTGTCTCGATAGTAGTCTCAAGCTGACACAGATTAGTAGCATTAGGCGTCTGGTTATTTGTCGGCTGTGAATTTTGTGCTGAGTTAGACTTCAAAACGCTGGCGTACGAGATGTTATTTGTGCCTTTGTTGGCTATTGATGTATAATTACGTGTTTCTACTCTTTGTGTCTGCATAGGTGGAATCATACTCTTTTGGGCCATCGAGTTCTTTACCATATAATAAACGAGGCAACCCCTGTAGTTGGCAGTGTGATTTCCACCACAGTTACTACATT
This sequence comes from Sarcophaga caerulescens, assembly GCA_927399465.1. Lineage (NCBI taxonomy): Eukaryota > Metazoa > Arthropoda > Insecta > Diptera > Sarcophagidae > Sarcophaga > Sarcophaga caerulescens. The sequence goes on from OV656866.1 coordinate 67,838,156, forward strand.
TTCTTAAACTAGTATCGCTTTTAGGCCTGGAACATTTAGCGGTACTATGTAATTCCCCACAAATTACGCACACTGAAGGTAACTTACAGTTACAGTTACAAGTTATTAATAAAAAAAAAATTGAACTATACGGTGTAGTACCTTCTAATGTTGTAAATTTAATTGAGCGGGAGAGGGTTCCATAGCCTATGTTTCGATTATAACCGAAACTAGCTTAAATTAAGTTAAAGAATGAAACGCTTCCCATATGCAATGAGAGGTACAGCGTTTATGTCCGAATATTTGAAATTCCCATCGTCAACGATGTAACCGAACTATTGGAAGATAATTGATTGGTATCATCAATATAGGACGCTATATCCCATTTTCTAATTTAATACTACAATGTAATTTGATGTAATTTAGACCTTTTATATTTCTTGAACTGATTTTTGATATTATTGGTTTTGATCATTTATGCATAAGGATGTAGAGTTCGAGATATTATAATAATAATATTCTTTATTGACTTAAGGCATCGGCCATTACCTATTGTAAAAAAATATTTCGAGTTTCAATATTTAATTGAATTTTAATATTGATATAATCTTTTCTACAGTGTTCTGAAATTTCAAATCGGAAAAAGTGTAAACACAAGTTTTTGCTCCATACAGTTCACGGTTCAACATGCAGTATACAATGAAAAACCTCAATTGAAGAAACTCATAGCTAACGGGACCTGTTCAATGACTTAATTGTCAAGAGCATGGCCACACGAAGGAATATTGTAAACTGCTTGCTGTATGCATTATGTGCGGTGAGGTCCATGGAATCGATAAATGTGACAAACCTGAAGTCGACAAAATTACAGAGATCGTCGTGTGTACATGGTGTGGTTCCAATCTTTCTTCCAATTGGTTCTACCATCATCTTCACGTATCTCCACCAACTTCAGCCAAATATTATATGCTGATGCCGTGAAAGGGACACTGTATGCACAAAAAAACCAATAAGAGATAGACCTCTGATTAAAATATTGTTACGTTTTTACCTTTTTAAAAACGTTTAAATATGAGTTCGTTAATTGCAAACTAAGTAAAAACAAATATGTGTTTTATTTCAATAAAACTCTCTTTATTGTCCACACTTTCTTATGTGCCACTGTTCACACTTAACCGATACAACAATAATTACTTGCTATTATTCACACACAACTATTGCTCGCAACCGATATCTTCAAACACGACTATTTAGTTCACACGCAACTTTACTCAAGACTGACTCAATTACAACTGACTGGTTGCCTGCCTTGTCTTGCCCTTTTATATGCGAACCTCTTCAGTCTGATGATGGTTCTCGAAGTGGAACGTTCGCGGCTTCGCATTCTCGAGAATTCTATAGCGACTGCATTGTTGTTTGTGTATTTCGTTCTCATTGCTTGTTGTTGTTGGTTTATTTGGAAGATGTTCGATGTATTTGTTAGTGTGTATTTGTGCATTGTATACACATTGCCTCTTATGCGTTTGCGTTATCCATCTCCCTCATACTCATAGTCTTTGTTTTTGTGGCTTTTGCTTATTGTTAAACGATATTATGTCGTTTCGTTTGTTCTTGCGTAACACTGCCGCCCACTTAAGCCTGTTCGTACCGAATAGGCTCATTATCTCTTTTCAAATATTTTGCCAGTCGCTCTATGTGTACGACCTTCATTTTTGTTCGGGGGCTGTTAGCTTTTTGTATCCTGTACACGACATCATTTAACCTCTTAATTATTTTATAAGGTCCTTCCCAGCTGGTTTGTAGCTTGGGGGATAATCCCTTCTTCCGCTTTGGGTTGTATAGTAGAACCATTTGTGCCTCATGGAAGCCCTCCGTGTTTGCTGCACGATCATACCTGGCTTTCATTCTATCGCTGACCATTTTTATTCGGGTGCGCACAAATTCATGGAGTTCATTTAGGCTCTCTTCTTTACTAGTGCATGTAGCATCCCTCCAAGTCTCCGGGCAGTTTTATCTCAGTTCCAAAAATAACCTTGACGGGAGATCTAGATGTTGAATCATGGACTGCAGATCGGTACGCCAGTAGAAACCTCGGGATATGTTCGTCCCAGTCCTTTTGTTGCTCGCTCACTACTTTCCGCAAGTACTCCTCCAGGGTTCGATTAAACCGTTCTACCATTCCGTCTGACTGTGGGTGAAGCGGCGTTGTTCGAGTCTTCTTAATGCCGTATACTTCACACATTTCCTTGAATACAACTGACTCGAAATTGCTGCCTTGATCGGAATGTAGTTCTATTGGAAACCCGTAGCGGCATACCCAGTTGTTCACAAAAACATTTACAATTGTACTCGCCTCTTGATTGGGTATTGCATACACTTCCGGCCATTTACTGAAGTAGTCCATCACAACGAGCACATATCGGTTTCCGGTATTGCTGACAGGAAAAGGGCCTGCTACGTCCATCGCTATCCGTTCAAAAGGTGCGCCCGAGTTATATTGTTGCAGCTGACCTCGACTTCTTCTTACTGGACCTTTAGCTGCAATACACTGGGTACAGTTTGCTATCCAGTCCGCCACTGCTTGCTGACGTCCAACCCAATAAAAGCGTTGTTTTAGCTTTTCCAGCGTCTTTGTCACTCCCAGATGTCCTCCGCTGGCCCCATTATGGAACTCCTTTAACACATCTTTCATTTTGGAGGAAGGCACTACCAATAGGTTGGATGAGGTCTTGCCATCAGCGCTTTCCCAAAGTCGATATAGGCACCCATTTATGACCTTTAAGCTGTCCCATAGTGCCCAATATGATTTTGTAAGAGGACCTTCTGCGGATATCTCATTTCTTGTTGGTCGTTTGTCCTCCTCTTTCGCTGCTATTATCTTCGCCAATATTGGGTCACTCCTTTGTGCTTGGTCTTCGTTGTCTTCAATCCGCGTTAGCCGGATATCGACGATGGATTCCTTTTTCTCAGCTTTCACGCAATGTTTACACTCCAAATTACAAGGTCGGCGTGAGAGAGCATCAGCATTACCATGTTTTATGCCTCTTCGGTGTTCAATGCTGAAGTCGTAAGTCTGGAGGCGCTCAATCCAACGTGCTAACTGTCCTTCAGGGTTCTTAAATTGCAGCAGCCATCTCAGTGCGGAATGGTCAGTCCTTAGCAGGAAATGTTGGCCATACAGGTACTTGTGATAATGTTTTATGCACTCCAGCACTGCAAGTAGTTCACGTCGGGTCACACAATAATTTCGTTCCGGCTTCGACAGTATGCGACTATAGTAGCCTACTACTTTCTCCGTACCATTGACCACTTGGGAAAGTACACCACCAATACCATATCCGCTAGCATCACTGTCCAAAATGAATTTTTTTCCTCGGACTAGATACGCCAAAACTGGTGCAGCACACAATAGATCTTTTAGTGTCTGGAACGCCTTTTCTTGTGACTCACCCCATTAATACGCTTTCGATTTCTTGGTGAGTTCATGCAAGCTTGTAGCCACGCTAGCAAAGTTAGGCACAAAGCGTCTGTAGTATGTGCATAGTCCCGAAAAGCTGCGTAGTTCATGAAGATTCTGGGGACGAGGCCAGTCCTTTACTGCTCGTATTTTGTCTTCATCCGTAGATATGCCATCTGCTGTAACAAGATGCCCCAAATATTTCACCTGTTTTTGGAACAATGCACATTTCTTTACGCTTAATTTCAGTCCAGCTGCTGTTATTTGTTGCAAAACTTCTCCCAGATTCTTGAGGTGTTCGTCGAAAGTTCTGCCCATCATTATTATGTCGTCGAGGTACACCAGGCAAGTCTTCCAATGTAGTCCCTTTAGCACACGTTCCATGAGTCGCTCGAATGTGGCCGGAGCATTACAGAGTCCAAATGGCATAATTTTAATCTGCCATAAGCCGCCGTTCGCACTGAATGCGGTTTTCTCCTTGTCCTTGTCTGCAATCTCCACCTGCCAATACCCGCTTTGTAGATCCAATGTGGAGAACCACTTTGTTCCGGCTAGCGTGTCGAGTGTGTCGTCAATTCTCGGTAGCGGGTAACTGTCCTTTTTGGTGACATCATTCAGCTTCCTGTAGTCTACGCAGAATCTTGTACTGCCATCTTTCTTCTTTACTAAGACTACAGGTGAGCTCCACGGACCCGATGATGGTTCGATTACACCGCTCTTCCTCATTTCATCGACTAACTCCTTGACCTCATTACGCTTCGCCAGCGGTATGCTTCTGGGTGCCTGTTTTATCGGTCTCGCTTCGCCCGTATCAATTTCATGCTTGACCATAGCTGTTCTTCCTTGTCTTCTGTTGTTCGTGGCGAAAGCGAAAGCATACCTCTTTAGCAGCTTCTTGGCTTTATTTCTCTCTGGAGCTGCTAAACCTGCTACCCATTTCTCCACATTTTCACCAAATTCCTTTCGATCCTTGGCTGACATTTCGGCAGGTTGCGGCGATTGTTCGCTGTTTATTACCGCCTCTACTGGAACACATTGGCCCACCTCTGAGTTTTTACTGATGACTTTTTCATGGCCTGATAGATTTATCACTCTCACTGGGACTATTCTCTGTTTGTTAGATTTGACGAGGGCCTTTGCTGATATTAAATCCGTCTGTATTTCTGCTGGTTCCACAACCCACAAGCGGTTTTCCTCACAATCTCCCTCCAAACGCGCCCATATCAGTGATTCACTTTGAGCTGGTAGTTTTTGTTGTTCGACAGCAACTATCCTTCTGGCGTGCACTTGATGCTTGTATCCGACGTCAAGAGGTATCTCCACATTTCGCCAACCCATTATCTGTTGCCCCATATTCAAATTGATACCATGAGCTATCATAAAGTCGGCACCAATGATAACCTCGTCGACAATATCGGCAACAATAAAGACGTGGCTTACGCTGATGTTGGCTATCGTCACCTTCGCCTCTGTTTTTCCGTGGACGGTGGCAGACTCTCCCGTAGCTGTCCGAAGTCTTACATTGCTAAGTGAATCACACTTTCCCTTCACTACATCTGGTCTGATGATGGATTGCGTTGCCCCGTTGTCTATAGTGAGGGTGTGACGTCTGCCGTTTATGTACCCGCACGCCGTAAGATTGTTGTTGTTTTGCTGCATCACTGATATTGAGATTGTGGGGCCCTCGCTTGTGGGAGCCAGCACTTGCCCCTCAGTGCTAGCTCGTTTTAGTTTAACGGGGACTCTTGTGAAGAGGGTTGGTAGTTCACCCGTTTATTATTCCTTGATGGCGAGACGGATCTGGATCTTTTACGTAGCGCTTTGCAGTTTCTTTGGAAATGCCCAGCCTTTCCACAGTTGAAGCATTTAAGTTTAGCCTTTTGTCCGTTTTCTTCCAAAGCTTGCTTCACCATTTCCTTAACTTTAGTTAAAAGGCATTCCTCTTCCTCCACGACTTCCATTTTTCGGACTTTGCTTATTTGTCGTCTAGAGATAGTGCGGGCGGTCTCCTGGGCTAGTGCGAAAGCCACGGTCTCTGCAAATGTTGTCTTCTGTGTGGAACATACCGCTAGTTTAATGTCTGGGTCGCGTATACCATTGACAAACGCCTCGGTCTTAATGTTGTCTATCAAAGGGTGGTTTTCTCCTGGGTATGTAAGCTCCACCAACCTCTCAACTTCCATTGCAAAGGCTTGCAATGACTCGTTTGGCTTTTGCGCCCGGCATCTCAATTCCATGCGGTACAGCTCTCGTTTGTGCTCATCACCGAATTTCCGCTGTAAGGCCACCATTAGGTCGTTGTAATTATTTCTGCCGCTGGCTGGCATGGTTTCTAAGATCTGAGCTGCGACACCTTTTAACGCCAAAATTAGTTCCAAGGTCTTCTCTCCATCGTCCCATCCGTTTCTGCTGGCTACTGTCTCAAATTGGAATTTGAAGACGGATAGGGGTGAGCTTCCATCAAAGCAAGGTGTTTTTATCCTGCTGGTACTTTCAGATACAACACGCACTGGTTCCGGTCTCTGGCTCTGGAGGTTGTTGATCTTTTCCTCCACCATTACGAGTTTTCCGTCCAAATCTGACACTTTTACCTCGACACTGGTAATTCTTTTGCTGAATGACTCACGTATTTCCTGCAGCTTCTCTGTCGTTGCTTCAAATAGCTTTTGGTTTGCAGCATGCATTTGTTTCATCATTTGTTCATTTTGTTTCTGGTTTGCTACTTGCATTTTCTCCATCATTTGTTCACTTTGTTTCTGATTGGCTACTTGCATTTTCTCCATCATTTGTTCACTTTGTTTCTGATTGGCTACTTGCATTTTCTCCATCATAGCGGCCAGCAACGAATTTATGTCGATACCGCTGGGCGTTGCAGGGGCCTGTAACTCTCGTTCCTCTTCATCCTCGAACTCGTAGAATTCGATGTCGATGCCCTGAAGTTGCAGTTGTTCCCTTAACCGCCTCTGCAGCTCATTTTTAGTGCCCGCTGTTGGCTGCTCTAGTTTACCCAGCTCTCGCTTAAGCCGGTCCACTCTTAATTCGGAGAGTTTAATTTTATTTATTTATTTTTTTTTTAATTATTATTTATTTTCACTTTTGGATTTTGCAATCCCACTTCTGACACCAATTGTTACGTTTTTACCTTTTTAAAAACGTTTAAATATGAGTTCGTTAATTGCAAACTAAGTAAAAACAAATATGTGTTTTATTTCAATAAAACTCTCTTTATTGTCCACACTTTCTTATGTTCCACTGTTCACACTTAACCGATACAACAATAATTACTTGCTATTATTCACACACAACTATTGCTCGCAACCGATATCTTCAAACACGACTATTTAGTTCACACGCAACTTCACTCAAGACTGACTCAATTACAACTGACTGGTTGCCTGCCTCGTCTTGCCCTTTTATATGCGAACCTCTTCAGTCTGATGATGGTTCTCGAAGTGGAACGTTCGCGGCTTCGCATTCTCGAGAATTCTATAGCGACTGCATTGTTGTTTGTGTATTTCGTTCTCATTGCTTGTTGTTGTTGGTTTATTTGGAAGATGCTCGATGTATTTGTTAGTGTGTATTTGTGCATTGTATACACATTGCCTCTTATGCGTTCGCTTATGTTGCGTTTGCGTTATCCATCTCCCTCATACTCATAGTCTTTGTTTTTGTGGCTTTTGCTTATTGTTAAACGATATTAGGTCGTTTCGGTTGTTCTTGCGTAACAATATTATCCGCCTTAGAACCACGATCTATAAGTTGGTGCATATAGGATATACAGAAATATAGTCTGTATTCTAAGTAAATCAAGATCGAAACATAATTTTTTTGGTGAATATTACTTGCAAGTTATTACCATCTGCATTAATAGAGAAGTGTCTATAAATCTCATGGACAACCCTTTTTGACAGCTAGTGACTATCGCTGTTCGGCGTTCATCATTTTTTTTTTTGATGCTATGATTCGCAGAGAAACTTCGCTGTTATATCAATGCAATAAATGCACAGACGTTTTCTGTACATCGTTTGACTTTTGTAACCAAAGTAAGTAAAAAACTAATATGTACGAAATTTATTTATTGTTGCTAGACGTAGAGGTGTACCGCGTTTAGACGATTTATTCTACCGCCCTCAGCATGTATAGAGTGTCACCGTAACGTTAACCGCAGTACTGTTGCCCTGGAAAGCTTTAGGACACTCTTCGACGTCAACAACGATAAATTATTCACCTCATTATGGATTATAAATTTAATCATGAATCCATCCTTTTTGGAAACAAGTGTTTCTGAATCTACGACTCCCGATAAAATACCGGTTTCTACACTCAGACTACTCCTCAAGAGACATTTTTGATTGTAACTACTTAATAAAAGTTTATATTTGAATCCATTTGAGTTGAGAAAATGTCTGCTTCTCTTTACATTATCTTTCGCCGAATGTACCTTTTCAAACCCTTCGTCTGACTCATCAGCGGCTTGGATTCTATCCGCATCGCAAGCTGACTTTCCCGCTCATTGCCAAGATTTCCCTCATCTTCCCTCAGTTTTGCATGTCTTGATTCTAATTTTCATTCTAATCTCTAGTCAAATTCACAGGAGCTGAATTCCAGGATGGCGACCTGATTATTTAGTTCCCAATATTATCGCTTCTGAAGTGTTTTTGTTAAAAAATAATAAAAAAACGGAAATTAATTAAAAAAATTGGTGGTGGTACGTAGTGTTATTGTTTTTAATCTTAAAAAATTTAAAATTCAAAAACAATGTTGTCATCGCAAGCAATAAATTTGAGAAGCAAACGTGAGGCTTCGCGAATTATAAATAATATTTTTAAAAGAAATAAAATTGGTAGTGGTAGCAACCGACAACAAACAGAGCAAACCAGTGGGAATGCAGAACAGGAGAAATGCATTCAACAAGGTAAGCCAGAACAAAATAATAAAGATTTAGACGAAACTGGTGGACAATTCATTATGGAGGACAATGCAGAATCAACATGTGATGGAATTTTTGATGAAGCTTCAGCCGATGAAAATGAGGGACCATCCATCATAGATGCAATTGGTGAAACAAATTCTCTGCGCCAGGAATTATCTAATTGAGCAATTAAACATTTAATTACCACAACGGCAGTAAATGATCTCCTGAAAATTTTGAGAGATCATGATATTTGCCTCCCAAGGAATGTTCGGACACTTAAAAAAACGCCAAAAGATGTAGCCAAAACCTGAAAAAATTACTACAAAATTTAACAAAGGAAATGGTAACATTGAGAAATGAAATACGTCAATTAAAATCAATCCTTGAAGAAATTCCGACAAATGCTTCCAAAGCTCCCAACTAAAGATTTGCAGTCTTTCAAATTGTTCTGCGAGAATTTAGAAAACGATGATGTGTACATGCAGTTAGTAAGTTACTTACATATGCTTATTAAAAAATGCAAGGTAATTAACATACTATTTTTTAATTTTTAGAAATATGTATTGGGACAAATTGCAGCGGTTGATGCAGCAAATTTTATAAGAGGAGCAATTAAGCAGTTAATGGTTGACGAAATAGCAACAGAATTTTCCTGGAGAGAAACTAATGAAAAAGAAAGCATACAAAAATTTTCTATTTGTATATCGATTATAAGAAGTAAGTTTTCAATTTTGTATAAAAAGAAATTCACTTGATTAATTGCGTACATATACATATGTACATACATATATTTTTACAGATCATTGCCATTTAAAATTTCCAAATATTGATGACGCATTCATTAACAGGACATTGCAGCAACATTTTGTCCACGCCAAAGACAGAATTGAGAGACGTCAAAAAAAGAAGTAATTTACAAATTAAAACATATGTATGTTATGTCAGCTTTTTTTCCTAAACTGCCTTTTTTACAATGAATTAATTGTTTTTTAAGTGTTAGAATTAAATATGTATATTTTTTTATTAAATAAACATATTTGTGCTCATAAATAATAATAGCTTAAATCCTGTATAAAAATATAGGACTTAAGCTATAATTATTTGTGACCACAGATATAATAATAAACATCTTCGAATGAGCCTTTTCCGACTATCTGTGTGAATCATATGCGAATTATATGGCTGAACGATTCACGAGTTGTAATATAATATCTATATGAGTCTCATACGACTCTTGGCATGTTTTTTAAAAGAATAGTTAGATAATATCTACACGCATCTAAGACGATTCCTTCTACGATTAGTATAAGAATCTTTCGCTGTGTTGTGTAAGAATCTCTTAAAGAATCAGCTCGTGTAACAGTTACTCCCGTGCAAGGAATTACCTACGATTAAAAAATGCGCTCGTCGACGATCAAAAACGCACGTCATGAGATTCCCAGTAGACTTTTCTACAATTGAAAATGCTAGCTGGGATACTATGTACACTTACAGCAACGATTACCATTTCATAGCACAATTGTGCTGAGAGAACTCACACGCATTCTTGTGTTTTTTGATTTAGTTGTCGAACAGACTGCGACAAGAACACATGTGCGGCGGATGCTTTACCATTTTTTTCAGAATGACACTCAAAAAATATTGTATGTTAAAAGATGCTTTTGATAATATTCAATGTCTTAAATATTTTGTCGCATAGTATAATTTTTTTAAATGCTTTAGAATGCTTGCTTTTTCTCTATTAATAAAAAATGGTTTATTATTTTTTTTATTTTTATTTATCTAAAAACATGGTCTAATTTTTAAGCCAACGATGGATACCTTTACGATCTTTTAATAAAAAATGGATTTTTTATTTTATTTTTACTTATCTAAAATTATTAAGCCAAAGATAGATAGCTTTACATATGTAAGTTGATAAAATGAAAATCAAAATAACGTATATTACAAACACTTTTCTATGGCTGTAAATAAATCAATTCTCTCAATTTATTTTCTCTCTCTTACTCACTAATACATAACCAAAAAATTTTTGGTAAACCCTGACTTACAGGCACAAAATTCTTTTCTTAATTCGGGGAAGAACCTTTTAACTACACTTACAGACACTGAAAAAAGCACACTGAACATACCAAGTACACATAGAAAACACAACGTTAAGAAATGTCCTTTCCATATTTTGTTATCAGGTTAAAGTCGTCAGCATATGATTTCTCTATGTATTGAAATTAAGCTGCATACATAGTTTGTTGTATGCAATCAAGAACAGTACAACACAAAACGGTGACCCTTGGGGAATACCATTATGAGCGGGAAATGGTTGAGAGTAATTGGTTGAAATTCTTACCATAAATTTTCGATTGCCCATACAGTTTATAATATGTATAATTAATAATCTCGGCCCCAACTTCCCTAAAGACTAATGGATCAATAATTGTATGCGTGAGTGAGACTCTATTTACATGTCTTTTACAAGAAAGGGATTCCACAATTTGATGATTCATGTAAAGCAGACTAAACCCGAATTGACGGTTATTCAATTGTTTATACTCAGTAAAAAAACCACCATACTATTTGCGACAATTTTGTCCAATACTTTAGGAAGGCATGGATTTAGCGATATATTATGTAGGTCTATAGGAACTCAGAGACGTATTATCAGATCCTATTTTGTGTGTCGGAACGATAACACTAACCTTAAATTGCTGAGGTATGAATTAATTGAATATGCTGTTGTAAAGTTTAAGTAAACGATGTTTCATAGTTTTAGGAAGATCCTTAAAAATAGGGTATGAGATTCTATCTAATTCAGGAGATTTACCGGATAATTTGTTTAGAACTGAATTTAATTCTAACATGTAGATGCTCTCTTCTATTTTAGAGGTGGGCTTAATGATGTGCTTTATGTATGTATTTGGTGTTGTGTTGGACTTTTCAGTATATTTTGGCACTTAGCTCGGCTGCTATTTTCCACTTGTCGTTTATGAGTACATCTGGATTTGTCTTTTTTCAACAGCATGTACATATATTAAAAATTGATTTGTAACCTGTAGGTAATCTGATATTTTTCCAGATCTTTTCTGTTTTAGAAGAGGAGTATATGGTAGAGGTAAAATTATGAAGGGATCCCCGTTTTGCGATTCTAACTTTCCGTTTAGCAAGGCATTGGATTTTTTGTAGCTGATAATTTTAATGTTGTCATTGTTTGTTTATATAATGTCCAGTATTTATTCTTTTTCTTTAGGCGATTAGAATCTAAGTTCCACAATGTACACTATGTACAGCATGTAATTTATACACATTACATAATTTAATAATGTTGTACCTTTTTTTATTAACCCTTAAATGCGCACTGTATCATTTAAGATACAACCAAAAAAAATTCTTACGGTTCCAATTTTGGATCAAATTTAATAAAAAAAATGAATGGATGTACTTAGAACACCATAACTCATTTGAAAAAAATAGCCTTTTCCAGAAAATCTTCGGTATTTGCGTTTTATTGACATTTAAAGTTCAAATTTAAATTTTGTTAAAAAATACAAAAAAATGGTTACTCGATGTTGCATAATATTAAGCACAGATATATAAAGGATTTGAAAAAATTCAGGATAGTAAAAATACTTCATTAGGCATAAAAAGTGTTTACAAAAGCTTTTTGATTCAAAATAAGCAGGTTGTATGTTCGGCATCTTGCTATGTTTATATGATTATTTATTTTTAGTTTTGCAATAGACGACAGACATTTTTTAACTGATTTCATAATTTGGAACTAACTAAAAGAATTTTTAGTAATGTCAGGATTTAGAAAGGTTGATGGAGTCAATATGACTGATGAGGAAGTTTGTGAATTACTTTGCAATAGTGAGGGTATTACTTATGACAGTACGGACATCAGTGACTCAGATGACGATGAAATGCAGGTTACAAACTCATGTAAAAGGAGGTTTTAGAATGATAGTAATATAGGACGAAAATAATACAGAAAGTGATAGTGATGATGAACTTGATATTGAAGGATCTATACATGATTCTTTCATACAAATGATAAATGATGATAATAATCATGAAGTTCCGGCAGAGACAAATTTAGGTGGATTTGAACCGTTGGATTTAACACCTTCTACTTCTAATGCAAAGACTAATACTATCTTTGGACCCAGAAATAATTGGAGCTCTTTTTCTTCCGAGTTTAGTGAAATTTTTATAAATCCAAAGTCATCGGAATTTGAAAGAGTTTTATGGAAAAAGAGACATCTTCAATTTGATGCTAACCAAGTCCAGTTTGGAGGCGATAGTGACCTTAGAGATGATATAAAGGCATTACAAACGCCTTTTAAAGTTTGGTGTCATTTATTTCCGCAATCATTAGAAGAAGACATTGTAATGGAAACTGTAAGATATGCTGGTGTTGATCAATCTTTTAGTTTCACAGTGTCCGATCTCCGCAAATTTATAGGAACTCTTTTATACATGACATACTACAAACTTCCAAACACCAGAGACTGTTGGTCTGCAAACAACCACAGGAGTGTTCAAATAATACAAAGCCAAATGCCTCTGAAACGCTTTGAAAAAATTCGGGAGTTTTTGCATTTTAACGACAAAAGCAAAATGCCTGATCGAAATGATCCTCATCGCGACAGGCTTTACCTAATTCGGCCAATTATCGATGCCCTAAATAGAACTTTTTCTACCGTACCGAAACTAAACAGATTGAGTGTAGATAAGCAAATGTGCTCCACAAAAATCGCAAGTTATATGAAACAATATTTACCAAACAAGCCAAAAAAGTGGGGCTTGAAATTTTTTGTACTATGTGATACAATGGGATTCGCCTACACATTTGAGCTGTATAGCGGAGCAACTGAAAAGTTGGCAGATGGTGAGCCAGATCTTCAATCCTCAGCAAACATTGTCGTAAGACTTATTCGGGGAGTACCGCGATATCAAAACTTTGTGATATACTTTGATAATTTTTATACAACAGTGCCTCTCATAGTATATTTGCGCACACAGGGAATTCTGGCTGTTGGTACAATTAGACGCAATAGAATTAAGAATTGTAAGTTACCTGAAGAGAAAATAATGATGAAATTCGAAAGAGGAACAAGTCAGGAATTTGTTACCAACATACACGGTATAGATGTGAGCACATTATCATGGAAAGACAATCGAATTGTCAATCTTATTTCAAACTATGTCGGTACTAAGCCCCCAGTAGATATATATAATACAGAAAGTGAACCTTTAACAATAAAACGCTTTGATAAAAAGGAAAAAACTATCAAAAGTATTGAATGTCCACAAATCATTAAAGATTATAACTGCCACATGGGCGGAGTAGATTTGATGGATAGCTCAATAGGCCGGCATAAAATAGCAATGAAAAGCCGTAAGTGGACAACGAGAGTATTTTACCACCTTCTTGACATGACATGTGTAAATGCCTGGATCCTTTATAGAAGAATAAACAAAGATAAACCAGAATCTAAAATACGATTAGTCGATTTCAAATTGGAAGTGGCTGATGCAATGTTTTCATATAATAGTAAAACTATTCCAGTAAGAGGACGCCCAACTTTGGAAAAGCAAATAGAAGAAAAAAGACGAAAGCCGAATGCATCCCCAGCGCCACCGAAGGATACCCGGCTAGATGGAATCAGTCACTGGATTACAATGGAAAAAAAAGCAAGATGTAAGCTGCCCAAATGCTCAGGTCAAACCAAAATGTTTTGTTTGTAATGTAAAGTGAATTTGTGTGCTACCGCTGAAAAAAATTGTTTTTATGAATACCATAACTTTTAATTACTTTATTACTCTATTTTACTCATTGTTTTTGTCTTAGTGACATTAATTTTATATGTTTATTTATTAAAATTGAATTAACTGTGTTTTTAAAATTATAATTTATTTTTTAAACTAAAAAAAAAATTTTAAAATTAAAATACTGGTATTTTTTTTCTTTGAAAATTAAAATATAGGAGAGTGCGCATTGTATCTTTTAAGATACAACCACTATTTTTTAAAAAAAATCACCACAAAAAATTTAAAAAAAAAAAACGTGGTACGCAGTTGTTTTTTTTTTTAAATTTTACATATTATATATTTTTTTGTGAAAATTGGCGTTGTTGCGCATTTAAGGTTTAAAGTCGCTAGTAATTAAAATTGGCGGGTTTACATTAAGAAACATATGTATTATGCAAATTTGTAGAAGAGAAATTTAGATGTGGAGCTATGTAAGCTGACAATTTAAAATGTAATTATAGTTTAATTTCAATAAGTATGTCATCGAAATCATTTTGCAGACTGACTGACGTGTGTTTTAAAGATTTATGGATAAGTAGAGCTACTCCTCCATATTGGGTAGTAGATGTATTGCGTGAGTATAGAATCAGAATATTTGATAGGTTATGCATATGTGTCTCTAGTAATGAAATAATAATTTTTGGTGAAAGATTGTGATAAGTTGTTGTAGGTAATTATAATTATTAGTAAACCTGAAGTATATTTAATAACATTTTAAAAGAAGCAACAAAAAATAATGTATGTATAATGATATAGAAAAATTCAAATTAGTTTTAGATTAGGCTTTTTTGGTTCGTTTTGTTTTGTTATCAACTTGATTCAGTTTTTGTAGCTGTCTTCTCGTCCTATTGTAAGTATTTTCGGATAAAATTTGTTTAATTTTAGAATCAATTGGCCAATTAACACGACTTTGTATCGTGTATGTTGTATTGAATACACTTGGTTGTTTGTGAACGCTCAATGCTATGCTGTATTGTGTATTTCGTATTCCAAATGCATTTTTTTGGCATTCACCTAATTTGATAGCACGAAACCAATACAATTTTTAAAAACATATGAAAAAAAATGTGTGTAAGTGTATCGGATTTTTACATGAAAATTATCAACAACAATCATTCACTGTTGTATAATCATCCAACAATACACTCAATACAACGATACAACGGCTTGTGTGAATTGCCCAAATAGTGTTTTGTGAGGAAGTATTGTCGATATCTCATGGCTCTGATACAATATCAGAGTAAGTATTTAATTCTCGAGGTATTTTTTTGGTAGGTGGTGGCATTGTCTGTTCGTTGGTTATAACATGGAGAGATTTAATATTATTGTCAATTTTGTTGTTTTTATTGGATTCGACTTTAAACTGTAAATCCCACCAGTCATGTATAAAATAAACACACACAGCATAAGTGGTGTGAGAAGCTAGGTTGTAATCCTGCCGGAATTATAATTGTAATGAACAATTATGTACATATGTACGTGATGGTGCTAAACTGAAAGATGTCTGAGCTGATTTAACAGTAGACGGATAAATGTTTGATCTTGTTGGGTGTCGTTCGTTATATTTCGAAGTTGCTGGTTTCCTGTTGGTTTTTACCAAAGTAATTATAGCTTAAATCTCTTTCTCTTTTAAGAAATTTGGACACGATTTATCATTCGGAGAATGGTCGTTGTTTATTTTGTTGTTCTCTTTACAGTTTATACAAAACATAGAACTTTGAACATAGAACATAGAACATTGATTTCATCATTTACATGCTATTCGTTTGAACAATTAAAAAAAGTTCTTTTATTATTGCAGAATTTTGTCGAACCGCAGACAGGTTTTGCATTTTAAGGGAAAAGGAATATGAGGTCTTATTTTCTTTTTCTCGTAGCCAACTGATAACTCAGAAGATGGCGTCGTGCGAAAGTAAGAAATGTTACGTTAAATTACGAAAGTTACTTTTAAATCGTTGTTGATTTTTTTCAATATTTTGGTAACTTTACAAACATTTTGTGATTTCAGTTCCTCAAGGATTTCATCTTCTGATATATCATTAAAATAAACAACTCCTTTTGCGTAATTGTTCTTCTAATTGTCTTGTGTTCATTTAGATCTACTTTAGTATCTGGTGATTGAGATGTTAATTGGATAAGATTCTTGTCCTAAGCGAAGTTTTTTTTTTATTTTTTAATTTTTTTAATTTTTTATACGATTCTATCTATCCACCACAATCAATTTCTTTTTAAATAAGGAATGATTATACATTTGAAAGAGATTTCATTGATTCCTCAGAAGTTTCGGAATTTACATTATTCACTCGCGTAGTAATTAAGTACTTTGGAATAGTAAATAAAATTATCATAGATTTAGTTTTATCCAAAGTAATGCGTTTACCACGATCTGGTGGTGGATTCATTTTAAAAAAGATTCTTATTTTTATGTATATACATATTGTTACGTTTTTACCTTTTTAAAAAAATGTTTAAATTTGAGTTCGTTAATTGCAAACTAAGTAAAAACAAATATATAGTTGTTTTATTTCAATTAAACTCTCTCTTTATTGTTCACACTTTTGTGCCACTGTTCACACTTAACCGATACAACATTAATTGCTTGCTATTATTCACACACAACTATTGCTCGCAATCGATATCTTCAGACACGACTATTTACTTCGCACGCAACTTCACTCAAGACTGACTCAATTATAACTGACTTGCTCGTCTGCTTTGTCTTGCCCTTTTATAGTCCAACACGAACTGTACATCGAACGTTCTTGAAGAAGAACGTTCGCGGCTTCGCACTCTCGAAAATTCTATGACGACTGCATTACTTGTTGTTGCGTATGCTTACTTGTCCATCCCTTTTTCTCTCATACTTGTTGTAGCTGGTTTATTTATAATCAGTTCGATGTATGCGTTAGTGTGTATTTGTGTCGTGTGTATTGTGTACGCATTGCCTCATGGTCTTTGTATGTATTTGTAGCTTTTGTTTATCGTTAATGTTAAACGATATTAGGTCGTTTCGATATGCGTAACACTGCCGCCCACTTAAGCCTGTTCGTCCCGAATAGGCTCATTATGTCTTCTCCCATATTATACCAGTCGCTCTTTGTGCACGACCTTCATTTTAGTCCGGGGGCTGCCAGCTTTCTGTATCCTGTACACGACATCGTTTAACCGTCTGATTATTTTATACGTTTGGGGAATGATCCCTTCTTCCGCGTTGGGTTGTAGAATAGTACCATTTGTCCCTCATGAAAGCCCTCTGTGTTTGCTGCTCTATCATATCTGGCTTTCATTCTATCACTGATCATCGCTTTCCTCTCCAAAGGTGCGCCTGAGTTGTATGGTTGCAGCTGACCTCGACCTCTTCTTATGGGACCTTTATCTGCAATGCACTGGGTACAGTTCACTATCCAATCCGACACTGCTTGTTGACATCCAACCCAATAAAAACGTCGCTTCAGCCTTTCCAGCGTCTTCTTCGCTCCAAGATGTCCTCCGCTAGCTCCACTATGGAACGCCTTTAACACTTCTTTCGTCTTGGAGGAAGGCACTACTAACAGGTTGGATAAGGTCTTGCCATCACCACTTTCCCAACGTCTATATAAGCATCCGTTTATCAACCGTAAACTGTCCCATAGCGCCCAATATGCTTTTGTAAGAGGACCTGCTCCGGATATTTCATTTCTGGTAGGTCGTTTGTCCTCTTCCTTAGCTGCTATTATTTTCTCAATTGGCCACAATCTGGATCCTCCGGACACCAACGATGGCTTCCTTCTTCTCAGCCTTCACACAATGTTTACGCTCCAAATTACGAGGTCGGCTCAAGAGAGCATCAGCATTCTCGTGTTTTATGCGTCTTCTTTTTGCTAATGGCAGTACTTCGGGATCATGGTCTTCAATTCTCTTGCGTCCTTTTCTAGCTTTTACATCTGCACTCGCAATAGCATGATGATCATTACTATCCACATGTTTCCCGCGGCTTTTCTTGCATCTATCCGTTTCATCGTTGTGTTTATCAGAACCCTTATGTGTAGCAATGGCACGTCGTCTTGTTGGTAAGATAGATCTAGACTTCTTGCGTGGTGCTTTGCAGTTTCTTTGGAAATGACCACTCTTTCCACATTTGAAGCATTTAAGTTTAGCCTTTCGTCCGATTTCTTCTAATACTTGCTTCACCATCTCTTTAAGTTTATTTAACAGGCATTCTTCTTCGTCCACTACTTCCATTTTTCGCACTTTGCTAACTGGTGGTCTTGAAATTGTGCGCGTGGTCTCTTGGGCTAGTGCGAAGTCCACGGTCTCAGCAAAGGTTGTCTTCTGCGTAGAACATACCGCCAGTTTAATGTCAGGGTCGCGTATACCATTGACAAATGCCTCGGTCTTAATGTTGTCTATCAACGGGTGGTTTTCTCCTGGGTATGTAAGCTGCACCAACCTTTCAACCTCCATTGCAAAGCCTTGTAATGACTCGTTTGCCTTTTGCTCCCGGCATCTCAACTCCATGCGGTACAGCTCTCGTTTGTGCTCGTCGCCGAATTTCCGCTGTAAGGCCACCATTAGGTCGTTGTAATTATTTCTGCAGCTGGCTGGCATGGTTTCTAGGATCTGAGCTGCGACACCTTTTAACGCCAAAATTAGTTCCAACGCCTTCTCTCCATCCGTTCCTGCTGGCTACTGTGTCAAATTCATCCTGCCGGTACCTTCTGTTACGACTTGTACTGTTCCCGGTAGCTGGCTCTGGGGGTTGTTGATCTTCTCTTCCATCATAACGAATTTCCCGTCAACGGCTTTTTCTAAATTTGACACCTCTTCGGCGACACTTGTAACCCTTTTGCTGACCGGCTCATGGATTTCCTGCAGCTTTCCAGATGTTGCTTCGAGCTCCTTTTCAATTTTCGACAAAATCGCTGCTTGCATTCTTTCCATTCTTTGTTCACTATCTCGTCGCAACTCAGCCAAAAGTTTCTGATTTTCGGCTCTAAAAGCTTCAAATAGCTTTTTGTTCTCTTCTTGCATTTTCTGATTATCGGCTCTATAAACTTCAAGTATCTTTTGGTTTCTTTCTTCCAATTTTTCAACCATAGCGGCTAGCAACGAATTTATATCGATACCGCTAGGGGTTGCATGGGCCTGTAACTCACGTTCCTCTTCGTCTTCGAACTCGTAGGATTCGATGTCAATGCCCTGAAGCTGCAGTTATTCCCTTAACCGCCTTTGCAGTTCATTCTTCGTGCCCGTTGTTGCCAGTTCTAGTTTAGCCAACTCTCGTTTCAGCCGTTCCACTCTTAATTCGTAGAGTTTCATTTTATTTTATTTATTTCTTTTTATTTTTTATTTATTTTTACTTTTGCATTTTGCAATCCCACTTCTGACACCAATTGTTACGTTTTTACCTTTTTAAAAAAACGTTTAAATATGAGTTCGTTAATTGCAAACTAAGTAAAAACAAATATGTAGTTATTTTATTTCAATTAAACTCTCTCTTTATTGTTCACACTTTTGTGCCACTGTTCACACTTAACCGATACAACATTAATTGCTTGCTATTATTCACACACAACTATTGCTCGCAACCGATATCTTCAGACACGACTATTTACTTCGCACGCAACTTCACTCAAGACTGACTCAATTATAACTGACTTGCTCGTCTGCTTTGTCTTGCCCTTTTATAGTCCAACACGAACAGTACATCGAACGTTCTTGAAGAAGAACGTTCGCGGCTTCGCACTCTCGAAAATTCTATGACGACTGCATTACTTGTTGTTGCGTATGGTTACTTGTCCATCCCTTTTTCTCTCATACTTGTTGTAGCTGGTTTCTTTATAATCAGTTCGATGTATGCGTTAGTGTGTATTTGTGTCGTGTGTATTGTGTACGCATTGCCTCATGGTCTTTGTATGTATTTGTAGCTTTTGTTTATCGTTAATGTTAAACGATATTAGGTCGTTCCGATATGCGTAACAATATAAATATTTTATATTCAAATGTACCAAATGTGTTTTATAGTTTTTTATTTTTTATTATAGTTATTTGTTGCACTCAAGAAGCTGTAATGCAGTGTTGTAGAATTGAAATTTTGAAATGGTACTGAACTATAACTGTAAGAGTAATTTTTTGCATCAAATGGTACTTTTGTAAGATGTCTGACATGGTGTTTGAACCGCGAGCTCACGTCTATAAGCAAGAACACTACCAACTAAACTATTTATTTATTTATATTTAATACACGTACGGAACGGAACAGAAAAACTAACAACTTACACGTGTGATCCTCACATACAAAACAATTGATTCGAACGTAACAAAACGTAAAAGCCCCGTTTAGTCAAACGTCGAAGGAACGTAATGGAACATACGTTCGTTTTTCGTATATGAAGAGCAATGTAAATGCTTACGGTGTTCTAAAAACGAAGGTATGTACGTTTCGTAGACGTATTCTACCTTTAGCATTACGTTGAACAAGTTACTAATGCCTTAATAGTTGAAAAGTGCAAGACATAAAATATGTAATAATAAAAAAAAGTACTGAAAGCGCCGCGGGGATATTGAGGTATTTTTGAAATGGAAAAGTACTGAAAAAAGTTTTAAAGAAAGATAAATATATCATCAAAAAGAACCTAATCAATTAAAGTTATATTTTAAAAGATATATGTTTGGAAAATAGAGGTGACCTTATAAATATGGGAAGCACTATATGAGCCGTTCAGTGCACAAAGTGATTAACTCCACTTTTTGAAAAATCTTAAATTTAAGTGTCAAAACACTTGGATAGTCATATCTTTTTATATTTATTATAACTTTCCTGAATAGTAAAGGTTAACACGATTAAACGACAAAATTTTTTGGGCCATTGAATAATAAGTAATTTATTTCAGAAGACATTTTGATTAATTCCTTACTCTTATGTAAATCGTTTCAATAACGCAATTCAAATGCACCACTAGCAACCGTTGAAAGATAACAGTTATCAATTTCCAGTTACTGTAAAAAAAACGCAGAACGGACTCGCAGTCAAATGGCTGCCGATAGAATGGCAGCATTAGAAAAAATTTTCGTATTTTTTTTTTCGATTTAGAAAAACCTTTAACCTTTACTAAACTGACCACATCTGTAGCTTATTATAAGCGAAATTTATATGTTTATAATTTCGGATGTCATTCATGAATTCAGTAAAAATATAAGCCACATGTTTGTTTAGACAGAAACTGAAGGATCTCGTGGGTCTCAAGAAATTTCATCGAGTCTAACAAAGTACTTAAAAACTTATGCTGCAAACTTTGAAAATATAATAAAATATTCTGATTCGTGTACCGGGCAAAAAAACAAAACACCATTTAATCTAATTCAAATGACCCACTAAGATTTTTTTTCAACAAAACCTTTAGAAAACTCAATCATTAACAGAAAAGCAACCGCTACAGAGTTTCCAGTTAATTGGCTTAAAATACACCGCATAAAGTTATAAAGGTCAAAAACCCATCTCATACAATTCAAATATGACTATAATGGAGATTTAGAATTTAACGAAATTAACATAAGGAAATCTGTACTTTATAACTTTTTTCAGTTGCCAAATCGATTAACTCCACCAGTCACATGAAATTTATAACATTATGGACATTATTTTTTTTGGCTATTCTTTCTTATTAATTTTATATACCATTAGATAAAAGCTATATTTGTATTTATGTATTCTACAATATATATTTGCATTTATATTGTAAAGGGAATTTTAAAAATCAATTTACATTATTTCATCGCATTTCTCAACTTTTTGTTTTGTGGAGTTAATCAATTTGTGCACTGAGCTGCTCATATATAGAATCAAATTTTTCGAATATAATTGAATTAAATAATTTTTTCTTATAAAAACTTACCAGAATATGCACCAATACACACAAAAGGAATGATAAGCAGTAGTCCACGAAGTATTCGTAATTGTTGTAAAATAGAATACATCATTTAGTTGACAATAGCCCTCAGTAAGATATTGTATCCTTTACCGCCATTGACGTTTGCATTAGTTGGATTTTTTAAAGAATCGAGACTTAACACTGAAAATATGATAAATAAATTTGTTTTATATGTCGTGTGTATTAATATTAACAACACCGTAAAATTGTGCATATTACGAGTATATCCAATAAAAGAATTCTAAGTCGCTCAGTATAATTAAATTTACTTTCAAGGTGTTCTATACATTATTAAATGCTTATTTATACTCTCTGCAATGAATAAATAATAAATCAATTTTTTCTCTGTCTTTTGTTATATGTTTATTTTATGTGTTTAACCTTTACCCTCCTGACAAGGGTACCCATTACCCGAATGAAATTTAAAATCATACTATATCCCTTAAACAATAAAAGATATAAAGTTGAACTTGCGCAATCTCCTTCTGGTAGCCATTCTCTAAAGATTCGTATCATACTTAAAAGTTTTCCAAATTTGTTTCAGTTGGTTGTGGATAAGAGTACCTGGGAACTAGTAGAGAAATTAAAACATTTTGTATAAAAAAAAGTTAAGAATAAATTTTGATTTTTATTTTATAAATTTAGAATAAATTTTAATACGATTATCTACCTTTACACTGGGGTCATTGCATTAAATAAATGTAACCAAATTAACATTTTGTGTAGCGTAGAGCAATTATTTTGCTATGTGTGTTGCACATTGGCAAAAAAAAAAACGCTGCATGTTTTGCGATTCGCTTTTGAATCAATAGTCACACATACATAGGTAACAATGCCCTTTTAATGGTAGCCGACAAGTGTTATCTCGCTTTGATATACCCAATGGGCATCCATTTGTCGGGAGCTTCTCGGATGCTAGTGTATCCTATTATACGATTGTCCTATATTTTCAGTTCTCAATTCCATTCCAAGTAATGCCAAAAACTTACGGCGGGAGCTTCAAGCTTTTTTGGTACTTTGCATCCAAAATAACCTCGTCAACCATGTTATAAAAGGGCCAAAGGTCATCTATCTATTTTACATTTAGAACTATATTTTGACACCAATTTGTCCCTAACATCTATTCTGCCTTTTGTGCTATTGTAATAATCATTTATTTCTTACTTACAGTTAAAAGCCGACTCCCTTCAAGTATAGGGGAAATAAATGGAAATAATTGTTCATCAATTGTCATATTTTCATTCGGATAATGTTTTTCCTGTATGATCTTAATAGGCGTATTCCAAATAACAGAAATAGGAGTGGCTTTATGAGTTTGTTTGCGTGCTAATCGTGTGAATGCATTGTCAAAACGTTGTATGCGAATTGTTTGTTGAAACCTATCGCGACTTAAGGACTTTATTTAGACGATGAGCGTATTTTCACAAAGAGCTGAAGAGCATTAACGCTGGCACCCTTTAAAACTATAACCAACAAAATACCTGTAAACGCATCTGGCTCCTCCATTGAAATTAAACATAAAAAATGTTGAGTACTGTTAAAGTTTAACAACATTTAGAAATAATTATTTTTCCTCTCTAAAGTATTCAAACATCAACAATAGTCAGCAATTTTAGATTTTCAAATATTGTGGTATATGACAGTGAAGTCGCAGAAATGTGAATTTATTTTTACAAAGAGTGTTCATGTTTTCGATTTTGTTCAAGTTTCCGATTGGTTTTTAGCCAAAACAAAAAGGTGATGAGTTTTATGCGGATATTACCAAAATTTATAAACTTAATCATCCATATCGTAAATAACATGATATGTAGGAGCGAATGTAAATAAAAAATTTCTAAAAAATTCAAATTCGTGCTTTAGAGTTTTCAACATTTGTTCACATCTTAGAGTAGTTAACGTAAAAATTTGTTTAAATATTTCACGTTTCTGGAGTGTTCACGGTTCTGGATATTCACATTTTCGCGAGTTCAATGCATAGATAATTAAACAGAGGAATAATTATGTATGTATGAAAAACACATTTAAGCTTGTTACAAAAAAATAAAATTCAACAGAAAAGCCCAAAGGCATACATACATACACTTATTATTAAAATAGAAAGATCAGAGTAATACACACATACATATATAATAGGTCATTACAACCCTTCAGTCAGGATTTCGACCTAGCTTCTTCAATAGCACTAAAGGCAGCAGTTACATCTCGCTTGCTACGCCCTATGATGTCGATGTCGTCAGCGTACGCAAGCAACTGTTTATCATGGATCATTGCATACAGCATACCTTGTTTTACTAGCGGCTACAGGATCGTAATGATCGTTGAAGAATATGAAAGTACAATCCATTCAACAAAAATCATATGGCACTTTTTAATTTTTTACATACATACATAATTGACCATTATAACCCTTCAATCAGGATTATTGACCTAGTTTCTCACACCACTTATGTTGTGTGTGTTAATTTTATACATGAGTGGCGGGACCTACAGTTTAAAGTCGACTCCGAACGACAGATTTCGACAGAAATCTGCTGAGAGGCAGTCGCCGAAGAAATATTTTATTTTTTTCCATATTTCGTTTTGATATCTGACCTGGCTAATAAGCCAACACACTACCTACTAGACTACGGCGACTGCAAAGTAATAGTATCTATAAATAATCTCACTCCTCTTGGTTTGAAAAGTTAGTTTTTTCCACCAACATCTTATAATTCCTTTGGTTCGTTCCACTAATTATTGCTATATCTCGTCTTATATATTTAGCTTGAAATGTCACAATCAGAATGAAAGGTGGTTATACAAAATTCGTACTTTATTGTCTACTGAATTTAAAAAGAAAAATAATTTACGTTAATTTAAAAAATTACACAAAACATATGATCCGAACTATTAACGAATATATTGTTACGTTTTTACCTTTTTAAAAACGTTTAAATATGAGTTCGTTGATTGGAAACCAAGTAAAAACAAATATGTGTTTTTTATTTCAATTAAACTCTCTTTATTGTCCACTCTTTCTTATGTGCCACTGTTCACACTTAACCGATACAACAATAATTACTACAATTTATTGCTTGTTCACTATTATTCACACACAACTATTCGCTATACTGCTCACAACGGATATCTTCGAACCACGACTTTTTACTTCGCACGCAACTTGTCTTCACACCAGAGATCAGCAACGAGTATTCAAAACGATGAGTAGATTCGAGTCATACTTATTATTTCTGATACTTATACGCATTCATACTTATTTTAATATGATACTCATACTACTCATACTCAAAGTTGGAAGTACTCGTCGTATTCATACTTAACAATACGCATGATGTTATTGACTTCGACTCGTCTCTAGTTAACATTTACACGAAGCACAAAATAAGTATGATTCGCGTACGAACACTACTATACTCACAAGAAGATTGTGTGTATGCTTTGCTTGTTGTCTTTGTCTTTCCTTTCTTCTTTGTTTGTATATGCAACAATAACAAAGGTTGTAAATTTTGATGAATGATTCGAGCCACTCGAATCACTTATAAGTATTATAAGTATTTTTCTAAATTTATGAATCAGAATCACATTTCTAATGTTGTGAGTTTGATGTCAACGTTGTACTCATACTCATTGTAACCTATACTTATAAATCAATGCTGTAGCGAGTACGAATGAATCAGAGTAGTTGAATTTCAATTCTGTTGATTCACTCATACTCAAAATTGCATGAGTAGCGGAAAAACGATTCATTGCTGATCTCTGCTTCACACCGCGACTGATTAGTTCACACGCAACTTCACGCAAGGCTGTCTCAATTATAACTGACTCGCTCGTCTACTTTGTTTTGCCCTTTTATAGTCCAACACGAACAGAACATCGAACGTTCTTGAAGAAGATCGTTCGCGATCTCGCTTACTCGAAAATTCTATAGCGACTGCATTGTTGTTTGTGTACTTTGTTTTCATTGGTTGTTGTTGCGTTCGCTTACTTGTCTATCTCCTTCTCTCTTATACCGATGTTGATGCTTTGCTTGTAACCTGTTCGTTGTAGTTGTTGGTGTAGCTACTATTAATCATCGTGTTGTATGTGTTAGTGTAATGTGTTTTTGTGTCGTGTGTATTGTGTACACTGTACACATTGTCTCTTGTTTTTTTATGCGAAACGATATTAGGTCGTTTCGATCTGCGTAACAATATTGTATTTTTAATGCTGAAATTTTCTCAATAAATTGTAAAATAATTTTTTCTATCTGCACATTTCTCCATGACGGCGACAAAGTTATTTTATATCCTCGTATTTATTAATTGCTACAATATCGAACAATATCGAAGATAATGCTTGCCAATCACAACTGGAGTAGATCAAATTAAGAATCATCAAATGAAAAAATTTGAATTTTTAATTTGTCTGTTAACTGTGTTAACTGTGTTGTATTTTTTTAAATGTTTTCGTATCGAATAATGAAATTAAAGTACAGTGTTAGATAAAGAAATTTAAGTGTATGTAGACTTAGAAAAATCATTTTATCTGATAATAAAGAAAGTCATTGAGTTGATAAGTACAATTCATACACACCTGAAGATATTATTATTTTTTTATTTTATTGTTTATTAGACCCTAGTCTCTGGTGGAAAAGTCACACATGACCCTCACATACTATCTATTTCTCAAATGAAAAAAAATATAAAAGAGTATCAGAAGACTATTATTTCTAATTCACCGTATTATAATGATTACAAGGTGAACAGATAATATCAAAGTCTCTCTTGAGTTTAATTTCGATAACATCGAAATTTCGTGAACTAAATATATGGGAATAGGGTGCATCAAAGGTAGGTTAGAGACAGATATGCGGAAAAAATTGAAATAATAAATAATTTACAATTATATAAACTTAAATTTATATAATTTTATATGTATTAAATGTAAAATAGTTCTACATCCAAAAAATGTTCACACAGCTAGTGACAGTAGTGAATAAATCACAGGGTGCTTCTTAAATTCCACACTACATATACATTTTATATAAACAAATCCTATAAAATCTTGAAACTATTATAAATGTAGTTACAAAAAACTTTTCTCTGAAGTTCCTCGAAAACCTTATACACTAATGGGTTAAAAACTTTATTAATATTTAACCAGTGTATAATAAATTAAGCGTAAATTATTGCTAGTGTAAAAATTAATATATTCATCAGTTAATTTTATGATTTTGTTAAAATAATTTCATTTTCAAAAGTACTCAAAATTAAAACATTTCCTTTGTTTAAAAGTGCTGACACAATATTTGCAAATTTAAGCATCTGATGACTTCATCTGATCTCCTTACTGTGGCTTTTGTTTCACTTTTCCATCGCTACTACTACGAGATAAAGGAACTTGTTCCCGAAAATCGTACCAGACAGAATACGTACGCTGGACTATCCAAGTTGAACATTCCCTCCCTCAGAGGTCTTTCCTGCCACCAATAATAGTAAAAAGATTCAAATCTAATGTCAAGAAGCACCACTCCTTTTGTCCCCCCTAACCTATTTTCCCAATTCCAACACAATGCACTCCATGAGTAGGGGGCATTCCCCGAGTGTTGGTTTTAAGATGAAGGTATGGTGGAACTCAGGTGGAGCCAAAGTATCTGAACTTGAAGGCGAAAATTACTAACAAGGTCAGTGAGATCTTCTCGAAGCTCACGACCAAGAATATGTGCAGCAAACTAGCGAGGAAGCACTGACAAAATATATTAAGTGAACTCCAGAAACTCCCAAAGGAACTGGAATCTCTAACTCCCTCATCCGAGATCGAGAGAGTACAGTCTCCCGACGAAAAGAACTCCGGGAAAACACCTAAGGTCCAAGCCGGACAATAACTAAGAAGCCAGAGGGGGTAATAGGGAGAAGTAGTAGAAGTGTCTGCTACGCACCGATTGATATTGACAGCCCCTTTGGAAAGATTTCTGATTCGACTATATACTAGTATACGCCTTGGTTACTCGTATAGAAATCATTAGCTATGAGTTCAAAAGTGTCTTAATGATAAAACAAGCGTCACAATCGTGTGCGAGGATCATCAAAGTGCTCTTAAAAAGGATATCTCCCCCATGGAGAGGATTGTGCTAAGCTAGAGTTCGTGAGGAAGAACAATATCCCTCCGGTCATAAAATCATCATCATCATTATGTTCACAGCGTTCTTGTCATCCAGACCAGGGAACTATGCATAGAGAAATGTGAAGTGTTCCACAGACAAGAGGATCTAGATGGTACTCGACTCTTGTTGGGCACAGAGCAAGTTGCACAATCTTATCAGGACGAATTATGTGGCTTTCTTTGTGTCTAAAGCTGTCTTGCGGTCCACTTATCGGAAAGGCACCCAAACAAACCAGCCCACCCTAAAACGCATCTAAAGCAGGAGGCTCCCGGCCAACACCTGCGGGTGACGCGACAATCAACTTCCAAGAAGATCGACTTCTGGAGAACCAATGATCGAGGATATCCAGATAAACCTCTGCCTGAGCTCTTTTGGATAAAATAAATAAAGGAAAAATACATATCGCTTTTATTCAGGAACACTGGGCTATTGTGACATGTACCTTGTGTCAGGCTATTTTCATACTTCCAACGCCGTAGCTACAACAAAGAATCCAAACAAACAGGTAAGGAAGTACTATTGCGATGCGATACTAACGCACATCATTTCGCATGGGGCACAGAAAACTGGTGTTGTCAAATAAATTGACAGATAAAAAGAAAATTTGTGAGCTCTGTTGTAGGAGAACTTTGGTTACATGTGCAAAAGGAATGAATAAGCATCCCAAATGAAATTATTCACAATTTCGAACAAATTACATCAAATCGTGTTAAACGTGTTAAAAACAACAAAGGGTTCTGAACAAAATATTTTTGTCAATATTTCTCAGCAGATTTTTGAGAAAGACTCTGAGAGTAAATAAAATTGTCATGAAATGCTGCTCAGAAACCTGTCGCTTGGAGTTGACTTTAAACTGTAGTTTCTGCCACTCATGGATAAAATTAACATATTCAACATGAGTGGTGTGAGAAGCTAGGTCGTAATCTTAACTAAAGGTATGTAATAACCAACGCGATACTTTTAAAACTCAAACGTAAACAACATCGCCACACAAGATGTATAAATAACTAGGGAAGCTGAATTTATATTTTGTTTTAAATATTTAATTTGTGATGACCTCAAATCTTTCGTGTAGAATATCTAATGGCATGAGATGTGTGGGGCGTAGCGCCGTCCTTTTGACGGTACAATTATCAACTGCTCCAGAGCCCATTCAGCAAACATATGTCGTTGTCTATGCTCCATGTCTCTTCATGGTGATTTGACAAAACAGAATGAATAAATGACAACTAATTTTACAGACGTAGCGTGAACAATATGGCCGTAATCAACAGTTAAAGATGAATATCTCTGTTGCAAGACTGCATTCTAATTACTCGTTTTAGGTACTATCCTCCCACACAAATTTTGATTTGTTTATAACCGTGATACCGACGCCAGATTAGGATCGTTTAGTCACGCGGACTTATAATTCTAAGTAAAGTTTAAAAGAACCCATGACATGACTCTTCAGATTGAAATATTACAAAGAAATAAATTTAAATTAGAATATCTCAGAATTATATTTACATTATTGTTGTTGTGTAATTTTTCTTGATCTCATTATTCAATGTTTAACATTTATAATTTACTTTTTATTTTATTTATTTATTTATTTATTTATTTTCTATATTTTTTTTATGAAAAAAGATTAATATCTTATTTAAATTTTTGGCTAATTTGCTCATGTACTCGTACATTAATATTAGTATAAATATGTATATCATTTTAATTAGACGCTTTTTACAACTACAAAATCGATAAGACCTAGAATTTTCTGTGGATCAGTAGAGCAATACGGTAACGGTAATTAACGATTGTATGTTCAGCATTTATTTATTTAATTATTTAAGTATTTGGAAAAATTCCTTACAGAATTTTGCTACATACAAAATACAGTAAAATAAATTCAACTCTATAATAATATTCCGTTTTATAATATGAAAATTTGATGAAAAATCAATAAAGCGAAACACTTACTTACTTAGTTAATTGGCCATAACAACCCGATTAACGGATTTCGGCCTGCCGCAACACATCCTTCCAGGTGCCTCTTCTTCTTGCGCGCCTACGCCAGTTGGTCACACCAATCGATGACAGGGCTTCCTCCAACGGATACAAAGTCGTCCTCTTCGCCGATCAAACATCCGTCCCGCCGGAACATCCTCCTCCATTCGAACGACATGGCCGAGCCAGCGCAGCCGCTGGATATTAATACGCTGCACAACGTCTAGGTCGTTGAGGAGCTCATACAGCTCACTGTTGTATCGGATGTGGAAATCATCGCCAACTCGCACTGGACCGAAGATCTTACGTAGGAATTTTCTCTCGAATACTCTCAAGGCTGCTGCATCAGTGCTTAATAAGGTCCATGCATCTGCGCCATAAAGAAGCACGGGTAGGATGAGCGTCTTGTAGAGTATTAGTTTTGTCGTACGAGAGGGGTCTCCGTTACTCAGTTGCCCATTGAGACCATAGTAGCACCTGTTGGCAAGAGTGATCCTGCGTATGATCTCCAGACTAACCCATTTGTGGTGGTAACGACGGAGCCAAGATAAATAAATTCCTTGACTGTATCAAAAATATAGTTATCGGTCGTAATCTGAGAATCAATACGCCGCACGTCTCTACTTGTCGATAACATATACTTTGTTTTGCCCTCATTTACTGCCAGACCCATCTTAGTAGACTCCCGTTCAATAGCACTAAAGGCAGCAGTTACATCTCGCTTGCTACGCCCTATGATGTCGATGTCGTCAGCGTACGCAAGCAACTGGACACTTTTAAAGCGAAACAGCAGGATAATATTTATCATGGATCATTGCATACAGCATACCTTGTTTTACTAGCGGCTACAGGATCGTAATGATCGTTGAAGAATATGAAAGTACAATCCATTCAACAAAAATCATATGGCACTTTTTAATTTTTTACATACATATGTTACGTTTTTACCTTTTTAAAAACGTTTAGAATATGAGTTCGTTGATTGCAAACCAAGTAAAAACAAATATGTGTTTTATTTCAATTAAACTCTCTTTATTGTTCACACTACTTTTGTGCCACTGTTCACACTTAACCGATACAACAATAATTGCTTGTTCGCTATTATTCACACACACAACAATAACTATAACAATATGTGATTGTTCGTTATATTTCTCTGCTTACAACCTTTTTGTAAGCATCAAACCGCAACTGTTTACTTCGCACGAAACTTCACTCAAGACTGAGTCAATTACTACTGACTCGCTCGTCTGCTTTGTCTTGCCCTTTTATAGTCCAACACGAACAGTACATCGAACGTTCTTGAAGAAGAACGTTCGCGGTTCCGCATTCTCGAAAACTCTATAGCGACTGCATTGCTTGGTGTTGCGTTTGCATACTTGTCTGTCCTTTTTTCTCTCATACTTGTTGTTACTTATAAGAAGTTCGATGTGTGTTAGTGTATATATGTGTCGTGTGTATTGTGTACGCATTGTCTCTTGTTGTTGTAGCTTTTGTTTTTATGTGAAACGATATTAGGTCGTTTCGATCTGCGTAACACTGCTGCCCACTTAAGCCTGTTCGTCCCGAATAGGCTCATTATTTCTTCTCCCATATTTTGTCCGACGCTCTTTGTGCACGACCTTCATTTTTGTCCGGGGGCTGCCAGCTTTCTGTATCCTGTACACGACATCGTTTAACCGTTTAATTATTTTATACGGTAAATCCCAGCTACTTTGTAGGTTGGGGAATGATCCCTTCTTCCGCGTTGGGTTGTAGAGTAGTACAATTTGTCCCTCACGAAAGCCCTCTGTGTTTGCTGCTCTATCATACCTGGCTTTCATTCTATCACTGACCATCGCTCTCCTCAGCAAACGTGCGCCCGAGTTGTATTGTAGCAGCTGACCTCGACCTCCTGTTACGGGACCTTTATCTGCAATGCATGGCAGTACTTCGGGATCATGGTCTTCAATTCTCTTGCGTCCTTTTCTAGCTTTTACATCTGCACTCGCAATAGAATGATGATCATTACTATTCACATGTTTCCCGCG
Organism: Sarcophaga caerulescens; assembly: GCA_927399465.1. Taxonomy (NCBI): domain Eukaryota; kingdom Metazoa; phylum Arthropoda; class Insecta; order Diptera; family Sarcophagidae; genus Sarcophaga; species Sarcophaga caerulescens. Next base: position 67,870,383 of record OV656866.1, read on the forward strand.
GCTTTCCTTGGATCTATCCGTTTCATCGTTGTGTTTATCAGAACCCTTATGTGTAGCAATGGTACGTCGTCTTGTTGGTGAGATGGATCTAGACTTCTTGCGTGGCGCTTTGCAGTTTCTTTGGAAATGACCACTCTTTCCACAGTTGAAGCATTTAAGTTTAGCCTTTCGTCCGATTTCTTTTAAAACTTGCTTCACCATCTCCTTAACTTTAGTTAAAAGGCATTCATCTTTCTCCACCACTTCCATTTTTCGCACTTTGCTAGCTGGTGGTCTTGAAATCGCGCGAGCGGTCTCTTGGGCTAGTGCGAAGGCCACGGTCTCTGCAAAGGTTGTCTTCTGCGTAGAACATACCGCTAGTTTAATGTCAGGATCGCGTATACCACTCACAAACGCCTCGGTCTTAATGTTGTCTATCAGCGGGTGGTTTGCTCCGGGGTATGTAAGCTGCACCAACCTCTCAACTTCCATTGCAAAGGCTTGTAATGACTCGTTTGGCTTTTGCGCCCGGCATCTCAACTCCATGCGGTACAGCTCTCGCTTGTGCTCATCGCCGAATTTCCGCTGTAAGGCTACCATTAATTCGTTATAGTTGCTTCTACTGCTGGCTGGCATGGTCTCTAGTATCTCCTCTGCTACACCTTTTAACGCCAAAATTAGTTCCAACGCCTTCTCTCCATCGTCCCATCCGTTCCTGCTGGCTACTGTCTCAAATTGGAATTTGAACACGGATAGGGGTGAGCTTCCATCAAAGCAAGGTGTTTTTATCCTGATGGTACTTTCAGATACGACTCGCACTGGTTCCGGACGCTGGCTCTGGAGGTTGATGATCCTTTCCTCCATCATTACGAGATTTCCGTCGACGGCCTTTTCCAAATTGTCCACCTTCGCGTCAACAGCCTTTTCTAAATCCGACACCTTTACCTCGACACTGGTAATTCTTTTGCTGAATGACTCACGTATTTCTTGCAGCTTCTCTGTTGTTGCTTTAAATAGCTTTTGGTTTGCAGCATGCATTTGTTTCATCATTTGTTCACTATTTGCTCTAAAAGTTTCTTGTACATCAGCAAGAAGTTTCTGGTTTGCTGCTTGCATCTTCTCATTTTCGGCTCTAGAAGCTTCTTGTGCCTCAGCCAGAAGTTTTACCTCAGCAAATAGATTCTTGTTCGCTTCTTGCATTTTCTGATTTTCGGTTCTAGAAGCTTCGAATAGCTTTTTGTTCTCTTCTTTTCGGGAAGCTTCTTGTTTATCAGCTAATACTTGCATTTTTTCCATCATAGCGGCTAGCAACGAATTTATGTCTATACCGCTAGGGGTTGCAGGGGCCTATGACTCTCGTTCCTCTTCATCCTCGAACTCGTAGGATTCGATGTCGATGCCCTGAAGCTGAAGTTGTTCTCTTAACCGCCTCTGCAGTTCATTCTTAGTGCCCGTTGTTGCCAGTTCTTGTTTAGCCAACTCACGTTTAAGCCGTTCCACTCTTAATTCGGAGAGTTTAATTTAATTTTTTTTTTTTTTTTTTATTTTTATTTATTTCCACTTTTGGATTTTTGCAATCCCACTTCTGACACCAATTGTTACGTTTTTACCTTTTTATTTTTATTTATTTTCACTTTTGGATTTTTGCAATCCCACTTCTGACACCAATTGTTCACACTTAACCGATACAACAATAATTACTACAATTTATTGCTTGTTCGCTATTATTCACACACACAACAATAACTATAACAATATGTGATTGTTCGTTATATTTCTCTGCTTACAACCTTTTTGTAAGCATCAAACCGCAACTGTTTACTTCGCACGCAACTTCACTCGAGACTGAGTCAATTACTACTGACTCGCTCGTCTGCTTTGTCTTGCCCTTTTATAGTCCAACACGAACAGTACATCGAACGTTCTTGAAGAAGAACGTTCGTGGTTCCGCATTCTCGAAAACTCTATAGCGACTGCATTGCTTGTTGTTGCGTTTGCATACTTGTCTGTCCCTTTTTCTCTCATACTTGTTGTTGTTACTTATAAGAAGTTCGATGTATGTGTTAGTGTATATTTGTGTCGTGTGTATTGTGTACGCATTGTCTCTTGTTGTTGTAGCTTTTGTTTTTAGTGAAACGATATTAGGTCGTTTCGATCTGCGTAACACATACATAATTGACCATTATAACCCTTCAATCAGGATTATTGACCTAGTTTCTCACACCACTTATGTAGTGTGTGTTAATTTTATACATAAGTGGCGGGACCTACAGTTTAAAGTCGACTCCGAACGACAGATTTTTTGAGAAACTTTTCATGGTAATTTTATTTACTCTCAGAGTTTTTGCCAGAAATCTGCTGAGAGGAAATCGCCGAAGAAATTCTTTTTGTATTTTGTTTTGATGTCTGGCCTGGGGCTCGAACCCTGGTTTTACGTCTAATAAGCCAACACACTACCTACTAGACTACGGCGACTTCATTTGCCAACCCTTAATTTTTTAGGGTTGGCAAATTCATCTCAGTTAACCTTGTTTTCCAGATCTTTTCAAAGTTGAATATAATTTAACTTAACTTATGTTCTGAACTCAAAAAGTTTTAACCCAAACACTCCCACAAATACTAAAATACTAAGCACCATATTCATAGGTAATATTATGATTATAAATAGGATAAACACCGCCTTTTTTAATTTTATACATCCGAAAAGAAATGCAACTATGAGGAAGGTATTTGTTGGTTTCTAACGTCTACCACGTGTTTTAAAACTTTGGCTTTCTAAGCTGGGCTTTATTACACCAATGACGACGCACGAAACAATACCTTAACAATTTATTGCTCTTAACTCTTCTTTAATTTGTATGTATGCATAAAGACTATCCTCAAGTGCTTCAATTAAGACAATTATTTCAATATGTCCTTGAATTTTAATTTCGGATATATTACCCTGTTCCGCAACTAACAGAATTAAATTCTTTGCTAAAGCGTTTGAGTTTTGCTACTATGCGTAGTGTCGGAAAGCCTTCGTCGGTTGTGAAATTTTATGAATCATTTTAAAACATAGTGATCTTGGGAATGTCTATTTCTCTTTATTTGATATTTATTGGAGTCAAAGCTATTTTTGAAGAATTAGGGTTTCTTCCCTTCTTCGGCGCATAAAGTTTATGCTAAGATTATTAGGAAAATAAACAATTCATGTCGATTCAGATGATAGCTCATTAATTAAAAACCGGCAGATAAACTTTTTACCAAATAAGCCACCTCCGTTACTAGAGTAAGTATTGACGAAATCAGTAGCAGAATACTTATGAGACTACATCAAAGTGATTCCTTACAATTTTTTTATATTAACTCTAGAGCGGAAAGTTGCAGTTGTCAACGTTGATACAAACTCATACTGACCTAAAAATACTATCAAACATTTTGATAAATAGCTCTCTAATGAATCATGTATATTTGATAGACAAAATGTTTCAATTTTGTATTAGTATTATTTTGTGCTTTATAAAATATAGGGATATTATTAGGGTATCGATACTTGTTCTCGACACGGTATCGGGCACAAAATACCGAAACCTACCATATATTCGCACCGGTCGGATTTCCTATTTTGTTTGGATATGTTTTTAAGTTAATTTTTTTTATCGAAATACTCGTACCATACTTTCCAAATTTTCAATTTTAGAATAAACTTTCTATTTACAGATTATTAAAACTACAAATTCATACACACTCGCGAGCAAATTTGAATATTGATAAAAAAAAAATATAATACTAGAAATATACTTAGAAAAATTAAAAAATAGATATACGCTGCGAAGTTTTCACGATGTGTTACTAATTCAAATTTCTACATATAAACATAAACAATTTTTATTTTCCTTGCAAAATTTATTAATTTCAATAAAATCGATTCGAACACTTTAGCACGCTTCTGTTTATTGTACTATAAATGAGCTAAATTATTATGTTCCGTTAGTATTTTCTGTTTTTTGTTTTCCTTCGAGCTACAATTGAAAGTGCATTTAAATTCAGAATTGTAAAGTTCAGTTACAAATTAAACTAAATTTTCGCGCTCAATACTATTTAAAGGATGTGAAATAAATTATGTAGTTTGGAGTAGGAAAATAAAATACAAGTCAACTTTAGAGTTTTATAAGGATTACACTATGCGACAAAATAAAAAAAATTAAATACACCCGAGTAACTACCTAGTCTAAAATACTTTTTTATTTTTCTCGAACCCTCCAAATTTGTTTTATTTGACAAAAACGGTTTTTTGATCTTTTCACACGAAATTATTGATTACCCAAATATGATTGAATCTGAAGTTTTTTAGAAAGGTGAGAGATTAGCCTTTCAAACAGTATACATAAACATTTTGTTCAAACTTATATGTTATGTTATGAGTTCTGATGGGGTAAACTTGGAAAATATTATTTTTTTTTCAAGTTTGCCCATTCCTAATTGGAAAATTTAATTAAAAACTATAAAACAAGTGGCGATATTCTTAAAGTGCATTCTCTTGTGAAGAGATTAACATTTTCTTTTATAAAATCAGACAGAACTTACCGTAGTTATTATTATTATCTGAGTCATATTTTTTATATATGTTGTCTTATCAAAGTTAAAAATCTTTATCTTTAAGTTAAAAATTTTCAAAATTTTTGATGGATCTTAAATGTTTATTGAAAAATGTGTCCTTTTTTCTTTGGACCAACCACCGCAAGTTGGCTATTTTTTGCTCAAAGCGAAATAGTAATATTTGCTAAAAACTGAAATATTAGACAACTTTTGGTAGCCGTTCAAACGTGCAAAGAGCAAATTTTCAGCTAAAAATTAAGATCCATCAAAACTTTTGAAAATTTTTGAAATGAAAGTTCATTTTATGAGACAACATATATAAAAAATAGGACTAAAGCCTCAGTTATGCTACCGGAAGAAACAGCTGATCGTTTTTGTTATGTATAAAGCAATACGAATGGTTATAGAAATGTAATGTAACGTAACCGGAACGTAAGAATCTGTAAAAAATAGAATTTTCTTACATTTTTACCTGACATCTGTTTAGCAGTGTTAACAACATGTCAATATTAAAAACCACCAAAACTGAAAATTGAAATTATAAGCAAAATTTAAATTTTGTACGAATGTTATGTTTATCTGTATGTGGAATTCTCTTTTAATAAACCTTCACATATTTTAAAAACTCAAATTATAATTTATTTCATTATTAAATTTTCTAATTTCAAATAAGAATAAACACTATTTTACTATTACATTATGTAGGTAGTGTTTATTTTTATTTCAAATTAGAAAAATATAGTTATCCATTTTTAACTAATTAAAGCGTACGAAAAGCATCTTAGTTTGCATTTTATTTCTACTAGATAAGATAAAAACATTTTAAAATTCGTACAAATTTGGTTTCCGAAATATCTGACCTGTTTCTGTAGGATAAACGATTTCACTTGATTGTCTATTTATATGGAAAATATAAACAAAAGCACTCAATTTTGTGTTTGTGTTTTCCTTAACAAACAAACACAAACTAAAATGAGTATTTTTGTTTGTGTGAAAGTGAAATTGTTTGGCTTACAGAGACAGTACATAAAACTTTTAATAAGTACATACCTTAAAATAAATAAAAAATCGTTGAAATGAATCTAGAAACGATGTAGTGATAACACTGGTTAACAGCTGAATTAAAGAAAAACAAAATGCGCCATATTAAAAGTGAAACGAAGTTTTTAAAATTTGGAATTATTTTAGCTTCTTATACATTTTTAAAACATTTAAAAAAACTCAAATCCATAAACATGTCTTCTATATCCATATCTGAATTTTTGTCTTTTAGTTTTTGCAATTTTTTTCTTTATTTGTTTTTGTTTATTTCTTTTCTTGTTTTGTTTACATAAAAACATATGACACGTTTTTACGTTCTATAATTGCACTTACATTTTTACGTTCAGTAGACGCTACATTACGTTACTGTTACATTACGTTACGGTCGCATAACTGAGGCTTAAGCTGTTACACTCTTTAAACAATAACTACGGTAATTTTTGTCCAATTTTATCAAACGAGGTATCAAAATCTTGACAAGGGAATGCATTTTAAGAATGTCTCCACTTATTTCATATTTTTTAATTAAATTTTGCAATTAAGAATGGACAAACTTGAAAAATAAGAAAAAAATAATATTTTCCAAGTTTACCCCATCAAATCTCATAACATATATTTTACCGCCAGTATTAGACTCTACTACTTTTTATTACACCCTATTTACATTTTATTTTAAACCATTTGTCAACACTATTTTTCCATCTCTTTAAAATCATTCTTATTATACATACTTAAAAGTTCGCCATTTGCTAATTAAAAAGAATAACCAAAAAAGAGGAGCTCAAAATTATAGAGCATAAACTAAGGTAATAATTTTTTTAATATTGTTAAAAAATAAATAAATAAATAAATATCGCTTTCAGATTTTTAAAGCGATAAACTGCTAAATAGTGTGCTTTATTTTTAACAATTCTATACAAATCTTATACCATAAAATGGCTCTAAGTATGCCAAAGGAAAATCTGACCCTTGCTGCAAACTGCATTTTATGTACAGACCCGGATGATGGAAACATGATAACCTGTTCCAGATGCCTTTATTGTTTCCATAGCAGCTGTTGTGAAATCGACGACAATGTTGATGTGTTTAGCTGGAGATGCCAATCTTGTCTTGTTGTAGACCAACAACAAAAAGACTCACATAACCTCCCAACATCAGACCCCATAAACGAATCCAGTCTTGATATTGTTGAGACATCAAGACAACAGCCACCAGCTACCACCAATCAACAAACGAGTCACCCACAAGTAGTCCGGCCAACAATAATTTCAAAAAAGCAGCTCGAACTGCAACAGTTAGAAGAAGAGATGCTGTTAAAACAGGAGTTTCTGCGACGTAAGTACAAATTAGCCAAGAGGATGATCAATGCCAAGAAGTTGACACTGTACGGCCAGTGGGTAATAGCAGTAGAAATGCTACAATAAAAGACACTCCGTGTGTACAAAAACGTCAACAAAATGCAAACATTAACCTCCAAACGAATACATCTCTCAATATGAGCAGCGCCATCTTGCGGCGAGTATCAGAACAATTAGGTCACGATCACACCTTATCCCAGACACAAACCGCGCGTACATTTAGTACTATACATGGTGGCAACATCTTTGAGACTCAAAACCTATTGGGTAACATCACACAGCAAAACAGATGTGCTACAAGCTGTCAAAGTATAAATAAAAGCAGAACAAACGACGGCTCTAATTTACAATTTAATAGAAATAATTATGAAAGGGATTTTTTAAATACCACCGCGACCCAATTAATGGCACGCCAGTATATTTGTAAAGATTTGCCTGCATTTAATGGAGACCCAAAGGAATGGCCAATATTTATAAGTGCTTATGAACACAGCACTCAGGCAGCCGGGTATACAAATGAGGAAAACCTCATTAGACTCCAAAACAGCTTGCGGGGTAAGGCAAGGGACGCAATAAGAAATTGTTTGATGCTCCCGGATAGGGTCCCAGATATAATCAGGACTCTAAAGATGTACTATGGTAGGCCTGAGTGCATAATAAAAAATCTGATGGAAGAAGTGCGCAAGTACTATACAGCGGGGCAAATTAGAGTCCCTGATCGAATTTTCATTTGCAGTGAAAAATCTCTGTGCCACTATTTGTTAAAGTATAATGTGAGCAATTTATGCCGAATTTGTCTGGGCAAGCACAGGCGTAGGTGCTGGTTTCACAAACAATGTGGTGTAAATGGGTGCACTGTCTTGCACAATGCATTGTTGCACAACGAAGAGCAGCAGACAAATGGTGTGGTTAATAACCACAGGTCTAGTGAGGGTGAGTCGTTTTACCGTGTGGTACCAGTGACTCTCTACAGTGGCAACAAATCTGTTCAAATATACGCTCTCATGGATGATGGTTCGACTTTTACACTTCTAGAAGAGGAGGTAGCTGACATATTAGGTGCTGAGGGTACTAAAGATCCACTTTGCATCCGATGGACTGGTGACGTCACTCGCTATGGAAACAACTCTAAGAGGCTGGATTTAAAAATTTCTTCAGCCAGATCCAACTCAAATATTTTTCCCATTAGCAATGTGTACACCGTAAAAAAGTTGAATTTATCGAAAGAATCTATGAATGTGAAAGAAATCAAATCTAAATATACTTACCTAAAAGATATACCCCTGCAAGGTTATACCAATGTCGTGCCATCGATGATAATCGGTGTAAACAAACCCAATTTAATTGCAGCTTTGAAAGTACGAGAAGGTGGATGGCATCAACCTGTTGCATCCAAAACTAGATTGGGGTGGACTCTTTTTGGTGGTGGTTCTACAGCTCGTGGAAAACTTAATTTCCACAAATGCAAATGTGATGAAGTTCACGAGTTGGTGAAACAGTTTTTTGCTGACGAAAGCATTGGTATAACAGGTGAGCAGCCAAAACCTATATCCAAAAATGATGAGCAAGCTAGGCAAATTTTAAGCGACACCTGTGTACTTAAGGACGGCAGGTATGAAGTTGGTCTTTTATGGAAGATTGACCCACCAGAGTTGCCAGATAGTCTGCCAATGGCCAAGAAGCGTTTACAGTATATAAAGCAGAAAGCTGCACGAGACCCAAACTTAGCCGAAATATTAAGTCAACAAATCGCCAATTTAGAAGAAAAGCGTTATGCTGAAAGGTTACCCATAGAGGTTCTTCAGCAAAATGAATCTAAAACATGGTACCTGCCTACCTTTATTGTCAAGAACCCACATAAACCAAACAAAATAAGACTCGTGTGGGATGCTGCAGCTAAGTCGAACGATTTGGCTCTTAATGACTTTTTATTAAAAGGCCCTGATTTGCTGGTGCCCCTTATTTATATTTTATTTAATTTTAGAATGGGAGCCATAGCTGTGTGTGGTGATATAGCCGAAATGTTCCACCGCATACTTGTTCGTGAAGAGGATGCAAGGGCGCAGAGATTTTTGTGGTGGGACGAAAACAGTTCCCTGATAGTGTACCAACTAAATGTACTCACTTTTGGAGCATCATGTTCACCATGCATTGCACATTTTGTCAGAGACAAAAACGCTAGACAATTTGGCAATGAAAGGACTATTGCGGCGATTACAAAACAGCATTACGTGGATGATTTTATTCCTTCTACAAACATTATAGAAGGCGCTATTGAATTGGCTTTAAGTGTGCGAGACGTCCATGCCAAGGGTGGTTTTGTTATGCGTAATTGGTCATCAAACTCTTTAGACGTTTTGAAAGCTTTAGGATAAAGAAAAGACTCAGACCAAAAAACATTTGAAAATAGTGAACAAATGACTCAATATGAAAACATTCTTGGACTTTATTGGGACCCCAAAAACGATGTTTTTAAAATGAATGTTAAGTTTGTACTACTTCGGCGACCAATTCTAACTGAGGATTTAGTACCCACAAAGCGGTAGGTTTTACAAGTCCTAATGTCCGTTTTCGACCCTCTGGGGTTTATGGCATGCTTCATGTCATATTTAAAAACTATTTTGCAAGAAATATGGCGGAGCGGTATAGATTGGGACCAACCTCTTAGTGATGATCTCTTTAAGAAGTGGAAGAATTGGCTCACATTTTTACCGTTAATTGCCCAGGTAGCCATACCACGATGTTATTCACTCACACTACAACAAAACGAATATTCTGTGGAATTACATACATTTGTCGATGCAAGTGAGGACCCCTACGCAGCCGTTTCATATTTTCGATTTACGTTTGGTGAAAAGGTTGAAATAAGAATCATAGCAGCAAAATCAAAGGTAGCTCCACTTCGACCCCTCTCCATACCTCGGCTTGAATTAAATGAAATTCGTCAAATTTATTTTATAATAAATTTGAGAGCTGTTGACAAAGCCATTCGAAGAAGTTGCCAGCAATGTAAAATTGATGCGGCTAAACCTATTCCACCCCAAATAGCTAACCTGCCACCGGCTCGCCTGGAAGCCTTTCAGCGACCCTTTACGTTTGTCGGAGTCGATTACTTTGGACCAATAGCAGTAACTTCTGACAGAAAATTATTAAAACGATGGGGTGTTATCTTCACATGCCTTACTATAAGAGCCACTCATATTGAAATAGCCCATTCACTCTCAACAGACTCATTTTTAATTACCCTTAGAAATTTTGTTGCAAGACGCGGTACCCCAGCTGAAATTTACAGCGATAATGGGACAAATTTTCGGGGTTCTGATCGTTTCCTTAAGGACGAGCTTAAAAATATAGAATTCAACAAGGTGCTCAGCCAACAACATCGATTACAAAATGTGCTTGCGTCAAAGTGAGGTGTTTGATAATATGTTTTGGCGTCGTTTTATGAAGGAAATGCTTCCAATGCTGACCCGAAGAGGAAAGTGGTCCCAGCAATCTAAAGCAATTGAAGTTGGTGACGTAGTACTTGTGGTTGATGAAAATGCCGATAGAAACACCTGGTTACGAGGAAAAATTGTTGAAGTCACGAAAGCTAAAGATGGACAAGTTCGAAGAGCTAAATTAAAAACAATGAACGGAATCATTGAAAGACCCGCAGTGAAATTAGCAGTCCTAGACGTCGGCAATTGATTGAAGTAAGATTCACCAAGGACTCATCTTACTGGGGGGAGAATTGTTACCGCCAGTATTAGACTCTACTACTTTTTATTACAACCCTATTTACATTTTATTTTAAACCATTTGTCAACACTATTTTTCCATCTCTTTAAAATCATTCTTATTATACATACTTAAAAGTTCGCCATTTGCTAATTGAAAAGAATAACCAAAAAAGAGGAGCTCAAAATTATAGAGCATAAACTAAGGTAATAATTTTTTTAATATTGTTAAAAAATAAATAAATAAATAAAAATCGCTTTCAGATTTTTAAAGCGATAAACAGCTAAATAAACTTAGTGTGCTTTATTTTTAACAATATAAGTTTGAACAAAATGTTTATGTATACCGTTTGAAAGGCTAATCTCTCCCCTTTCTAAACAACTTTGGATTTTTAAATAGATTCAAACATATTTGGGTAATCAATAATTTTGTGTGAAAAGATCAAAAATTCCGTTTTTGTCAAATAAAGCAAGTTTGGAGGGTTCGAGAAATATAAAAAAAATATTTTTGAGTTCTACTCAACAAAACCCTAAAAACAAAACCTACACTACGTCATTAGCTGGGTGTATTTTGACTGTTGCACCGTGTAATTATTGTTTATATTATTGAGGAATGTATCAAATGCATTTTTAAGTAGTACAAACGTGACCAACACACAACAGTGGATAAGTGTGACCAACACACTAGACCTACGCTCTTAAGAAAAATCTATACAATTCTAATTGGATGATTTTTTTTTTTTCAATACTTATTATGAATTCTAAAGATTCTAAGAATTATTTTATATTACCATTTTTTTTAACTTTATGTTTTTTAGTCTGTTTTTATGAATTGCTTTTATATTTGTTTTTATCTTAATTAATACATTTGAATCATCTATATCTATTACTTCATATGGTCCGTCATAAGGTGGTTCATGTTTTCTTCTATTTCCAGCCTTGACCAAAACTAAGTCGCCTACTTTTAGTTCTATGTTATTCGTGTTATTTAATGAATCTATACTTCTTTTGTTTTGTTCAAGTTTTTAGCACTCACCAAAGCATATTTTAGTATAGTCTTGAGTTCAGTAGCATAATTTTCAAAATTGTAAATTTTAGGATGATTCATGACCTCATCTCCAGGTAAACTAAGTAACTTTCCAAAAATGAGTTCAGAATGTGAATATTCAGTATCTACATGAGGGGTTATATTGTACGCAATGGTATAGTAAGGTATCCATTTATTCCAATTGTCATTTTGTACAAATGCCAAAAAGTATTCATTAAGAACGCTATGATTTCTCTCCACTGTACCCAACGTCTCATGATGATACGGTGTGGAAAAGATTTTTTCCATTTTTAATAACTTACATATTTCCCTTAACAATTGATTTCTAAATTCTGTATCGTTATCTGATTTTAGTGTGCTAAATAAACCATATTTAAATATAAAATTCTCTACTAGTGCTTTGGCAATTGTTTTGTCTCTATAGGACATGCAACTATATTTCGTTAATTCGCATTGCATAGTTAAAATATATCTAAAATTGTTTATTGAACGTAAAGGACCTACAGTGTCAGTTTAGAAACTATCTATTGGAGTATCTGTAACCTTTAATTGTTCCTTCGTATGTTTAGTCTGTTTGTTACGTTGGCATTAGACACATATTATTTTACATTTTTGTTCATATTCTTTCAAATACACTTCTGCTTTAATTTTAGTAAAGTTTTCTTCACTCCGAAATGTCCTCCTTGGGATGTATCGTGGTATAATTTTATCAGTTCTTGTCTTCTACATTCATTTGTTATATTCTGAGGTTTTCTGTATAGTAATATAATTATGTCATCTTTATTATTTTTGTTTGCTTCGTTATATTTGGCCTTTAATTCATCCGCGGGTATTATTTCAAATATTACATCATTTCTCTCGATTGCAAATTTCTTGTTGTATTGTATTTTTGAAATATGATGATAGTTCCTCCAAAAGAGTACCTAAATACTTTGGATTATCTAACACGGGTTTCATTATTCATTTTATAATATTCTACTACCTATATGTTTATATAATTCCTTTACATCATTTTCTGGCCTTATTTCTAATATAAATTTTAATTTCATTGCGCGCTTTATATCATTTATTGACGTGCAATCCCACATATGAAGTTGATCAGTCCCTTTTATCCCTTATAATATTCTTTTCTCATGACTTTTTGCTCATGCCTCTTGTAATGTAATTTAAATTATAGAGCAAAAGGGTTTCTTAAAAATCTAAATAAAGAATTTATGTGTGTTTGACAAATTAACAGTTTTTTTGTGTGTGGTGTAGTGGTGTTTGTTGTATTGCAGATGACGACTATAACTTCAAAATAATCGATAAATTTTAAGTTAAAAATTTTACATTAATTAAGATAAACATGTTTGTATAATTTTTATTGTGTTGTGATTACATGTTTTCTTCTTTTTTAAAATTTAATTTATATAATAAATTTTATGTTTTATTAATAATAAAAAGCAAATCTGGCTGCCAGGGCTCGAAAAGCGGCCTGTGCTGCCTACTGTTGAGGCAGAGCAGTCGGATCTAGATGGGGTCTCGGCCCAAGGGTCATGCGATGGATCTACTCTGCAGTCATCGAACCCAACCTCCTATACGGTGTTGCCTTCTGGTGGACTGCTCTGGAAAAGCGGCACAATGTCAGACTCCTGGACGGAGTCAGAAGGTCCGCGTCTATTCGCATCACTGGTGCTCTACGCACCACCCCCACAAAGGCCCTGTTCGCTATGCTTAACTGGCTTCCTACTGAGCTCCTCGCTAAGCAGGTGGCTAAGTTCACTGCGACAAGACTTAATGCCCTGTCTCGTTGGCGAGTCGTCCCCTCTGGTCACTCCTCTATTTTGGAGATTGACCCGGTGGTCCCACCGGATATCGATTATCTCCCTGTGGAATACTGTTTTGACAGGGATTTCGACTTCCTGATCCCAAGCAGAAGCGGTTGGACCCATGATATGACCGTCCCCCGGAACTCCTGGATGTATACACCGGCTGCCGGACTATTGCAGCGTGTTCCAATCGGAGGTAATGGCCATCTACCGGGCCGCACAGTGGATCCTCGCACACGGAGTTCCTTTCACCCGCATCTCAATCTTTTCTGATAGCCAGGCTGCGATAAAGTCTCTATCGAACGTTGCGGATAATTCTAGGATCGTCAGGGAATGCCGCAGCTGCCTCAACCTTCTTTCTGGGCGATTCAGTGTGACACTTATCTGGGTCACCGGCGAAACTGCAGAGCAGACGAGCTAGCCAGGGCTGGCGCACTTCTTCCGGAATCCTCTTCAATCAACTTGGGAATGCCACTTACCTAGTTCAAACTGGCCATCACGCGGAAATTCTCCCGGGACGACAACCTATCCTGGATCAATGAGGAGACGATTTCTGCCGTGGTTGCAGATCCGCTGAGTAAGAGGAGACTGTTATCCACTTTCTATGTCAATGCCCATCTCTTGAGAGATGCAGATATAGGTTATTTGGCTCTCCAACCCTTGTTAGCTTGACAGAGCTATCGTCCATTAACGTCAAGGACATAGCCTCGTTTATCAAACTTTCTGGCTGGTTTTCCAGCGTGGGGTAGTCGTGCTTCAAATGTGCAGCCCTTGCGCTAACCAACTTCTCCCTCATTGGCTCGGAGGAACTTGGTCAGTACAGGGACTGCGTTCACCTGTGGCGCCACAACGGGCCGTTATGCGTGCTCAAGTGAGCTTTTGGTATAAAGTTACCACACTAACCTACTCTCCTACTTTCCTAATAATAAAAAGAACTAATCATTCACTCTCTATTGAGAAAAAAAATTAAGATTTAATTTTAATTGGTAAAAGGTTTAAGTTAAAAAAAAAGAATTAAGAATTGTAGTTAAAAAAATTGTTTTTAAATTCAAGAAATAAAATAATTCTTTTTTCTTTATAAATAATAAAAATATAAAAGCAAATTGCTTAAGCACGTTCACCACGAATACGACGTGCCAATTGGATATCCTTGGGCATAATGGTGACACGTTTAGCATGAATAGCGCACAAATTGGTATCTTCAAACAAGCCTACCAAATAGGCTTCGGAGGCTTCCTGTAAAGTACCAATGGCAGCCGATTGGAAACGTAAATCGGTTTTGAAATCTTGAGCAATTTCACGCACCGAACGCTGGAAAGGCTACTTCCGAATAAGCAATTCTGTGGATTTCTGATAACGACGGATTTCACGCAAGGCCATGGTACCAGGACGATAACGATGGGGCTTCTTAACGTCAACGGTTGAGGGTGCTGATGTACGAGCAGCTTTTTTGGCCAATTGTTTACGGGGTACTTTACCACCAGTAGATTTACGAGCTGTCTGCCATGTACGGGCCATGTTTTATCTTTTTGACTAAAATTTATATACCTTTTCTTTTTATTAATTTATTTATTATTCTCTGTCTAACGCTTTTTATCCACGCACTTTTTTACGTCTTGATAATGCAAAGTTTGATCAAATAATTCGTCAATAACAGGATCGAGAGGGTAGGATCAACGCGACAAAAAATTTCGTCAATAACAGGATCGAGAGGGCGGGATCGCCAAGTAAAAAAGGCTACAATTGATCTAGTTATCAGTCAGTCGTGTTTCAGTCCGGGTTGCTTATTATTAGGGCGAGCACGCCGCTTGGTTATGGCTAATAAGCCGCAGTTTAAATGTATCAAACGCATTTTTAAGTAGCAAAAACGTGACCAACACAACAGTGGATAAGTGTGACCAACACACTACACTGCAAGCCGTAATTCCACTCAATACTGTAATTTCTTTATTTCCAAATTTTGCTACACAAGGATTAGGTAGCACAAGTTTAATAAACCATTCAATAGATATAGGAGATTCCACACCAATCAAACAAAGATTCTATCCTTTTTCTCCCGCTGTAGAGAAGTTAATGTTTACGGAAATTGATATAATGTTGGCTAATGTTGGAGTTCTCCAATGAGACTTCTAATAAAACCAAATAAAGTTCGTCTTTGCCTAGATGCAAGGAAAGTTAATAGTGTTTCCAAGAAAGATGGATATCCGTTACCTTCAATCGTCTTCTGAAAGTTAATATCATTTCCAAATTATCAGTCATGTCACAGAACGCAATTCCGATCGAAAGCGGTTTCAATTCCGAAAGTCGAGTCTTTAGAAAACGAAAAACGAAAAATTTCTTCGGAATGAAACCACTTCAAATTTTCAAAGTGGTTTTGATATTTTTGGTGATTTATTAAAGAAAAATATTAATGAAACTTAGTCAAACTGAAAGACAAAATGGTATGTTTTATTATTACATAGGTTTTCTAAGTATTTACTTAATATTTATGCTTAAGAAATTAAATTTTGTAAACTTGCTGAGAAAAACAAAACAAAATGATATATTTTTTCATCGAAGTATTGCCACGTTATTTTTTTGAGCAAACCACTTATTTTTGAGAACAAAAATTTATTAAGTAGAACAAATTTAAGCGGTGGCAATACAAACGATGGACAAAAGAAAATACAAAAATATTTTTACGTTGCATTTAATTCAGTTTTATAAAAATGTATGAACAGATTTATTGAAATTTTTTTTGTATTATTAACTTATATTTTTTTTAAGGGGTAAAGGGTATTTTTCATATAAAAACTTTAATTTTTTTTTTAATTTAAATAAAATTTTTGTATCAGCACCTTTTTCTTCTTTTGTTTTGGTTCTGCTTTTTATTCACCAATTATGTTTTTTTTTTCTTTTGTCATGCAATACGTTGCCATACTTTATTTGAAAAGCAGCAATTTTATAATTTTTGGGAATGAACAAAATCGTTCGGAATCTGAAGAACCTAAAACAAAATCGATCGGAATTGCATATTCGGAATCAAAACCATTCCGATCGGAATGTGTGACATGCCTGTATTATATCATATATAATATATTATTATTGGCAGATACCAATGGATGATAAATCAAAACTTCTGACTGCTTTGACTGTGCCAGGGAGACCGCTCTATCAGTTTACATTTGGCCATTTGGACTCTGTAATGCACCTAAAACTATGTGCCGACTTATGGATGATCTTATTCTAGCGGATTTAAAGAATTATGTATATGGATACCTTAATGACCTAATCAATTTATCTGAAAGTTTTGAAGAGCATCTTGGTATATTAGTTTGCATATCTGAACAGTTTCGGAAAGCAAATTTAACACTGAATATTGGGAAAAGTAAATTTTGTGTGAAGAAAGTTAAGTATTTAGGTTATATTATAGATGTTGGCGGTATTATTACTGATCCCGAAAAGGTTAGTACCATTCGTGATTGGCCTGTGCCCAAAAATATGAAACAAGTAGGTGGATTTTTAGGTTTAGCCGGAGGGTACCGAAGATTTATTAAAAAAATGTCTAGCCATCGAAAAGGCAAGGAAAACGTTATACCGAATGCCAATTGAGGAAATTATTTCTATAGATAATTTAGAGCCAGAAATTGATTTAATTCTCCTTATTTTGATAGTGAAGAATACAATAAGTTAAAGGAAAAAGTTGAGAATAATAAGCAAAATTATTCGGATATCTAAATTGTTAATAAATATATTTATATTCGAAACAAACATTATGACGGCACGGAATGTAATGAAAACTTAGTGTGGAAACTTTGGGTTCCAAACGAAATAAGACACTCGATAATTATTTGAAATTCATGATGAAACCATTGCTTCATATGGAGGAATGTATAAAACTCTAGAATTAATAAAATGTACTTTATTTTGGCCAGGAATTGTCAAAGATGTTCGAACTTTTGTCCGAGGCTGTGAAACTTGTAAGGCAACAAAACATTCAAACTTTATTATGAAGCCTGAGATGGGTAAGGAGATAGCAACTATTCGCCCCTTTCAAAGATTATGTGTTGACCTAATAGGACCTTATCCACGGAGTAAATCAGGACATAACGAACGAAGTTTCAATGGCTACATCCATTGAAAAAATTATACATCTATTCCTATTAAAGAGTTTTTAGAAAAACATAGATTACATATTTATGGCGTATCGGAAATAATCGTTAGTGACTCACTACCTAACCTTTTTTGTTTAATTTTTAACCCCTTCCGGTATTATGACGAGTCTAGCTCGTCATCGGTTTTTCATGCCATACTGCACAATGACGAGCTACACTCGTCATGCGACTAAATTACTGCTGAATATGAGAATTAATTTTGTTTAAAATTTCTCGTGTACTGAATTTGGCAAAACTTTTGTTACTTGTGCAAATACCACATATCACTATAACATATTGTTTACCGTTAGAATTTCTTGGTACAAGACGCGGCGAAATTGTTGTAGTCTTGTAAACAGTTGGTGTGAACATCGGTCGATATATATTTTTTTTTTTTTTTGATATCAACAATGTGTAAAAATGGGTATTAATTAAGAATATGTAAGAATTATAAAATGAAACAATTTTTTTTAATAAAAATTAAATGGTTATTTCATGCACAGTTTTTCATTATTAAATCGTACCGGAAGGGGTTAAACACATTCTATGAACTCTTATTAAATTTTTTTAAAGGCGCTGGTTGAAATAAGCTGGGAGCCACTATATGTATAAAACATTTAAAACATGCTTATGAACAAAATCAGCAAACATATAATTTAAGAACCAGACCCGAAACGTTCCACATCGGTCAAGAGGTATTAAGAAGAAATTTTCTGCAAAGTAGTATGGAGAAACATTTTAACAGCAAATTAGCACCAGTCTTCGTAAAGGCGAGAGTTAAAGAAAAATTAGGAAGACATTATTATGTATTAGAAGATTTAGAAGGAAAGCCAGTTGGTACATACCATGCTAAGGATATTAGTTCCTAAGGCTGCACTTTCACTGTTTCATATTATGGGTTTAAAAAGAAAAAAATAGACGAAATTTCTATCGATCTTTTTCTTCTTAACATGATGCGCAATTGTCTCATGTTATGCAGTTTGTGGTAAAGCAGTACTGCTGGCGAAGACCCGGGGAACGTCTTCAGAGACACCATGTGAAGCAAACTGGTAAACATGGCGGCCGAAATATAATGGTTTGGGGATGCTTTACATAGTGGCATGTTGGCCCTCTGTATTTAATAGATGGTATCATGCGAAAAGAAGACTACCTAGAAATTGTTTTTCAACAGGATGGTGACCCGAAGCATACAGCAAAAATTGTAAAGGAATGGAGTGGGAAACAAAATTTTCAATTGATGGAATGGCCAGCACAAAGTCCTGACCTCAATCCGATTGAAAATCTTTGGTCAATCGTGAAAAGCCGGCTCGGGCAGTACGAAGCACCCCCACCAAACATGGACAAACTTTGGGATCGTATAAATGCGGAATGGAATCGAATTCCAAAAGATGTTATCGAAAATTTGGTAGAAAGCATGCCAAACCGCGTAAATCAAGTTATTTCTAATAAGAGTCTATGGACCAAATATTGAAATTGGGTTAGATTCTTGAATTTTCTTCTAACGTGCAAAATTGAGTTTATGTAGGTTATTTTCGTTTTTTCTTTCAAACTCATTGAATTCATCTCATTAATTATTGTTTCTTTGCTGTTATTTGTTACGAATAAAATAATAAAAATAAAATTAATTTTTTTTTGTATTTGCTTGTATGGTTTTGTTTTTATGGATGACGAAACTCAGTATCGTGAACATGCACTCAATTCTGCTCGCCACTGTATATTCGATCACGAAATAACATCCACATATTATAAACATGTTGCGTAAATGTCAGCTGTGATATAAATAATCCAAGCTTAGATACTTATAATAAAAATCTCGTTAAACATGTATTGCAACATTGTTCTCCAACATGTATAAAGTTGACAGAGTTTATCAAAAGTGTTCCCAATGTCTACTTTGCAGACTGGATGTCTCTATTGTGTAAGAAATTAATTTAATTTAATTTATTTGATATTTTAATATTTTATTTCAATTCATCATATATTTTTTATTAATATTCTGCCGGGTAATTAGTGAAATTGCCACTTACTGATCGAATATTTATTATACATCCCTGATTAACTGTAAATTTCCTATAGCTTTCGTTATATCCAATTAGAATCTTCTCAGAAACTAACCTAGGCTTTAATCGTACTTGGGAACGTTCTCTTTCTTTTCATCTTCTAGCGATAACTAGTCGCAATCAAACCATAAGAAATTATTAAAATTTTATAGGATAAATATACAGCGCCAAATCCCTAAAGACTGCGTATTTAACTTGAGAAATGTTTTTCCAAAAATGGAGATCATTTCTCATTGTTATTAGTGCATCTCATTGGAAAGTAGTGAATCCTACTGTAATGTTTTTTGGGTTAATCATTGAAACCTGAAAAAAGCTTCTTTAGAAGCTGACAAGAAACTGAATGCAATTTTACGCTCTTTTTAAAGAACATTTTTGATGTTCGTGTCCTATGTTTGTAAAAAGCTGAAGATGTTCGGCCCCCAGGGGCTATTGGTGTTCATAACCAGCGTTGCCGTTTTGATTATTTTTAACCAAATTTGGTTATTTTTTTTTTTTTTTTGTAATGTGTAAATGTGTAATTTTTCTTCATTTTGGTTATTTTTTTTATTATGGTTATTAAAGCAATCACTTCTTTAATTTTATTTGAAAATTTGCATTATAAGCTTTGCAATCGTTAGCAAAGTGTTTTAATTCTTTAAGCGTTTTTATTACGTTCAATTGAAATATTAAAAAACTTTTAATACAAATAAATAAAAACCTTAATTTATTATTTGTAGTTTAACCCTCTCATTCCCGATGTTGCGTATATGCAACATTGTGTTTATGAGCCTCTAAGTACAGCTATTTTAAATATTTTATTCTGATTCTTTCGCAAAAATATAGCCTCATGTGTTGTTTAAGCTTACTGCTAATTGGTTGGTAGTCAGCTGTGCACGTGCTCACTTAGTAGTTAATCTCGCGAGAGCGAAATTGACAAATTCAAAATAAACCTTATTTTAAAAAGTGTTAAAATACATTAATATAATTAAGTCATCCTAAAACCAAGTTCGACAACTAAATAATGAAAGGTAGGTGAGTAATTTAACACGTTGACTGCCGACTACGAGATAACTCGTAGATTGCGTTCCCTTCTAGGGAGCCAAACTACGAGTTATCTCGTACTCACTAATGTGAAAAAATCAAGTTGTCATTTTTTGCTAGTTTTCTGAAAATTGCCGCGGCAGTCAACGTGTTAAAAAACCCGGCTTGAAAATATTATTTAGTTTGTCTGTAATAATTTTATAAATGTAGTGTTGCGTATATGTGTATTATGGTAAGTTTCGAAAAATAAAAACTTATTTTTGTATTCACATTCTAAGATGCGCCCAAACGGTCTGACACAGGATGAAATTGAAAAATTTGATTGGGATGATTCGGCTGACGAGGAAAATGAATAAGAAGAAGATATAATAAGAGGGTACAGCTAAGGAGTGCGCACGAAAAAAACTGGACTTACACTTTTCGTTATAGAAATAAAACTAAGTGGCGCATTTTTTTCGTTTTATATTTGAATTAAAGTAAATAATATTTGAATTCTTTTGTGTATAAAATTTTTTTCTGACAAAGGTCTCAGAGCATCCAACTTTTTGAGCCACGTTTCTTCCAGACATGTTAAGGTGTTTTTTGAAAAATACGTATTATTTTACTTGCTTTGTTTTGGTCGGCAAATCCTTTTTTTCTTCCACTTCCACGCTTTCTCTCAATACTTAAAGACTCCTTATATTGTTTTATTCTTACCTTAGGAACTTGTTTTTTGGTTAACACCTGCGAACCTAGCAATCGTTTTTTGTAAGCGGCGCGGTATTTCATTGAAAATTTCAATTATTTTTTTACGACATTCTTGTTGGGCGCCCCTTTTTAATAAACTAATTTTGCTATTGCAATGAGATTTAACACGTGGATTTTGAAACAGATGACTAACAAAAACAATGTAACGGTATTCATTTTTTTCAATTATGATAAAAGTTATAAGCTTAAAAGTAGGCCCATTTTTTTTTTGTGCGCACTCCTTAATTTCAAACTATGCAAGTAAGAATGCAAGTGAATGCAAGAGACGGTACCGCAAAGACAAGAAGTTCATAACTATACCTCGTCCAGGTATAGTAGAATGCTACAACAAGCACATGCGAGATGTTGATCTTGCGGACATGATGCTTGAATTGTACAAGTCAAACTATAGTTGTCGCAAAAAAGAGAGGTTGTCCATCATCACTCCTTTTGACAATTTGACAATGAATTCAGGAACTTCATCACCTTTTCCATCGACCCCGTCATCACCAGCTCCTTCTACGGGTTCTGAATCAATTCCCTATAAAAGAGCACATGTTGCACAGCCTGCAAAATCCAATTTGAAAAAAAATTTGAAAATTGCAATTTGATGGTTATAATCATTAGGCGGAATGGGGAACAAGGCGCAGATGTAGACTTTGGAAAGCCTGTAAATGCAGCAGATGCAATGTGCACTTGTGCTCCAATCCTCAAAAAAATTGTTTTGTATCCTTGCATACATAAATTGAAATAAACGACATTTGAAAAAAAATCAACTTGTATTTAAATTTATAACACCATTGCCCAATGTTGCCTATACGCAACATCCTGTAGCTCTTGCACCAGGACACCTAGGACATTGAAATTTTTGTCAGTTGATATTGAGATCAACTCTATCTTATATGTCTACTCAAAAAAATTTTAGCCACTTCCGTTTTAATTCGGGCATGAGAGGTTAACTATACAGAAAAAAATAAAATTTTTGTATTAAACCTTAAATTTGTTAAAAACAAATACATTTATATAAAAAAAAATTTTTTGGTTATTTTTTTCCTTATTTGGTTATTTTTTATTTTAATTTTGGTTATAAAATTTTTTTGGTCGTGGCAACGCTGTTTATAACATATTCAATAGATATAATCAGACGTCGGCACAAAGAGAACATGATAAAAATGTGAGTGTATTTGTGAGAACATGCTTCTCACAAATAACACAGAGGAAAATTGTTACTAATTGTTACAAACAGTGTTCCAACAAATATTATGCTTTTTAATGCCATTGCTATTTTTCATACAAGTTTTTATGGATTTGCAGCAAGAGTCATCATTACATATTTCAGGTACCTGAAATTCAATATATTTAAAGCAAAAAAATTATGTTTCCCAGTTTTTCTTCACATTTTAATTGAATTTTTCTTTGGGTGTATAATTGATATACAAAAAATTTCAAAAAGAACCGACGAGAACCTGCTTCACTGAATGCTGACCACAGAATATACACAGAAGGGAAAGCAATGACGTTTGACAAACTCTCATAACATAATTTTACGAAAATAGTTAGAGGGAGAAAAAAAATGAATTATAAGTTTTGCAAAGCAATGTGTTAGAAGCAACAGATATACAGACTGAAAACTGGCGGATAAAGTTGAAAAATTAAATGTAAACAAACATTGATTTTGTGTTAAAAAAGGGAAAATTTGGGATATTTTTTAATTTCTTCAATGAAAAGTTAAAAGATTCTCAAATATTTAATTATTAATCGAAATGTATGTGGTCTTTGGTCGCAATGAATATAATTTCTTGTGCAAAAGGTAAGTAAGAAGCTAAATATATCAAGATCAAATAAGACATATTGCTCATAAAATTTTTTTCTTGCAGAACTTTGTGTATATTATCAGTATTTATTAATTTCTTGAATGAAAAAGTTTAAATTGGGTAATTTTTTTATTATTAATCGAACTCTTAGCAATTTCTCTTCACAATGAAATAAGTTACGTGTGTAAAAGATAAGTAAAAAGAAAAATATAACAAAATATATACTCATAACTTTTTGTTTCAGGAATTTGTGAATATACCCCCAAATTGGTTAAATACTAAGTTAGTGACAATCGATGAAAGGTGTCAACAAATACATTAGTTCCGTATTACGTTTCCCCAATAAAACAGTTCATTCCAATTTGAACACCACACACTTTTTCTTTATAACGCGCCAATAATAAAAACCCACCCCGAAAAATAACAAAACATAAACAAAACAGAGTTATTTTTAGACGGAGACAGAAAACTTGTTGGTAATATTTGCTGTCTCTTTCAGATAATTTTCGTAAACGTCAAATTTTCGTTTCCCTTCTGTGTATATTCTGTGATGCTGACAAGCAACTGAATGCATTTTTACGCTCATTTTAACGAATATTGTTGATGTTCGTGTCCTATGTGTGTAAAAAGCCAAACTTGTTCGGCTCCCGGGAGACATTGGTGCCGACGTCTGGATATAATGTCCATAGACCAGCGTTGCCGTTTTGGTCCAATTGGACCAAAATTGGTAGTTTTTATTTAAAAATGCTACGATTGGTAGTTTGGTTGGTTTGTTCAAATTTCATTTATTTTTTGGTAGGAAAATACAATTAATATCTATAAGATTTAAAGTTGGGAGTATTATTTATTTTTAGGTCTAAAAACGAAAATAAAATGTTTAAGTAATACCTTTATACGAATATTAAATCAAATTTTCTATTAATTATGAGTAATTTTTTAAATAAAAGCGAATCCCTTGACGTTAATTTTCTTGACAAAAATAACCATGTAGATACAAATAAAGTTTTTGTAGGTACAAAAGCCGAAGTATTTTTGGAAAATAATTTAGATCAGGAAGATATAGTGGAAATTAAATCAAATATTCTACAATTGTATATAGAATATTTAAACCAAAGTAAAATAAGATTTGACTTTGGAAGAGATGTAAAATTACTACAAATAATAACACCCAGAAATGTTCTTCCCAAAGAAAAAATAAATATATTGCCCTTGATACTGAAATTTAAGAATTTAGTGGATTGTGATCCAGATAAAATCGTAATGCAATGGAACTTACTTCGACTAAGTGATATATCCTTAGATATTACATTATGTGAATTTTGGGACAATGTAAGCACACTTAAAAATGGTTTAAATGAATTTTATTATGGTGATATATGTAATTTTATTTTTAATTTGCTTTCTCTTTCACATAGTTCTGCTACTGCAGAACGAAAATTTTCGCAATTAAGTTTAATAAAAACAAAACTAAGAAATAAGTTAGATAAAAGCACAATAAACAACATAATGATACGTAAAGAAGTTAAATTCAAGTCTGAGCCGCATTATGTGTGGTCTGCAAAAAGAGATCTCAATGATACCTGAATATTATAAATATAATTTTTGTTATATAATATGTAGTCGCCGTAGTCTGGTAGGTAGTGTGTCGGCTTATTAGACGTAAAGCCCGGATTCGTATCCCAGGTCAGGCATCACAACAAAATATAAAAAAAAAAATATTTCTTCGGCGACTGCCTCTCAGCAGAGTTCTGGCAAAATCTCTGAGAGTAAATAAAATTGCCATGAAGAGCGTCTAAAAAATCTGCCTTTCGGAGTCGACTTTAAACTGTAGGTCCCGCCACTCATGTATAAAATAAACGCACACAACATAAGTAGTGTGAGAAGCTAGGTCGAAATCCTGACAGAAGGGTTGTAATGACCAATTATGTATGTATGTTATATAATATACTATATTTAGTATATTAAACATTTTTAAACAAATTATTTATGTTAATTTTATGTTAAAGATGAATTTGTTATGTTTTTAGCTTTAATTTTATACACTATGTTTATGTTATGTATTTTTAAATGAATTGTTTTGTTTTTTTTAACACATTAAATGTGATATATATGAAATTCTTTTGTTAATTTTAGCAACAAAACACGTTAATTTCATACTGAATAATCTATAACTATTTAAATTCAAATTTTGGTAGGATTGGAATAATTTTGGTAGGTTTTGGAAAGAATATTGGTAGGGAAAAATTTTTCTTTGTGGCAACGCTGCCATAGACGTAAAAAGTTCCTAATGAGCCAATTCACATTAGCACATTTTTTAGTCGCACAATTTTTGTTTCTTTTCAATTCACACGGGATGAATATTAGTTTGGCAGCAATGTATACGTATACGCAGCTTTGTATGTTTTAGTGTTTTTTGCATTCATTTGATATTTTAAAAATGTGCGTGTATTAGTTTTGTGCTGGTAATGCGGGGTTGTAGCTGGTGGAAACTTTACGCCACCGAAAAACCATTCTCTTCAGCCCTCTTGCCTATAAACGATCATTTTACGCCAGCACAAATGTTCTAATGTGAATTGGCTCAATGAACAAATTCCACAAATAAATCGTCGTTTGTGAATTGGAATTATTTCGGTAGTTGTTGTTTAAAAAAGATCAAAAGCAAAATGAGAAAGAAAGACTGTTCATTAAGGAGTTTTTACGCTTACATAAATATTCAACCGTGTAGTTAATAGTTGTATCGCATAAAAGTTCGTTGCTATTATTATTATAGTTAGTGTTCCAATATTATTATTACAGCCTATATTCTGTATATATTTTCAATCACAAAAGAATAAGTAACAAACAGAATGTAATAATCCATTTTAACGAGTTCAAATTTATGTTTGAAGATATAGAATTACGAATTTATAATTATATATAATATTTCATTTATATTTCGGTTAAACTAAATAATATTAACAGTTTTTTCTGAGATTTTTATTTTGTTTTCTTACTTATAAAACTAATGTCTTTAATGATGCTTTAAAAATTAGTTAACTTAGTTTAAACCAAATGAATTTTATATTGAGTTTATATTTTAATAAAGTGTTAATGAATTCAAAATAAATAGTTGAACGGCCATGTAAATTCTCTTATATGGATTAACTAAAATAGACTAGTTAAATTTAGGTATCCTACTAACAAATTAGACTCGTAGGATACAGGCTTAGGAGAGTTAAGAAGCGTGGTTCCTCAAAAACATCAGAGAAACCTATTTATGGAGTAAGGATATCTTCATATCCCAAATAAGTAGAATAGTAGGGGCTTGATTTGTTTGATCTATACTATTCAGGACCACACAGAGCAAAGGTAATACATAAAAAAGGGGGTCTTTATAAAACTACATTGTAATGCAACAGAAGCGGCTAAATTAGGTCACGAAAATCTACCTCTCCCCCACCGGTAGCCGATCCTTTATCAATAGATATTTGCCTCGTTGGTGTATATCATTAAATGACAGTGACATCTTTTAGTGTACATTACAGACTGACACATCCAAGAATACGTCGGAAAAAACATCGCAAACTACTGAAAAAATTCTTAATTATTTCACCCTTTTAACAGGCAACAACTTGTCACTCATCAATGCGCACAGTTCAAATCGAACAACCTTTGTTTTATTTGTTGTTAATACTAAGTTTTCAATTCTGACGTAAGCAGCGAGAATAACTGTCTCAACGGTTTTCACAACGTGTGTACACAAATAACGATATACAAGCCTAATACCTGTATATACATATAACTTGTTTTCCATAAACATAGGAAATTTTATAATTTTTATGTTATCACATTTATTTAGAAATTGGTTAATAGTTATTTTATTTCTATCCCACTCCACATTTCGGTTTTTCCTTTCTTTACGCCAGCAACATTGTTTCTCCAAAACGAGCAATATGGTTTCTCTCTTCAGAAAGTCTATAATTTATATTTAGCTCTGAATAAGACAATGTGTTGGATCATTTGACTGCGATGTTGTCAAATGTATTTATTTTTTTTTTTTAGAAAACTAACACAGCTACATATATATTTTGGGAACCAATAAATATTATGTACATCTTTTCTTCGCTTAGCACAGCAACACACCAAAATTATACCTCCAAACTTAATTTTATAGTTGTTGTGAAGTGGAATAAAACATTTGATTTTTAAAGCGAAAGTAGTGAAAATCAAAAGTATTTGATATTCTTTAAATTCACCTCGGCCCTTAGAATTTTAGAAAATTGGTCTTGAAAAGAATGCTTACCATATGATTTCAAATACTATCTCTCAGGCAGCCAAAATATTTAATATTTCTCATTGTTTTGATATACATATGTATTGTATATAATAACTGTATTTAAAAACCGTTAGCATGTTTATATATATATGCATATGTTTGCATAGAATGTGTTACGTTTGTGACAACTACTCTCAAATTTTAATGATATTATTGTCAGAAAAACATAAACATGTCAGGATAAATAAATTTTTGAACTGCCTTTTTTCACAAATGATAACAACGTGCAATACCAATTGCTTCATGGCTTCTATTACTTTCTTCAAAATTTATTATAATATATAGTACATCAGGATGAAATATATTATGTACATATATTTTATGTAGACCTTGCATGCTACATACATATGTACTATGTATGTATGTATTATCATTCAATATTTAACTATTATTTGCTTGCAGCGTGACATACATTTTACTTACGTTTCACCATTATCTATACTAACTAAGTAGTATTCTGTTTTATTAATGAAACATTCCTTTTTCTTTTTAATTTCAAACGACGAACGTATTAATAGTTTTAAATTTACTTCAAAATTTCTTGTATTATGTCGAACTCAATTGTGTACATAAATGTTTGTCACGAAAAAAAGAAAAAAACATTTTTAGCCATATACATAGATAGTTGTGAAACACTTATTTTTTATTACATATTTTGTTGATAATATTAAAATTTTTTCTTCATTAATAACATATTGTTTTCTATTATTTTTTTTTAATTTGATTTGAGATTATTAAACAAAATTTTAATTTAGTATTGATATTTCAGATATAGTAAACTTTTCTTATTTTCTGCGCGCATTGCGCACTCCATAAATCTAAGTGTTTTTTTTTTTCTTAAATTTTACTTCGTCCTGTATCACAAAATGTTGTTGTTTCTTTACCATGAAAATTGTACAAGTTTTAGCAGTAAAATTTTGATCATTAACTTTTAAGGTTAATAGTATACAGTGGTTAAACTGTACAAATCTTAAGGATCAGGATAAACCATAGTTTCGAAATTTTTTCAAGACAAATAAAACATGGAATATATCATTTAAATAAAATGAATTAGCACTTGCAACACCAATAACAATATAGTAAAAAAAAAGTTTACATAAAAAATTATGTAAAAAACCTTTCTTTGAATCAGTTATCAACAAATTACATACCATCTGAGTATTTACACCAAAAGCTTAAATTAAATTCATTGCCCATTTCAAGATATTCGAGTCAAAGTCAAACTATCACAAATTTTCTCAGTTGGATATAATTTCTAAAGCACATTCTGATTTGATGGAAGTTTTTAAAGAAAGATTTTGGTCTTTGATTTTTCCTGAAGCTGCAAAGAGTCGAAGAAGAATGCGTGCGACGTGGAAAAACCACATTTATTAATTAAACTTTGAAAGTACATATATGCAATAAGCTCACCAAATATTCATTACTTAATTCTAATAAAAAAAAAATCATTTGAAAATATTCGTACTTTGGTAAATATTGTCTATCGCACAGGAAAAACTTTATTGAAATTAAAATATTTGAAAATTTTTTTTTGTAATTGATTCTTTCGTATAAACCCATACAATTAGAGTTGGAATTATTTTAATTAAACTAAGATAAAACGGCGATAAATATAATAAGGAGCGAAATGTTGGAAAATATCAAATATAAATTCAAATCAATAATTTAAAAAATAAGCAGAGAAAACGGAATGCATTACATTCTTACATATTTTTATTTGGTCGATAGTGTGTTAGAGAGTTACTAGGGTCGTCAATAAATCCATGACTTAATGAAATTTGTACAAACTGCGTTATTGAGTTTGATAGCCATTGAAGTCGTCGTGGTATAGTAGGTAGCGTGTTGGCTTATTAGACGAGAGGCCACCATTCAAACCCCAGGTCAGACATCTCCAACAAAACCAAATATAAAAAAAAAATATTTCTTCGGCGATTTCTTCTCAGCAGATTTCTGGCAAAAATTCTTAGAGTAAAAATTTCATAAAAAAGTTTCTCAAAAATTCTGTCGCTCGGTATCGACTTTAAGCTGTATGTCCCGGCACTCATGTATAATATTAACACACACAACATAAGTAAGTGAGAAGCTAGATCGTGATCCTAACTGAAGTATTCTAATGACCAATTATGTAATTGTAAAGATCTGTGTGACTCTACCTTGTCTCTAACTTAAGAAAATGGTTCGGAATAAACGATTGAATAATATATATAGATATATACATGCCTACATACATATATATAAATTTATATATATATAATACAATATATACATATATATATATATATATATTGTTACGTTTTTACCTTTAAAAATATGAGTTCGTATTTTGCAAATAAAATAAAAATAAATATGTGTTTAATTTTAAATCAATTCGTTATTATTCGCACAATTCCGTGTGCCACTGTTAGAAATTGATTTACACAATAACAATTTACTTTAGTTTTTGTTATTCTTTGTTTTACTGACTTAAACAATAACAATTTTTCTTCTACACTCGTTCGTTAGAACTTCAAACCGCGATTCGCAACGTAACTTCACACAGGACTGACTGAATTCTTTTTCTGGCATTGCTCGCTTTGTCTTGCCTTTTATATCGCTGGATCAATAGTCTGATGAATGCACTTGAAGAAGAATGTCTTCGACAAATATCCAAAAAATCTAAACAAGCTGTTCCGCTATTTTTATACTGCATTTTTGTTGTTGCCTTTTTTTATACTGTACTTTGTTTTTGCTTGTTTACTTCTTTGTCCGCTGTACGTTGTTGTTGGCTGTTTTCATCTTTATCCCTTATTTTTTTATACACTGACGTTGTTGTTATATCTTGTTTATTCTTTGATCATGTAAAGAAGTCCATTGTTTTTGTTGCTATACGTTTACTTATTCGTTGATCACGTGAACAAGTCCATTGTTTTGTTTTTGGAGCTTTTGTTTATCATTTTATACATGATCAAGTCCATTGTGTTGTTTTTGGAGCTTTTGTTTATTATTTTAATAAGTGTACTTAGAATGTTTTTAATGTTCTTGCATTTTTAAATTCTACGTTCTCTAACTTAAATACTGTCAAAATTTGGTTAAGATTCGTCGATCCGTTCCGAAGTTATAGGAAAAAATCTACTTAGAATACACATATAGTTGTACGTCGCGTGAAAACTTTGAGAGCTCATAACTCAAAACACACTTTTTCGACTTAGAATGTTATAGAACGGAGGCATCGATATTTTACCTGAATTGTAGAGATAGATATGTCTGATTTGAACCATGAATTCATGATGTAATAACATAATTATATAAATATTTCTGTAATAATTTTACTTTTGCATGCCAAACAAACAGTGGATAATTTTTTATGTTACTACCCTTATCCGCAAGTTATGTTATGCACAAATGGCTAAGAAGTCACTTTAAGCGGGTAGAACGTCTGTAAACCTGCGGGTATTTATGACAACTTGATAGCTTTGTGGTTAAAATATATCTTTCTATTTTCTTCTTTTTTTCTTCCTCACTTTCATTTTTTCTGTTTTTTCCTTTACTTTTCTATAGCAAGCTTTTCTACAACAAGTCAACATAATGTCTGTTAAGGAACAAACTCAATCATTGATGATAGGAGTGGAACAACCCCTAAGAGCCTAAGAGGCTTCTGAGAGCCACTAGATAGATTAATACTAAGTACCCCACCATTCCATTGTGCCCTATCCGGTATAAGTATTCTTAACCCAGGCAGGAACATAGCCTCAGGCACAATATAGTTGGTGGCTTTTTCCGAAAGACCGTACCTCCCCTCATGAAAGATAATGTTCTGAATTCTGGAGTGACCTATCGAGCGTTGTTTTCAGCAGCCCGATTCCCTCAGACGTATGGCACTTCGCGCTGCACACTGCTTGACATACAAATCAAGCGGAGTCAGGCAGAGCATAGTGTCAAGAGCAGCCTGAGGACAATTCTTCCTCACTCGAGTGATACTTAAAGAGGCAATCATCTGAACCTTATCCAAGATTTTTCGTTGAAAAGTCTTATTCAAGGCAACAAACTACAGAACCACAAGTAATAACCGGTCCAGATATATCCAGCGAATGGCCCTAGGCGGAGGACCCCAGCAATTACCTATGGAGTTCCTACCATGGTAGAGAGCATTCAGTCCCTTCTTCATTCTTTCATCGGTGTTTCTTTTCCAGTTCAGCTTGCTGTCCAGGACAACACCCAAGTACTTGACCTCAGAAGACAACTGAAGTTCTCTACCACCTCGGCAACCTGAAGGTTTCAATTTTGCATTTACGCGAGAACAAAACGAGGTCTGTCTTATTAGGATTTATACCCAGACCACATTTCGTAGCCCAAGAGGATAAAGTTCCAAGAGGAGACTCCATCAGTTCCCCCAGCGTCGACGTCCCCCCTGCGGAGTGCCTCTAGTTGCACGCATAAGAAGAAGAATTGAAGAAGTGGTAACATTATTGAAGGCCCCCTCAATATTTAAGAAAGCCGAATTTGCCTCAACAAAGTCTGTCACATGAGAAAGACCGCTCTCAGCCGACTTACCCCTAATGTAAGCATGTTGCGACCTACTCAACAGAGACCGGTCCATGCTTGACCTCAAATATAGATCGATAAGTCTCTCCAAAGCGTTCAAAGAAAGAATGAGAGCGATATGGTTTATAATCATTAGGGACGTGACTGGGTATACCGGCTTTTGGTATAAACACCACAAGCACATCTTTCCAACTGTCAGGTATATTACACCACCGGAGACAGTCCTTATACACGTCCACCATATATTCGTGTAATATATCTCCAGCATGCTGAAGCAGAGCCAGAAAGATACCATCCGGACCAAGCAACTTAAAACGCCCAAAGCTAATTATAGCCCATTTGACCCTATACCCGGTAATGATCTTCTTCAAGTCGGTCATCATACCAGTATTACAGACGGGATCAGCTACACGCAACGGATAGCTATCCGGATCCACACAGTTGGGAAAATGCGTGTTCAATAAAAGCTCTAGGGTTTATGTTCTCGAAGTTGTCCACGTGCCATCGTTCTTTTGGACGAAGTCTAGGATTTTAGGGTCCTTAGACAGCATCCTATGGAAACGAGTCACTTCGGCAACATTCTTTATTTCCCTTCTATAATTATTAAAACTTGATCTACATGCAGACCGGTCAAGATCCTTGCCCGACCTTGTAGCCTTATTAAAGAGTCTCCTAGTACAACAGCGGAATCTTTGGAGTTCCGTATTCCACCAGGCTGGCTTGCACCTCTTACCCGGGTAAGTAAGAAGACAAGCATCTCTATAACACTACAACAAAATATTCGTCAAAGAACCAACTCGATCACTTTTGCCAGGAGTGGAATGAGCCCTAAAGGCCCTAAGTTCCTCCTCCACAGCCTTCTCAAATTTGATCCAATCGGTTCTTTTCGGATTCCTAAAAGGTTTATGAAAGCCATTAGACAGATTAATACTGAAGGATATCAGTTGGTGATCAGAGAAAGAACACTCATCTGAAACCCTCCAGTCCCTAAGCAAAGACCTATTCATGTTGGAAGGCGTAATGTCAATTACAGCTTCCCTAACACGATTTTTAAAAGTCGGCGTATTACCAACATTACAAATGTTAAGTCTATTAAGAATAATAGAATTCAGAACCGACTCACCCCTAGTATTTATGTCAGCACTGCCCCATTGGGTGTGATGAGCATTGGCATCACAACCCAAGACAAGGCGACATCTTTTCCTCTTCGCATGCTCCACCAGGAGTCCAATTAGGTCATCAGGAGGAGATGCAGCCTCAAACGGCATGTATACAGATGACAGCATCAGCTCGATCCCAAGGTCATCTCTGTACGTCACAGTTATTACGTCCCCTGTACAAAAGGAAGGAGTGATTAATCCAATTTACTTCTAGCTAAAATACAGGTTCTTACCTTCTCACTTGTTTTAGGAACAAGTAACTTATAATCAGGATAGCTCAAACCCAGAATTCTATCCCTAAGGATCCAAGGCTGCTGGATAAGAGCGATACCAACTTTAAGGCGGCGCAGGGTGGTTAGCAGGTTGTTGTGTGAGGCGGCTTCGCAGTGGTGCAGGTTAATCTGCATCACTTTTAGCCCCCTCCGAGTTCTTTGCACCACCTATGTCCGGATGTCGGAATCTTAGGTGTGATAACAAACACTATTCCACCCTCTACCATCAGCCACTGAAGTGAAGTCTGATCTTTTCTCTTACCATCACCAGTCAGGGAGTTGACAACTACCCACGAGCTGCTGTTCAATCCGTCATTTTGCTTCCCAATAAGTTCAGATATGCCATTCACCTGCCTAAAAGTAAGCGGGACCCATACCGGCGCTATTGGATGCAGAGAGAGGTCGTATTGAGGGATCACCTCCAATCGAGCACCGGGCCAGAGTTCACCAAGGCGCTTCATTGCTTTCACAAGGAACTCTACAGTTCCATCGCTTTCGCAATCCACTACCTTGATGCCTTTGTACCAACCGACGGAGGATATGCGGGCAATACTGCCATCACAACTTTCCTCTATCATAAACTCGATGAACCTTTCTTCAATTAGTTCCCATCTTTCAGGAGAGATTTTGACATCTAAATCTGACCTGTCGATGAAAGCCAATTGAAGGGAACAGTTAGTTCCCAGGCTCCCCTGTTTTTTAGGACGCTTTGAGCCGGAGGGAGGCACCTCGTCAGATATGTTTCTCTTCATGTGGACGACACGAACGATGCCTCTGCGTCGAGCCAGCATCTTCTGCTCCTTAACAGAGAGGGTATCACAGCTTGCAAATGTCCTCAAGACAGTGCAAGCCCTGCGATACGAATTCCTCCCTTTATACAAAGCGGAACGTTTCCGCCCAGTTTTACCCCCTTGTCAGACGAAATACTTTTTCTCATGCAGTCCGAATCAGTAGCTGATTGGACTATTGGGTTCGAAGCATCCTCTCTAACAAGTGGGTTTCTCGAATGAGAGGCCACCACCTCATTGCTCCCAGTAGTAATCTGGATACGAGTGAAAGGGAGCCTTTCGATGATAGTATTGTCACCGTCTTCATCCGATAGTGGAGAGACAGAGTCTGACTTCACGCACATATCTTTCGTCGAAATGGGGATCGCCAAAGCAGTTGCCTCACTAAAGGACTCCTCCACAGTCGTAATCCTAATACCACCTGGGGCGAAATTCAACACGATCTCATTGTTGTTATCAACGACGCTCGCCTGAATTCGCGCAATGAGTCCAGTTTCAAATGCCGGTTCGTCATCATAGTTCGTCATGTTCAAATTCTATATACATAGTTACTCGGATATATTTCCAGTGTGTTTAACCAATATTTTACAAGTGTATAATGTAAAAATAGTACTATTACCGTTATCAATATTTGTTGTACATATACATCTACATTTTTATCAACCCATTTCTTTCGTTTTTGTTTATTTATCTTTTACTTTTTCCTTTTTGGAATTAATTTTGTCTATTGATTTGAATGAATTTGAAGAATACCCGTATCATCTCTTTTCTGGACAATATTTTGAAACTCTAAATAGAGAAGGAATATTGGGGTATTTATGCTTTTGTTCATGACTGGATAGTTTTTATATTATATGTATATGGAATATATTTACCATTTGAGTTGAGGTCAAAGTCTGCGAAGAACATTGGAAACTTTACGTTGTAGGTTATGTATGAAATTAACACACACAACATACATAAGTGGTGTGAGAAACTAGGTCAATAATCATGACTGAAGGGTTGTAATGACCAATTATGTATGTATGTATGTTTACTCGTATTTGCATTAAATTTTTCTGTAGTTTGTTTGCTGATCACATTGACGGTAAATATTTGACAAAATTTATTTTCCGAAATAACAATGAAACGCCATCAAAAACAGTTTGGAGCAAACATGTTTTCCCTGCGGTCAGACCGAAGTAAATAATTTTGTTTTCTCATAAACAACAACAGAAAAAGAGAAACAAACGAAAAGGTACATATGATTAAAAAACAAAACAGAAACTCCACAAAACGAAAATAAACAAATTTGTTCAATCAGAACAGAAATATAACATAAATAAATAAATAAAAATTCCAAATGGAAGATGAGAAACATTATTTGTGTTAAGTTGCGGAGCAACTTCTTTGTTTATTTGTGTTAAGTTGCGGAGCAGCTTCTATGTTAATTTTAGAAGAAGCCAAAACCAGAAAGGAAAAAAGACAGCTGTTTAATTGTTTTCTTTTCTATATCAGTGTTGACAACTGAATTGCGTTTAAACGATAAAATGTAAAACTTAATACCATATTGTAAATATACATAAAAATTTTGTGCCGTCGAAAACTGGTTTTGGAGATATTGCTCTCTAAGGTCCAGATATTAAATTGCTACTTTAATAAAACTTTGAAATATAATCATCCCTGACTTTTCATCAAAGAAATGTTCTTTCAAAGAGCTTTCGATTGACGTATTAAAAATTTGAACCCATTCGTCTATTAAACAAAAATTATGATCTTTACCTGATTTTTTTTACAATATTCTTGGAAATTAGTAGGTTAATCAATTTTTTGTTCCATATAACTTTCTATAGCAAATTACATGTATGATCTTTCATTTGGTACAAACTTGCATTTAAAAAATGTGATAAGAAATAATATTTTTTTGTTCCTGGTTCATAATGAACTAATTGATCAATACTTTAAACAAACCTGTCGAAAGGTCTTTACACTCATTTTTTTTTTAATTTCTACTTCTCTTTAAAGTTTATTATTAAAAGTTTTCCGTTTTGGTGATTTTATGAAAAAAATTGATAATTTATTATTAAAAGTGGACAACACTGCTTGTAACAGCTGTTATTTGCCACTGTTTGCTCTTACAAAATTTTTGCAAGATCATATATTTATTTGCTCGAGAAAAGGAGAAAATATTTGACACGTGTGGTCACACTATGGTCACATTAGAGACATTTTTGTTTGCAAGCAAACAAATTTGTTTTCTCAAAATCTTGTTTGCACCCCTAAAATATTTTATGGTCACACTGGAGCAAAGAAAAAAATTATGTTTTACTTCAAATACACCTGTACCTCGATTTACGCGGTAGATACGTTCCTGGCCAATTCGCGTAAATCGAAATTTACATTTCTGTATGGAAAAACCGCGTAAAGCGAATACCTACTGTAAAAAAGCTTTTTCATTGAAAAAAAAATATAGTTTTATACTGTTAATAATTTATTAAAGTATGATTTAAGTAAAAAAACATAAACATTTATTCCATTAAAAAATACACATACATTGTATACTATGTACCTCATTACACAAAACATAAAATTTTTAAGCCAACTTAATCGCTATCATTTACAACAAGTCTTATTTTTACGAATTTCTATGATTTCCGACTCACCACTGGTCATCTCATTAGATTGTGCAATGGTTTCAGTTTGAGTAGAATATAAGTAAAAAAAGTTTTTTTCTTTCACATCAAGTTTAAAAAATGGGTACACATTTAACTCCTTGAAACAACTCAGAAAGTTTAAAGTCCGTGACTGATTATTCTACAAAGCTGTGCGATTATATCAAATATAAAAATCTGATGAATTTCTGCCCTACTCTAAGAAAATCGAAACAAACTGAGCTTTGGTGCCACGGTGTCATACACATTAGGTCCAAAAACATTTTTTTTTTCAATATAAATTAGTGCCAAATTATATTTTTTTAAAGTTCAGAAAAATAATATTATTATTATATCCAGTGAGTAGCCAGAGTCCATAATTATGACGTTTAAAAAACGCTCCAAACAGTAGCATTGCCGGCGTAAATAGGGGGAGAAAAAAATTGTTATAAGTTTTTGCGAAGCAAATGTGTTAGAAGAAACAGATATACAGAGTAAAAACTGACGGATAAAGTAGAAAAATTAAATGTAAATAAGAATTTATTTTGTGTTAAAAAATGGAATATTTGGAATATTTTTTTAATTTCTTCAATGAAAATTTTAAAAATTCTTAAACATGGTTTTTAGTCACAAATGGTAAGTAAGAAGTTAATTATGTATATCAAGATCAAATAAGACATATTGCTCATAAAATTTTTTTCTTTCAGAACTTTGTGTATATTACCAGTATTTATTAATTTCTTGAATGAAAAAGTTAAAATTGGTCATTTTGTCATTTTTAATCGAACTCTTAGCAATTTCCCTTCACACTGAAAAAAGTTCCGTGTGCAAAAGGTAAGAAAAAAGAAAAATATAACAAAATATATACTCATAACTTTTTATTTCAGGAATTTGTGAATATACCTCTAAATTGGTTAAATACCAAGTTAGTGACGATCGATGAAAAGTCTCACGAAATACATTAGTTCCGAATTACGTTTCACCAATAAAACGGTTCATCTCCTTTCAAAATTATTCTATTATTCTACCAAAATATCACCAACTTCTACCAAATAAGAATAATAAAAACCCACCCCGAAAACTAACAAATCATAAATAAACAAAACAGACATAATCAGAGAGGGACAGAAATACTTCTTGATTATATTTGCTGTCCCTTTCACATTTCACCGGCAACTGTCAAATTCTGTTTCGTCTCTGGTTGCACGGTGATTATATCATTATACCATAAACGAATACGTTATGATTAGCAGCTTTTACAAATAAAACAACTCTGAACGCACAGAAAATATTATTTTATGAATTTATTCAAAAAATTATGAAATCGAACAGACTTGTCTATAAAGACTCAGTTATGCTATCGTGACGGAATGTAACCGCAACAGTAAGAAACAGCTGATCGTTTTTGTTATGTATAAAGCCGGGCCCGGCAATTCCTATGCACGCGTGCAAGGCGAATTTAAACAACGTACTCACAAGTATTAAAAACAGACTCAGTCTCTTTTCAGCATTCATTGAAAGAGGTTGTGTTGTCGCATGTTTCTTGATTTTGTACATGAAGATCTACTAATGCAGGTATGGAAAACTTAATGGTGTACGTTTTTAGAATTATAATCTTTTTTAAAATAAATTATTCAAATTTATTAAAACAAAAACAACTTATATTTCACTATTCATAAAAACTATGTACATATAAAAAAGTATTTTTCAAAAAATCCTATAAAAAAGAAAAATTTTAGAAATTTATTAAAACCAAAAAACAAATTTAGTAAACCAAAAATAACTTATATTTCACTATTCATAAAAACTATTTATATATACAAAAGGAACAATTTTTTGAAAATATTCTATAAAAAAGAAAAAATTGCTAAAATTTTGATTATAAAGAAGAATTATTTAAAAAATATGAAAATATATAAAGTTATGTAACACATTCATACTGTATTGTTTATAACTTCATCAATATTAATAGAATATGGACAACATTTTATCCTAAGTAGATTTTCAATATTATTGTCAGATAAATTGTTTCTTGTTTTGGTTTTTATTAATTTTAAAAAAGAAAATGAGGATTCGCAAATATAAGTTGAACCAAACATCGAATATAATTTCAAAATTTCATTTTTTGTTTTTGGGTAAATCGATATAATCAAAGAAATGTAAACGAATTTTACAAATTTAAAAATTTAAGTTTTCCATGCCTGTATTGTAGTGAATGTAAGAGTACAAATTTTCTCTTTTCTTA
Organism: Sarcophaga caerulescens; assembly: GCA_927399465.1. Lineage (NCBI taxonomy): Eukaryota > Metazoa > Arthropoda > Insecta > Diptera > Sarcophagidae > Sarcophaga > Sarcophaga caerulescens. The sequence goes on from OV656866.1 coordinate 67,909,601, forward strand.
TTTTTCGCTCTCGCAACAACTGACCAATAGCAAGTGTTGCCGGGCCGTGGTATAAAGCAATACGAATGATTATAGAAATGTACTGTAACGTAACCGGAACGTTAGAATCTGTAAGAAATAGAATTTTCTTACATCTTTACGTGACATCTGTTTAGCAATGTTAACAACATGTCAATATAAAAAACCACCAAAACTGAAAACTGAAATTATAAACAGAATTTAAATTTTCTACTTATGTTATGTTTGTCTGTATGTGGTATTCACTTTAAATAAACATATTCCACATATTTTAAAAAACCCAAATTATAATTTATTTCATTATTAACTTTTATAATTTAAAATAAAAATAAACACTATTTTACTATTACATTATGTAGGTGGTGTTTATTTTTATTTTTAATTTTTTTTTTTTATTTAGAAAAATAAAGTTATCGATTTTTAACTAATTAAACTAATTATTTAATTTGCATTTAACTTTTACTAGAGAAGATAAAAATGTTTTAACTTTCGTACAAATTTGGTTTCCGAAATACCTGACCTGTTTCTGTAGGATAAACAATTTCACTTGCTCGTCTATTTATATGCAAAATATAAACAAAATCACTAAATTTTGGGTTTTCCTCAATAAACAAACACAAACTAAATTGAGTGTTTGTGTGAAAGTGAAATTGTTTGGCTTACAGAAACAGTACGTACAACTTTTAATAAGTACCTTTAAATAAATAAAAAATCGTTAAATTGAACCTAAAAAGTCTGTAGTGATAACACTGGTTAATAGCTGAATTAAAGCAAAACAAAAGGCGCCATATTGAAAGTGATAAAAGAGTGAAAACAAAGTTTTTAAAATCTGAAATTAATATTAAATTTGTATAAAAACAATAACAAAATTAAACTCAAACCCAAAAACATGACTTCTATATCCATATCTGAATTTTTGTCTTTTAGTTTTTGCAATTTTTATTTCTTTATTTGTTTTGTTTACATAAAAACATATGACACGTTTTTACGATCTGTAATTGCACTTACATTTTTACGTTCCGTACACGTTACATTACGTTACTGTTACATTCCGTTACGGTAGCATAACTAGGGCTTTAAGCCTCAGTTACTCTACCGTAACGGAATTACTGTCTTAACGAAGAATTATTCAAAAATTATAAAAATGAGTTTCATTAGCATTAATGAAAAAATAAATAATCATGGAACTCATAACGGATATTAAATTCTTTTCATTAAAAACTAATTTTAATAATTCAAAACAGTTATGATCGGCTTTTTTATTTGATTACAAGAAGAACATTAGAATAATTATATACGACTCATTGAACGTTCCTATTACGTTCCTATATGAACGTACATACTTTTTAAGGTAGATTTAATGTAATCAAGTAATAGAATTACTACCAGAAGGCCTAAGTTGACATTGCTGTAAAGATAAGTTATTCTAGGCATTATAAAGCAATTTCATTAATATTCATTTTAATTTTTAAACTAATTTTTTGTTATTATTGGGCATTTATTTAATTATTTTTATTTTATTTTATTAATTATTATACATACATATATTATTGGTTAGAAAAAAAAGAATAAGAATTCACAAAAAAAAAAATAACATAAATTAATTCAGGTTACACAATGTGTTAGACATCAAGAAAATTCAGTTTTCATTTACCAGTAAGTAACTTATTTTAAAAAATGGGTAACTTTATTTTAAAATTGTAGAATAATCTTTTTGGTTAATAACTTCACTTAGGCGCGAGATGTATCAGATACTCGTACCAGAATTTGATCGCATTATTCATAAAATCTCAACGTCAATTTAGATATTGTCGTTATTGTGTTTGAGAATATGCCGGTCCAGCAAAATTTTTTTTTAAAAAGTTAAAAGTGTATGAAATCAAAATTTTTGTTGTTTAAATTGTTATTGTTTTTTGTGACCAAAATTTTATAATTTTAATTATCAAATAAATAAATTAATTAATATTTAATTTAAAATTGATTATTAATGTCACTAACTCTAATAGAAACATTGTATGCACATATTTAACATTTATTTACAAAAAAATATTGGTATACTTAGCATATGCAACGACAATTCGATTTTAATAACAATAGTTTTAAAATTTGTTTTAAATTTATGCTTTGTTACATTTATGCTTATAAGCTATATATAATATCTAATAAATCCTGCTTTTTGTATTTTGTTGGGATATTTTTATTAAAATGTACTTTCAGTATATGGCATAACTGATCTTTCGTGCAAGTATTTAACGTTTTATCTGAAATCATTTGTAATATAAGTGATTTGTCATCTAAACTTTCAGTCAATAATTTAATTTTTTTTGGATTTATTTCTGAAACTAGTTGATTTCCTTCTCTCTTCTTTGATAGTTCCTTATCGAGTTCGTATATTTCCTTAAGTTTTTCTATTATATTGCTCATGCGAATATCCTGTTGTTCAGGATTAGGGAAATATTGGCTTCCGAAAGATTCGTAATTAATGTTAAAAGCTAAACGAAGAAGTTTAGTTTGCAGCTCATCTAAGTCAGGGTTGGACAAGACTTCAGATTTGTAGTCCAGCCTAAACTTTTTGATTAATTTTTCACATACATGTAACTCATTATCTTCTGTTTGATTCTCAACAAAATGCCAGTCACTTACGTCGAAATCACGAATATAAGAGACAGGGGGTAAATATATAATTTTAAATCCGTCACTGGAAAGTGGTAACATATTTGTATCAGATGACATATTTTTGGACACTGGTGTTAAAGCAACATATCGCGGTTTTGAATTTCTTTTACACATAAAAAGACAAATTGCAACCTTATTTCTTACCAAACATCTATCCCATAAAGCTTTAAATAATCTTTTGGAACCTTCAATTTGTAGATCATCTGGGTACATAAAGTTGCAAGACTTGGTGTATTTCGAGAATTTTATAGCGGAACGTGGTTTAAAGCCCAATAATATCATATTAGGTGCATTCAAATTACGTATTCTATTAATCTGTTCATAAGATAATCGTATATTGTTTTGACTAAAGATGACTTCATAAAAGGCATGTTTAATATTTATATTACGACGCTCTTCGCTTGAATTGTCAACGAAATTTCTTGCTTGAATAAGACGACTTCTGCGTACCAAAGCGTTATCACATCGCTGTAGTAATATTTTGTTGGGTCTTTTGTCTTTTTGATAGTAACTGAAATATTGGGCTGAAAGAGATAAATTTGGAGCTAATTCTAATTTGAAATGTCCCAGCGATCTTCGCTTAAAATTCTGCTTTAGTTTCCTGTTCGCTAATAACTCCCGGAGTCTGTCTGCTTCACAAGGTTCGAAAGAATCAAGATCATTATTTTGTACCAAGCAAATAAATTCTTTATAAAATAGATCATAGTTGAAGTCGTTTTTCATTGGAATTAGAAGAAATTCAACGTCATTTTCCTTCAAGTCCACAGCTTTTTGTAAAGACTTCATATAATATTCAGATTTATCACTATGTGGCGATTCCTTATCAGTTATAAACACAAGTGATGTATTGTCAACGTTATTATTGCAATGCTGCACTAAATCCAAACACAATCTTAGCATTTGAGAAAAATTGCAACTATTAGTATTTGATGCAACTCCATATGTTTCACAAAACTGAACTGGTGCGGTTTCAACAAACCTTAAAAAGTGATTGACTATTGTGTTGTTGAGTTGACGCGGTGGTAAAAATACCGCGCAATTCTTTGGAACAATAATTTCGTCTAAGCAGTTGGGTTCAAAAGGTAATGGTGTGTGTTCAGTATTGAAAAACAGTAATCCTATAAGATCCTTATCGTTTACCAAAAGACCACTCAGAAACGCACTACGCAGCATAACAAGAGCATTATCGAGTAATTCAGGACTACGGCATAAATTAGCATCGACGACAAATATTATTGAATCTCTTCCAAAGAATTTTTCCGTCAAATTTAAATCTTCATCTTCCGAATCGGAAATATTTATTTCACAATCTGGATTCCACGAACTCATCTTTACTTTTCTAATAACAACAATATAATATATATTTATATATTTGTGCTAATAAGAAGAAACAGAATAATAAAACGATGTGTGTGAAGTAAGCCCAACAATGTTAACAAGCCTTTTTCAGAGGTGCATAGTAAATAAACGTGTAAAACAGACAAACAAAGAAGATCCGCGTAAATGGTTTGGCGTTGAGCAATCAACCTTTATTAAAATCGGTATCACACAGAATAATCTTGTTCTAGAACTCTTTATTAATTTCGTATCGTGTTTATGATGATGGCCGTTTATGTGTAAACCCGCGATCGGCAGACATATACTACTGAAAAAACAAAATCATAAATTAGCTACGGCTAACATTAAATACGTAGGGAAGTATGAAACAAGGAGAGGTAATAGAACCGTATTTAATGTGAAATTGAAAGTCGATAATGAAGCCTATGGAAAAATTATGGAAGACGGTAAATTAAATATTGGATGGGAAAGATGTAGAGTGTATGATGGAACCGAAATCTTTCAATGTATGAAATGCAGAGGATACAATCATTTAGCGAGAGATTGCAAAAACCAGGAAATATGTCTAAAATGTCATGGTCAGCATAGAACAGTAAACTGCGAAAGTCAAGAAAAAATAATGAAATGTATCAATTGCTCCAATGTAAATAGTAGATTAAACATGGGTCTGGATGACAAACATTTTACGAATGATAAAGAATGTCCAGTATATCAACATAAGTTAAAGATCAAAATGAGAAATATAGGCTTAATGATATAACAATTAAAAGAAATACGTGCAATATATACAAATGTTCAAGGTCTTACTAATAATTATAATCAAGTTGAGGTCGTTGCGTTAACGGAAGCTCCTGATTTTTTAATATTGTCCGAAACACACTTGACTAAATATATAGAAGAAAAAGAAATTTCACTACATGGTTATGATAACATATTTTCGTTATCCACCTCATCCAGAACAGGAGGAGTTATTTTATATTTTAAGACACTGGAATGTTACAAAAGCTATTGAAAAAATGACGATTTAAAGTATTGGATGTTATTCAGCAAAGCTACTTATAACAAGTACGATATTTTAATTGGTGCAATATATAGATCGCCCAGCTATAGCGAATCTGAATTCTGTGATATATTTGAGCAAACAATTGAGGAAATCTGTGATAACAACTGTGATATTTTGATTGCCGGAGATTTTAATATTGACTGGAAGAAGAACTCCTTGTATAGAAATAGAATTAGAAGTATAATTAATGATAATGGCCTTAGACAATTAGTTAACGAAGACACTCGTGTGACGAAAAATTCAAGCACTATAATTGATTACGTGATAACTAATAATTATGAAATAACATCAGAAAACTGTAGGACAAACAAAATTTCTGACCATGAGGTTATTAACATATCTTTAGCGAGAATGGGCAACAAGAACAACGAGGCAAAAACCATAAGGGTATTTAAATATGATAAGCATACATTTAATGCAATGTTGAAGAACGTCATAAAATATGACGATCGCATAGATTTGGATCAAAATGTTAACCTATTTGATAGCGGCCTGAGAAGTGCCATACAGAGATTTACAATTGAGAAACAGACACATTTAGATAATAAAGTTAATAAATGGTATAACTCGGAACTGCAAGCAATGAAAAGAGAGAAGATAATAAAATATTTAAGAGCTAAAATTGAGAAATCTAGTTAAGCTTGGGCTGAATATAAAATAATTAGAAATCGATACAAAGTGCATATTGAAAATAGTAAAAACAATTACATAAATACAAAAATTGACAATGCATGTACTCAGAGACAGATGTGGAAACAGATTAAAACCCTGGTACTTAATAAGAAAGAAAATTTAACTAAGTCTGTGATATTTGACCAGGTAGAATATAATGATAACTGTGATATAGTAAATAAGTTTAATACATATTTTATTGATAGTATAAGTAGCATAAGACAGTCAATCGATAAAGTGCAATATGTTAGCCAAGTAACATGTGAACCAAGAAATTTATTTAAATTCCGTAGGATAGACATTACGGAACTTGAGAACATTGTAAAACAGATGAAGAATAAACCTGACCATGAATACGTCTCAAATAAAATTCCGAAAGAAGCATTCATGTGAAACTACAGTGAATTATGTGATAAGCGAATGGAAGGCCGTAGGAAAGGAAAATAGAATGATGGCAATTTTTCTCGATTTTAAAAGAGCTTTCGAGACTATTGACAGAGATATCATGCTAAAAAAATTGTATATGTATGGGATAAGACAAATTGAATTGGAATGGTTCAAGTCATACCTGGAGAACCGAAAGCAAGCAACAAAATTAAATAATACTGTGTCTGAGGAAGCGATTAATAATTTCGGAGTACCACAAGGTTCAATTTTAGGTGCTTTATTGTTTATATTATATACTAGCTGACCCGACAGACGTTGTCCTGTCCAAATTAAAAAAAATGTTTGTGTTCGATTTGTAAATTTGTGAGAAGCTGTTTGAATTGTGTAAAAATAGTGAAAAAGAGAAAAACCACGTACTTTTAAATGATAATTTTTATTTATGTAGGTTTGAGGTGTGTTTAAATTACATTTGATTTGAAAATATGTACAATATGGTGTTATATTTACATTTTCATTGAAAGATCGATGTTCAGGAACCAATTAAAATAAAGAGATACTTTTTTCTGTTGCTTTGCAGTGATATCGTAGTTTCCTTCATTGCAATGCTTTATGATACACGACATTTTTAGTTTTGTTGCCTGGCATGTAAATAAATAATGCTGATGGTGTTCCGACACGGGAACAGGCGACATACAATTGACCATGCGATGGATTTTTAAGGTTAATGCCGCAAACACGAAATGACTGCCCTTGAGATTTATTAATTGTCATAGCGAATGCAAGCCGTACTGGAAACTGCAATCGTTTAAAATCTAATGGCATGTCGGTCAGAGCCATTGGGATCCGTGGTATCAAAACGTCTTCTCCTTTGTACTTTCCTTTAAGTATTGTTGCTTCGATGACGTTATTCATCAGGTTTTTTACCGCAAGTCGGGTGCCATTACAAAGACGTGGTTGGTTTATGTTTCGTAAATTTATGATTACCGATCCGACTTTCAGTTGGAGATTGTGAGGCGGTAATCCGGGTAATTCCAGCGAGTTTAAAAACTCGGTTGGATAGTTGACAACATCATTTTGGGAAGTAACGGAATCCACCGATTTGTACGTCACCAATTCGACAGCAATTTCACTTTGAATCTTAAAATTCAATTCTTCGACATCAATGTTTTTCGGAGCCAATATAGCATGTTCGCTCAACCAATCATGATTTTTGTAATTTTGTGCAATGTTTGGAAATACCTTTCGGATTAGTTCGGATTTTGATTCGGTGAACTGACAGAAACCGGGGTGAAATTGAATGCAACCGGACGAAATGTCAACCGGGATTTTGCCGTTGGCAATGTCCAGCAATTGTTTGGAAAATACTTCTCCAGATTGATCGTTCTGCAGCTCGACACGCATGTTCACAGTCAATTTGAGTTTCTTGACGTGTTTCCACAAAACGGACGACTTCAAACATGCATTAAGTTCATCGGCTGGCGTTGACCAGTGATTCCACGGCAATGTTTGCCGAAAATCCCCTGCCAACAGAATCATCGCACCACCAAAACGGCTTTGAATAAGTGGGAGAATCAGTGGGCGTGGACAATTTTTCTTTCTGTAAGTAACTTTTGTAAACTATTGAGAACATTTAAAAAAAAATAAGACAAATCCGTCCAAACGTTCCAAGATTTTAGATAAATCGAAAAAAAGTGGGCGTAAAGTGGGCGTGGTCAATTATTCTTTCAGTAAAACTTTAAATTTGATTACTACGAACATGTTTTAAAAAATTTAGCCAAATCGGTGCAGCCGTTTTCCGATTTTAGATAAATCGAGAAAAGTGGGCGTAAAAGTGGGCGTGGTAAATTTTTCTTTCAGTAAAAACTTAAATTAGATTACTACGACCATATAAATAAAAGATTAGCCATATCGGTGCAGCCGTTTTCCGATTTTATATAAATCGAAAAAAGTGGGCGTAAAAGTGGGCGTGGTCAATTTTTCTTTCCGTAAAAACCTAAGTTGGACTATGACGAACATTTCAGTAAAAAAATTGTCCAAATCGGTCTAGCCGTTCTCAACTGATGCAATTACCAACGAACGACAATTGATTTTTATTTATATAGATAGATAGATAAATGACATGCCCAAAATATTGGAAAGATGCAAAGTTGTATTGTACGCTGATGACACTCTTATATATACAGTGGCGAAAAGTGATAGAGAATGTCAGGATAATATGATATACGATGTGCGGAAGATAAATGAGTGGCTTAAAATGAATAAATTGAAATTAAATGAGAACAAAACGAAAATAATGGAAATAAACATGAATTCTGATGAAGTATTTAAGATAAATGATTCTGTGATAGAAAAGGTTGAAAATATAAAATACCTAGGTTTTGTAATTGACAAAAAACTAAACTTAAATGAACACATCGATTATACTTGTAAGAAAATTGGCAAAAAAATTGGTTTCTTTAAAAGGATTAGGAATAGAATTTCAAAAGATACAGCAGTAACAATATATAACACCATAATCAAACCGCACTTCGAATACGGTTCCACTGTATTGTATACATGCAGTACCGCAATTCAATTATCAAGATTGCAGAAACTTCAAAATAAAGCAATGAGAGTAATATTGAAATGCGATCGGTATACGAATATAAATACAATGCTCTACGAGTTGAAATGGATGAATATAAAACAAAGGTTACAGTTTAATACATTATTGTTTGTTAGAAAAATGAAGAAAGGTGATGCGCCTAAATACCTATGCGAGCAGATCCAATTTGTGAGAGAAAGCCAACCATATATGCTGAGGAATGCAGACGACTTTCGAATCCTAAAGGCGGTGTCAGATAAAACTTTGTTGCTTTGCGTGACGTTTATAACTTTGACAGAAAAGCGTAAAGCAAAAGGTGTATGCCATAACAAAAACTTTGACAACACTCGCGTTGTTTGTTTATCTTTTAAAAGTGGTTGGCGCGTAAGTTTTGCTTTTAATATTTTATGTTTAAATAAGGATTAAAAATGGATTTGGAGGATTTATTGGACATACTTATAATTGTACTGCTAAAAAAAAACTAAAAATCATAAAATTTAAGGGCAAATATTAAAAAAAATAAAATTCGCGCGCAAATTTGCCAAAAATATTTACAGAATAATCAACAGCTGATTGTCAAAGCGCGCAAAAAGATGAGAGATGCCCAACTTTTCGCTTTGCGTTGCGTTAAAAGCTGTTTATGTGACAAGTGCCATATAAACATGTACATTTATCTTAAATGTCAAAGCGAATTTGTAACGCAACGCGAAGCAAAAGTTCTATGTGACACGGCCTTAAGAGTGCAGTCAACCCAGATGCAGAAAACGTTGTTTTATAAAGGTCTACAACTATACAATTTATTGCCAATGAACATTAAAAATGAAGTAAATGAAAATATTTTTAAAAGAAAATGTATTAATTTTGTATTGTTGAATGATTTGTAATAATTTTGTATAATTTGAAAAGTTAAAGTATTTTTAATACTTATAAATAAAATTAAAAAAAAAATTTGCACTTGTATAAGTGTAAGAGCGAAAAAACAAGAAATCAGAAACAGTTGTACTCTCATTTTCACCACAAGACAGGCATGGAAAACTGAAATTTATAAATAATACTAAGCAAAAAGAAAAATTGTAATTTTTTAGTTCAAAAGTAGTAAATATTTTGATTCAGTTTCTTTTTTCATATTTATTTTAAATTTTAAAATAGAAATATGATTTTTTCAACAAATATATGTTTTTAAAAAAATTGTTTTATGAAAAAAATTTTAACCTATTTGTCAGCAATTATTATAAATTTTAATGAATTTCCAAAAACATATAATAAATAACCTATTTAAACACCTAAAGGCGATAAAAAACATTTAAATGTTTATAATTCCAAAAACTACTTTATATGTAGTGGAGACGCTAAAAAAATGGTAAAACAATATACAGAATTATCCAACTCTGCATTTACATATTTTCATGTACAAAGCAATAAACGAGCGAAACACAACCTTCTTCTGTCACAGGTATACAGATACGTCACGGTTTTAACGTTTAACCCTCACTTAGAAAGGGACAGCAAATATTACCAAAAAAGTATTTCTGTCCCTCTCTGACTGCCTGTCTGTTTTGTTTATGTTTTTTTTATATTTCGGGGTGGATTTTTATTATTCTATTTTGGTAGAAATTTATGATATTTTTGTAGAATATTAGAATAATTTTGAAAGGAGATGAACCGTTTTATTAGGGAAACGTAATTCGGAATTAATGTATTTTTTATGACAGCTTTCATCGGTCGTCACTGACTTAGTATTTAACCAATTTAAAGGTATATTCACAAATTCCTGAAACAAAAAGTTATGAGTATATATTTTATTATATTTTTCTTTTTACTTATCTTTTACACACGGAACTTATTTCATTGTGAAGAGAAATTGCTAAGAGTTCGATTAATAATGAAAAAATTACCGAATTTTAACTTTTTCATGCAAGAAATTAATAAATACTAGTAATATACACAAAGTTCTAAAAGAAAAAATTTTTATAAGCAATGTGTCTTATTTCATCTTGATGTATTTAACTGCTTACTTACCTTTTGCACAAGAAACTATATTCATTCTGACCAAAAACCAGTCACATTTCGATTAATATTTAAATATTTAAGAACTTTTAAGATTTTCATTGAAGAAATTAAAAAATATTCCCAATTTGCCCTTTTTTAACACAAAATAAATGTTTATTTACATTTAATTTTTCCACTTTATCCGCCAGTTTTCATTCTGTATATCTGTTGCTTCTAACACATTTGCTTTGCAAAAACTTTTAACATTTTTTTTTCTCCCTCTACAAGGAGGGTCAAAACTGCTGATTTAAGCGTTTTTCAAACGTCATAATTGTCGCCACTGGTTACACTGTGCTTCTGTGACAGCTCATAAGAGACTGAATTGTGTTTTCTAGGCGTGTGAGTAGTCTGTGTAAATTTTGTAACGGCCAAAATACACTGTGTATAGGAGTTGCCGATCGTGGGTGTAAACCAACATAACGTAACTTTATAATAATGCAAACGTAAAGTGTTTAGAAAATGGAAGTACTTTTGTAACAATCAACTTATGGTTTTCAAATTAACTGCTCACCCTACTGTATTTGTCAGTACAAAAATTTTATTCATATTTTCATAATTTATTATGTATGTATTTACACATAATTTATCATTACAACCATTTAGTCAGGATTACGACATACCTTCTCACACCTCTTCCGTTTTGTTTGTTAATTTTATACATGAGACCTACAGTTTAAAATCGATTCAAACCACACGTCTTTCCATGGCAATTTTTATTTTCTCTCAGAGTTTTTGCCAGAAATCTGCTGAGAGAAAGTCACCGAAGAAATATTTTTTTTATGTTTCGTTTTGTTGGAGATGTCTGACCTGGGGTATGAACCGTGACCTCACGTCTAATATGACAACACACTAAATTGGAAATAAATTCAACTATCATAGACCCCTATCAAAGTTGGTTGAACGATGGGCAGACATATGAAGTTTTTGGGACAGGTAGTGAGGAAGTGAAAATGTGTAAGATTATGAGGGTCTCCTAATAAATATGAATTAATTAATTAATATTAATAAAATTGCAATTATAATATATTCGCTTAAGTAAAAAAAACTCATATACCATTATAATATTAAAATTTTGTTCAAATATTAATACTGGGCTAATTGCCATTAAAATTCTTAAATTTGCAAATTCTTAAAATAGCAAATATTCGCTAACTGTAATTATATTTTGTATTATTCTCCTTGATATACGTAAAAGAGAACTTCTTGTTATTAATTATAACGGTACCTATTTATGTATCACATAGCCATCTGAGGCTACCAGTAACAATTAGAAAATTTATTTTTTAGTCGATAAAAAGACACGCAATTCTACAAAATTGTTTTGAAGCGATCGGGCTAAAAATTAATAAGTTATTATATTAATGCACCAGGAGTACTCTTACAAATGTTGTATTTTATTTAAAGTCGGCTCTTTTATATTGTGCCGTAACATTCTTTAAAACAATTTTAGTTAACAAAAAGGTTAAAGACTTAAATTTAAATTAAAAAGAAAATAAACCTACGTGGTTATGCTTCGCGCTATGTTAATAAAAAAGTAAAGTGTAAACAAAATGTCTAAAAACGAAGACGTAACAACTGACCACAATGGTAAAAAATGCAGTGCAGTGGATAATGATCGCATGGTACAGTGAGACAAATGTGATAAGTGCCTAAGTGCACAAAAACAAAAATTCTATTTTACAGCCAAGCGAACACCAACAACTCCTTTCCAGGTAGACCATCTTGTTCAAAGCCTTTTATTTCAACCATTGCTACTAATCATTATTTCCATTTAATACAAATAAACAAAACGGTGCACCAGTGCAACAAAATGTGACTTTCGCAACGCAAGTGGACTTACAGCAAAAATTTTTGGTGGAGCAATAACGTTTACAACAAGAATTTATAGCAAGAAAATATCAACTATTATCAAAAATTGGTGAAAAAGGTGAGTTTAAGCAAAATCCATCTAACACGAATTGTAATTGAACTTTGTTTGCGGTCCAATGCCACACAACTGGTCGCACGCCAAGCTGTATGAGCTCCTCAACGACATGGACATTTTGCAGAGTTTTAACATCTAGCGGCTTCGCTGGCTCGGCCGTTTCGTTCGAATAGAGAAGGATGCGCCGGCGAGACTGGTAATTGATGCGGAGATTTGTGGAAGTCGGCGAAGAGGAAGACCTTGTTTGCGTTGGAAGAACCAGATCGAGTAAGCCCTGTCATCGATAGGTGTGACCAACTACCGTACGCGCTCAAAAAGCAGAGGCGCCTGGAAGGATATGTTAAGGCAGGCCGAAATCCAGTTAAGCAAGTAAGTAAGATTGGATTTTTCAAATCGCTTAAAAAGAAGATTTTGGTCTACTTGATTTTTATGGTGAAGAGCAATCGTTATGCTTAAAGTGGATCGGTAATACTACTCGCCAAGAAAATGCGTCGTCGCTAAATATTGCAAATATAAACAACGCTGAAAAATTTACACTCCAGTACGTGCATACGATTAAGAGGACTTCTCATACAATCTTTTGAAAAAGTGAGGCCACCCAATGGATAGCTTACTGGATCCTCACAATCGGGAAAATAAGTGCTCAACAGAACCTCTAGGGTTTCTTTTCTCAAGGATGTCCACGTGCCATCGTTCTTTTGGACGAAGCCTAGGACTTTGGGGTCCTTCGACAGCATCCTACGGAAACGAGCCACATCAGCAACATCCTCGATACTCGTGCAGAAACTCATCCAGGTGGTTCTCTTTGAGCGCTTTATTGCCCCTTTACAATCATTAAAACTGGATCTATATGCAAACCGGTCAACATCCTTGCCCGACCTCTTAGCCTTATTAAAGAGTCTCCTAGTACAACAGCGGAGTCTCTGGAGTTCCGCATTCAACCAGGCAGGCTGGCTCCTCTTACCCGGGTAAGTGAGAGGACAAGCATCTCTATAACAAGACAACAAAATATCCGTCAAAGATCCAACTCGATCATTGATGCCAGGAGTGGAGCTTCCCCGAAGGGCTCTAAGTTCCCCCACCACAGCCCTCTCATATCTGATCCAGTCGGTTCTTCTTGGAGAGATTTATACTGAAGGATATCAGTTGGTGATCAGAGAAGGAACACTCATCTGAAACCCTCCAGTGTCTAATCATAGACCTATCCATGTTAGAGAGCGTAATGTCAATTACCGCCTCCCTAACACGGTTTCTAAACGTTGGCGTGTTACATAACGTTACAAATGTTAAGCCTATTAAGAATAATAAAATTCAAAATCGACCCACCCCTAGTATTTATGTCAGCACTGCCCCATTGGGTGTGATGAGCATTGGCATCACAACCCAAGACAAGGCGATATCTTTTCCTCTTAGCATGCTCCACCAGTAGTTCAATTAAGTCACCAGGAGGGGATGCAGCCTCATACGGCATGTGCACAGATGACAGCATCAAATCAAATCCCACGGTCATCTCTGTAGGCCACAGTTGTTACGTCACCTGTACAAAAGGAAGGAGTGATTAATAAGTCCAAACCACTTCTAGCTAAAATACACGTCCTTACCTTCTCACTTGTTCCAGGAACAAGTAACCTATAATCAGGATCGCTCAGACCCAGAATCTTGTCCCTAAGGATCCAGGGTTCCTGGATAAGAGCGATGTCAACTTGAAGGCGGCGTAGGGTAGTTAGCAGGTTGTGTGAGGCGGCTTCGCAGTGATGCAGATTAATCTGCACCACTTTTAGTCTCCTCTGGGTTACCTGACACCGCTTATGTCCGGATGCCAGAATTTTAGGCTTGCCAACCTACATAACACTACACCACCCCTGCCCTTGAAGGGAATCCTGACCAATAGCGATCCTAAGATCGCAGCCTTTCTTACCGTTACCAGTCAGGTAGTTGACAACTACCCACGAGCTGGTGTTCAATCCGTCATTCTGCTTTCCAATAAGTTTGGGTATGATATTCACCTACCTAACAGTAGGCGGGACCCATACCGTCGCTATTGGACGTAGAGGGAGGTCGGATTAAGGGACCAACTCCAAGCGAGCACCGAGCCAGAGTTCACCAAGGCGCTTCACCGATTCCACAAGAAACTTTACAGTTCCCTCGTTTTCACAGTTCACTACCTTGACGACCTTGGACCAACCGATGGAAGATATGCGAGCTTTACTGCCATCACAACTCTTTTTCATCATAAATTCAATTAGCCTTCAACTAGATTCCACCTTTCAGGAGAGATTTTGCCATCTAAATCCGACCTGTCGATGAAAGCTAGCTGAAGTTAAGGGTTAGTTCCTAGGCTACCTTGTTTCTTAGGACGCTTGGAGTCGGAGGAAGGCTCATCGTCGGATCTGTTTCTCTTCATGCGATTTCCCTTGCGAGAATCCTGCAAAGAAGACATATCCACCGAAGTGTGCCCCCCCACCTCCTTCGCCTCCAACCTTACATCCTTCTTCTGTGATAAAGGATTAGCGGTAGTTTCTACCTCCTTTCCTTCATCCATTGTAGAAGAAACACCATCACCCTTTCTCTTCACCGGAGGTTTGAAAACCTGGGTGGTTTTCTTTGCTCCAGTTGGGAGTAAGGGTGTAGAACCTTCATGCCCCTTGCTTGCGGCTTGAGAGGTAGAAGCAATTGGCTTCTGCCAGGGTATTTGGACTCATACCGCGAAACAGTGCCTCTGTGTCGAGCCAGCATCTTTTGCTCCTTAACAGAGAGGGAATCCACATCACAACTTGCAAATCTCTTCAAGACCGTGCAAGCCCTGCGGTATGACTTCCTCTCATTATACAAGCGGGACGTTTCCGCCCAGTTTTTCCTCCCTTGTCAGACGAGACACCTTTTCCCATGCAGTCCGAATCTGCAGATGATTGCACTAGTGGGTCCGAAGCATCCTGGGGAAAGGAGGTCGATCATGCCATAGCCCCCGTTAACATGACAAGGACTTGGTAGAAACCTAATACTCACTGAGGCGCCCAGGTATCAGTGAGGCTCCGTTATAATACAGCACGGGTCGCTTAACACTCCGGATTAGGGGTATGAAAGAAAATATACGTGATCCGACGGTTCGAAAAGATCAAGCATGACATCGATCCGAAACAGGGTCTTCCCACGATATTAGTCATGCACTCCAACTCACTCTGGGTCACAGAGTGAATCGAAGTACACTTAAGCCCCCACATCGCGACAAGATTGTTACCCAGGTGGAGGAAATTAATAACTTGCTACAGAAAGGTTATGCCGTAAGGTTAAGTGAAGAAGAGATTATCAAAACTGTGGAACGAGTGTAATATCTCCCAATATTTATTATAAAAAATCCCAACAAACACGGTAAGCTAAGAATGGTGTGGTATGCCGCTGCCAAATCTAATAAATCATCTCTTAATGACTTTGAAAGCAGGGGACCCGATCTGTTAAAATAATTATTTGATGTATTGCTTAGTTTCGTGCGGGCAGAGTTGCAGTTTGCGGTGATATTGCCGAAATGTTCCATCAGATAAATGTACGACTAAGTGATATGCACTATCAGAAATTCCTGTGGTGGGGAACAAATGATGACATTTATAAGCCAAGCGTTTATGTAATGAGAGCTTTAAGATTTCGTATATCGTGTGGCCCATGCTTAGCACATTATATACGCGACTTCAGTACTGAAAAATTTAAAGAAAAGTTTCCAAGGGCAGTAGAATCCATTTAGCCTAATCATTACGTAGACGACTTCATCGATAGTGCAGACAACGTTGAACAAGCCACTGAGTTAGCGTCGCAAGTAAAATCTGTTCATGCTGCCGCAGGGTTCCATATTCGAAATTGGTCTTCAAATAGCAACGAGGCGTCATTCGTCTACAGGATGGTCATTCCCATGATCAGAAGCCAAAAGATCTAAAAGATACAGAAAAGATTTTAGGGATTTATTGGGACCCTAACAATAATTAATTTTTCTATATTTTTTTAGATTTTTCAGACTTCCCTGTGAAGTATGTACTATAGAAATTACCCATACAAAGAGAGAATTACTTTCTATTACCCAAATGACAAAAATGGAAAACGGCTATAGCCGTTCTGCTTCTGTTCGAATATCTCGATGTTTCTCTCAATATATTAACGAGGCGACTCATATAGTACTATGCAGCAGTTTCTTATATTCGGATTGTGTACTAAGGGTACTATGATGTCACTATTGCTGCAGGCAAATTGAAATCCGATGTCCATACCAAGACTGAAGCTACAAGCTGCTATTGCGGGCGTTAAGCTAGCCAAGAAGGTAGCGAATACTGCAGGTATAAATTTCACGGCAGAGTAATTTTGGACCGAATCTAAAACCGTACTACGGCAGCTAGGAATAGATCCCAAAAGGTTCCAACTATTTGTTATGCATCGAATTGGCGAAATATTAGAAACAACAGTGGTAAAGCAATGGCGATGGGTGCCCTCCAACATGAACCCGGCGGATCTAGCAACAAAGGTTCTAACACGATGGGATGTCTCCTTATGGTTTTCTGGTCCTAAATTTCTTTAGGAAAATATTTCAACATGGTCAACTTGCAACACTTTGGGCGAATGCAAACCAGAGGAACTTCGCCATCGTTTACTTCTCATAAATGGAGAACATTATGAACATAATGAATTCCAACTGGAGAAGACTTTAGCAAGCAGTGACTACCTTTATACTCTACTTGGGTAACCGATGTGAAAAAAGGAAGTTGCCAACAGAAGCTTCATTCGAAATGCTACAACATGCAAGGTCCGTATTATACCGAAAAGCACAGCACAGCGAATTCCATGAAGACATATTATTTAAAAGAGTATTGAAAAAACCATTAAACTAATATCTTTAAATGTATTCCTAGATGACAAGCTCCTAATACACAGCTAATGGTCGTGCATTATTCCTAAATTATGAAGATGCGATAATTGTTTGTGTCTGTTTCTTTCTGTGTGATTCCCATCCTCCCCTTACCCTTATGCCCTCCTTTCATCCTATTCCCTCTATTTCCTTCCCTCTCCAAGGACGTTGTACAATGGGTCAATTTCGACCTCCGGGTATTGTACTTGTCTTAACGGACAAGTACACGTCCTCTAACCTAACCTAACCTAAGATGCGATAATACTGCCTACCAATCTCCATGTAACATTTCTCATAGTTCGCTATGAACATGAAACATTTCATTATATGTCACATGAGACCGTCATTAACAACATTAAAAGTAAATACTAACTACATAAGCTACGACTAATGTACAAAAGTGTAAGGGAATCTTGTCGAATATGAAAATGCCTGACCAGTTATGAAATAAATGTCTTTACTACCACCTGCTCGGTTAGCAAGTTTCGAAAGCCCGTTTACATTTATGGGAATAGATTACTTTTATCGTTTTACGTCACCGTGGTCAAAAGAAAGGAGAAAAGATGGGGTGTTTTATTTATTGCCTAACTGGAAATATTTGCCCAATATTTTGTCCTGAAGTTGATCATACAGAGTTCTCAAAGTCAATTGGAAACATCTTATGGAAATTCAACCCACCCGCCGCGCCCCACATGGTTGGAGCCTGGGAAAAACTTGTACGTTCGATAAAAACTGCATTATATCATATATATCTCCATATGAGTTTTAATGATGAAGCACTAGAATATACTCTAGCTGGAGTAGAGTTCATTATTAATTCACGACAACTTACTTTTGTGTCACTGGAATCGTGCGACGACGACGCATGAAGTAAATGGCATGAAAAAATAGTTTAAATACGAGTCAGTAGTGTCGTCATCATAATTGATGAAAACCTTCCGAGGCATTGTTGGCCAAAAGTCAAAATAATTGATGCAATTATTTAATAAGAAAAACGATGGTAGTGGGATTACATCCCAACTTCTCACAACTTTCTTGTCGTGTGTAATAATTTTATCCATTAGTTGCGGGAACTATTATTTAATGTCTACCCCGAAGGACAGATCCGAGAAACTTATCATGGAATCAAGAAATATTTTTTTACGTTTCGTTTTATCCGATTTGACTGAACCGGGAGTTGAACCACGGGCTCTTATCTAATAGCCAAAACGCTACCTTAATTTGTTATTTTTTATTTGAGTGTATTATTTAACAAATCTATATTAAATTCCTATTAACCATTATACTCCTAAACGCTGACTCATCGTTTTATATTTTATATGCCAGATACTTAAACGACATTTGAAACTAACAATTCTTCATTTTGTCGATTGAAAAAACAACACCAAAATTTTGGTCGCTAGTTTATGAAAACAACTGATGTTGTCTATAGCAAATGTCCTTACAAATGTTACCGATTATCACAATCGACAATTTTGTTGTTTACTGATAAAAACAACGCTATTATCGTTAAAACATGTTAGCGACTCGCGCTACAGTTTAATTAATCACCCGAGAAATCATCTTCCAATTAAGAAATGAAGAATTTCGTTTATCAGAATTCTTGTCCGCTATCGCCTAGAATATTGATTTAATAGAAGACGCGTAATAGGAATCCACGCGGTTACGCCCCACTTTCATTTCTACATGTTGATAATTATCAGCAAATACCTGACTTTCAGGCGGAAATGAACGATCGAAAATAAAACATGCAGGATTTAAAAGACCTATGTAATTTCAGTTGCAGATTTACATGCTATAGTTTATCCATAACAGTTCAAAACTACTCGAAACACCGGCACAGGCGCCTGATCTCAACATTATTGCGCATGTTTGGGAAGAACTCGTTCATAAGTTCTATAGATTCAGTAACAGCACAGTGGAGGAGTTGCAACAAGGAACTAGGCGAGAATGGATTAACATAACCCAGGAATTGTACGCCAATCTAGTGCTGTCCATGCCTCGGCGTTTACAATTTCAAAACGTTTTGGTTCCAAGTCTTAGTCAATTTGGAGTGTGCACGTAATGGTTGGTCCATTTTCCTATAGGCTATGCCTATCTAAGTAAAAATTTAATCCCACTAATTAGTCAAAAGAACATAAGCAGTAACAATGTTATTTTAATTAAAGTTTAAAACAAAATAAAAACACATAAATAAAGCATATTCCAGACTTAATTACTACATTGTTGATTAAAACATTAAATTTTTTCAATCAATAAACATAATAGAAAAAAGAAAATATAGTAAAACACTGGAAATTTGTGTAAATATACGCCTGAACAAAAGTATTAAGCATTGGCCGAAGATTAATTTCCTATTTATTGTTTTTTATAAAATATACTAAGGCCCATTATTACAACTTGTCGTTAACTAAAGGGAGGATTTTAACGGATAGATAAATTCTTGTTCATTATTATAAGCAGACAATATGGTAGAAGTGAGCGTTAAGCTAAAGGGAGGATCGTCCTTCCTACCGGTAACTTTTAAAGTTTAGTTTATGTTTGAACATGCCATATTATATATTATTTTCAATATGGCAACTTCAAATATAAACA
The DNA here is from genome assembly GCA_927399465.1 of Sarcophaga caerulescens. NCBI lineage: Eukaryota > Metazoa > Arthropoda > Insecta > Diptera > Sarcophagidae > Sarcophaga > Sarcophaga caerulescens. The sequence goes on from OV656866.1 coordinate 67,929,792, forward strand.
AAATGAGCATATATGTACAACAAAAAAAAAAAACGAAACCCGTCATTGCCACTGCGTTTAAAAAAAACTTGTTTAATTCCGCAATCACACACGAGAACAATTATGCTGGCACAAAATGGCAGCTTGTAGGCAAGAGTGGTGAGGAGAGTGGTTTTTTGATACCTTCTGATCCACACCATATCTTGAGATTTTGTGCAAACTGTTGCCTCTTCTGCAAATATTTTTTTCTAAGCAATGGAACTTTGCGAGCTATTCTTCCTGGAAGTTTAATGTCACATAGAAGACGCCGAACAGTTCTTGGCGATATTTGATTATCTATTTCAGCGGCGATCGCTTTCGAAGAAGGATCTCGCTTAGCTAGCATCGCGATGTAACCGTCCGTAATAGTTCTAGTTTTTCTCACTGCACCACGTTTTTCTACGACTTTTTGAGGCTAGAGAGCATTAAAAATGAAATTTTTAGATCGCCCAAGCCCATCAGCTATAAATTTATACGATTTTTTCTGTTCTTGAAGCTTTTGAATGAGCCTTCTCTCCTCCAGTGTACAATATTCCGCTCAACCCATCAATTGATAATATTAGTATAAAACGGAAGTCTAATTACCTCAATATTAAATTTATTTTTGATAGCAAACCTTAAAATGTTAATTTTATGACAAAATTTGCAAAAATCTCCACGCGTCTCTATTTCAATGGCCAGAAATTTTTCTTAGTATTTTAGAAAACCTTTCATAAAAAATAGCAAACACATTGAAAGTTAACAGAATTTATTATGTCAAAAGACAACAGCATTGAGAATTAAAAAAACATAACTTTATTACAAAATTTTGCGATTGGCAAAAAAAAAGACATGAAATTCGCGTCAGTTAAAGGTCGCCCTTTACGGTCGTTAATGGCCGTATGTGTATGTAATTCCTCAACAGTATTAAGAAGCCACCAATTTTGATTTGTGAGCTAAACAGTGACTCACTTAACACTATAAAAGCATTTTTAATTTTATAAAAATCAGCGGTGTATGAAGACTTTTTTCTTTGATTGTATTAATTCTAAAAATCTCTAACTTCCAGATAATACACTCTTTCTACTAATCGAGTGTTTTAATAAAATGAAGTTTTAATAAAATAATGAACATCAATTCTGATTTAAATTTGTGTCATGAAATCGACTTGTTTTTCCTTTATTGCGAAAATTAACAAAACCTATATTCGAATCAGATGTTTTGTTTTGTTTACATTCTAAAATAATTTTTTTGATAGATTTTTCAAAAAATATAATAAATATACAATAATTTGTATATAAACTAAAATGGTTGGAGCGGTAGTTTTATTTTTAATGATGGAGGAAACAAAAAGTGAAAAAGTGAAACGAAAAATATTAAGGGACTACACCAATCCACTAGAGCTGCCGGAAATAGCGTAAGTAGACATTACAATAAAAACCCCAATGATAAAGGTATTAACATTTACAAACTTTAAAGATTTATTGGACAATTTCGTCTGAATAAAGAAGCTTTTCGAATGTTGTTGAACATCATTGAAACTCACCTGCCTTCTTCAAATATTAGTTGCGTTATTTAGCTTGCAGCAACATTGCGTTTTTTGGCCGAAGGATCATATCAGAAGGCAGTTGGAAATGATAGTTCCGTTCACCTAGGCCGAAGTACAGTATCAATTGTATTGAGAAATGTACTAAAGGCTTTGGAAAGACACTTATGTCCTCTATGGGTAAAGAAATCGAAAAAGTTAATCAGATTAAATACCTGGGATTTATTATAGACAACAACCTAAACTTAAAGAGTCACATCGATTTTTTTCAGAGATTAAGAAAAAATACAACTGCGCTGACAGCAATAAATATTTACAACACGATGATTAAGCCTCATTTTGAGTTTGGGTCGACAATTATGTACTCATGTTGCACAAATCAACAAATTGAAAGACTGCAGAGGCTTCAAAGTAAGGCAATGCGTGGCATACTAAGATACAATAGATACACCTCAATAGAATATATGCTTGAATTTCTAAAATGGGTTAATGTTAAACAGCGTCTTAAACTAAATACCCTAAACTTTATTAAAAAAATTAAAAATGGAAATGTACCACAATATATAAAAGATCAGATAGCCTACGTCGGAGAAAAGCAACCATATCATTTGCGAAATAACAACGATTTTCGTATTGAACGGGCAGATACGGTGGCGATGCAGCGTTCGCTTTTCTATAAGGGATTGCAATTATATAACCAACTGCCTGATTATGTGAAAAATGAACAAAACAATAGCGTATTTTGAAAAAATGTTGTAATACTTGTTAAGAACAATGTAATATAGGGCTTGTTATTTACATTGTCTAATAAATGAGACTGTAAATATATTATGTAAATTTATAAAAGTATTTTTTTGATACTAATAAAGAAAAATAATAATAATAATAACTTAAAATGGATGACAACGAAAAACTAAGGTGTAAAAACTATTTTTTTAATAAGTATAAAATCCCATCCATAGTTGGATGCATCGACGGCACTCATATCAAAATAATAAGGACTGTTAAGAGATTGTGTCAACACCTGCCAAAGGGACTCAACTAGCACTTTATCACGTTTAGTGTACCCGCTTGCTATATCTTTGTTTTCTTCCATGAATTTAATGAATAAATTATTTTGCGCGCTATTTCAATGCTTTCCCCTATTTGTGTGATAGAAAAAATAAGAACATCTTTGTCTTTTATTTTTATAAAATTTAATTTAACTTACATTCTTCGCCAATTTCATTTAACCACATAAAACAAAACAAATTAAATACAAATCTGGCGCCTGTCGGCTGATCAGAATATTTCTGACAAAAAATCGATAAAAACAGTTTCTGTGACACGAAATTCTGATTCGAACATAAAACTGATAACATCTGTTTCTGTGACACCAGTATTAACTTTTTGTCGATTTCAATTCTGATTCTGACTGCAATCAGATTCCACAACAACCCTGAGTATTTTTATGTAATTGTTTTATTTTTAATAAAACAAACATTTCTAATTTCTAAAGTGCGTTAATTCCAGCTGTTAATTACATTGTACAGTTTCCATGTAGCTAAGGGTACGTTCGTAAATGCAGTAGTTGTGCAACAATGCAGCATAATAAAAATCAAATGTTCAAAAATGCAATACTTGGCAGCACTGACTTGCGTCGAACGTTTTTTTTGCAGGCAAATGGCAATGCTGTCGGAAATTTTTGCAAATATTACGGTAAACCATTTCTTCGACAATATTGTAGTTTCGTGAAATAAAAGGTATTAAATAAAAGAAAATTTTGCTTTAGTTATAGAAAAATGGAAAAGTAATAAAACTTAACCGATATTGTTATAGAAAATTTTAATTGTTTATATTTTTAGAGGAAGATTTCACATTTAACATACATACATACATCCATATAGAGTCGGACTTTCAGGAAGGGAGAAAGAAGAAGTCAGTATTGTGGGGAAAAGTTTTATTAAAAATTAAAGAAATCAAACCAAATCAAAGAAATGCAGAAAGTTCTAAAAAGCAAATTCGGTTTAGTTATTGTGCAGTAGCAAATCATCTGCAACAGCCGATCACGCATTAGCAACAAAACTTGGCATAACTGGCGCAGTGGTGCACAAATTTGCGGATTTTACGAACGCATCCTAAATGTCGAATGCTTAAAAATATATTTGAAAAAGTGTTCTTTAACTACTTGAAAAATTATGGCACAGACAAAAAATACAATTTTTAACTCAGAAATTTAGTAAAAGCCATGCATAACTACTTTTAAAATAAAAAATTGTAATAAAGTATATTAAAAATTCTGGGGTGGGCAAAATTTTTTTCACGAGTTCGGTGGAAGTAAATTATGACAGAAAATTTCACACGGAATAAATACCTGTTGAACGGAGATTTTTGATATTTAAGTCAAATTAGATAAACTTAGTTTTTTTTCCGATGCAATGCACCCCAAAGACGCATCGATCTTATATCGATTTATTTTTATAAGAATATGGAAATAAAGAAAATGTATTTATTATTTCAGGGTGGTAGTAGAGAATTGCGAGACCAAACGCCTTGTGTTCTGTGCAACCTATATATGGCATTACTGCAATCTTATTGCTTTGAGAAACTTCGGTGCTAAGAACAACTTTATAAACACCGCGCATTTTACAAGTCTGAAGCTTGAGTCGACCCTTATGCTGAAACAAGTGTTCTTTAAGACTACAATGATCGGTAAAATGTCTGTTACTATCCTCAAACTACTTCTGGATAGTCTGATTAAAACACAAATCTCTTCTCTTTTTAATTACCTAACGAAAATTTAGTGTCTTAAATCTTTTTGACCTTAAGAAGTTTGACCGCAACTCTTTCGTTGTGTATATTCTTCCAAGCCACTCATCCTACTTCAGAGAAAGGTTCTGGCTTCATCAGCGCCTTGGAAGCGACCCTCTTTACGAGATGATCTGCAATACGGGCCTGCCTGTTTCATTCTAATTTCGAATGTAATGCGTAGGCACTCGCTTGCTGCCGACTTTCATGTAGTATTACATCCCGTTTTCTGTAATGGCTATTGAATTGAATTCATCTTTCGATGGCACAAAGCTTAGAAGCAACTCACTTGACCCATCCGAATACAACAGAATGATGCATCTCTTAAAATTATTTCTTTCACTCTTATTACTAATTCTTGATGCGTAGTATTTTCAAAGTACTATCTAAGGAACAGTTAAGAAATGAACTGTCAGCTACTTGATCCGTCAGATCACAGTAGTCGGCACTTTCATATACAACGGACTTAAATCGAATAGAATTATACTACAGGTTCTTACAGCCGAGATTATACCATCGAAATCCCGTCAGGTTTGAAGAATGTGTTTACAATTCTTTTTATTATACTTATAGCTAGTTGCATTAAGTGTTTAACTTCGATGAGTCGAATAATAAGCATCAATGTTTATCAATAAAAAAATTGTTTCGTCATATAGATAAGTTACATCGAGGGTTTTTAAAATATTGGTGTATATCATCCACAACTATTCACTACTCATTCAATTAGTTGTAGTGAAAATTTGAGAGGCTTCGTTACGTTACGTAACGGAACAAAAATATTTCTCGTGATCCGCCCATAACGTTTGATTTGTTAAAAACTGGATATCTCGTGGTCTTTACAAAACATGTTAAATTTGCATCCACCAAAGTTCGCCCGGTAATTTGCGATTATGGTTATCAACCTAACTTCAGTTATAAAATAAGTAGTTGTAAGAAAAATATATGTAAATGCTATAGAAAAACAAAATGAAGGCGAAATTTTATAAGTAAAGAAGTTTTATCCTTTCGTGTATAGTATCCACTGTTTCTTATTCGCTGTATATATTTTTGAAAAATTTAGGAATATTTTTTTGTTTACAAATTTAACTCCATCTATAATGTGCATATGCTCTGTTATTTTCGCATTGTCTGTGCAAATCATTTTTTCTTTTAACTACTCTTCCTTGACCATACGATGCATCTAAAATTTCCCAGGCAAGCTTCTCCGGGAAATGTACATTTCTTTCCTTTTCCCGAGCTGCATCTAGTATCCATTTCATTGCAAGAAAGTAGGATCGTTTATCTGTAACTGGTACAGGCACCTGATACTTAACGCCACCCCTTTTAATTGCTGTAAGTTGCATTAAAGGACGACAATTCTCTATTGCACGAATTAAAAGCATATATGGATCTACAACACAATCATTTTCTTTTCCCAGGTTGATTCTTTCAATTTGTGTTCTTTTAATGCATTCAAAACTGTTTTCTATAAGTGTTCTGGCCAATTGTTTGTTACCTCCTTTGGTAATATAGTTAGTCATCTTTTGAACAATACCATTATAAAAAATTGAAGTGGACTCATCGTTTTTCGTGGCTTTAGTAGGTATATGAGCAATTTTTTTATGATCATTCACAGCCATAACCGCATGTTGCTGATTTTTGCAAAATATTGGATCAATATAATGTTTTGGATATGAAGACATTAATTTAAGTATTATCCATGATGATCTAATAATATAGCACATAATTAATATATAATTAATTTGGTCATTGCATAGCCACTTACCTAAAAACCGTAGGCTTTATACAAAAACTGGACATTTTTTTTATTATGAAATATTAATGTTACTCGGTGATATTAATGGTATTAAAAATATGTTTAAGTGTTACCACGATTCATTATTGTTAAATAACGCAAGATGTTATTAAAACGCTAAAATTATATGTTCGCGTCTTATTTACCATGTTTAGACGACAGCGTTTATTCGTTCTCTCATTCGTAATTGAACCACGAATTATGTGCAAAATTGCACATTTCTCCATACAAAATGTTAAGAGAGAATTTGTTCATTATTGAGTTTAAATTACTCTCTAAATAACGTAAAAATCAATGTAATCCTTAATTTTTATCGGGTTTTTATCATAAATAAATAGATGTCAAAACAAAAAATAAATTAAATAACATGTTAGTTTTTATTTCATAAAAACAATTACAAAATTATATATCGAATAAAAGAAAATGTAAGTTGTAAGTTCTTCTTAGAAAACAATGGTGCGGTCGCGACGCTTAATCTTTGGAGAATGAATTCAAAGAAAGAATTGTATTCTTTTAATAGAGTTACACTAATTTCACAGTTCGGCACTCTTGCATTTAAGTCATCCTCGACTTCTCCATCGTAGTCATCAAGTTCAGGCGAATCGTTGCACCATCTGTTCTTTCTTTCCGAACTCGACACCGAACAGAACTTGCGCGACGTAATCCGAATACCAGGTATGTCCTCAATTACGTATCAGTCCTTTCCAATTACATGCTTTACAATATAGGGAACGCTATATTTTCGTAACAGCTTTTACGATTCACTGGTTGCTTGGTTATAATTCTCAATCAGCACCAAATCACTCTCGTCATACGTGGTATCGTCAAATCTTTTTTCACATCGTTGTCTTTCTTGTTCAATGTTGTCGATAGCCATTTGCATCTTCTCATTTAAAGGTATAACCGTTGGAGAAGATTCATCATTCTTACCTGCTACTAAGCAATTTTGTATTACGTCTATTGGCTTATAATCAAAGATCAGCTCATTAGGATAGAAACCTGAAGTTGCATTCTTCTGGGAATTGATAGACCACTGTAGCTTATGCATTGTTAGGTCTCAGTACATGGATCCTAAGTGGTAGTACTTAAATACGACAAGATGGTTTGGTTGACTCGTTCAATTTGCCCGTTGGCTCTGGCCATACGTACAGCAGTTTTAATATATTTATATTATTGTCCTCACAAAATTGTTCGAAAATTTTAGAGGTAAAATTTGTGCCACGGTCTCAGATTAGATGTTAAGCTAAACCAAAATAGGCTGTAAAATCATTTCAACAATTTATTACAGTAACAGATTTTGTATTTCGTACGGGCTTGATAACTGTATATTTCAAGAAAAGATCAGAAATAGCCAAGATGTGCATATTATCCCTCTTACTCTCGACTAATTGTCCCAAATGATCCAGATGAATTTGACATTCGAAAAAACCAAAAACTCTGCTGCACTTGTTGCAAACTTTTATCCAATCCGCAGTGGCCGACATCGTCGTGGCAGTATTTTGCGATTCGCCACCTTAATGCCTTGGGATAACGAGTTTCGTTCCATGTTGTGTTTTACGATATAGGCGGTTATTCTTCTGTACATATTCTGTTTAAGTCTGTGGGTCGGGTTCCTTATTTCCACGCAGAATTTTGATGATAATGATCATAACTTTTCGCCCTTAAGCTGCATTATCAATATCCAGTCATCACAACCCACTTTCACATTCATAACGAAGCCTGTGGGTTCGGGTTCAGCGGCTGGCAAATCAGGTGGTTTACTTAAAGCGTCAACATGGGTCATTCGAGACCCCTCGCGATGCACGAACTCATAATCAAACTCTAGCAAATTCAGCATCCATCGTGCAACTCTTGGTGAAAGCTACTTCTTTGCTCTTATTCAAGTGTCCTGGTTCAGCAAAGTAAACGCACCTTGACTGAACATCGGTGGCGACCGTGACAGAACCTGTAAAAATGGAAAATTCAAACCAGCTTCTTTTTCTATTTAGTGAAATCAGAGAGCAGGTAGCCGTACTCATTACAAACTTCTCAATTTACTTGAGTAACCGCAAAGCCGTGCCATATTTACAGGATCGGCTAACTCGTCTGCGGACTGCATGAGAGGAGTTTGACAGCGCAGACGGTGGCCTGCAGGGTCTGAAGGACATTGACACATCGGACAATTACTTCACGTTCTATTACTATACAAAAATTCAGGCCATGGCATCAAAGTACTCAGATTAATGGAACGTGACCTTGATAACCAAATTCATGGTTGTGATGGAAAACAAGTCATTAACACGATAAAGATGAACTGATCAGTAATCCTTTCCTGGCAGCTCTTTCGCAACAACTAAAAGATCTTGATATGGTGCCGGTCCATAATCATAGTACTACAATGTAAAGACATACACAATCACCCATCAGCAACTGGAACAGCTTAATGATGAAGTACTGAACAAATATCCCGATCAGACCGAGCTGGCTATGACTTTAGACGATATGTACGCTTTGAACAAGAGGCATTGTTAGCGATCATACAGCTTACAAGTGCCAATCATTATTCAAGATCAAAAACTATGGCTAAGCCAACCACGTTGCCTTTGATGCACCAAATTCGATGGTGATTACATGAAGTGTTCTTCATTTTCGAATCTGTTTAAGAGAATTATTCATGAGCTACAGATGGAAGTCGCCGTAGTCTAGTAGGTAGTGTGTTGGCTTATTAGACTGAAGGCCCGAGTTCGAATCCCAGGTCAGACATCAAAACGAAAATATGAAAATATTTCTTCGGCGACTTCCTCTCAGCAGATTTCTGGCAAAAACTCTGAGAGTAAATAAAATTGCCATGAAAAGCTTCTCAAAAAACTGTCGTTCGGAGTCGACTTTAAACTGTAGGTTCCGCCACTCATGTATAAAATTAACGCACACAACATAAGTGGTGTGAGAAGCTAGGTCGTAATCCTGACTGAAGGGTTGTAATGACCAATTATGTATGTATGTACAGATGTCTGATTCTCAGCTATGGCGAAGCCTCCAATCTAATCAATCATCTTAGTGTCACCGGTGAAAGTTATCAAATAGGTGGAAGATCGGTATAATAACAAAAAGTTAATGGTGGCTACTGCAGTTTGTTACTTGACCAACCGTCTGGCGTTGCAACATTAGGATCCATTAAGGAATTTTACGACAAAACAAATAAGTGCTTGGCAGCTCTTCCCAACATGGGACTCCAGAGAACGCTTTGGGATTTACTCTTAAGGCACCTCATATTTAATATGAAGAGTCGATCTCCAACCCAAAGGAGCTCTAGCAAGTCACCAATTTGATAAAATTTCTGAAGAACTATATTCATACACTGGAGGCTTTGGGATACAATGAAATAACTAATGTCAACATTACTAAAACTTACGCGCTTCCAACTCAACCTAACCACGAAATGCATTCAAGCATGGCTTACAAGCGTGATTCTCACTCATTATATCGACGCAGGGAATTTCTGCATCTCATTCATACAACCCGACAGAATCTTGCACAAAAGCATAAGTTATGCGTAAACTTCTTCAATAGAAATCATTTAATCAAAACTTGTTCCACTTCAGCCTGTTGCGAAAAATGTGGGAGCAAACAGTATACCCTGGTTCATCAGAAATAAACTTCACAAAGTACTATATCGAACACAAAGAAGAGTAAATCTCTTAATAAATTAACTAATCTAAGTAAAGTTTAGGTTAGGTCGATATAGTAGCTTTGATTGCCAAAAAGCAAAGTCTGCGCATTAAAAGCGCGACTACCTGAAAGTTTAATAAACGAAGCTTTATTCTTGACATCAATGGATGATAACTCCGTTATGCTGACAAGGAATAATGAACCAAATAACCTTTTCATCAGATCCACATCCACGGCAGAAGTCGTTGGATGGGAGCTTCTGTCTTTCCGCGTGTCTTCCCATAACGCAATGACATGTAAACATTGTGATCGAGATGACATTGCGATCTAGTCCGGGTAGTTCATTGGTGCGCTTTCTAACCATCCTGAGCCAAGTAAATCTGGCAGTGGAGCAAGATTCTTCATCGACCCAAGATAGGTTGGCGTCTCGAAAGAATTTTTGACGTAAGTAACATACCCAAATCGATTGACGAGGCTTCCGGTAGGAGTGCACCAGCTCTAGTGAGCTCGTCAGTCCTGTAGTGGTTTGGAACGCAACTGTGCCCTGGAACCCAGACAAGTGGGACAATGGAGAGCCCAGAGAGAAAGTCGAGACAGCGTCGACACTCCCTAACGAGGCTAGAGTTAATCATAACACTCGAAACAGATCTTATAGCAGCCTGACTATCAGATAAGATTAAGATGCGGGTGAAAGGACCACCGTTGATGAGGATCCATTGAGCGGCCCGGTAAATGACCAGAGGATTCGAGCTTTTTCAAGAGCGAGTTGACTGCGGTATTCCAGAGAAGTGGTGATAGAACACCGCCTTACTGTTAAGCTCTACTAACACTTCTCCTCCCACTGAGGAGGTTGCTATTCTCGACTTGTGGAGGAGGGTCTCTGTTTTGCCCCTCGTGTAAGCGTATTGGGATGCAGCTAAGAGTGATGGATCAATCGAGGCTCTGATGTGAACATCAAGGACTCTTTCCGGTGTTTTCAAAAGAGAGGAACAAAGACTAATTGGTCTATAGACCTTAGGTTTAGTGTGGAACTGTTTCCCGGCTTTGGGAATGAAAATCACCCTAGATATTCTCCAGCTCCAGAAGACTACTACTACTTTTTTCTACCGTTTAGAAAAAAGTAATTCGTTTAAACCAGAAAGAATTTTCGATTTTTTATCCGGTTGTAAATATAATGTAAGTTTGGGTGGGCACTGTCTCTATTATTTTTCACATAACTGATTGTGATGATGATTGTATAAAAAAAAAATAAAATTTTTTTTTTTGCAAAATTTCAATTAGAGCGTGCTCTAATTTCTTGTGATGCTCCTACTCGTTGCGACTGGTTGTACAACTTTATAATTGTTTACAAACAATTCTTATGTTGAAAGTCTGAAAATGTTTGAATTTTATTTAACCGACGAAATATACGATTTTACAGTAAATATTTATAAGTAAATATAAATGAAAAAGAGAAACGAGTGAACAAAACCACCAACTGTTATTCAACTTGTTGTACAACAAATCGCAACATGTAGGGACTGCATGTCGCTGCCATGCACAGACATTCGTTGACTCTATATTGTAGGTTTGTTCGAGGTAAAGTTCGGTAACACGAGAGTAACCATAAAACACTTCTAAATACGTTGTTGGTGAAATTCGAATGTCACGTCGAAAATTTATGTAATACACCGAATTTTCACACTGTTTTGATATATCTTCAAATATAATAATATCATCTTTTAAAATATGAAAATACTATCTAAATTCTTAATCCGTATATTTCGGTGCCACTTCTCTTAAGTAATTTTTAATGCTGCCTATTTAATAAAAATAATTCATCGATTAGCTGCAAAATTCTCTAATAGTCATCATCTGATTCACTTGGGAACCCGCGGTAACGTACATCGAACACAACTTATGACTGCTTAATGACGACTGTAAATATTAATTTTTTAATATGACTTGCAATTAAGAAAACAAAGATAAATTGAAATACTTTAAGAACGCAATCAAATAAATTCAAATTTTTTACACCTGGAATGGAACATATACGTTTGTGAGTAAAAATTAAAAACCTTGTGTAAATTGACTAATTTTGACAGACACAAAGAAAGGCATGTGAATCTTATTTTTTATTGGTGCCTTAAATTCTTAATTAAATCTTATAGCCCATTTACACTACAGCGAAATCTAGTACTTATGAGATTTCGAGCCAAATCTAGTTGATTTTAACTAGATTTCCCAAACAAAGCAAAATCTACTTATTTAGTAGATTTCGGCAAAATCTACTCAAAATCTAGTAAAAATAGAAATGCAATTATGTGTTTTGCCAAATAGTACTTAAAAATACAACGCTGAACAGGAAAAAAATTACAGTTCAATTTAAAAACATGTACTCATTCCATTCTGCTAAAGGGTCCGCCAAATAACTTTTTTTTTTTGAAAATGCTTTAAAAAAACTACTGAATATTTTCTCAAATTTCTTTTTTTATTTGAAAGTACAATCCTTCCGGTTAATAATGGAAAATAAATGATTATGCATTTTCGCTTCGCTAAGTGGGCCTGCGATCGACTTACAGAAGATGCCGATTTTGGCAAAAAAATAATATTTTCAAATGAAGTTCATTTTGATCTTGGAGGGTATGTAAACAAGCAAAATTGTCGCATTTAGGGCACAGAAAACCCTCACGCATACATAGAAAAGCCGACGCACCCAAAACGAGTCACTGTTTGGTGCGGATTTTGGTCCAGAGGTATAATTGGGCCACCTCGGAGCTGCGATTTGACACCGTTGGACTATTATTTGTGGGGTGCCGTCAAAGATAAGTGTTACGCCGACAAGACAGAGACAAATGGCGCTTTAAAGGACAATATTCGTGAAGCCATTGGTGAAATACAGCTGCACACAATCGATAATGTGCTTAAAAATTGGACCGATCGTGTAGGCTACTGCATGGCCAGCCGACGCAGCCATTTGAATGAAATTATTTTCCATTATTAACCGGAAGGATTGTACTTTCAAATAAAAAAAGAAATTTGAGAAAATATTCAGTAGTTTTTAAAGCATTTTCAAAAAAAAAAAGTTATTTGGCGGACCCTTTATTTAGCAATTGTATGTAGTAATATGTACATTTTCATTATTTTTTAAATCTTATATTCTACAAATGCTGACGTTTTTTTTTACACCAACATTATTTCTGATTGGATCTTATTTGGTCTTGATGAAAACGATACTAAATGTCCTATATTTTTAATTTTTGTTTGGTATTAAACTAAATTTGGAAATATTATTTTCTTTTAAATTTCAGTCAGCTGTTTTTGTTATTAAAATGAAATCTTGCTACTGTCAAATAAATCCAGTATAAACGATCTAGATTTTGAGCAAGATTTGAAATCTAATCTACTAGATTTCGCTTTAGTGTAAATGGGCTATTACTACTTATAAGAAATTTATATGTACATTACTAAAATTTTCCAAAAAAATTATTAACGAGGAATCGGCTACAGCAAGTTTGTTATCTTGCCATAAAATGACAGTGTTACCGACACACGTTTCCTCACAGCTGTAGTTTTCGCCGTAATATTGTTTATTCTTTTCAATAGTCTTCAGATAATTAACGCAAATTAAGTTGTAATATTGTGTATTAATGAAACTTGCAAAAATTATAAATAGTTTTATTGTAAATAAATCCTTAAATTTATTTTAATTTAATTCAATATTGATTTAATTTTTTTTTAGCAATTGTTTTCCTTTGCACCTAAAAGTGAAACAGTAAACAAAAAAGCACTTCCTTTATATAAATACTTTTTTCGGTTTCCAAACGTATTAACTGATATCACAATGAAAAATCCAAAATTTTATCGTCATGCACAAACTCAACACGGTGACGAAACAGTAGATTTGGAAAATATTGTCTTGTGTAAAGCAAATTTGTTTCTAACTACTGAGGACGACATTCCGATCGAGGAGGTGAAAAATAACACTATAAACGCAAAACAGTGCGGGAATGAAGTTGATTCCGAAAAATTTGAATCGGTTAACAACGGCAAATCATTAGAAAACAATTCTACTATTAACTCAGAATCCACCCAATGTGTATGGTTTTTTGATATTGTCGAAGATTACTTTGCTGAGAAAGAAAAGGTAAGACTTCAAAATCCTAAAAAATTTTTTAAGAAAAATAAGTTTAAAATTAAATATTTTCTATGATTTATTAGTCGATTTGTTTATGCAAATCACAAAAAATTTCCAAAAAAAAAAAATCAAATAATTTGTAAGAGTATAATCGGTCAAGCTCAGCCGCAAGCTATACAGGTTACAACTAACGATTAACAATTACTATATGCACGGCACTGTTATGGAAACCAAAACCCAATCGCTAAGACAAGGTTTATCTGCTTACTGCGGTGTAGTACTACAGGAAATCTATCTCTTTGAATGTATGGTCAACTGTGCTCCGGGAAGCGATAGAATCTCTGAAAAAGGCAATTATGTTTTAGTGGCCACTGTAACAATCTTTAATTATAACGTAATTTTGCGCCTTCTAAATTCTATTTTATTCGTAGTAAACTAAGTAACATTAACAAGTTACTTCGCTTGTTGAAGTCGGAAAGAATAATAACTTTTAAATAAAATAATTATAAATGTAATATATATTGTTAATGTGATGATGATACAGTTGCAGACAGATAGACTGAATTGTATTTATGGATAGCGTTGGTGGGAATCTGGGGAATTAGTTCATGGACTAGAACCAGTAACTGAATTTTTTGGTTACAAATAATGATGACCGAAGAGAAAGTAACATGTACAGAGTGTCACCACTCAAAGTATAGGGTATCACGTGGGAAACACTATTGCTGTTTAGTAGAAAGAGATTAGAATAATTTTGATACTCAAGGTTGGTAGAGCCAGAAAATTTTGACTCGTTTTTGCCATCACTTCTATTGACTAAGGAATCCTCCTTTATGGCGGGGGAAAAAAACAGGAGTATTCCCAGAAAGAGAACATCTTGACTCCGTGGACTTATCGGTTCTCGTGTATGGTTGTATAGAGTGATGGAGTGCCTTGGAGAGGGCGTGTCGGAGGAGTAAGTTGTCAAATCAGTTGCTTTTTGTTTCAATCGTCAAGCATTATTGGATATTATCTTGGGGATGCCATAGAGTTTGACGATTTCGGATAGGATGTGAAGGGCTAGATTTGTTTTTTTCAGATAAGGTAATTGTGTTCTTTTTTAGACCAACACTCAGGAGATAAACCCTATTAATGCATTGTATTGTAATATCCGAAAGTGAGTTAATGGAGATGACTAAGAGAGAATGCAATTGAGAACATTAATAGCAAAGGAAGTAAATTTAACAAAGCTCGATAAGAAAATTAAATAATAATGTAACAAAAATTTTGTTTTAAAATTATAAACCAACAAAATGGCAACGTCAACAATATAGTACTAGATTAAATATCACTGTTCCGGAGTTGTTTCTAAGTATACACTACAAGCTGACCCGGCGAACTTCGTCCCGTCCAATATTGATTTTTTTTATTGCCCCAAAGAGGTCACGTTATATATTTATTGTAATACGCTGCATAAAACAGTTATATAAAAATAACTAACTTACTATAAGTGTGTGGGGATGTACTTATAATCGAAAGCGTTGTAGTTATAAGCCATCGAATTAGCCGACTTATAGGTATCTCTTAAAGGGGGAGGGTTGCCACGCCCATTTTTGGTGTGTTTGTCGATATCGACTCTACGAACTTACCCACCAAATTGCATTCGTCTTCGATCACTATGTCCCTAAATATTTAATTTTAAAAGTTTGCCACGCCTACTTTTTGCTATATCGAATTTTTTTTTTTAAATCATCTAAACCTGATACGCTTTCGAACAAAAAAAGAAAGGTTAAAATCAGTTCAGTAGTTTAAGAGTTATAGGTATCACTTGAAGGGGTAGGGTTGTCACGTCCATTTTTGGTGGGATCGTCGATATCGACTCTACGAACTTACCCACCAAATTTTATTCGTCTACGATCAATATGTACTCAAATATTCAATTTTAACGATTTGCCACGCCCTCTTAACATTTAGGGATATGAAAAATAGATGTCCGATTCTCAGACCTACCCGATATGCACACAAAATTTCATGAAAATCGGTCGTTCCATTTCGGAGGAGTTTAACTACTAACACCGTGACATGGGAATTTTATATATTAGATTACAACTGACACTCAGAATGCCTGAATGCATTAATGTCATGCGTCCAAGACCGATGCACCTCGCTTGAGTGAAATCAAACTTTCGTGCACCGTCCTGCCCGTATCCGAAGTTGTCCATATTGCGTTGTCTGAATCCACGACATCATTGCCAAGTATGAGCTCGCAGTTCTTTAAAGTGTTCCCAAAGTAGAAATCTATAAGGGACTGAATATGTACAATAAAATGCCAAACTATTTGAAGAATGAAGAAAATATCAATGTTTTTAGAAAAAATTTTGTAAACTTTTTTAAAACAATAGTAGTTAAACTCGTATAGTTATAATATATATATATAATATTTAATATTTGTAATATTTTGTTGTTATGAAAGTATTTCAAATACTACTAAATAAACTTGAATTAAAAAAATTGAAAAATTTAAATGTTATTATGAACTTAACTACATGGTAAACTTACTATATATGCATTAGATGTTAGTCTTTTCTATCCGTACAAGTATGAAGTGTAGCTAAATTTTTATTTTTCTCTACGCTCGCAATAACGTTTTGAATACCTACATAAAAGCAAATCAATAAAGCAAAACATTTTAAGCAGTATTCAAAAAACTCAAAAATATCTACTTGTAGGGAAATTTCCCTACGTATAACACAGCCCTGTGGTCACAACAATATTAATTTCAGCGTTTTTGTTGACGGAAAAGAAGCTTTTGATGTTGATTAAATAAAAAATCTATGCATAACTACGAAGAGTAAGCACAAAGGTCTTGCTCTACTGTACAAATTCAAAAACAAATTTGATATAAGCACAAAATTGTTGCTATTCAATATCTTAATTCTAAGCCATATTAATAATTTCACTGTCAGAACTCAAATTCCTTCGCCGAATGCAGAACAAAACCTTAAAAGTCGTTTTTAATCTACCGTTTAACGCAATTGTTCCACAAAAACATTTGTTAGACTGTTCTGCCATTTTCTACGATCTACAAATTAAAACTATTAATTTATGTTTTTAAAATAATTCTCTTTATTAGAAATCAATCATTTCATAATACAAGAAATAATAACAACTTAGCTCAGTCAGGTGTAGGTTAGAATCAATCAAGTAGAAAATGGAGTTTATGGGTAGTTATGAATATATTAAATTACCAAATAAACCTTGGAATCTCTTAAGTTAAATCCTGCTAACATTAATACCAAATTTAAACTTTTTTACTTTTTTTTTATTATAGCTTATGAACTATATCCATTCAAATGTAATTTAAAAAATTCTAGTTTAAATACCCGTCTCGCCGGGGCATGCTGCTTCATTCGAACGGGATGGCCGAGCCAGCGCAGATACTGTATGTTAATACGTTGCACAACGTCCATGTCGCTAAGGAACTCATACAGCTCACTGTTGGATCGGATGCGGAAATTATCGCCAACTCGCACTGGACCAAAGATTTTACGTAGGAATACTCTCAAGGCTGCTGCATCAGTGCTTAATAGTGCCCATGCCTCTGCGCCATAAAGAAGCACGGGGAGGATGAGCGTCTTTTAGATTATTAGTTTTGTGGTACGAGAGAGGTCTCTATTACTCAATTGCCTATTAAGACCATAGTAGCACCTGTTGGCAAGAGTGATCCTGCGCTTGATCTCGAGACTGACATCATTTTTGGTGGTAACAGCGGAGCCAATACATGTAAATTCCTTGACTACATCGAAAGTATAGTTATCGGCCGAAATCTGAGATCCGAAACGCCGCATATCCCTACTTGTCGATAACATATACTTCGTTTTGCCCTCATTTACTGCCAGACCCATCTTCATAGACTTCAGTTCAATAGCACTAAGGGCAGCAGTAACATCTTGCTTGGTACGCCCTATGATATCAATGTCGTCAGCGTACACAAGCAACTGGACGCTTTTTTGAAAAATAGTGCCATTGCGATGCACTCCCGCCTTCCGCAGAAAACTCTTCATGACGAAGTTGAAGAGGTCGCATGATAAGGGATTGCCTTGTCTGAAACCTCGCACGGTATCAAAAGGTTCGGAGAGGTCCATTCCTACTTTGACGGATCTACAGGAATTGCTAAACGTTATTCTGCATAGCCGTATCAGTTTCGCATGTATACCGAGCTCAGACATTGCGGCAAAAACACGATCCCTTGTGGGGCTATCAAAGGCTGCCTTACAATCGAAAAAAGGACGGTGTGTCGACTTGTTTTTCGTGGGTCTATTCCATAATTTGACGTATTGTGAAGATCTGGTCGATGGTGGACTTGCCAGGTCTGAAGCCGCACTGATAAGGTCCAATCAGTATTTTGACGAGTGGCTTCAGTCCTTCACACAATACGCCCGTAAGAACCTTATAGGGAGTAGGCTTATACTACTGTAGTTGGCGCATATCGTAGGGTCTCCTTTTTTTAGGACAGGACAGAGGACACTGAGGTTCCAATCGTTGGGCATGCTTTCCTCTAGCCATATTTTTTAAATAAGCTGGTGCATGCGCCCTACCAACTCATTATTTTCGGTATTAAACAATTCAGCGGGGAGGCCATCAGGGCCTGCAGTTTTATTGTTTTTAAGACCTTTGACTTCTTAATGGCTAGGCGACGGAATCTCCACACCGTCATCATTGATTGGATTCGGTACATCAGCTCTAAAAGGCGGTATTGATGTCGTCATCGCCTCGTAGCAGAGTAGAAAAGTGTTTCCTCCACAACGTCAGCACCCCCTGCGAAACTGTAACCAGGTTGCCATTCTCATCACTGCAAGAAGACGCCCTGGGGCTTAGGCTATAGGCTTTTTACATTGAGCTTCATCTTTCATCTCTCATCAATTGGCAAGATGACAACATCTTCCCATAAGAAATATACAGAGCATAAAAGCGTCATCTTTCACCATCTTCACAAGATGTTCCTATCTCATTTTGTTCCACTCATCATCTTTCGATAATTTTAGTGTCATCACTAAAAAAATGACATTTGTTTATATGTATAAAAAAATTAAACGTCACAAAATGAAGGAAGGAAATCAATTGCCAGATTTTCAATCACTGCCCTACAAAACTAATGCAAAATAATGTAAACACTACTAGTGGAAACGCCAAAAAGTCTCCCTATAGTGCGGTACTCAGATGAAGACCCCAGCGTATAAAGAGCTATGGCCACACGTTTTTCTATTGGAATAGATTTCCGACAGTTTGTGTCCTTTTTTCTTAAACACTCCATCCGATTTACCAGTAATGAAAAGGTTATCCTATCTACTCGAAAGCTTTCTTTAAAAAATTCTGGACTACTATTTGGAACGTCTCTCCCCCAGAAAGTTCCATACCGAATCTAAAGTTATAAAAATATATCTGTATGTATTTAAAAACAAATTTAAGAATTACAGATATAAAAAAAAAAATTATTACAAATGACCAAAAACTTCGTCGATTTGAAGCACGTGCAATTGGTAAGATTTCTTCATCTTCCATAATAAAGTCATTGTCCATAATAACATCAAGCAGATCCGTATATTGTTTTAATAATTGATTTTGCTCTTTAAGTGCAATTATTAATCCGATAATTGAACAATTTTCCATTTTATTTTTTTCCATTAATTATAAGCAGATTTTATGTATTTAAAATGAAAGATGAGAGATGATGCAAATGTAAACAACTTTTTTCATTTTTATCATCTTCCACTCATTCCTCTAAGATGATGCTAAGTGTAAAAAGGCTTTTAGACCTTTTGATTGAATTCTCGAGAGTCTTTCCTGCATCTATACTACTCGATTTCCTCACGCTCTCGCCTTTTCTGTTCCCTCGTTTTGCGTCTGAAAAGGGGTCTCTCATCCCTTCTCTCTATAGTTCTCGACAATGGTTCGCGTAGCGGCGGACTGCAACGTTTTCTTGTATGCGGGGTTTTTCGCTGCAGCTGCCTCGCGACATTCCTCATTTTTATTTTTTTATATTTATTTATTTATTTAATCCATATAATTCTGACCAAAAAAGTGCCCCAGCGTCTCTAGGACATGAGAGGGGCTAGTTGGCAATATAAAATTCAAGATATAATAAATACAATATATTCTAAGTGTATGAATAAAGGGAATTAATTTTAAAATGTACAGCAATATAGTTGATGGTGAGTATTAAAATTACAATAAAAGCATATCTATTTCTTGAAGTAAGTATTTCTTTAGGTTTGTTTTAAATGGCGAAATTCTGGATATGTTTTTAATATCATTTGGAAGGTTATTGAATTCACGACAGCCAGCATATTCCACACGTTGTTTCGTGGTTTCTAACCGACATCTCTTAACAAATAGATTAGTGTTATTTCGAGTACTATAGCGACTTTGGTTTATTGTAAAAACTATGGTGTGATACCCAATGCTTCTTATAGCTTTATACATATACAATAAAAGTTGCATTTTATACAATCCAAAGACAGGTAAGACTGCTTGGATACATCCCGGTATAAGGATATGGACGAATGCATTCTAGGAATGTTATAAGACAAGTTTTATAGCTTTGTTTTGCAGTCTTTGAATTGATTTTAAATCTGTTGATTTCCTGAAAGCATATATCATTGGCATATAATTTAAATGACTTTGAACTAAAGCATTGTAAAGAAGGAGCTTAGTCTTCACGTCAAATAGGTTTTTAAATTTATAAAGTATGCCTATGGCCGGTGCTATTTTCTTCCTTAAGGATTAAATGAGTTTGTTCCATTGTAGATTACTTTGAAAGATCATTCCCAGGTAAGTTACATTGTCGCTTTCAATTAATTCCGCATCACCAAACGAGATACCAAAGACTGAGTCATACATAGAAGAATACGGTCGAAATCTTATTACCTTTGTTTTGTCCTTGTTCAAGGATAGTCTATTAACTCTGGCATATTCTAGTAAAACTTCAGCATCATGTTCCATTTTAGATTTTAATATTACTTCATGATTGAAGGGATAAAAAGGCTTATATCGTCGGCATACATTACAAGCTTACCATGTAGTTTAAGATTCGACACATCATTTAAGAAGAGTGTGAACAGTAAAGGCCCTAAAACACTTCCCTGCGGTACACCAAATTCAACAAATTCATTACCAATATCACTTTTGTCATTGTCAATTGCTACATACTGCAACCTGTTTCGTAAGTAGCTTCCAATAAGCCTTATAACACTATCTTGTAGCCCATAATA
Organism: Sarcophaga caerulescens; assembly: GCA_927399465.1. Classification (NCBI taxonomy): domain Eukaryota; kingdom Metazoa; phylum Arthropoda; class Insecta; order Diptera; family Sarcophagidae; genus Sarcophaga; species Sarcophaga caerulescens. The sequence goes on from OV656866.1 coordinate 67,950,932, forward strand.
TGGGAGTTTTTTGAGTAATAAATTATGGTGAACAAGATCAAACGCCTTTGAGAAGTCGTAAAAACAGCTCCAACACCGCCATAACCGCTATCTAGCCTATCACATATATAGTTTACAACTGCTTCCTGTGTCCCACTTCCTTTCCTAAAACCAAATTGGTACTTGTATAATAGATTGTTTTGCTCTAGAAATTGTGAAAGCTGTTCATGAAGTACTTTCTCAAAAATTTTGTCAAATATTGGTAGGATTGCTATAGGCCTAAACTTATCCACTGTTACCGCTCTGCTGTCTTTTTGTACTAGGGTTACTTTAGAAATTTTTAAAGTTGCCGGATATTCTGAATCATTTACGATGTTGTTAAATATATTAACCAAATTTAAAATTTTATTCGATGTACATCATGACTTGGACTTTTTTTCACTTGAAGATTTGAGATTATTTCATGAAGCTTATCTTCATTTGTAGTATTGAAAGAGAACTGATAACTGCAAAAACTCAATGTATTTAGACTGTTACAGCAATCACCATTAAATTTAGTTATGGATCCATTAATAATTCTTGGAATTTGCAAAAAAATATTTGTTGAAAGTATCAGTAGATATTAGATCTCCATTCTCATCTTTTAGTTGTAGCGTGCCTTTAAGATTTCTACCTAAGGTTTTGTTTAAAAAGTCCCAGCATTTTTTTGGGTTTTGCAGCAGATTTTCCAGATTTGTTTGGTAATAAGCATTCTTAGAATTTCTATTAGCATTTTTTATAACTTTGCTTAGTTTTTTCAAAATTCTTTCAATTGTAGCATTTTTCCGTCTTCTTCTTTTTTCAAGTAGATCCTTTTTTTACCATCATCAGGGAAAAGAGATTTTCATTAATCCAAGGGGCTATCTTACTGGGGCTCGTTTTACAGTTTTAGTAGCAGACTCTTTAATACATTTTGAGATTGTATCTGTAAGTGTTGATAGATCAATGGACGCATTCCCTGTTTGTTGCATTGAGTTCATTTTGTTTCTAAGATGCTCTTGCAGTAGATTGTAATTACAAGCCACATTATGTTCTTCAATATAATCCAGATTCTCCACCTTTCTATTCACTTGACATGAGAGTACGTTATGGTCAGTTATATCACATTCAATACAATCAATCAGAAGGTTATTTACGAGGTTGCTATATACTTATATGATCAATTGATTTCCCGCTTACTGGACGTGTGGTCATAGCTTTAATATGTTCAAAAGATCAGCAGATGTTTCATTGCCATGGTCTATATTAGAGTCCCCAAGGATGATTTTTTGTAAACGGGAATCCATTTGTAGAATGTTATCAATAAAGTTGTAAAAGGTTTCTAGATTGTACTTTTGTGATCTGTAAAATGTACAGATTCTAAGTGGTTTTCCATTTATTTTGAAGTTTTGCAATGATATATTGAATAGCTTCAATATATTGTTTGCTTTCGCAATACTCAATGACATATTGTAATCTTCTCTGATATAAAAGGAAGTTCCTCCATAACCGTCACATCTATTACAATGAATGGCACTATATCCAGGGATGTTATATATTTGATTTAAATATGATTGAAACCAAGTTTCCTGAACTGCTATTATATTAGGTAATTTTCGGAATTGTGTGATTTAAACTTCAAAACATTTTTAATGGAAGATATACTTCTTATGTTTACAGAAGTAATAATGAAAAAATCAGTTCTATTGTTATCTAAATAATTATCAAAAGATTCTATATTTTTAAAATATCTGTTTCTTGAGATCATTAAGAAAAGAAGATTTTAGTAATTGAACTTAATTATTTAAACTCAAATATACATATCTTAATAATGTGGCGTTGATCGAAAATGTGTGCCAACGTGAGGACGATCAGAAACTTCATCATCGATCGTAGCAGGTTGATGCATGGATCCAGTCACACGCCCAGCAGTTGTTGTTGCTTCCAGCAGAATATCATCCACCTTTATTCACCGATTTTCTGGCATAAATTTTTCTTCTAGTGGTATATACTGATATGTAACCAATAGTTTTCAATGTTTTCGCATATTTAAAAAGTTCAAGTGATTCTTTACTTAAAAAATCATTAATGTATATCATTTTTGTTTGCTCTGATTTAAATGTAGGCTTGGCTGCCATAAGCTTATCCTTTGCTTTTTTAGAATTTAATTTCACGACCATTGTTTGGTTTTGATTAGATGGATTTAGTTTTTTCAAGAAATAAGCATCTTCTATATTGGATTCATCTATGTCAACATTAGCACTTTTCAATAAGTTTAATAGAGCATCAACGGCATTAACTTTATCCTCAGTTTTAATACCGCTTATCAGGCAATCATTTTTCACACTATGGTCGCTCAACATTTTCACCGTATTGTTCAACACAGCAATTTCATTTTTTAAGTTTCTGTTTTCTTTTTCAATTAATTGAATCTTTTTCTTATTTTTGTTTATAATTTTAAACATATCATCAAATTTTGTTGACATAAAGTTTAACGACTCCTGCATATCAGACAGCTGGTCGAGTTTGTTAAGTTTTGTTTTTATATCAAGCAGTTCTTCTTTAACTGTATTACTGTTAACAGCATCTGTACAGAAATGACAAACAAATACATCTACATTGGATCTTAACAGTCGTTCATACCGACGTTTATCTAATTGTGTACACAACACATGATATACATTTTCACATTTTCACATTTCCAGAGACAATTGACGCTTTAAATGACAATATTCGTGAAGCCATTGGTGAAATACAGCTGCACACAATCGATAATGTGCTTAAAAATTGGACCAATCGTGTAGGCTACTGCATGGCCAGCCGAGACAGCCATTTGAATGAAATTATTTTCCATTATTAACCGGAAGGATTGTACTTTCAAATAAAAAAAGAAAATTGAGAAAATATTCAGTAGTTTTTTTTTAAAGCATTTTCAAAAAAAAAAGTTATTTGGCGGACCCTTTAGAGGGCAAACACCGATGAAATGCAGCATGTTCTCAGATGCGTCTAGATTGCAGAGTGTACACAGCACAAATGATTAATATCTAAAGGGTCTAGAATACAAGTCTAGTAACCCACCACGAGCCCTGATTAGTGTGCTTGTAATACGAGACGAATAATGAATAAATGGTAGCGGTGATAAGCTGTAATCCAGTTTAGAGTAGAGATCATGAAACTGCGAAGCTCTAGCATCTTGAATGTATTCGTTTTTTTCCGACGCAATCACCAACCGCACTATGTGCTTCCAATGTTTACATAAAGGTCTATAGTTATCTGGGTTAACATTGATCATATTACAAAGTTTAGACCATTTATCAGACCAATATGTGTTATTAGAAATTATTTTTTCAGCTATTATACATGGCAATCTATTCGCGGGTAAAAGTAGTGCTCTATTAATATATTTAAATTGAAGTTTTAGGGTATCTGCAAATAGAGAGTTTAGACCAGTTTCTAAATAAAGTATATAGTTTGGAGCATTTTAGGGCAGCAACAAAACTTTCTTGATGAAGAATCTGAAAAGAATCTCCACTTCATCATACTTTAAAAATCCCCAAATCTGGGCACCATAGAATAATATGGATCTAGCAGCAGCATTAAAAATTTTGAGCTTGTTAACATTTGATATCTTTGGGTTGTTTATATACTTGGACCAGGTAGAGGCAATTGCCATTTTAGCAGTAACTAGTTTGTTTTTAAATGCTTCCTGAACGATTAATTATAAGTAAGCTCTATTCCCAAGTATTTGTAGCTGTTAACAATATCTATACTATCCTCGCCGAAGTTCCACTTAAGGTTATGCGATATTCTAGGTCCATTACGAAAGACAAGAATTTTAGACTTATCCAGGTTAACTTTCAGGCTCCACATTTGACAGTAATTAAAAAGTACATTTGGAAATTAAAATATACTTACCACAGTTTTGCACTACCTTCTTCAACAATAGAGAAACTAGGTCCATAATCCTGACTTAAGCGTTATAATGACCAATTATGTATGTATCTCCAACAACAGACGGGCTTCGATTAATAATAAATTTAACTTTTATCTAACTTACAAATTGCAAAATAAATAAGAATTCAAAGGAGAGTGTAAAAAGGCGGCTTAGGAATATACGTAAAATAAAAATACAAAATAATTCATAATAACAAATCAGCTGTTTATGTGGAACCCCGTGGAGCGATCATCTTCACCATCATCTAGATCAAGAACAGCTAGCTTCGAAACAGTTCCTTGTAGCTCTCCGCTTGGGGTTTTCACTTCTGCTTTCCGAACAACTTCATCAGCTCCAGTGTACAAAGGTACGACCAAACCTCGCCGGCATTGATTTTTTGGTATATTAGGGTCACATATAAACACAACATCTCCTTATTTTATTGGCCTTGTAGGCTCGCACCAGTTAACTCTTCTTGTTAGAGTCGGCAAATATTCCAACACCCATCGTTTCCAAAATCTGTCTCTTCTTCAGTTTGAATATTTTATCATCTGTAACATTTACTGGAGAAGTCTGAGCTACATTAGGCGCTACTCGAAGAAAATGGTTTGGAGTGAGTGGTTCTTGGTTCATGTGGACTGACAGGCAAATGAGTCAACGGTCTTGAATTTATGATGTTTTGAGGTAAAACCCGTTCGACCCACTTTCCATACTCCACCCTCGGAGAGTTTGCTGGATAATTAAATACCCACTCAACTCATTTTGCAGACAATACATGCTGGATTCTTTCGGCTTCAAAAACAAAGTTTTTTCCATTGTCGGAACAAATCATATTTGGATTCATAATATTTTTCAATGGGATGATACAGCAAACCCCTGATAAATCGTAGGCTGTTTCAAGATGAATAGCGCGTATAGTTAAGCAAGTGAATAATCCTACCCATCTTTTTTTCAGTTTTACGACCAATACTAACATTTAAGGGTCCCAAGTTGTCAAGACCATTATATTTAAATGGAGTAATATAAGGACCAAGTCCAGGTAGGTAGCGGTCCCATGAGTGATGTAACAGGAGTAGCATTGTTTTTTTTACAGACAAAAAATTTACTAACAACACATCTCAATAGACTTCTTAACTGAGGAATACAAAAATATTTCCTTACTTTACAAATCGTGGTTTCATAATTCTGGTGTTTCATTTGACTGTGATAATGCATTACGAGAATTCTCGTGAAGTAGTGGTCTTTAGGCAAAATAATCGGCCGTCAAGTGGTGTACGGTAGGCTGCTGGCCGCATCGATTCTTCCATACACCTTAAGTAAAGCATCTTCGTCGATAAATGGCAGCAAATTAGGTTAGATTAGAGCACGTGTACTTGTCAAATGAGACAAGTACAATACCCGGAGGTCAAGTTGACCCATTGCACAAAACGTCCTTGAGATGAGGGGAGAGGAAAAAGGAGAGGTTGAAGGAAAGGGAGAAGAGGAAGCGGAGGAAATTAAACACACCAACAAACACAAAGGAGAGCGCGTAATTTGTCAAATCGGTTGTCTCCGTAATCTGAGAGCGCGACTACACTAATGAAGCCCTAGCACTTCTCAAACAGCTCAAGCTAATAATGAATCTATCGAGAGCCTTGATGTCAGCTCTCGGCACAGAATTCAAACCCTGACAAGGGTCTTCAACCTCTACCTACTAATGGCTGGGTAGTTACAGAGGATGTGTTCGATGGTTTCCAACTCCTCATCGCAATATAGCCTGCAATAGTCCAGCTGGGATCTGGAACAGATCAGTCAGCGACCTAATCTCGCAGTGCCCCGTGATATACCCAATAACTAACCTTAAACTGGCCTTATCTAAGCCCAGCTGCCAACCTGTTCTTGCACTGTCTATAGCAGGCCATAGACACATAGAAACATAACAACCCGATCCATTCCCCCAAAGCCTCTGCTCTTCCCTCTTGACCCATCTATTGATGAGGCTGGAAAGGTGGCCGATTGGGGGATCAGAACTAACTATTAAATCGCCCTCAGAAAACGAACCTAACCTAGCGAGAGCATCTGGTCCAAAAATCCTTAAGGACTCCTTGCACTCGCGAACGAACCGTGATTTGCACCAGACCGACGCAATGGCCCTTAGGGCAGCCCGACTGTCAACGAAGATCATGTAAGGTTCCGAATCCGAAGCGGGCCCACCAGCTATGGCCTCAATAGCCTTCAAGATTGCAAAAATCTCCGCCTGAAACACGCTACATTCATCCTTTAACCTAAAGTGGAGTTCAAGACCGAGTTCCCTGCAGAAAACCCCAGCACCTGTACCTCCACCTACCTTAGACCCATCTATGAATATGGGTACACCACTCTGCTCCATTCCATTGTGCCCAGGCACAATATAGTCGGTGGCTTTTCCGAAAGTCCGTACCTTCCCTCAGGAAAGATGACGTTCAGAACTCTGGAGTCACCTATGGAGCGCTGTTTACAACAGCCCGATTCCCTCAGACGTATAGCATTTCGCGCTATACACTGCTTGACATACAAATCAAGCAGAGTCAGGCAGAGCAAAGTTTCAAGAGCAGCCTGGGGGCAACTCTTCCTCACTCCAGTGATACTCAAGGAGGTAACCGCTGAACCTTATCTAAGATTTTCCGTTGAAAACTCCTATCCAAGGCACTCTATACCCAGACTACAGTTCATAGCCCAAGAGGATAAAGTGCCAAGAGCAGACTCCATCAGTTGCCCCATCGTCGACAAAAATTTTCCACCTACCAGAATAACCACGTCATCGGCGTATGCCACAATCTTAAAACCTTTACTTTCCAGACGCCTCAAACCAATATTAGCCACCAGGAGCCACAAGAGAGGGGATAGTACCCCCATGCGGTGTGCCCCTGGTTGCACGCCTAACGATAGAACATCCACCTAGATTCGAACGGATTAGTCTATTACCCAGCATGTGGGTGATAAACCGCACCAGAAAATCCGGTAAAAAGTGGTAACACTGTTGAAATTCCCCTCAATATCTAAGAAAGCCGACAGTGTGTACTCACCCCTTGCCAAATTCGTCTCAACAAAACCTGTCACATCACGAAGAGCGCTCTCAACCGACTTACCCTTAATGTAAGCATGTTGCGATTTACTCTACAGGGACCGGTTTATGTTTGACCTCAAGTATAGAGAAGTCTCTCCAAAGCTTTAAAAAGAAAGGATGGGAGCGATATTGGTCTATAATCCTTAGGGCCGATGTGACTGGGTTTACCGACCAGCACCAAAAGCACATCCTTCCAACCGTCAGGTATATTAGAGACATTACTTATACACGTCCACTAGATATTCGTGTAATATATCACCAGCATGCTGAAGCAGAGCCGGAAAGATCCATCCGGACCAGCCGACTTAAAAGGCTCAAAGCTATTTATAGCCCATTTGACCCTATCGCTGATAATGATCTCCTCCAAGTCGGGCATCATGCCAGCATTGCAGACGGGATCAGCTACACCCAACGGATAGCTATTCGGATCCACACAATTGGGAAAATGAGTGCTCAATAGAACCTCTAGGGTTTCTTTTTTCGAAGCTGTCCACGTGCCATCGTTCTTTTGGACGAAGCCTAAGATTTTGGGATCCTTAGACAGCATCCTACGAAAACTCATCTGGCTGGTTCTCTTTGAGCGCTTTATTTCCCTTTTATAATCATTAAAACTGGATCTATATGCACACCAGTCAATATCTCTGCCCGACCTTTTAGCCCTATTTAAGAGTCTCCTGGTACAACAGCGGAGTCTTTGGAGTTCCGCATTCCACCAGGCTGGCCTGCTCCTCCTACCCGGGTAAGTAAGAGGACAAGCATCTCTATAACAAGACAACAAAATATTCGTCAAAGATCCAACTCGATCATTCATGCCAGGAGTGGAATGACCCCTAAGGGCCTTAAGTTCCTCCTCTACAGCCTTCTCAAATTTGATCCAGTCGGTTCTTATCGAATTCCTAAAAGGCTTATGAAAGCCACTAGACAGATTAATACTGAAGGATAATAGTTGGTGATCAGAGGAAGAACACTCATCTGAAACCCTCCAGTCCCTAATCATAGACCTATCCGTGTTAGAGAGCGTAATATCAATTACAGCTTCCTTAACACGATTTCTAAAAGTCGGCGTATTACCAACGTTACAAATGTTAAGCCTGTTAAGAATAATAAAATTCAGAATCAACTCACCTCTAGCATTTATGTCAGCACTGTCCCATTGGGTGTGCATTGGTATCACAACCCAAGACTAGGCAACATCTTTTCCCCTTCGCACGCTCTACCATAGTCCAATTAGGTAATCAGGGAGAGATGCAGCCTCATACGGGATGTACACAGATGATAGCATCAGCTCGATGCCAAGGTCTTCTCTGTGCGCTACAGTTGTTACGTCACGTGTACGAAAGGAAGGAGTGATTAACAAGTCCAATTTACTTCTAGCTAAAATACAGGGTCTTACCTTCTCACTTGTTTTAGGGACAAGTAACCTATAATCTGGATCGCTCAAACCCAGAATCCTATCCCTAAAGATCCAAGGTTCTTGGATATGAGCAATTTCAAGGCGGCGCAGGGTGTTTAGCAGGTTGTGAAAGGCGGCTTCGCAGTAATGCAGGTTAATCTGCTCCACTTTTAGCCCCTTCCGGATTCTTGGCATCACCTATGTCCGGATGACGGAATCTTAGGTACACTAACCCACACAACACTACCCCACCCTTTGCCCTAAGCCACTGAAGTGAAGTCTGATCAATTGCGATCCGAAGATCGCAGCCGTTTCTCTTACCTTCCCCAGTCAGGGAGTTGACCTACCCACGAGCTGGTGTTCAATCTGTTGTTCTGCTTTCCAATAAGTTCAGGTATATCATTCACCTGCCTAAAAGTAGTCGGGACCCATACCGTCACTATTGGACGCAGAGGGAGGTCGGATTGAGGGGTCACCTCCAATCGAGCACCGGGCCAGAGTTCACCAAGGCGCTTCACTCCTTCCACAAGAAACTTTACAGTGGCCTCGTTTTCGCAATCCACTACCTTGATGCCTTTGGACCAATCGATGGAGAATATGCGGCATTACTGCCATCACAACTTTCCTCCATCATAAACTCGATGAGCCTTTCTTCAATTAGTTCCCATCTTTCAGGAGAGATTTTGCCATCTGAATTTGACCTGTCGATGCAAGCCAATTGGAGGGAAGGGTTAGTTGCCAGGCTCCCCTGTTTTTTGGGATGCTTTGAGCCGGAGGGAGGCACCTCGTCAGATCTGTTTCTCTTCATGTGATTTCCCTTGCGGGAAACCTGCATGAAAGACTTATCTGTCGAAGTGCCCTCCTTCGCCTCCAACTTTACACCCTTCTTCTGGGATAAAGGCAACAGTTTATATAGGTTATGTATTATTTATAAGAAATCAGCGTCGATAATTCCTCATTTTAGATGAGTAATGTCTGTTAAAGTAACCTTTAAAAAAATTGGAATCCGAAAACTGGAAAATGACATAAAAATTTTAACGTTTCGTTTTACTGTTTAAAAGTTCTGCATTCGGTATTATCCAACGGACAAGGACATTTACCGATTTTCTCAGATTAGATTTATTCAGTCTTCGCATTCTCACAGTTTTCCCCATAACTGAAATATTTTGATTTCCTTGCCGTGAAATTGTCGCTCGTTTTAACCGGGACAGTCAGTCTTTTTTATGGTTAACACTTAAATGTACGTAAATATTATTTTTTGCTTGATGTCTTTACTTTTTATTTTAGAGTTCTGTTTTTCTTTTATTTTAAGGGTTTTAAAAGCAAAAATACTGGTGTGATCTCACCCATAATGTTATTAAATCGCAAAAATGACCTACATCTTATTAAGAATTGTCACGAACTTAACTAAGAAATGGGTTGGTCGCTATTTTCATTCACTCTATTAAGTTCTTTTTAATGGCTATAACTTAAATTTATGATTGTGAATCTATCTTTTTCTTGTATTTACTTGTAACATAAGTTACTTTGTTAGGTGTGTTCACTTACTACTTTTCTATTGTTGCCAAATAATGATAACCCTAACCCTCAAATATCCAACGAATGGTGTTAACTAAAATCATTATAATGTATTAATATGCAAACGAAATTATGTACATATGTATACTTATGTACCTAACAATCGAATTGTAGGGGTTTTAGCTTTTTGAATTTTGTTCTACCTCAAATGTAAAGTTGTGGTGGTTTATAGTGTTATACCGGGTTATCCATTTCGTGGTTTCAAAAGTAAACGTAAATAAAACACATATAAAATATTTTTTTCATGATATTTCTTTTTTATTGTAAAGTTTGAACGTTGACATTATGTGTGAAACACTACATCATTTAAATGACCTCCACGCGAAGTGTTGCAAGCATTGATTCTTTTGAGGTAATTTTTGACCACTTTTTGACACATATTGGGCGGTATCTCAGCTATAACTTGACGAATGTTGGTTTTTAAGTGCTCAAGAGTTGAAGGTTTATCTGCGTAAACACGGTGTTTCGCGTAGCCCCACAAAAAAAAAAGTCTACTGGTGTCAAATCGCATGATCTTGGTGGCCAGTTGATATCGCCACGACGAGAAATTACGCGGCCAGGAAATGTCTCTTGCAATAAAGCCATATTCGCTCGAGTTGTGTGGCATGTGGCACCGTCTTGTTGAAACCACATATTCTCCAAGTCGTATTCTTCAATAGCAGGCAAAAAAAAGTCGGTTATCATATGACCATAACGCTCCGAATTGACGGTGACAGTCGTTCCATCGTCGTTTTCGAAGAAGTAAGGTCCAATCACACCTTCGGACCAAAGAGCGCACCAAACAGTAACTTTTTCTGGATGTAATGGCCTCTCTTCAATTACTTGAGGATTCTCAGAACCCCAAATACGACAATTTCGTTTATTAACATACCCACCGAGTGTGAAATGTGCTTCATCGCTAAAGAAAATTTTGTTCGATACGTGGCTGTGGCAGAATCACCATTTTTGTAGTAGGTTTTGATAATTTTTATGCGTTGTGTGATAGTTAAGCGATCCATTTTCGTCAATGTCAGACTTTCAACTGAAAAGAAAAAAATTGGTTTCACAACTTAGTTTGACAGATGTCGAATTCCAGTCCCATACTTTTGAAACCACGAAATGGATAGCCCTATACATATATTTTTAATTTCTGCAACCTGGATAGTTATTATGAAGTAGACTTTAGGAATGAAAAGTGTAAAACGATAGCAGAAAAGCTTTTAGTTTCGTGCTTTTACTACTTCATAATAAAAAACATGAAACATTCATAAATATCTGTACTAAAAAGTTTTTATTCTTTATTTTTAATTCGGATTCAAAATTAAATAAAAAAAAACTTATTTCTTTTAATAACCTAATTTTTTGTGCTATTTGTCTGCTTGAAACTGTTTTTATAGAAGGGAGTGTTGAGATATAAATACGACAATCATGTCGTAATATTTATTTCTGATTTAAAATAGATTTACACATAGGATTGGGGATGTACATTGAAATATTAAACGTACAGGAAAAATATGAATGTTGCTTTGTTTGCCCATAGAAAATAACATCGAATGAAGGGAATAGCAACCAACCTTTAACCATTAAGATTAACATTTAGGAATGGCTCCTTAATGCTCGCGTTACACGACATTTGTTTTTATTTTTCCCAAGAGAATTTACTAGAAATCTGTAAATGAGATTGTTTTTTTTTGCGTTCACAATAAACTAATTAAAAACAAGCAAATGTTAATTAATTATATATTCGTGATTTTATACTACTAAGCAATTCAACTATTTTTGTACATTTGTATGTATATATGTATATATTATAAATACCTTTAACACTTCGACTTCGTTTTTAATGATAAGAAGAGAAAATTAAATAAAAAAGTTGAAAAATTCAATGTATACTACTGCTGTACTTTAGTACGTTATGTGTTGGCTTATTAGATGTGAGTCCGTGGTTCAATCCTCAAGCCAGACATTTCGAACAAAGTAATTTACATATGAAAAATATTTCTTCGGCGACTTCCTCTCAGCAGTTTCCTGGCAAAAACGCTAAGAGTAAATAAAATTGCCATGTAAACACACATACATAATTGGCCATTAAAGACCTTTAGATAGGTTTACGACCTAGCCTCTCACACCACTTACGTTGTGTGTGTTAATTTTATACATGAAAAGCTTCTCCTTAATCTGTCGTTCGGAGACACACCACTCATGGATACAAATTAACACAATATGGTTGGTGTCAGAAGCTAGGTTCTAATCCTGACTATAGGATTGTAATGACCATTTAAGTAAGTGAGTAAGTATACTATTGCTTGCTTCAAGTGTCATTTGGCAAATATTGATATTGGAGAAATCAAAAAGATGTAAGGCTTTTACTACTTACTCGTTTGAACAATTCAAGAATTTTCTTTTATATTCTTTAATTGTTTCCTTATGTTAAACGTATAGGTCTTAAACAGCCTTATAATATTTGCTAATATAGGGTAATCTGTCCAAAAATTTGAATAAAAGAAAATGTGTATGAGATATTATCGGAATTATTTATTCTTTGAAAGACTTATTGATAACAACAGATGGCTACTTGAAATCCCCTTCACGTGGGATGTCCATGCCGTTAAATAGGCATAGATTATCTAATGTGTCAAGTAGCGCCTTCCTTTTGAAACCATATGTCTTTCATCCAAATCAGACCAAAGTGCTCGTCGTTGTCAGTATTAACCTGACTAACGATGTTCTCAAAGGTATACATTTAACGTGTTTGATTTCATGTATCCTGCCACATATAACAATTTTGTTTGTTCATCCACCCATTCATCCATAAATGAGTCGCACCGCTGAAGACGATTTTTTTATGAAAATTAGGGTCAGAAAATTAGGGACGCGAATACACGTCGTTGTCTATGGTCGTCCATGGTGATTTGCAAAACAGACTGAATAAATGAAAACTAATTTGACAGACGTAGCTTCAACAAGATGGCCTTAATTAATTACCAAAGTTCGGAAGTCCCTGTTTATTTATTTATTCATTACAATACAATTACAAATTATATATAATTATTTTACGTGCTAAGTAACTTTGGTCTTCTGCTCGGTGTAGTGCAACAGACCAGAGTCTCTGGTGGGAATCGAATTATAGTCTACCACACTATTCACTAGACTACCATAGCACCCGAAGAAGACCCTATATTAATTTTAAGCAATATTTTGTTTTCAAAATCATTGAATAAAATGAGGCATATTAAGACTAAAAATCAAACGAATTCGGTTCGCCGCTTTCCGCGAAAGCTGGAGCTAAATTACAATGTGACTAATTTTAGTGTGTTGTGCATTGATGTTGCTTAATAATAGTTTTGATTTCACCTAAAAATGTTATTGGGACGAATATTTGTCAAGTTAAATACGCTGTCTCTAGGGATTTAGCATATTATTAGGTTAATAAGTAAACTTGAACAAATTTTTAACAATTTTCCTCTATGTTATACACACGCTTCTCACAACTACAGTCACATTTTAATCATTTACTCTTTATGCCGACCACTGCTTTAGATTTAAAGATGAAACAGTAAAAAACAAAATAAGGGGTGATTTTTTAAGAGCTATAGGAAAATTTTTCAAAAAAAAAACATAAAATTCAGAAAAATGCATGAAATCTTTATTTGAATCGATAGTACGGTCCATATAATTCAATGTTTGAAGATTATTTCATGCAAATGTTGACCGCGACTGCGCCTCAAATGGTCCATCCGCTTAGTCCAATTTTGGCATACTCTTTCCAACATTTCGGCCGGTATCTCACGAATAAATGCGTTAATTGAAGCGGGCTTGTCTGTATAGACATGAGCTTTAACATAGCTCCACAAAAAATAGTCTAAAGGCGTTAAATCGCACGATCTAAGAGGCCAATTGACCGGTCCCGAACGTGAAATAAAATGTTCACCGAACTCGCCTCTCAATAAGTCCATTGTTGTTGAAACCACATGTCATGCAAGTCAAGCTCTTGCATTTTGGGCAAAAAAAAGTTGGATATCATCTCACGGTAGCGCTCACCATTCACAGTTACGTTACGATGCGCAGCATCTTTGAAGAAGTACGGTCCAATGATGCCAAATTCAATGATTTGCAAGCGTTGTTCGTTTGTAAGACGATTCATGGTTAAATTATAGACCAAACTGAAAATGTTTGACAGTGAAACAAAACACGAAACGTGCGTGAGCTGTTTAAACCAGTGTTGCCAAAAAGATAATAGCTAAAAAATCACCCTTTACAAGTATTTGAAAGAAAACATAACAGTAAATTTCCCAAAAAAAAAAAAATTAATTGTGAAGTGTATTCATTACCAACATTTATTTTTAATAACATTAACATAATTATAAAATTAACATTAAAATTCAATATTATTTATAATTTTATTCTTTATTGGTTTTTGTGTAGTTTGTTTTCACTGCCTTGTGTAGAAGAGAATAATCGTGTTTTATTAAGGTGATTAGCTTTCGATTTGATTAATAAAAAGTGTAATACATAGGCGACAAAAAAATCAGGCTTGTTTCCAACAAAATAAATAATTATAAAATAAATACATTATTATCAAGTGTGTGGTTGTATATAGCAGGTGAACTGGTATGAAATGAGCATTTCTTTGTATAAATAAAACAACAATTTTTAATGGGAAAGTAAAACACATTTTATTCAAAGTATTGGCCTTTTTCGGCTAGACGTCGAAACGTTAAACGTTTTGGCCAAAATTTTTGTTTTTCGTCTCCCAGTTTTCGATTACTGGAGATCAATATAGAAGTTCTTAAAAATCGCCAGGTATACTGGCAACCGGTGATTACATCTAAACCAGGGATGCCCAAAGCTAAAACTGTAGTAGTATTGGTGAGCGAGAGAGAACTGCACTGAAAGAAAAGTTGTGTAAACTGAAATAAAATGTACGGAAAAAATCCAAAAAGCGGAATTTACAATAAAATTTGGAATAGAAATTTTTCTACAATGGCGGCTTCTAAAGATGCCCCCAATTGATCAGTGCGCCGAATAACACTACTGCGTGACAATGGAAGGTTTTCGATAAGCTTAAAATTAAGTTTTTGAAAACATTTATTTAAAATTTTTTTAATGAACTCCCCATCAGAAAATGGTCTACCATGACTAACAATATCCAAGCTTATTAAGCTTGATAACTCCATTTTTAACATTTTATATTCTGAGGTTTTTTCATTGTTTTCTTCTTCTAGTAACCACTCATTCAATTTTTCCAAATAAATTTTTTTATTTTTACAAAATAAATCATTAAAATCATCCATATCACTATGATAAGAACAATAGTGCCTTCTAAAAGCATATTCTCTACATTCCTTCAATATTTTATAACATAAAATGCATTGAGCATCACCAAACGCATTTTTTATCATAAAATGTTTCGTAAGTCATAGTAAATTTTTTTCAGTGCTTTAAGCAAAAAATGTTACAAAAATATCGTACACCCGCCACGCATGTGCATTCGTCGCTGTCTGAGTGACGACTAACCAAAGAGAATAAGAATATGTGTGTTTTTAGCTTGCGCAAAAGCACTATGAAATGGGCATCTATGATCTAAACATATCTTTTGGAAATCTACCTAGTGCTCGTGTATTATTTGATATAATATCCAAAACGGTCATATCATCAACCAACTTACTGGTCTATTGACAGACAGAAGATTCCAGACGTAGGTATGACACGTAGGTCTGATTCATAAGTTTAAACTAATTTTCCCTTATAATATTGCGGCGCTGTTGGAAAGTTATATTATTGACCCAAAGTTGGTCGTTAACGAGGGCGATTAGTACTTCTCAGCTATATATTTAATATATATTTCAGACGTGCCTTCGAACAGTCATACACATAATTCTGCCTTTGTTGACTGCCTTGCTTCTCTTGCCAGAATCCTCCAGAATCATTTCGGTACCTTCAGGAACATATTTTACAGTTCGAGAGATGTTTAAAACTCTGGAGAATTGAATACGCGAAACATGCCCACCAGCTCGGTTAAATAATAAATATGTGCTTCAATACTTGTACATCAAATATCTGGGTATCTATATTGATAGTAGACGCAATTAGTGCAAATTAAATTGAAACCAATAACCAATATGGAGTTATGCTATTTAGTTATGGGTAACTGCTTCTGCTTCACATATAGATAAGATTCAAAGACGACAAAACAAAATTTCACATATCGTTAATATAATTCGCAAATGTGTTAAGTCCCTTTTTTCAAATTTTACAGGAGACTAAAAAAACATTGTAGCTTTTTCAGTTTTTAAAATGTGTAAACTGTTTAAACGCAATTATTTTTACAAAATAATAATAATATTAATATTAATAACTAATAATGTTAATTATTATTATTAATTAATTATTAATATTTTTCGTAGTTTTGTGGACTTAGCGTTTTTGCAAACCACAAAATTACAACAACTTTAAACTATATAATGACATATTTTGTTGTTGTAAAATATGTATTATGTACAATGTTACCGTTTTGCATTAAAATCTCAATTTTGGAAAAAAGTGGACTTAGCATCTTTGCGAATTATACTAACGATATGATTATAGCAGCTCCGTGATATTTCAAAAACTTGAGTTTGCATAACGATCTCAACGGGCCATCTGTCGTAACAGAAATTGTGGAAAATTTTGTGTATACTTTTTCGGCAATATTAGAATCAACATAGGGTTTTAATTTGCCATTTGATAGTTACACTGTCGTTTAGTTGGCGTTAACATGTAAGCCGGTCTTTTGTAAAGTAAAAAGTAAATTTTTTTATAAAAGTAAAAAAGGAAATAGAATATAGCCATAGAATATGGTCATTTAGTAATTTCATTAGTACATCATGCGAATGTAATTTATCGTTCACGAATACCCAGACACCCCCTTATTGTAACGATACCTACATCGATAATGATATTTTTGCCAGGAGTAATATCGTGTTGGAAAGACTCTGAAATTACTCCTACAATATTTCTAATTTTGTTTAACTGATACTGAGTTCTATTCTTAAGGGTAGATAAAAGCGGTCATGGTTCATGGTTTTTATGCGGGCATTCGTGCACATCCTTTCTTTTCAGGCAACCATTTACTATCTTCTTCTAAATCAAAGTTGGAATATTTTTGCCTTTGTCTGAAGAATATTTTTTTATATTTTATATTTATTATTAATTTTGTATTTATTATAAAGGGTCCGCCAAATAACTTTTGTTTTTTTGAAAATGCTTTAAAAAAAACTTATGAATATTTTCTCAAATTTCTTTTTTTATTTGAAAGTTCAAGGATTATTAACCAGAAGGACCGGTTAATAATGCAAAATAATTTCATTAAAATGGCTGCCTCGGCTGGCCATGCAGTAGCCTACACGATCGGTCCAATTTTTAAGCACATTATCGATTGTGTGTAGCTGTATTTCACCAATGGCTTCACGAATATTGTCCTTTAAAGCGTCAATTGTCTCTGGCTTGTCGGCGTAACACTTATCTTTGACGGCACCCCACAAATAATAGTCCAACGGTGTCAAATCACAGCTCCGAGGTGGCCAAACGACATCAGCTCTGCGGCTGATAATGCGATCTTCAAAAACAGGGCGCAAAACATCGAGTGTAGCTTCGGCTATGTGGCACGTAGCGCCGTACTGTTGAAACCAAATGTTGCCAATATCCTCCTCTTCAATTTTTGTGAACAAAAATTCGTTCAACATGGCCCGATAACGATCGCCATTGACTGTAACGGCCACTCATTGCTCATTTTCGAAGAAAAATGGCCCAATTATGCCTCTGGACCAAAATCCGCACCAAACAGTGACTCGTTTTGGGTGCGTCGGCTTTTCAATGAGCTTCATCTGAAAAGATGATTTTTTTTGCCAAAATCGGCCATGATTTTCAAAGTAATGTCGCAATATTTCCCAGCGTTGTTCAAGCGTATACACAACCATATTCGTTCAGCGGAAGGATAAAACTAATTATCTGTCATATCAGACATGAGCTAAGTGTTACCATTCACGAAATAAGCACTAGTTGAAAAAAAAAAACGTTAGATGGCGGACCCGATATTAATACTTGATCGAAGTGTCCTTAATTTTTATAGCCTCTTGACACACAATGGTTTTAAAAAAATCATAACTTTTAAAGTAATAATGTGATAAGATATTGCTGAAATGTATTTTAGGCTTGATGCCAAGTTTATGGGATTCTTAAAAGCAATCAAATTCAAACAAATTTTTGATGTAAATTTTGAACGTTCAAATTATATTGAATTTTATATTTGCATTGCAGATACATATTTAATAAATTTCTTTTAATATTTAAGTCCTATTTGGATTTACATTTATATTTTAATTTTATTTTTTACTTTTGATTCTAGAAAGATTTTCATTTTCATTCTTTTTATTCTTATTAACTATTCTCTAGAAAATTATCATCCACGAATGTACACCATCTAATAAACTTAGCATTTCAGGAGTTTTAACAATTTTGTTGCGTGATTTTACTAGTCTTCGTATCAGATATTGAAAAGGTCCTACTTTTCTCAAATGCGTGACATTTTGCAAGTATTATTGTAGACTTCATTTCTACACTCCTGGACTTCCTTTGACACTTCTCCAATAGGTAAACACTGAAACTGAATAAAATTTTTCTTATAAATCAAAGTTTTGTGTGCCTTGGAGAAAATTTGTTTTTCAGAACTCATTTTGGCTCAAATTCCAAAAAATTTGGGATATACATTTAATTCTCTTTTTACACGATAGATACGTTCCCATAAAATTCGTGTAAAAAGAGAATTAGGTTAAAACAATTCAAAATATTCTGTTTAGATTTATTATTGTTTAAATTATTCTGTTCACTTAAGAATTCATTCCATGCTTACACATTTTAATTGATAATATACATATGTATGTATGATAATATACATATGTATGTATGTATATTATAAGAAATAAGTCGCTTCGTACATGCGTCATCTGTCTCTCTGTATTGTTTCTTTGAGATTAAAGAAAAATTTATAAAGGATTGAAAATCGTGTTAAAACAAAACAATTCGTGTAAAAAAAAGAATTTTTTCCTTTTTAACTAGTGTCAAATCATATTGGTGCAAAAGAAATTCTTGTAAAAAGAGAATTATGTGTACCACTAATTGGGACAACTTACCATACTTCCATGACAATTTTTTGTAACTTGCGTTAAATACATTAAGTGCGTCTGAGCTGTTACCACTATGCAGAATCAGTTTATTGACTGATCGTTTAATGAGGTAGGAAGGGATGAGGTTACAAGCCGAGCCACCGAAGTAAAACTGTTTATATAGTTTGCTTATCAGAATTTTCTTATCAACAGAATGCCTTACTGTGATTCAAGATTTTTTTTTTTATCAAATTTTGTTCATACATAAATACATACATATATCATCAACCACATAAAACCTGACTGTCAAAAGAAAACAATTTTCTACGCGCCAGTTAATCTTACATTTGGTTGCTATAAGATTTTCAAATACTTTAGAACGAAATGGAAGAATAGCTAACGGTCTAAACTCATTATTTAATTTAAATTCGGGATAATTTTCGATAACTTCCAATCAGGAAAAACAGATGATTGGAAGTTTAACACATATTGAACAAATGTGATATGTATTTATAATAACAGAAGTCGCCGTAGTCTAGTAGGTAGTGTGTTGGCTTATTAGACTGAAGGCCCGAGTTCGAATCCCAGGTCAGACATCAAAACGAAAATATGAAAATATTTCTTCGGCGACTTCCTCTCAGCAGATTTCTGGCAAAAACTCTGAGAGTAAATAAAATTGCCATGAAAAGCTTCTCAAAAAAACTGTCGTTCGGAGTCGACTTTAAACTGTAGGTCCCGCCACTCATGTATAAAATTAACGCACACAACATAAGTGGTGTGAGAAGCTAGGTCGTAATCCTGACTGAAGGGTTGTAATGACCAATTATGTATGTATGTATTTATAATAACAACATTGGTATTAAATAAATTAAAAAATACGCAAAAACAAACAAGACATACAAACAACAACAAAAACATGCAAAACCTTCGGTATACAAAAACGAATACGTAACAGTGCACGAGGATTGGAATAAAATAAAGACCAGGAACAACACTACATAGAAAGCACGCCAATTTGCAGAGTGAAGTGTAAGGTTTGTTGTTATTTAAATAAAGGATTGTTATTTAAATAAATAAAGTCAGTAATAAATACAATATTTACATAAATAAAACAAATAAACAAAAAAAAATTTATTATCTCAAGCAGGAGTTATTAAATAGTAGCACCGTTATTTATGCATGTTTCCATGTACATACCTACATACTTAACATCTACAGTGAGTGCATATAAACACATATGCATATAATGTAATGGCGGCGGTAAAAAAAAGCAAAGCCCCAACACAATGTACAAATTGTTTAGAATTTTGCAATACCAAAATGTATTGTAAACTTTCATTCTATGAAAATTTATAACGCAAACCACAGAGGTCTTCAAGTTTACAATTCCATTAAATAGAAACCAAATTACCAGTTTCTACACAGTACCGGCCAATGAATAGATGGAACTTAGGTAATTTGGCGAACAGCAAAAGTAGATTTGCAAAAGACTAATTCCTATGAAACATGACAAATACCCACAGTTTGAAAAATAATAAATCACTGTTCTCGACATCACATTTACTCTCGAGAACTCTATTAAAAATCAACTGAAACTATAACATCATTTATGTCTAATATGAATTTGAAACAAAATTGATCATTTATAAAAAAATGTTTGGAATGCTAGCGTCTTTAACGCTAACTCACTTAAGTTAAATTTAACATTTTCCTCAATATTTTAATATTGACATACATTTTGTCTCTTAGGCTGATTTTACAATAACAATTTGCTTCAGAATCAATGACAATACTGCGTACTATGCCAAACATTCTAGTGGAAATACGATAATAAATTCCTAAATTAATTGGCTTTGTTATAATGTAACATTATATGTTTATCGGTTCATTCTCTTATGATTATTATTCTACAGAAAAATTAAAGCGAAACTTTAATTAAAATAAGATCGATTACAAAGTACATCCATATATGGTGTCCATATCTTAATTGGACATAGGACTTTCATCATGGTGTTCCGGCCACATGGTCGCAAACTTCCTGTGAAGAGCACTCCGACGTCAAGTCGTCCGTCGTGGGTGCCTTAATGGAACCTCCGCAACTGCCACGTCTGGGCATTAAAGTCGGCCATACGTACTTTAAGGTATATCTTGCTATACTCGTAGAAGATGCAACCTTTTCAGGCTTTAAAAAGGGGAAAGAAATTCTCATAAAGTATTAATATGGCCTCCCTGATCCCATCATTGGGTTCTCCCACCTTGACCACACTCCTATTGTCGGCAGATTATCGTTAGACCTCTTAATGTGACCTATGATCTCATCACAGCCTGTAATATCTGCTGGAAGCATGACACATTATCTAGGCTTATGTGGAATTTGGTCTTTGGAGATGGCACGAATTTGTGCCCCTATCCACAATCCCTTTAATGGCAAGCTTGTAGGGGTCCTATGAACGTTGAACACGTGGAAAGGGACCAAGGTTGTCGGTAATGATTGGTGGCTCCCACGGCATGGTTTTGATCTACAATAGCGCAAATCGTCCTTGACGATAGCTTTTCAAGGTACCTTAGAATCCTTTTCCGGCGAGGTAAGTGGCTTACCCAAATCGATTGACTATGGTTCCGGAAGGACTGCACTAGCTCTGGCTGCAGTTTCTCGGAATGGGACTGTGCCCGGGGACATAGACAAGTAAGACACTAAAGCACCCAGAAAGAAGGTCGAGGCAGCGGCAACATTCCCTAACGATCCTGGAGTTGTTCATTACGCTCGACAGAGATCTTATAGCAGCCTGATTATCAGAGAAGATTTAGATGCGGGTGAAAGGAGCACCGTTGATCAGGATCCATTGAGCATCCCGGTAGATAGCCATTGCTTCCGCCTAAAACACGCTACAATAATCCGGCAGTCGGAGGGAAATGTTCAGGCCCAGAGTAAATTCCTCTACCAACCCCATTATCGAGTACTGAGCCATCAGTGTATATATACGGGAGTCATTGGGGGATGATCCTGTCACGGTCCCAGTCGTCCCTGCTCGGAATCAGAAAATGAAAAACCCTGTCAAAATAATATTCCACAGGGAGATATTCGATGTTCAGCAGGACCACAGGATTAACCTCCAAAATAAAGGAAAGACAAGAAGGTATGATATGCCAGCGAGATAAGGCATTGAGTCTAGTCGCGAATAATTTGTCTGCTTAGCAAGAAGCACAGTAGGAAGCCAGTTAAGCATTGCGAACAAGGCTTATGTAGGGGTATTACGTAGAGCACCGGTGATGTGAATAACTGCAGACCTGACCTTGTCAAGAAGTCTGACATGTAGTTTGTCCAGAGCAGTCCACCAGAAAGCAACCAGCGCGTGATCTTTGGGCGGAGTCCCCATCTGAATCCAAGTGCTTCACTGCACCGGTAAACAGCACAGGCCACTTTGCGTGCCCTAGCAACCAGATTTGCCTTCTTTTGAGTTTGGCGTCGAGGATCAGGCCTAGATATTTAACTTCGGGATTCAACGTGAGTCTGGTCCCGCTTACCCTAAGAAGGGTGAGGGTTGGAATCTTGTATCTCCTAGTGACAAGAATTGTATCGGTCTTGGAGGGATTGACAGACAGTTCAAATTTTCTGCACCTCTCTTGGTGGAAACCGAAGAGTGCATGGGCATATTCGCAGTAGTTCTGGAGCTGGATGCTGCATCAGTCGAAGGTGCGCAGTCAAGGCGGAAGAAGTGACGCTAGGGGCCAGTTTCGTGGGGGCAACTACATTTTTCGCAGGAGCCTGCCTGGAGAGTATTTTGAGTTCATCAGCGAGAGTGAATGCTTTGCGTCACCGTCTTAGGTTTGGAGTTTAGAGTTAATGGCGAAAAGGGTCCGCATTCAAACCCGCTGTCCTTGCCTGCGATGTGCAGTTACTCAAAATGGTTGTGTACTCAAGAGGTTGTGCTCAGAGCCAGATTGGGTAACAATCGGGAGTCTTCTTAACCGAACCTACGCCAGCCAGCAGAAATGGGAGGGGTATAGGATGGTCCAGAAAGAACTCAGGCGAGAAGGGTCGTGCCAAAGGCTCTGGGGTGGGGTTCAGCTATAGTCACTCCGGCTGAGGAGGGGTGTTTACTGATATAGATCCGTAGTGTTTGGTAAAAGGGCAGAGTCACCTCTAGCAGGATGTGACGATGTCACGCACTAACGGTCTTGATAGGGTAGAAGCTGGAGGATCCGTAGGAGCTATAATCGCATATTGCTGTTCTGCGGAAACCGCTTAAACCCAAATATTATTTTCAGAAAATTTGCGTTATACCATTGAAAGTCTTTTCGAATGTGACGAGGGGGATCATATATTACAATATAATGATAGGGTGGGAAGAGAGATGTCATGCAACCAGCTATTCTTTTGTCAGTAGTAAATTGTGCTATATAACTGAAAATATCTTGGTCTTTTTATGTAAGTCATCCATATTTCGGAATTGTGAGTGCGTGAAAGTCCAAGTCCAAGGCAGGATAATTGAAAAGAAAAAAATATACCTTATAGGTTCTTCTTAGTTTCTTTTTGTCCATGCCCCATGATGTTTTAGAGAGGGCCGTAAGAGTTCCCTGTTCCACATCCTCATTTTTTGATTTGAACAGTATGAGTGTGATGAGAAGTGAAGGAGACTGCCGAAACCAAACCAAATTTGAACCCAAAAATTTCGTAAATACTGTAGAAAGGGGTGTAGAATTGAAGAAATTTCTTTATATACCAGCTAATAAAATCATCAAAAATAATCATATCTACGAGTTTTTTTTCGTAAAAATTTATAATTTTAGTAAATTATTCATATTGAAAAATTTCTTCAATATGAATAAAATGCCTTCGTTATTTAGCGGAATGTATGTAAATATAACGAAATTTAGTTAAATTTAATAAAGAAAGTATTAAATTTATGTAATTATTTTAGTAAAAATTTATTCATATTGCAGATTTTTTTTGTTTTGAGGCGCTAACACTCAGGAATAACGCCTATTCAAGTAACGCATTGTGCTGGAATACAGGAAAGATAATTATAGGAGAAATTTATTATTTATAATTTATTTTTTAGTAACCAGTGTAAAAACCTTCGTCATTTTTTCCTCGAGATTTACTTTGTAATAATTCTAACTTTCTTTTTTCTATTATGTTTAATCGTATTTAATGTCAGAAAAACAAAATCAGACAATCACCAACACTCTGAATCAATGGTGGGAGCCGAACACACGGTCTCGGTGCTTGGTTCAGAACACTACAAACTAATCGGTTCGAAATTTTCTTACTTTTACATTTCTATAGCAAATTTAACGAAATTTCTTCAATTCTGTTAAATTTTATTTAAATTAACAAAAAACAGTTATTCAATACGAATATAAGTGTATTTTTATTTAATTATTATAGGTTAATTTGTAGATAATTTTACAAAATATTAGTTAAATGAAGAAATTTTTTATAATTTTTATTAAAATTTTATTTAAACCAACTAAAATAAATCGTTGTTTTTAATGAAATTCATGAAGATTTGATGAAAACTTGTGAAAACTTGAATAAAAAATCTGTAGATTAGTGGGGGTCGCCGTAGTCTACTAGGTAGTGTGTTGGCTTATTAGACCGTAAGGCCACGGTTCAAACCCCAGGTCAGACATCTCGAACAAAATGAAATATCAAAAAATATTTCTTCGGCGACTTCCTCTCAGCAGATTTTTGGCAAAAGGTCTGAGAGTAAAGGAAATTGCCATTAAAAGTTTCTCAAAAAATCTGTCGTTCGGAGTCGACTTTGAACTGTAGGTCCCGCCACTTATGTATAAAATTAACACACACAACATGGGTGGTGTGAGAAGCTAGGTCTTAATCCTGACTGGAAAGGTTGTAATGGCCAAATTATGTTATGTAGATTAGAGTATTTTTACGTTGAAGTTTAACTAAATTCTTTGGTTAAAATTACCTATGATAGTTTTTTCACTCCTTGCTTCTTCAACCTAGGTAGTGACTAGTGATACTGAGGACTTGGTGCGAATATCCCTAATTTTCGGTTCTGAAGAAAGTTTGCAATGGTGGTCAGGTAATCCGTAATTCTGACGCTTATCTCATAAATGTCCATGCCCGAAATACTGTAGGGTCGTCGGCATATGACGCCATTGAGATATTCTGTGGAGGAGACGGAAGAGCGATTTTGTATATCCAAAATAGTATAGTACGTCCACTTTGTGGTACGCCCACTTTAGTCCTTCGGTAGGTTGATTTCTGACTTCTTGAATAACAAGCACTTGCTCCTTAACCTTGAGGTAATTTATGATCCAGCTCTTTAAAGGCATGCTGGGATTGGCAAGTGGGAAATGTTGTTTAGGATTTCAACAGTAATGTTTCCTTAAGTACTAGTGATAATAAGGAGATAGGGCCTCCATTTGTGGCAGGTTTATTTGTTTCAGGATTGGGATAATTCTCGCAATCTTTCAAATGTCCGGTATCACCAGTTTGTAGACCTATAGAACAGTTGCTTGAGATATCAAAGGGCCCAAGGGTCTAGAGGGTTAAGAATTGTCAAAGGTGTTTTCAACTCAGTAGCTCTCTGTTAAAAGTTTTAAGTTTTAGTCGTTCGACTTGTCAAAAATTACATATCTGTTAAAAAAGTATAATAGCGAGTACTAAAAAGTGAAAGTGTGTGCCAGATTTTTCGGCAGTCTGTCCGATTTCGTATTTTTTGAAAAATTTCATAACACAATTTTTATTCGGAACAGAAGTACAAAAAAGGTCCTAGTCATTTGTTTATCGTATTGTATTGTGTGTATTTGTTTATCGCATAATGATGGTATAATGATTTTAAAAACGTCAAATTTATTTCAGGGAGTTCTGAAACTAACGCGTTTTACTTGCGATCTTCTATTTTTCGAAGTCGATTACGAAAAAAATAAAACATATGTTTTAGCATTACAAATAAAAATTAAAACATCAACATTAAAAAAATAAAGAGCGAAAATGCCTACACATTTTTTATTAAGTATAATTTGTTTAAAAAAGCTGCAATCCAGAAAAGAAAAATTAAAAAGACGTGTCCTGAGAGATTATTCTAATCCATTAGACGTTCCAGAGAAGGCGTAAATATAAACATACTAGCTGTACACTGCGCGCGTTGCTGCTCCACCAACTAAAATAAATTTGAAAGAAAGACATTACACATATATCCAATTAATTTTGAATCATTTTATTGAATTTGTTTCCCGTTGTCCAGATGATTCAGACGAACGGGCCTGAGTAATACGCATTCGTTCATTTTCTAATCTCACTTCTCTCGAACGGGTCTCAGCGGCATGTACTCGAAGATTTTCCAGTCTCAATGCTCGTTGCTAATCTGATTCTGAGGCTCGTAATGCTTCTTCCGTGCTTGAGGTGTAGGTCGACCAATTACTTGTCATTCATTTTGAATAATTTTCAGTGGCGCCATCTATCGGAAATTAATCGCACCAACTTAGAAATCCCGTCGACTCATCCGCAACAACTTTGATAAAGATCATATCATGATCAAATACACAGTTTACGATTTAATTCATATTTTGTAATTTTCAGTGGCGCCACCTGTCGGATATTGGTCATACCAACTTAGAAACCTTTGTCGGCTCATGCGCAACAACTTTGCTAAAAATCATAACATGATCAAATCCACAGTTTACGATTTAATTCATTTTTAGTAATTTTCAGTTGTGCCACCTGTCGGATATTGGTCATACCAACTTAGAAACCTTCGCCGGCTCATGCTCAACAACATTGCTAAATATCATAACATGATCAAATCCACAGTTTACGATTTAAATCATTTTTAGTAATTTTCAGTGGCGCCACCTGTCGGAAATTGGTCATACCAACTTAGAAACCTTCCCCGGCAGATAACCTGCACCGGCAAAAGCTCGATCTATATCCCAAATTTCAAGAATATCGGTCCAGGCGTTCAGGCGTGATTGGCTATGCACTCAATTTGCCCGTTTTTGGCCCCTTTCCCCCTTTTTGGACCCCTTTTGGTTCAACTTTAGAAACGGAACACCTCCAATAGCTATTTGGGAAACTTAACCAAGCTAAATCGTAAAAAATTAACTATAAAACAGATAAAATACAGCATTTATGCATAAAGTACTAATTTTTGCCCATTTTTTCTCCCTTTGTTCCATTTTTTCTCCCATTTTGGTCAAGATTTATAGCCTATAACCTGCACCGACAAAAGCTCGATCTATATCCCAAATTTCAAGAAAATCGGTCCAGGCGTTCAGGCGTGATTGGCTAACAAACAAACCAACAAACAAACAAACAAACAAAAAAACAGACTTACAGAAAGATTTATAATATATATTAGGATTTACATATAAATGAGTAATGTATGTATATGTGGATTTTGTGTTTAGTTTTATAGCGCTTTGCTGGCTGAATAAAACCGCATTTAGGATGGTTTATGAAGAAATTGCTGCGCATATAAGATTTCTGGCGTGATTGCCAATGACATAAATCTCAGTATGGGACGTTCTACATTGTGTAAAATGTTATGGGATGTACTCAATGTTTTTGGATCTGACTTAAAAAAATTCAGTATTGTTTCATATAACAAAACTTAACAAAAACAGAATACAAAACAAAAGCGACAAAAAATGGTAAAAATTTTCACATAAATACAAAAAAGTTCTTAAAAGATCAATGGTCATCGTCTCGTATGTTCATTTTCATTATCTCTAGATTTAAAAATTAATTAATTTAATTCGTTGCGACTGATTGCAATTTTCTCCATCTCATGTGATGCCTCTTTGTTTCCTCTAGTTCTTTCTTTTTTTAATGAACGAATTTCGTCAATGCTCCTGCTTATACTTTTTAAATGTTTCTGATTGTCTTTTATAACAGCATTTAGTTCATCCAATTTGGTTGCAACTATCTGGAATTTTTTTTTCTTCGCCCATAATATGTTGGAACTCGTTTAAGCGCCTTTTTTTGGGTTTTGGGCTCTTATCTTCGGTTTCAAATGAAGTAGGAGGGGTTGTAGGCGGCTTTTGAGCAGATGTTGTTGGTTCTTCTGCAATTTCTTGAGATTTCTCCTTGTTTCAACATATTTGTCATCAGTTCACTGCAATATACTCTTGTGATTTGAAATCGCAAATTTTTAGCGTTAAGCGAACGCCTTTGTCTCTCTTTTTATTCTTCCTAATGATGTTGAGGTTTTCTGATGGTGAGAGAGATCACTCGCTAGTCAACTTTGGCTCTTGTTTACATGCATAAATTTCGTTGTCAATTGTTTTATTTCGTAGCCTATTACAGTTGAATTGCATGATCTTGGATGGTTGTCAGTGAAATGTATAGTTTTTTGGGCTCGAAGAGGAATTTGGTCGTCTGATTTATGTTGAGTGAAGGGTCAATAGATTGTTCATCTCTGTTGGTAGGAGCTGCAGTTCCCTGCGGTGGTCCAGACTAGTATATTTTCACATGTGGCATCAGTTCTAACAGCTGTTGTAAAGCACTGAGATAATGTTCTTTCTAATTACCGGCCCATAAACAAAACAAATCCACATGGATGGGCGCTCATTATCATTGTTTGGTGGGGTGCCAATTGTATTATTATAGGACAACGGTAAATCATTGTTTAATTGCCTGATGGTGCAATTAGCCCTAAAATTCGTTGATCATTCACTATGACTTGTGAGACCTGAGCACCCTTTTAAGTTGCACCAGTTTTCACCTACGTTGAATCTGACCAAGGTGGTGTTGCTCTTGATTCTGGTTAGGCATACCGAACAAATTCATGAAGAAACAGGATTTTGCTTAATGCTCTTATTAATAGGGTGCAGAGCAAAATTGCTGGGTTGACAATCGATATGTCTCTGGTTCGTGTGTCTGGCTCTGGTTCGTTCTGGAGTTGTAAATAAGAATTACATCCCGCCAGGAAAACGCTGCCGTCATCATGACTGTTGCCGCCGACATCTACTTGATTATAAAAATATTTTATTTTTCCTAATTTATTAATCTATTCACATTTATTTAAACAAAACTAATTTCATAAACCATTATAATATTAAATATTGTTGGTCAAATATTAATATTGGGATACTTCCCATAAAAGTCTTAAATTCGTAAATTCATAAAATATCAAATATTCGCTAACTGTAATTATGGCCGACTTCCTAAACGCAACTTGTAATGCATATTTACAATGCATACACTTCGTAAACGCATTTGTAAAGTTATTGGCAACGTCTAATGTTCCTAATCGTTTGGCAACGCATTTTAATGAGTATCATTTTTATTTTGTATGCAAACACTTGAAGTGCAATGGCTGAGTAAGTATTTTCTTTTCTATATTTAATAAATTATTTATAATTGATAGATTCTATACACATAATTAAATTATAATTAAATATTTTATATTATTTATTATATTATTAACAAATCAATGTTTTTTGAAGATGTAGTCTGAGATAATTTCTCAGCATTTGCCAACAATATTGGTAAATAATTTTGTGTTACCTCCATTTTACTATAAACAAAATTTCAATTTAATAACATATGTTTTATGGATGAGTTGCATAGCGACGTTCCTAAATGCCGATAAAATGCAAAAAAATGTATGCAATGCAAAGTTGCATTTAAGGTATATTTTGCATTGCATACGCATTTTTTAAAATTATGAATTGCAACTTGCGTTTAGGAAGTCGGCCTATATTTTGTATTATACATTATTTACTTCTTCTTGAGAAATGTAAAAGAGAACTTCTTGTTGTTAAGAGAGAGAGAGAGAGAGAGAACTAAAGAGAACTTCTTGTTGTCAATTATAACGGTGCCTATTTACGTATCACATATGCATTTGAAGTTACCAATTATTAAAATTGTTTTAAAGCGCTCATCGCTCAGTTCTCAAGCTAAAAATTAATAAATTGTTAAATTAATGCACCAGGAGTGCTCTTAAAAATTTTGTGTTTAATTTAAAGCCGGCTCATTCATACCGTGCCGTAACAATGACATTGCCACCACCATACTTAAGCGTTATAAAAGTGTACTTTGGTTGATGTTTCAGGTTTGAAGGACGCCATACGTAATGTTTTTCATTAGAACCGAAGCTGCAAAACTGCGACTGCAAAGTATGTCTTTTCTAAATGTCATCGGCTTATTGCGATATTCTATCGAAAGTGCTAGGTGGAATTTAATATTTGCTTTGATAGTTTGCGTCGTGCAATACACGCACGTACGTATGTACATTCTCTTCATTCAGTCGCTGAAATTTCATCCTTGTCCTTGGTGTAGTTTTTCGGGTTCTAGGAGAGTGTTTGAGATTTTAGGTTGTAAATCTTCGATTTGGATCATTTAAATAGCTTAAAAGTTTCAGAATTTATGAATATCATATACTTGATAACAATCCAGTTTATGTTGGTTATGTTTAAAATGTAAAGTACAATATTATAAAAGCTGTCTGTCTTGATCCATGTCCGCTCGAAAATTTTTTGTCAACAAAAATCAATTGTTTGGGTTTAGTAATTTAGAGCGAAGAAAAGTCGATAAAAATAAATGTAATATCTGAATAGAAGGAAACAATCCAATATTTTTATGTGCTAACCTTAAATGTTCTTTTCATTTTACATAAATCTACATATGTATGTATGTATGAAACGGTTGGCGGTTTCTGAATTGCTACAGTATTTTTGTGGTTTGGTGTGACTATTTTAGTTGTGAATTTTTGCCTTATGGCTTAACTGAGCTACTTCCGGTGACCTAATGCTACTGCACGCGATTATTTCATTTGGGTTTATTGTTACAGCCCAACTTGATGTCATTAATTTATAACTTTTAATTTTTAGGATGTTTTTTTATGAACAATTTAAATGGAACATGCGTATATGTACTCGTAAATATATAATTCATCCAAACGTTAAGTCTAGCCCTAGAAAATAATTATAAATAATTTTTAGTCGCTATTTTCCAATGTTGTAGTTTTTAGTAGCATCTCCAAACATGGTTTTTCAAATAGCGTAATGCGAAAATGGGACTATAACCGTTAGCAATAATTGGTGTATGTACATTTTTATCACAGCATTTTTTTCGGTTGTCGCGTTTATTTCTCTTTTACTTTTTTGTTTTTGTAATATATTTTTTGGCTTTATTAATTTGAATCAATTTGAAGAAAACCTAAATCATTAGTTTTTTGGACAGGTTTTTGAAACTATTAATGTAGAAGAAAATTTGGGGGTATTTAGACTTTTGTCCATGACTGTACATATAAATTTAGAGATTTAAACTTTTGTTTAAGTTTTAGTTTAGTCACTATGTTTTGGTAACTGCAAAAAATTACCAAATTTATCACTTATAAGTTATTTTGTATGATAATTTTTAGTATTCATGGCCAGATTTCTAACTATCTATGCGGGTATAGGTACCTATATATACACCGGAGCCTTCTTTTTATTAATAAGATATTTAGATAATTTAATTTTTTATACAAGTCCACTTTTTTCCAAAATTGAGATTTTAATGCAAAACGGTAACATTATACATAATACATATTTTACAACAAAAAAACATGTCATTATATAGTTCAAAGTTGTTGTAATTTTGTGGTTTGCAAAAGTGCTAAGTCCACAAAACTACGAAAAATATTAATATTAATATTATTAATTAATTAGTAATAATAATAATAATTAACACTATTAGTTATTAATATTAATATTATAATTATTTTGTAAAAATAATTGCGTTTAACAAGTTTACAAATTTTAAAAACTGTAAAAGCTACAATGTTTTTTGTGTCTCCTGTAAAATTTGAATAAAGGGACTTAACACCTTTGCGAATGAGACTAACGATATGTTCTATTGGATATTCATAAGTCTAGGCGTTGGGGAAGTTAACGCAGAGTAAAATATTTATTTGTTTTCAAATTTTTTTATTTTATTTTTAACTGATTTTTTACGAAATGAAGAATAAAGTTAATAATTTATATTTTACTTAAAGTTAAAAGAAAAATCCATATTTGACTTCACTAAATGTTTTTCATTTATAGTTACTATTGTTTTGTATTTAGCTGTGTGTACATTATTTTTAAAATTTAAAGAGCTAAGTCAACCAATTCTTAGACACTATTAACACACGATTTTTTACCTTATTATTTTCAATTTATCGCACAGTAATTTCATAGTGATATCCATCCTAACGAACAAGTAGCGCACATTTATGTAGTGCGTGAATCTAGTTTGTATATGGGGATTATAATGTAAACATTTGTTATAAAATATTAAAGAAAATATTTTATTTATATTATTTTTAATAATAAACACACAGTGGTGCACAACATACAATTATACTCTCTTTCGGCCCATTGATTAGATGATGTATGAATTTGATATTAGCCTCACGTAAAACAATGGACTTATTCGAACATCAAACATGTTTGTTTCATATACATATGTGAGTTGCCATCAGCGTTGCCAGAAATTTTTTTTTTAAAACTTTTTATTTCTGGGAAAAAACTTTTTTTTACTAAAAAAAACTTGGTTTTTTTTTTACATAAGTAGCAACATTTTTAAGGGAAACATCGGAGCCCGGTGCCCTCTGTTGGTGTTTCCTTGCTTCTTTTGCCCGGGACTAATATAATACACAATATTTTATTTAAAACTGTAAATTTTTCGTGTTATTATTATTAAATTTATTGCAAAATTTTGAATTTAATTTTTTTCGAAAAAACTTGTTTTGTTTGAAAACAAAATTTAATGAAAACTTTTTCGCATCTCAAAAAACTTGGAAAAAAGGGAAAACTTGGCAAATGGCAACGCTGGTTGCCATAAATCCTAATGTTTTCGTAGAATATTTTTTAAGCAAATATATATATTGAAACTAAAGCCCTGATTAACCGAACATTTATGTCGTCGTTGTCAAGATTACGACCTAGCTTTTCACACCACGTATGTTGTGTGTGTTAATTTTATTCATAAATGGCGGAACTTACAGTTTATAGTCGACTTCGAAGAACAGATTTATGACAGAATATCCTCGAATTGGCTCGGAAAATGCAATTTACATTCCTGCAAGCGACTGGGAACCGATGAACTGTTCACGAATTTTCTATTGAAACACAAACGATATTCGCTAGCATAAAAAAGACCTCACGAAATGTCTTTAAAATTTCGGGTTGTATGTTATATGATTGCAAGGATCCATAAGACAGGTATTCTTATAAAGTAAAGACTAAAATATTATACTCGTATAGTGTGCGCCTGTTCTATAGATTGGCTTCAATGAACTAACATTGGTGTTGATAACTTTCTTCAAAACTTTGTAATATCTTCTGTTTACTCACCTCTTAGATTTTGTAATAAAGAGCATCAATATAGAAGTTCCTTCAATTTCAAGGACCAGGTTTTCTGATAGTCATTTACAATGGCACATATTCCTTCTGGAAAAACTCATTCCATTTAAAGTTCAAGTTTTGTTTGGCATGAAGCTGCCTTTTAAAGCTGTATTATACATATAGTCACGAGAATTCTTCATTTCTTCAATACGACTCTACATCTTCAATGCTACTCTCAAGAATGTATGTTAGAAGTAGTTAATATACCCTAAGACTGTTAAGAATCATACGAGAGCTGGATTATATAGGCCTATAAGTCTATTATCAAAAATGTTTATCTATTATCAAACTGTTTAAAATACTTTCGATGACTAAATTAATGCTAACTTTAAATACGTTCCATCAGTTGTCTTTACAAGGAAAGAAAGCAATTTCGAACAAACAATTGACGTAGTTCATAAGAAATAAAAAAAAAACTGCTTTGCTCTTTGGTTGTTAGGAAGCTTTGTTAACTAATATTTATTTTCAATAAAAATAAATTCTGATTTTCTATAATTGCTATTAATAATAAAAATATTTTTTTTTTCGTTACTTATAATTTTTATTTTTGACTTTTTCTGTTTACTTTGCTTGCTTTGAACATAGTCCACAAAGTGAATTGGACCTGTTTGTTCTAATACTAATGTTAGACAACACTTCGCAACTTGGCGGATGATGAGCTTGCCAAAACATTGTCTACGTTAAATTATTTGCAAATAAAAAAAAAAAAACGCAACAAAAACCAACAATATCTCGAAATTAAATAATTAACTAATTAAAGGACAACGAAAGAAAGATATATTAAGAATAAATACACAATATTAAATACAAACACAAGTATAATATAAAAACTTATTCAATAATCTACGACGAACTTTTTCTATTTCAGTTATTATTGATCTGTGATGTTTTTATTAAGTATATTGTAAATAATATACAGTGTAATACTGGGTTCAGACATGCACCTTTATTGCGTAAATCGCAATAAACGGCATTATTGATCTCAATATTTCATATAAAATTTCAATTAATTCTTGGTCAATAAATTCATAAATTGTTATAGTATTGATAAAAACTTTAAATACAACACTGTCATAAGTACGTTCAGTGAGCAGATTACATTTTTCCGAACGCTTTCTATTAATATTTGACAACTCAAATGTAAACAACGACAAACAAAAAATGGAAGGTCAGCAGAAAGGTTTGTATTTTATTTTGAGTTTCATTTTCCTCTAACAGTGCCATAAGCAAAAGCTTTCTTTTCTGCAAGCTATCCAGTATTATCAAATTTTTCTTTCTCATCCTTCTGAGAAAAGCCACTTTGGAGTCAAAAGTAGTCCCTATTAACCGCAACAGCTCGGCGTTTCGGTTAATCATTAGCAATACCTTTTTAAATGTTAAATTGTTTTCCATTTTTTCTAAAAATTTTTTTTGCACTAATTTTCGCGATTAAATTAAAAGCAATGTTGTTGAAGCAATCAGCTGGTTTGTTTACCAGCTGTCAAATACATTTTCGTATATTATATGTCTGAACGCTAAAAATATTGTTCTCTATAAACCGAATATTGATTTAATAAAAGTGCATGTCTGAACATAGTATAAGAATATCACAAAATTATTATATCATTACTTCGCCCATACCAAAAAAGTAAACACTTTTAATTTTTCGTAAAATTTTCTGAGTTATACAGTTTTGTTATATTTTTAAAACTTATAAATGTAGATAACAGTGCGCCTCAATAAATTGTACAAAAATTTTTCGAAATTATTAACATTTCCTTTCAAATAAAATAAATGAATTTCCTAAAACGCTTCTAATCTATTGTCCAGAAATTTTAATCACTAGTTTCGTATTATTTGTTTTGATTTTTTCCCTAATGCTAAAGAAACTTTAAGAAATTAATTGAAGTTGAAAAGCAAAGGAATGGAATCGATAAGGACCCTAACATGGGATCGATAAGAAAATAGTAGTATTTATAGTTTATTAACTTTCATACCATATGCTATTGGTGATTACGAGTATAATGCTCTCCACAGTATTAAGGTCTAGCTTCTCACTTAATTTTATCCATGAGTAGCAATTACGTCGACGTTGTATGTCGACTCTGAACGACAAATATGGAAAGCTTATTCATTCCAGTTGGTTATTTTAGAGGTTTTTTTACTTAAAAAATATGATTTTAATTCTTTTTTGTTATCAGGACTGAAGGTTGGTTTCGGCGATCACATTTAATGGTCTATAAATCTGTTTATAATTTTATACATATGTCTGTTTTTACACACCTAACTTCATTTTTGTTTTTACAAAACTATTAATATATGATATCTTGTGGAGGGGATTTTATTTTGTATTACAAATAACGAAAGCGGCAACACTGGCCTTCTAACAAGTTCGAACAAACGTCAGACGATCAAACAGCCAAACTACTGCATTTATTTCATTCACATTCAGCTAAACAAATATGAGTAAAAAACCTTTTCAGTGTGTATTTTTGCTAGTTGCGTATTGCGTTGGTCGCAAGTTGAAATGTACAAACATTATCAGACTGATTGTGTTGCCTCAAATGAATGAAAGAATAATGAGCACATGTTTGGATATCTTGTTGGTTGTTCGAATGTACGTTCGCTGGTTGTATGATTCTTCGGCAGCACTATTATTTCTATTGTTGAATAGGTTCCTTAGTATTTCATTTATAATTTTCTCTTTTGTTTTATAACAAATTCGTGATTGGCGTTGTACGGGATATTTTATAAGTTTAGTTAACAAACATTGGTCGTTATGTTTGGGTGTTTTTTTTTTTGTTAGACGTTTGTTTTATTTCTGTTCTGTTGAGTGTGTATTAAATATTTATTTTTGTTTTAAAACGTGTTTAGTAAAATAGTTATAATAAGAGAAATTAATATTACAAAGAAAGTAATTTTCAATGATAAATAAATAAAGTGTTGTTTTGTTTTATATCGCATTCGACGTTATTCAATCGGTATAATTTGAAATTGTTGAGATTGGTTACACGTGATTGTATTTCACACAACACACAATATGCCATCATTTATGACATTCGATACCTCTTTCCACATCTAAATTGTTTACATCTGTTAAATAAATCAAAAAATAGTAAATGTGTGTGTGTGTGCGTTTGTTATATATACAAACATATGTATGTGCAACCGCGAGTCAGTGAGTGTCCATATAACTGTTACAACAATATTCATACACATTTTTATTTGGATTTTATTGCGACAACTGAAACAAGAAAAATATAAACAAACATTTTTACAAGTCATTGTAACTTAATATTCATAAATAAGAAAAATACAATTTAAATAAAAAATTAAATAACTATTATTAATATCCTTTCCATAAAAAAAATATTCAAATATAACAGTACGATTTTTATCTGCATTATTTTACAAACTGAGTAACAGAATTTATTTGAAAAAATAATATGTACTATATTATTATATGTATTATTGCTTCAAAGTGTTTAGAAGGAGTTGCTATTAAAAACACATCTGGGATCATTAAAGAAATATTAATGTCGGATAAATATTTTTAAAGAAAAATAATGTTTTCAGTAAAGTTAACAGTGTTTAGTGCTCATTTTTTTATTTTCATGAATTTCGTTGACTTAATATGATTTAATAAAACAAATTTAAATTTCAGTTACATATGTACTATATTTAATTAATCGTTAAACTTCAAAAATAATTCGATTTCAGAAACTAGAATCTAATGTAAAAACTTAAAAAAAAATGAGATATTACTGTGTCGTCTAATTTTAAATTCTACTAATATCTCCACATAATACATATACATATGAAATAATATACCTACATACATACATACATATGTATGCGTTAACATTCACTTGGCTGTCATAAAAATTTGTGTAACGTTTTTAAGAAAATTTTTTTATAACTTTGAACTTTAAAATGAATTCAGTTTTCAAAATTATTAGTCCTTTACTAATTCTGCTTTATTTAATGTCATGCTTACAGTATATTCAATTTGAAGTCGCCATAGTCTAGTAGGTAGTGTGTTGGCTTATTATACGTAAGGCCATGGTTCAAACCTCTGGTTAGACATCAAAACGAAAATATGAAAAAAATAATTCTTCGGTGACTTCCTCTCAGCAGATTTCTGGCAAAAATTCTGAGAGCAAATAAAGTTGCCATGAAAAGTTTTTCAAAAATCTGTCGTTCGGAGTCGACTTTAAACTGTAGGTCTCGTCACTCATGTATAAAATTAACACACACAGCATGGTGTGAGAAACTAAGTCCATATTCCTGCCTGGAGCGTTGTAATGACCAATTATGTATATGTATGTATGTATAATCAATTTCATTAGATTTATTCCACACAGCAACAAAAAAACTTGATTGCTTATTTTTTAAACCGTTTTTTGAATTTGAATATTTAGCATTCCTTAGAAATATTCGATTGAATGATGATGTTCTCTTCAATATTAAATAAATAATACTCTGTACGTTCTAGTCAAAAGCAAAAGTAATTCTGGCACCAATGTCCCCCGGTGGTCGAACATCTTCGGCTTTTCACACACATAGGACACGAACATCAACAATGTTCTTTAAAAAGAGCGTAAAAATGCATTCAGTTGCTTGTCAGCTTCTAACGAAGAAAGTTCATGTCGCTTTTTTCATGTTTCAATTATACACCCAAAAAAATATTTCGGTAGGATTTACTGATATTCAATGAGATTCACTAATAACAATGAGAAATTATCTCGTTTTATTGAAGAATATTTATCAAGTTAAATACGCTATTTTTAGGGATTTGGCGCTGCACATTTTTTCTATATTTTCCACTAGATATACATATTATTAGGTTACAGTTGAAAATATTAGGTTACTCTTAAAAATTTTACTAACAATTTTCCTCTGGGTTAACACATGCTTCTCACAAATACACTCACATTTTGACTATGTTCTCTTTGTGCCGACGGCTGGGCTTAACCAATTTTCATCATTTGGAGGCATTTTCAGCGAACAAATTCTCTCACAACATAGAGGAGAACATTCCGCGGACAAATTCTTTCTCTTTTGACCAAGAACGGATTAGTCCGCAAACAATGTCTGTAGTTAATTACTTAAAACATAGTTAATTAGAAGTAGTAATTACTTATAGTTAAGCGTGTCGGATTTTTAAAGAGCATCACCCATTTCAAGCGATGACCCAAACGTGTTAAGAAAATCATCGCTAAGTTTAATAATATTTAAATTTATACTGGGCTCTTATAGCTAGATTGTTAAACTGAAAAATCTTTCATTCTATGATCATATATTTATTATCAAAAAATTACTATACAATGTTGTTAAAAATGATACCCATATAACTCTTTGGATTTACCATATTTTATATCCAGACTTTTAATATCTTCTTACAGTGATTTTTTATCTAATTAAGAAAATATTCAAATCAAAATGAAGTATAGGTATGCGTTAACAACATCCAGTATATACAAACGAAAAAAATTTAAATAAACATAACGAAACATATAAAATTTTGATAGTATTCTGATTCTACAAAATTTAAAAAAAAACAGAAGCATCGTTTATTAATTTGTTGCTTGTTGACTTAAATTTTAATTAAACTGTTAAAATATTATTATATTATAATAAATTATCTTATAAAGAGTCCGCCAAATAACTTTTTTTTTTTGAAAATGCTTTAAAAAAAACTACTGAATATTTTCTCAAATTTCTTCTTTTATTTGAAAGTACAATCCTTCCGGTTAATAATGGAAAATAATTTCATTCAAATGGCTGTCTCGGCTGAGCATGCAGTAGCCTACACGATCGGTCCAATTTTTAAGCACATTATCGATTGTGTGCAGCTGTATTTCACCAATGGCTTCACGAATATTGTCCTTTAAAGCGCCAATTGTCTCTGGCTTGTCGGCGTAACACCTATCTTTGACGGCATCCCACAAATAATAGCCCAACGGTGTCAAATCGCAGCTCCGAGGTGGCCAAACGACATCAGCTCTGCGGCTGATAATGCAATCTTCAAAAACAGGGCGCAATACATCGAGTGTAGCTTCGGCTGTGTGGCACGTAGCGCCGTCCTGTTGAAACCAAATGTTGCCAATATCCTCCTCTTCAATTTTTGTGAAAAAATATTCGTTCAACCTGGCCCGATAACGATCGCCATTGACTGTAACGGCCACTCCTTGCTCATTTTCGAAGAAGAAGAAAAATGGCCCAATTATGCTTCTGGACCAAAATCCGCACCAAACAGTGACTCGTTTTGGGTGCGTCGGCTTTTCAATGTATGCGTGCGGGTTTTCTGTGCCCCAAATGCGACAATTTTGCTTGTTTACATACCCGCCAAGATCAAAATGAGCTTCATCTGAAAAGATGATTTTTTTTTCCAAAATCGGCATCTTCTGTAAGTCGACGCAGGCCCACGTAGCGAAGCAAACACGCATTGGATGGTCAATTGGCTTCAACTCCTGAACCAATTGGACTTTGTATGGCGTCATACCAAGGTCTTTATGCAAAATTCGTCTCAATGATGTCTCTGAAATGTTCTATTGTTGAGAACGACGGTGAATTGATGTTGATGGCGCTTCACGCACACTTTCTGCCACAGCAGCAATATTCTCGGGTGTACGCACTGTTTTTGGCTTTTCACGCTTTGGTTTATCGATGAGGATGCCAGTTTCTTTCACTTTTTTCACAAGATAACGAACATACGGAGCTGACTGTGCTTCTCTTCTTCCAAAATCCGTACGCAATTTTCGCACACATTCTGCAACATTACCATGATTTTCAAAGTAATGTCGCAATATTTCCCATCGTTGTTCAAGCGTATACACAACCATATTAGTTCAGCGGAAGGATAAAACTAATTATCTATCAAATCAGACATGAACTAAATAAGCACTAGTTGAAAAAAAAAAAAAAAAAAACGTTAGATGGCGGACCCGATATTATATTACATTATATTATATTTTATTATTTATTTAGTTTTTATTAATTACAATATAATTACAAATTATATTTAACTAGTTACCAGCTGAGTAAAAATTCGACAACTACCACTAGACAACCAGGGCACCCATTTTTTATATTATATTAGCCTAATTCACAATCTCGTGTATTTTTGCAATTGTATTTATGCAATTGTAAATATTTCCTATTAATTGTGAACAAATTTTACTGGTTGCATTTGCAACACTAATTGTAAAACACAAATGCACAGCTGATTGTCAAAAATAAAAAAATAAATATTTGATTTTAATTTTATGATATTTGTTAACAATTTATAAAAATGTCTAATGGAAGTTTGAAGGAACCAATATTGGACTCTTTAATAGACGAGGCTGCCGAAGAGATTATGTTCCTCTTCGGACCATTTTTTTGTTGGGTTTATCCCTTTTTATTCTTTTTTTTTATATTTTGGGTCTCCATTCGCCAACGAAATTTATTATTTTTAATAAATAAATTGTCAGCTGTCAGTTTACTTAAGTGTTGCAAAATGTTGAGTAAATATAAACTATGGTTTTGAGTATTGTTTATTTTATAAACTGTAGCAAGAGTATTTCTGTATATTTTGTTATTGTAGTGTAAAAATATACTAAACCATTTTGCAAATGCAATGATGCAAGACCATTTACACTAGATCGTGAATTGGGCTATTATAATACATATGTATATTATTTATATTACATTATATTGTGTTATGCTATACTATTTTTGATTCTGTTATATTATTTATAATACATATTATATTGTATTATATTATACTATATTTAATTCTATTATATATTATATTATATTATATTATATTATATATTTATTATTATTATTATATTATTATAACTATTATTATTATATTATATTAAATTATATAATATTAAAAACACACGACGTACTACATATTCCACATTAACACATAATTATTACAATATGTTAATGGACTTTTATTAGAATCGTTTATACGTTTCATTCACTTTAAAATGATGTTTTCTTAAAGACGCCTGCCTATTGTTACACGTACAAAAAACACTCCCGGGGTTTCTTCTCTTGATAACTACAATACATACATATCTAATAGGTTAAGCATAACGTTCGGTTCATCTCTATACAACACGTGCTCAAAACTAAATGTGAATGTACAGCATATTTCAAATAAACAGTACATATTGTTATTGTGATTTTATTGTAATTATTTCTTCTAAATTTTTTACAACAAATTCAATATACAGTAACTCACATCAATATACAAAGACTTATTTTTTGTTATTTAAATCCAAAATTTTTGCAAAAAAACGAATACAATTTAGAAATTCCTTTCAGCGGTAGAAGTTGAAATATGCTGCGATGCGAGCAATGGATCTAGGCGGTAAGGTAACTATGGCTCCGTTTTACACCAGCAATCTAATTTTAGCAATTCGATCCAAAGTCGTTCAGGTATCCTTACAGCGTAGTCGATTTTTTAAA
Source organism: Sarcophaga caerulescens (assembly GCA_927399465.1). Lineage (NCBI taxonomy): Eukaryota > Metazoa > Arthropoda > Insecta > Diptera > Sarcophagidae > Sarcophaga > Sarcophaga caerulescens. The sequence goes on from OV656866.1 coordinate 67,992,835, forward strand.
AAGATTTCTAAATTTCATTTATTTTTTAAATCCCAGATATTTACATCTCGAATATAAAAGTAAAATATATGTATAAATGAGCGCTGCTGTACCTATTTGTAAATATGTACATATTTATTTGTACATACTCGTACATTCAGATGTAAATAACTTTTCTTCGGGTTGTGTGGAGGACGATTTCATTTATTAGAATACATTTTACTGCTCGCAATAAGTCAATTTGTTTGACTTGTCGGTGGTTTGTTCTTTTAATGGTTGAGACTGTTCGCTGAGCAGCTAAACTCTTATACATACATACATATCCTATTTTTATTTTGTCATTGTATACATTTTTAGATGTTTTATATGTTTTATATCTTCTGATTGGTATTCTTATTTCTCTAATTCCAGAAATACTATTATTTGATACAGTTTTGTCTAATAGAAGTGTATATTGTAAGGTTTTTAAATTGCTTATAAATATGAAATTAGTCATTTAATTAGTTCTATATATGTATGTATGTACATACGTGCGAAAATCAATCATGTGCTTAACTAGCACTTTAAATGAAAACATTTGATAAGGAATGTTTAAATTCATAATTTTATTTATTGAATTATTTATTATGGATGGAGTGAAAGACAAAATAAATACATACATACATATGTATGTGTATATGACAATATCAATTCTTGAAATTGATATAAGTTAAATAATGTAAAAAAGATTTTCATTAATTTATCGTTTGAAAGTGTGAAAGATAATTGGGAGCATTATTGGATGCACACATGTTTATAAAATGTTATATTTTTATAAATCTCAATATACTTTCATTTCATATTTTTTTTTTTTTTTTTTGTTGTGAAGTACAATTTTTCCTGGTATAACAATTCATTCATATGGATGCCGCGGCTGGCCTCACAGTACCTATACGATCGTGCACTTTTTCGAGTGTGTGGGGTCGTATCTCGGCAATGGCATCATGAATGTTGGTCTTCAAATGCTTAATTGTCTCCGGTTTGATGATTTACTTTCTAAAAAAACACGACGCAAAGTGAATTATGATTTTCTATATCAAACCAGGTAAAGATCGAAGATAGGTTCCAGTTTTTTCGTAACCTACTACTTTTTAAAAAGAAAATTTAACAAAATAACATTTAAAAAATAAATTCAATTATAATAAAATAAAAAATTCACTTAATTTCTAACAAACTAATTGAAACTGAACTCTAAAATTAGAATAATGAGGTGAAAAATAACTATATTATTTTCAGTTAGAAAGGGAATCCCCAAGTTTTGATAGCATGGCGCAGTTAGAAACAAAAGTCGTGTTATCTTTTAGAAAAAAAAGGAACTTTCAAAAAACTTCGAAAATAAAATTAAAAACTCGAACCCAAAACAAAGCAACTTCTAAAACGACGCACAATGAAAATGAGTACTAATTCAGCAGCGACGCAACTTCGAAGAAACGCAAAACGAAACGACCCAAAGCGAGGTATCCACCTGAATTTATTTTTTAAAAAATTCTAAGTTAATTAATTTAACAAATTTAATTCAATAAAAATTAGAGATTTAAACGAACCTTCCTATATTTTAGTAAATACTCTTTCAATAATGGCATTACCCGCAAAAATCTGTTTACTATCGTCATCGCTACATTACTTCAAAGGGAAAAATTTAATCGTTCAATAATTTGGACAAGTGTCTAAAAGAATTAAATTATCCTTAATACCGATGGCTTAAAATAGAAAAAATTTACCTCAATCTTTCGTTCATTTAGAAGAAAGTGAATAAAATTGAATAAGACTAATTACTTTAATATAAAATACAATTTTTAAGGGGCCGTCAATACATAGTTTATTTTCAGTAGAAACTGTTGCACTATTTTAACAAACTTCAGAAATTTTGATTTGCAATTGCTTTGTTTACCGGTTTTTCAATGCAAGCAAGACTTTAGTTTAAAGAAGTATTTATTTATAGACATTTGACTTTTAATTGCCAATGATGATACACAAAGAATAAATAGATTTCCTTCAGTGTCAAAAGCTTTGTGACAGTATATCGTTAAAGAAATAAATATAAAATTAGTGCTTTTCTAAAACATTGTTGTAAAATAAATTTTTTCAATATACTTTTGTTAATTTATCTGATGTAGATAATTACATACGCAATTGGTCATTACAGCCCTTCAGTCAGGATGATGACCTAGCTTCTCACACCACTTATGTTCTGTGCGTTAATTTTATACATGAGTGACGGGACCTACAGTTTAAAGTCGACTCCGAACGAAAGATTTTTTGAGAAACTTTACATGGCAATTTTATTTGCTCTCAGAGTTTGAACATTGGCCTTTACGTCTAATAAGCCAAAACACTATCTACTACATAGTCTACGGCGACTTTATAACTATAATTTTTTTATTTTAATGAATAAGTTTAGGTTCGGCATGAACGCACATGACCATACTTAATGTTAATTTGAGAGAATATATGATAAACGGTATTTTTGTATTCTTCTATTATTTTTGCTATTATCAACTTGTTAAGTACTTAATAGCAGATATGAAAACCAAATCGTTATTTTTTATGTATAATTTATGGAATTAAAAAGAAAATTGCAGAGGTTTAAGATTGCGTATTCGAATCGTTATTTATTTATTGAATTAACAATATGCGACTTTTTTACCAGTCAAATTTTTTCTATAGTACATGTTCTGTAAAATCAACTTTTTAATGACTACGAGTACCATGAATAACTATAACATTAAGTACGTTTAGGTAATTTTTATTAAATTTTATTGATCTCTTTCAATTCACTTTTCGATTATATTTATAACGTGCGAATATATAAATTTCTCATTTCTATGCAATAATTATATTCGTTTAATAAATTATACAAGGAGAAAAATTAAAGTTAGGGTATTCATTTGTTTACTTATTTTTATTCTTAATAAATAGAACTAGTACGCACGGTTTTTCTTCAAATACCTTCAATGTAGATCCAAGATTAAAAGATACGATGTTCCTCTTAATACAATTAAAAGCAAATAATTTACTCAAGAAACAAACACAATTTTTTTTTTAATAATTTTAAGCTAACTTTGTTCCTATACGTAACATTTATTTCCCTAGCTTTAGGGTTACAACCTTACGTAGTTTCACTTGATAAGAGTCTTGAACGTATTAAAATGAAACTATCTAAGTTTACCTGGAAAACTTAAAAAAATAACAAAGACTGAACATAGACAAACTATCCATTATGAAAATATGGTTTATATTGCTAGTAATAGCTAGGTTTTTAAATTACCCAAGTTTATAAACTTTTTTTTCGTTAATGGAATTGGGTAATATTTTTTTATGTTGTATTTATTTATTTAAATTTATTTAAGCGTAAATACAGTACAACAACAACAACAACATAATATTATTTAACAGTACTGGTAAGGTACAAGCATAACAAAGTTTGGGAAATTTAATAATAATAATAATAATAATGATTTAATTAAAAATATTATTAATTAATTACATGTTGTGAGTTATTGTTGACTAAATAAATGTAAATATTGCAATTTTGAATTGCTTAGCATTACTTAATAATTGTATGTCTTTCTTGTATCTCCCAAGATTTCATCTAACTAAATGAGTAATATTGCGTTTATAGATAAAGTTATTACAATTAATTATGTGCTGAAATGAGTAAAGTTTATGGGTAACTACCAAAATATAATAGTAATATCTTCAGTTGAAAAAAAAGTGTTTGAATTAATTATACAATTTCTTAGTAAATGATTGCATTATTTAATATTTTAATTAGGCTCTAAAAATTAAATGCAAATTACATTAAACCAACCATACTTAAATAAAAATACTCAGACTTTTGTGGCTTACAAAAATTTACTAGTATTTATACATATTTAATCATTATATACATTTCTCTCTGCCAATGCTTTTTTTCTAATTTGTTTCAGTTATCATTTCTGAAATATATAAATTTCTTTTCGTGGTAATTAACACACATTGATTTAAAACTTTATTCCATATGTTACATCTTATCTTTTTAATATTGAATTAAAAATATTGAAATTTCTTAATGTTCATAATATTGGTGAAATTATAAAGAAAATATTAAACTTTCGCTTTAAAAGCACACATTTTACACAATTTACCACAATCTCTACCACTGGGCTTAGGTGATGCTAATGCTATTGCTGACAATGCAGAAGCTGACCACTTCAAGAAAAGGTTTGCTGAGTTTGTAAACCGCATTTTTTTTTTTTTTTTTGACATTGTCCACACTACTAATATGCACAAGCAAACTAGTTTTTTCATTGTACTTGGATTGTTTATTCGACTGTTCAAGGAAAATATGTTGCATTTGCAGTAGAAATTAATTATACATATACATATGTATATATGTACATATTAATGGAAATTGTATTATTACTTTGTTGACAAAAAGACATGTTACACAAACATGTAGTATATACACACACTATATATGTTTGTAGGCCTATTGATTCTCTATTTTTCTAATATGTTTCTCATTAGTGTAGATGTTATACTATTAGTCATAAAACATATGCTTATTCGAATGCTTAGAAAATTAAAGATGTTATTCGATTAAAAAAAAAAGTAGTTTTATAACTTTCCATTATTAAAAAACGAATATTACTAATTTAATTACTTTTTACATGTACTACCTGTGTTAGTTGCTAAATTAAAAAATAAAAAAATTATCAGAATTAGAAAATAATGAATTTTAACACGACGCCATGTTAATGATCATCTCAAAACAAATACAGAATAATTATTATATGTAGTTACTATTCTGTCATATTATTAAATAACAACAAAAATCGATGTAATATAAAATACAACATTTAAAAGGTAAATATAAATTTATTTATTTAACTTCATGATATTTGTAGTTTTTTTTTTAAACCACAAAATCCTAGGAAACCTTGTTTTCTAATTTTCGAAAAATATATTATGTGTGTATGTGAGAATTTAGAATAAATTTATTCGATTTGGTTATGTGTCCGATACTCATTTAGCCCAACACTAACGAATGAATGAAAACAAATAGCAAGAAAGAAAAGTAAAACTATTAGCAGCAGTACAACAAGTGCTTATGAAAAGAAATAAAAATAAAAGTGTTGAATAGCATGTGTTTTTCATTTTTATTTTACGTGAATGATTTCATAACAACTACTGATTGTTTTTTTTTTTTTGTCTTAATAATTTGTTTTCGAACAATTACTAAATGCTTCTGCCAGCCAAACACACTCATTTAGTAGCATCATCTAAACGAATTCAATTTGAATTATTATAATATTTCTTTAAATTGTTATGTTTTTCATGAGAACAACAATTCCGTATGATTATTGATTTGATGTTATTTTATATTTTATCCTATAGTATAATCGCCGTAGTCTAGTAGGTAGTGTGTTGGCTTATTAGACGTAAAGCCGGGGTTCGAGCCCCAGGCCAGACATCAAAACAAAATACAAAAAGTATTTCTTGGGCGATTTCCTCTCAGCAGATTTCTGGCAAAAACTCTGAGAGTAAATAAAATAGCCATGAAAAGTTTCTCAAAAAATCTGTCGTTCGGAGTCGACTTTGAACTGTAGGTCCCGCCACTTATGTATAAAATTAACACACACAACATAAGTGGTGTGAGAAACTAGGTCAATAATCCTGACTGAAGGGTTGTAATGACCAATTATGTATGTATGTATAATATAAATATGTATATATCTAGTGCTTGTACTTTTATGTTTTATATACAGGTGTTCCTCGTATAACGCGGTGGTTACGTTCCAGGAAAATTTCGCATTATGTAATTCGCGTTATAGAAGACTTAGCTTTCATATAAATTTGAGGGTTATGTTCCAATAAGCTTTTTACAAAATAAAATATGTAGGTACTAAATTAAAGATGTATGTACGTTTACAACTCAAAATCAAAATTCATACTTTATTTCAAAAAATTAAAAAACATAAAAAAAAAAAAAAAAAACAATCGGAAAACATAAATATTATTCATTAACTAATTTAATTTTTGTGCTTTCACTAGTCTGTATCACTTACTTCGATCATCATATTACGTCGAAATAGTGAGCGCTTTGGGCGTATAACTTCATCAGAAGAAATTTCCTCGGCAAAGTTTTCGTCATTTGATAAAAAACATTTTGTTGGACGTTCTTCCAGTGATTGTGCGATTGTGAAATCAGTTATCAGCCTTTGTTTGCTTTTTTTCTAAGGCCCCGATTATGGTTCACAACACATAAATGTTGTGTTGTCTCTGTTACAATTGTTATTATTTTCTTGATTATGGTTTACAACATCTAGATGTTGTGTATGTCACAGGGTTGTTCTTCAATATTAGTATACTTTTCCTTTAAAATACATCCCTGAGTGTACAAAACTGTCAATTGAAAACAAAAATTATTACATTAAAAAAATTTTAAGCGCATAGTGAAGTTTAAAAAAGTTGAAATATAAATAATGGATATTATTATTCCATGATGATGAAACGCACATGGAATTCGGGACAGTACCAACACTTTGGAATTATCAGATACTGAGTACTTAAAATTATTCAATTATAAAATTCAGCATTGTTTATAAGATTTCTTGCAGTTTTGTAAAAATTTTTCGCATCTACAAAGATGGTTTTATGTTTTTGGTGCAACAACTAAGCAATTTCTTAAAGCCGTCAATCCGCTGTTCTGCCATTCCACCAATCCTAAAATTATGTTGCGCACTGAGATTTTTTGCTCATGGAGGTTATCAAAGGAGTAGCGTTAACGATGTTAATGTTTGTGTGTCGCAACCCACTGTTTGTTGCATTTTAAAAGATTATAAAATTCTTTGAAAAAAAAAAAAATTTGCAAGAAATGGATAAACGCCAGGATGATAGAAGAGGAAATAAATACAAGTAAAACAAACTTTTATTCACGAACACGTTTAGCAGGAATAATTGGTTGTGCAGCGGAAGGATCACCAGAGCGCCATTTTAATACAGTCCATTCCAAAGCAGGAAACGTTATTGAAAGAACGATTGGTGTAGAACAGAAAAGCAGATTTCGATGTTTGGTTTCTGCAAGAGGTTTGCACTATTCTCCTGAAACTGCCACTAAAATTACAAATCTATGTTCCGCTTGATTATATTTTTTATTGTATGTATTGCAATGCATTCATTTCAAATATACTTAAAATTAAAATATATAAATATAACAAAACTTCATATCACATTAAAATTCATTTAGATCAGATAGTTTTTTGTTTTATTTGCATATATACTTACAAATTTTTCTCCATTTCCTTTTTTAAATTTACCGCGGCAACAAGACAACAGCTAATTAGCTGTTGTAAGTTTTTGACAGTGCTGACAACACTTAAAAACAACTGTTGTAAATCATAATCGCAATTTAAAAAATACAATTTTTAAATTTACAACTGTTGTAAACCATAATCGGGGCCTAACTGTTTTTCGATTTCGTAATAAGGCGCTAGATTCATCTCTATTTGCCTCTTGAATTTGCTTGATCTCTCCATTGACGGATCATTATCTGAAAAAAAAAAAAATTTCATCTCTCAGCCAAATTAAAAGCCTCTCGTATGCGCTTTACGGTGAAATCTAGAATTGATTCACATATATCTTCCTCAGGATCAATGTCTTCATTATCATGTGCAAAAATAAAATGCATTGCCATTTTCAATTTCGCGTTATACAAGTCGAAATTTCGCGTTGTAATGAAACTGTTTTTTTTAAAATCGCGTTATATCGAAAACGCGTTGTAGAAGTACCGCGTTATACGAGGGAGACCTGTACATAAGAGCGATAAAGTTACTTGATATTCATTGTCGATGTTATATTATCCTGTATCAGTGGTATTGCTGGATGGATTCTCTTTGGTGGGGAGTAAAGACGCTTAATTTTTTAAAATTCTAAATCGATAATGAACATATTTTGCTTTTTTAGTTGACAATCTTTTACTTCTTACCACTTCAGCACATTACGATGGCACTGTTTAAATTAAAGCGTTAGGCTTGGCTTATGTTCTACCATTTTCCCTATTTTATTTCTAATGTTTTTTAGGATTTCGTGAGCTTCTGCATTTGTTAATCATTCGTAATCACGCTGAAATATCCAATCTAGCGATAATTGTTTATCTAAAATACTCCTGTAAATTCCACCATTTCATTGATTGACTATGTTGTTGCACATTACATTTTATAATTAAATTTTCGAATAACGACGGTATGAAATATTGACTCAGCACTTCAAACCGTGATCAGTCATAATTACTGTCATTCCACATATTCCTTTTTGTCAAACTCATTCTCAAAGCATTGGGTTTTCTTTGAAGTTCCTTTTAACAACGTCAGTTTGTTTGCTCAGATTAATAACACGGTGTGAAAATATAATACACCCGAGTAACTACATAGTCCACGTTGTTCAGTTAGTTGAGTAGAACTCAAAAATACCTTTTTTTATATTTCTCGAACCCTCCAAACTTGTTTTATTTAACAAAAACTGTTTTTTCTGGCTTTACGCACAAATTTCTGAATTACTCAAACTTTTCTTACCCGATTTTCAAAATTTAAATCTTGTTAGAAAGGGGAGAGATGGACCTTTAAAACGGTATACATATATCTGTTATTCGGCTTAATATGCTATGAGATTTGATCAGGTAAACTTGGAAAATTCGATTTTTTTTCAAGTTTGTCCATTCATAGTAGCAAACTTTAATAAAAAAAATATAGGATAAGTGATAATATTCTTAAAGTTTGTTCTCTTGCGAAGAAATTGAACTATCATTTATATAAAATTACTGTTTATAAAAATTACTGTAGTTATTATATAAATAGTATAACAGTCGTGTTATATTTTTTATATATGTCATCTCATCAAATGAACTTTTAGTTCATAAATTTTCAAAATTTTTGATGTATCTTGATTGTTTATCACAAAATGTGTCGATTTCACTTTTGCACGACTTCCAGAAGTCGGCTAATTTTTGCGTTTTTTGCAAATATTATTATTTCTCTTTGCGCAAACATTGGCCAACTTCTAGTGGTCGATCAAACGTGAAATTGACACATTTTATGATAAACAATCTAGATCCATCAAAAATTCTGAAAATTTGTTAACTAAAAGTTCTTTTGATGAGATGACATATATAAAAAATATAACTCGACTTTTAGAATCTTTAAATAATAACTACAGTAATTTCTGTCCGATTTGATCAAGCTAAGCGCCAATCTCTTCACAAGATAATGCACTTTCAGAATGTCACCACTTATTTCATATTTTTTAAGTAAAGTTTGCTACTATGAACGGAAAAAATATGAAAAAAATTCGCATTTTCCAAGTTTACCTCATTAAAACTCATAGCATATTAAGTCAAATAATAGATACATATATGTATGTATACCGTTTTAAGGGTCCACCTCTCTCCTTTCCAACAAGATTTAAATTTTGGAAATCGGGTCAGAAATGTTTGAGTAATTCAGAAATTTGTGCGTAAAGCCAGAAAAAACAGTTTTTGTCAAATGAAACAAGTTTGGAGGGTTCGAGAAATATAAAAAAAATATTTTTGAGATCTACTCAATAAAACTCACAACCTACACTATGTCATTAGCCGGGTGTATTTAATTTTTTTTATTTTGCCGCATAGTGTAATTTATGTACGTTGTGCTCTAATTTCAGTTGAGGTCAGGAATGGATCCAATTTGCTTTTGGTAAACAATTTGGTAAACTTTAGAAAGTGTTAAGCTTTTTTTATAATATTGAATGGAATTATTGGCTATGCCACGAGAAAAACCTGTAACTTCAGCAATTTTTTGCAATCCTTTGATATTTACATTATATATATTTAATAGTTTATTAATAACTATCATACCGAATGCAAATTGTGCTGCAATATTTTCCGCTCAACGTAAAATCGGATAAATTCAATTGTTAAAATGGAAATATCCTTATCTTATGATATCTAGAAATTTTGTAGACACTTTGGGATTTATTTGAATAAGTTTTGACATACATCCGGTTCACGAAGTTTCGTGCTTCTAATATAACATCTTTCACATGAGTTAAGGTATATGATGTTATTTACACAATCTTAGTTAATTATATCCAGGGATGCTCAATACATACGAGTATGTATTATATAAAGTTTTTAAAGTTGCAATCAAAAGCGATGATTTGGCAAAGAGAAATTTTTCAAATGTTTGTTGTTTTATTTTCTTACATATTAATTTTTTTTTTTTATTAAAACAAGATATTTGAATTTTTTGATTTCCTTTAAACGCAAATAAATTAAAATTAATATGTCAGCGGGGTGTAAAAAATAGAATGAATGAAATAAGCTTTATTTGAGTTGTAAGCAAAAACTTTTTATGAATGCTGCTATTGAGTAAATAAATATTCGATTGTTCAAACCATTAGTTTTGAAGTGGCATTGGGTATTAACGACCTTAACTGAAATGTGTTTAATTGTCGTGTAGAGGTGCAAGCATTCTGCAATCAAAATGACCCACTAATATTTAGGTCGGAATCTAGTAGGTAGTGTTGGTTTAATAAACGCGGTCTCGTGATTTAAACATCTTGAACAAAAAAAAAAATATGAAAAAAAGTATTTTTTCGGCAACTTTTTCTCACAGTGTTCTGACAAAAACTCTGAGAGTAAATAAAATTGGCGTGGTTCCTCAAAAAAATAGATCGTAATCCTGACTAAAGGTTTGTAAGTAAGTGTGGAACAGTAAAGAATCAGCCAAAGCTTTCAAACACTGGATGTTTGCTTCGGATAGCTGTCTTGCTACTAAAACACAAAGTTGTATATAATATCCAATATGTATTATATGTACTTTGTTTTATATTTCACTTCAAAATGTTGAAGTAGATGCATTTTTCCACTTAACATTTAATAAAATGTAATTTGTTTACTCAGGTTCTCGAGGCACAATACAAAAAGAGTCTCCTCTGCTTAATAAAGGCTTTTGCATTTTCAATCAATCAAGTTGGTTTTCGCAATAAAAGAATTTTTCTACTGGTCCATGCAAACTAAATTTGCTTTCGTCGGCAATAAGTATCTAAAAAATGTAAACCGTGTTATTATTATGTGTTTTAAGCTGACTTATCATCAGATTATTTGATTTTTAAAATAGCTTGCTTTATCAAATACTTGACCATTTAAAGATTTTATTTTAGTACTTCCTGAACTATATTGGCTTATATATCAGATTGGACCGTAATCTTTTTCTATATAAATCACTTCAAAAACCAAAATTGTATTGTGGCACACAGTTATGGGTTATTGTCTTAGCTTTATACGTATAATTACTCATCTCACATAAAAAATGTCTATGCCTGTAAGTACAAAACTAAATTTATTCCTGGATGTTTCTATAAATTCTTTCTGTTTCCATATTTTTTGAATGTGAATTGCGGTTTTGCCAGAAACCCAGACTCTTATCTCCACTAATATTTGGAACTATTTTATGCATGTAAACGTGTCAACATCATTTAAATATTATGTGTTAAATGTTTGGAAGTTAAGAATATTTTACAGTCATAAAATGTTTTCAAACTATTTCATTTTATTGAAAATATATACATTCATACGTACCAACAAGTCTTCTGTCATACAAATATGCTGTATGTACATAAATTCTTACATGTGTATGAATATCAAATTACTTAACGAAACGATTTATTCATCTTGTTTCTTTTTAAAAATAGTTTCATCGTTTTTTGTAACGTTTGTGTGTACTTTGTAATGTTTTATACATATGTACTCGTACTTCAAACTATAAAATAGGAAAAAATAGATGTGTAAGTGTAAGCCTAAAAGTTCGAGCTGTATTCGTAGAAATTTAATTTTATGTTGTACTCAGTAACTATCATTGTGTGTTGTGCTGGTTTGGAGATGTTGCGACAATTGGACACACCAATTTACATTTTCTATTACTTAAATTTCACAAAATAATTAAAAACCTTAAATAATACACGTATATTCCTTTTTTCCATTTAAGGATGCTATTTTTTGTCATTACTTTATGCATTTTAAATTTTAAATTTTTTTTGGTTTGCAATAACTTTTTCATGCAAAATATTAAAAAAATTTTAATAATCAAATATTTTTTTGCTGAGGCCATCGAGTCATTCGTGGAGGCTTGTGCAATATTTTTGCCTTTTACGGAACCGGTAAGTTTTGAAGGGCAGAGGTATACATTGAACGGTTTATCAGAGATCGTAATTAAATGAATGTGTCTCTCCTTTAAAATTCCATGTGGCGTCGACTGAGTTGTGGCTTATCTAAATTAAATATCAAAGGGTAAAAAAAGAAATATTGTATTCAGTTTAGATTGTGGAGGGGCAGGACTTCTTATTCACAAACCAATGTTCCATACAGCTTAAATCCTAATGGACGCAGTATATTGCCAGGATATCACATACTCTATCTCTCTTTTTGCAAAATAAATTACTTATATGGGATGAGATCATTTGTTTTAGATTAGATGACTTTTTAGTAGATCAGATTCTTACAGTAGATATGAATTTATATCTTTGGGGTTGGTCTAGATAGGTTATAAATAGTAGAATAGATCCCACATTTATAAGGTATTTTCTATTTTGTAGATATCTTTTAAAATATTACATTAATCTATTAGGTTCATTTGAGGTTATATTTATCTTTTCCCGTACTTTCAGGCAATTTTCATTTATTTTCGATTTAAAGAGACGAAAATAAATATTTTATTATTTTTTATTTTTTTTAATTTACTCACATTTATAGAAAATTAAACTAAATTTTCTATATTTCATATTACTGAATAACTTTTTAGGAGTATTTTCTTCAAATTTTGCACACTCGTATACAATTTCGGTTCTTAGTGAAGGCAAATCATAAAATCTTCGGCGAAAACAGACTAGATAATCTGATATCTATATATATTTAAGATATCTGTCATTCGATTAAAATCTGGGGAACATGCTTTCCAACCCACTATGCCAATATTTTTTCAAACAAGTAAATTTTTTCTGAAAAAAACTCGTTTACAACGCATTGTTATAATCAAATACACGTTTTTTGTGGAGATTTGTGGTAATAAAAAGTGAAAAAGTAATTTTCAGAGTTGAGACATGAAACAAACTGAATTGAAAGTAACCTATGTATACAAAATGCTTCCCTTTACCGTAAAGAAGGTAGCCACTCACCTTGCACAGGTTAGTTCTCAGCAGTGTAATTAGCAAAGGTACACATTTGTGCCTACTCATTGGCATGACAGAATTGTGCAGTATATACAGAATGCGGGGCAAAGTACATACTGGCAGTAACCGGTTGTCACTTTTGCTTAAAACAAACTATCCAATCCAATAACTCCACTATAGTATCACTAGCCTCTACCTACTTAGTTATTGATAATTATGTATGTACACAGTTATTTATAATAAATTAAAGAAGCATATTCAAATTTTGCAATACATATTGAGTGAATATATTGTCTAGTTTACTACATAATGTTAAATTTACATATTTACATATATGAAAAATGCGGTAACATTAACTGCAACTGTTGTCTCTAATTAAAATATTTAATTTATTATTAGTGGCATTAAAAAAATAAAACCAAACGTAAATTTCTAAAAATAATATAATTGGTATACTCAACCATGTGCTATAAAATGATAATATATTTTAAATCATTATTTCTTCTAATATTTGAAACGAACGTACTATTTAATAGCTATTTTCACACGTATGTATGTACATATGTATGTATTTTCATATTTTTGAATCTTTATAAAATGTGATAATTATTTACAAACATACGAGTATAAAAAAATTAATTTGACTATCTAATGTGTATATGGATAGATCAGCGCAGGCTATAATGTTATTATTATTATTATTTACTATATAATTTAGTAATAATTACCATAAAAGGTGTTGAAATTCCAAAAACAGTAACATGAAATATTGTTTTCTCAAAGTCACAAATTTAAATTTAAAAAACCGCATTATTTGACTTTTTATAAATTTAAAATAAATGCCGTAAATGTTCTCATATGTATCTTTTCCATAAAGTATAAAACAATCCTATAATCATTACATGCTTTCCAGTCTAATTATTTTATTTTTTGTAATTGTCACGTTTAAGAGGCTACCACAATGATGCCTGAGTCCATATATGTACATATGTCTGTGTATTTATAACATTTTCCGGGAAGTATTATTTAGGAATGTTGATAAGCATTGCGTCTTTTCAAGTGTCTATGCGAACATTTTACATCAAGTATATTTGCCTAACATTAAAGTCAGTAGCGTTTATTAAAATTTATGGAAAAATAATAAATTTATATAAGAGCAGTAAAAAACGAAAATTTCTGCCAATCCACCTTCAATGGCTATGTAGGCTTTTCATATGTTAGGTGAGACAGGCGAGTAATTACCAGTACGCCTCACGGCAAAACCAGTGTACTGTCAGCAATAAGTGGCAAGTAATTCTATTAAATAAAAATTTATTGTTAAATTTACGACATAAATCGTATATAATTGTAGACAGTTTAGGTGCAATTTAACTTAAAGTGTATATTGCTTTTACGATAAGAATAATTTCCATTGTGGAACACTTAGTAAGTCCTTTCAAATAATATCTGTTGCTAGAATGTACATATTTTTACTTAAAATTTCACAACTGGTGGTTTATTTGATTTATTCAATAGCATTCGTTTTTAATTTTAAATTAGATAAATTTAAACTTTACAATAAACATGGATTTAAAATTTAATTTGGTTGGTAGTGTGTTGACGTATGCAAGCCTCAACCCTGCAGTCGAAAATTTTTTTTCTATTTTTCTCAGTGTTCTTCTGTACAAATCTCTGAATGCAGCTAATTACCATAAAAGACCTTCTCAAATTTGTCGTTGGAACATGACGTTAAAATGTAGGTCGCATATTTATGGATCAAATGGTCTTACTCCTAACTTAATAGTTGTAGTAAATAGCCAATAATGAATGTTTTAATTTCGTACAACGAATAAAATTTCTGAAAAACTTTCCTGATGTTAAATTATAAAAAACTTAGGATGGTATCTAGTTTATATTAGTTTTCGATGATTTCTTAATTTTCCTCAAATAACTGGAGTGTATTTTTGTGTGTATGTAAGTAGGTGGTCTGCGGTGAATCCCTCTATAATTTATTTTTACTAAAATGTAAACATTAGTATTACATGCTAAAAGTTTCATAAACACAAATGCTTACATCAGTAATAAATATAAATATAGAAAACAACGTAAACTGTACAGAAAAACAAAAACAAAACAAAAGAATAAAAACGTGAAATAAAAAAAAAAGTGGAAGCAACTCTAAGACATAAAACTCCAAATGACATGTTAATTTAACAACCGCAACTGCATCTACATACTACAAGTCATGCAGCTAAAACAATGCTGATTTTCCTATGTCAACTTATTTGTGTAAAATGTACTTTTTAGATTTTGTTTTAATATTGAGATGTGATGTGATGTGTCCATAAAATGAAAGGGCGCAGAAAAACTGGAACTCAACACGTATTGTCTTAATATTTCTAGTCGTCTCTATGAGGTACAACAATATAAGTATGCTACATACAGTTGAGCAGAAAACCAGCAAAAATTTTGTTGTTTCAATAATGATGTTGCCGGAATTTCCTTAAAAAGAAGAAAGTAAACGCAAATACTCGTATTTGACAATGTTTCCTTTTATCTTCTGGGAAAGTATTTCATACTTTAGTAGATATTTGACAAATTTATAGAAAGTGCTTTTAATAAATCTACTAGTTTAACATCATTATATTGATGCTAGTTTAACATTATACAAATGTGCATAATTCAAACAATTAAGACTCCCGACAATTACGGTAAGGTAATTTGGTTTACTTCATTCGCAGAAGAAATAAATATTATACGTTTGAGGACTACCCCCAGGTTTTTCAGCTTTCTAAGAACAAACATTTCTGATTTTTTTGAACTGAGCTAAAGTTAAGTTGCAAAACCATTTCGTATTAATTAATGCATTACCCCGTCTGAGATTAACGAACAACGGCGCTAATATAACAATTAACTGAACATATGTATGTATACATACATATGTACATAATTGGTCATTACAACCCTTCAGTCAGGATTTCGACCTAGCTTCTCACACCACTTATGTTGTGTGCGTTAATTTTATACATGAGTGGCGTGACCTACAGTTTAAAGTCGACTCCGGATGACAAATTTTTTTGAGAAGCTCTTCATGGCAATTTTATTTACTCTCAGAGTTTTTGCCAGAAATCTGCTGAGAAGCAGTCACCGAAGAAATATTTTTTTTTTCATATTTCCTTTTGATGCCTGATCTGGGATACGAAACCGGGCTTTTCGTCTAATAAGCCAACACACTACCTACTAGACTACGGCGACTACTTATGTATACAATATAAAGAAAAATACATCTGCGGAAAAGGCTCTACTAACGTGTAGAATAATAATGTAGAACTAATAGGTACATATGTATGTATGTCAACTATAAGTATCTGTAGATTATATTTATGTAAGCGTATGTTATATATTATAGATTTTGTTAATAGTTTTTCCTATCGTGTATGCAATTTTTTAACATTACTGTATGCCTGTCCAGATATGTTAACATTTAAAACACACGTGTCGGTATGAATGAATGTATTTGGATATGTACATACTCGTATATATGTATTTTATTGTTTTCTCTATTGTATTTTACAATCATGTTAATAACATTGTCCTGTAGTAAATCCATTTTAGGCCACATTAATATTAATTCAACGTTAGTGTATGAAAAAAAAAAATACGATGTGATAAACATTACATTCGACATACATACATGGATTCATTTTTTAACAGGCCAAAATAAAAGTTGTCACAGTGATACTTACACAGTATTGTTCGAAACTTAAGCAAGTCTTACACACAAACAACAATAAACTTTTAAATTGATTTGGGGAAATACACACATAAATAAATACATTACAACCCTTCAGTGAGGATTACGATCTAGTTTCTCACACCACTTATGTTGTGTGTGTTAATTTTATACATGAGTGGCGGGGGACCTACACTTTAAAGTCGTTTCCGAACGACAGATTTTTTAAGAAACCTTTTATGGCAATTAAATTTACTCTCGGATTTTTTGCCAGAAATCTACTGAGAGGAAGTCGCCGAAGAAATATTTTTTTTATTTCGATGTCTGACCTGGGATTTGAACCGTGGCCTAGACGTAATAAGCCAACTTGAGGAAAATAATACTCTTGATTTCAATTATATTATACATTAACCTTTTAAGAACAACAAAAAAAGTTAATTTCCGTTTACTTAGACAAAATTGATTTCTAATGCGGTTGCTTAAAACTTACGCAGCCTTCAATACATCATAAGATTTCTTTATTTTTTTTGAAACCAAAAGATTTGGTATTCTTGATTTTAGTTTTGATTCTCACTTTTGCCATTATTTAAAATAAATACTAAGATATACAACAGTGATTGCTGAAAGTCTCTGTGGTAGAAGGCAGGAAAAGATTTAAAAATGTAATCTTCCTTTTATTGAAGAAAATATGAGTAGAACAGATTATATATATACAGTCAAAGCCAAAGGTATATCAAATACTCACTTTAACTTTAATTCGGGATACAACGAATGAGTAAATTTCTTACATTGTCTACCTTATATAACGAATGATTTAAAAAACGTGACTCCTCTTATCCAGCCAATGGACCAAAACGCCATTGGCTTAATCAAATTACACTACAGAAATAGCCTGCTTTCAAAAATAGTGGCATCTGAAACAGATGACATCATACATTTTTTAAAAAGTCTTTCTCTTTATGATGCATCCTGTATGATTGGCTCGCCTGGAACACTGTTAAGGAGGACAAATTATCTCAATGTTGGAAAAAAATACTATTTTCGGAAAATTTTGAGTTTGATGATGAGGACGAGATCCCCCTTTCTAGACTTTTTCAAGGGGATGAAGTACAGTGTATAAGACGTGAAGTCAGACTATTAAGTACTATTTTTCCAAATGTAACCAAATTTAAATCCAAAAACAATTAGTACTTCGAGAAATACAGAAAAAAGCTCTTCAAATGAGTCTTCAAGTTACTTGTAAACAAACGAAATGATTTTTAATTTTTTTCCACCAACTTAAATAATTTTTAACACTTTTACTCACTTATTGATTATCAAACGTTATTTTAAGGACATATCTATATATTTTTAATAAAATAAATTAAATTTACTTTTCTTTTTTTTAATAAAATTTTGAAAAAAAAAAACTTTGCAATATAACGAATTTTTCACTATAACGAAAGGACCTGACAATATATCGTTCGTTATACCGAGCTTTGACTGTATTTTGAGAAATAATTTGTGACAATCTGCTCAAAAAATGCGTTTGAGAAATGGCTTAACGCCTAAGAGTGGGTACTTCCCCATAGCACAAACTTAATTCCAATAGAACATTTGTTGGCTTCTATGAAAACTGAATTATCTAAATAGCGCGTTATCAACGAGCTGATATTTAAAAATGCTCTATTTGACCTATGCGAATCTTGATAACTAGAAACCGGGCTAAAACAACTTCTAGGTGAAAGAGAAGCTAAGAATCGACATAATTTTGGTAAGGTCATAGTCATGTGTTTCATGGATTATATTATAAATTTAGTATATGTAACTAGATACAAATTAAGTTTATAAATTTTCTTTCAGACGATAAAAAAATTTCCATATTTCCGTGGCGTACATTTAAACGATGTTATAATTCACATATAATGGCATCAATGGGTCTTTCAAACAAATAAAAATTTTGTTCATATCTCACAAAGACTTTGTTTTATTTGAATTTAAAGAAAAGAAGCACTTAATGATTGTCCCGATAGTACTCGTATTATAATACAATGACGATTATATCGATCTAGGTCTGTTTTCCTTTTATTGTAATTTTTACAGTAATCATAAAACTATACGTTAACGAATACACCAAATAAAAGTAAAATCTGAGTGCAACATATTTTTCAACACCAACGCCTGTGTTGAGAAAAATGCACATAAAACACACTATCTTCACTATGGGTGTTAACGTAAAACTAAAATAAAATATTATCCCAGCTTTTAACAGCATATTAAATTAATTAGACAACAACTTACTATTGTCGGTTGTTTTTCATGTGTTATTTAAAATCTCAAAAAAAAAAAAAAAAAGTAACATGATTCTGATATAAGAATAAATAATATTATGGGATACACAACAAAATGCAAATTGATAGGTAAAGACAAATAAATTTCAATTCAATCTTTCCATTATTAAAAAAAAATTTTAAGGGCCATTATTACAACTTGCCGTTAACTAAATTTTTTCATTATTATAAGTGGATAATATGGTAGAAGTGAGCGTTAAGCTAAAGGGAGGATCAACCTATCGGTAACTTTTAAAGTTAAATTAAACTTATCATATCGCATATTATATTCAATATGACAACTTCATATATAAACAAAGTGAGTGTATACAACAAAACAACGAAGCCCGTCATTGCCACTGCATTAAAAAAAAATTTGTTTAATTGAGCATTTTTGTCAACATTGCTCCGGCACTGCCATATTTTTTACCCGCAAGTTGTAATAACGAAAATAAGTTAAAGGTAACTTTACAGTTCCCTTTTTTTAGCTAAAGGTACCTTTAACTAAACCCAAGTTTAACGGCAAGTTGTAATAATAGCCCTAAGGGCCATTATTAACTAACGTTAACTAAAGGGAGGATTTTAACGGGCAGATATATTGTTTTTCATTATTATGAGTACCCAATAATATAGAAGTGATCGTTAAGCTAAAGGGAAGATCATCCCACCTTTAATATTTAAAGGTCACTTTATGTTTGAACTTGCCATATCATATACTATTTTCGATATGCCAGCTTCAAATTTAAACAATATGAGCATATACAACAAAAAAAAAACGAAGTTCGCTGTGGCCACTGCGTTAAAAAAACTTGTTTAATTGAGCAGTGTTGTCAACATTGCTCCGGCACTGCCACATTTTTGAAAAAGTTTTATACGCAAGTTGTAATAACAAAAATAAGTTAAAGATAACTTTACAGTTCTCTTTAGCTAAAGGTACCTTTAACTAAACCCAAGTTTAACGGTAAGTTATAATAATGGCCCTAAATCTAATATTTAAACTGCATCTTCTCAGCAGTCTTCTGGCAAAAGCTCTGAGAGTAAATAAAATTGCTTTGAAATGCTTCTAAAACCTGGTGCGCGGAGGCTACCTTAAAACTGTAGATAATATTATCATGTCACTCATGTATAATATCAATGAAAAATGCTAGGTGATAATCCTGACTAATGACTCTAAAGTCTAATAATGTACAATTTATTATGATATAAACACGTAAATTTGCATTACCAATTTTAAAATAGGAGCATCATGCCCAAGTAAGTAAAAATATGCTTTTGGGTTTAGCTTTGCGATATTTATAACTTTGGCTTCGTTCCAAAATTTTGCAAATTATTGCGCTTTTAGACACGAATTAATTTTTCAGTTTAAAAGTTCAATGGCATTTGTACGAAGTTTTTAATATAGAGATTGTTAGTTGTAAATTAGAATAATCGCTTTCTCGACCTTAAAAATAATTGCTAGTATTTCGGATTGTATCAGGATTACTAAAATTTGCTGAGATCGTATTTTGCGGAATTTGTTTCGATTTCTTACTTAAGACTTTTATATACACAGCGAGAAGAATCTTTCAAAGTTGCCCGAAAGTTAGTGGCAGATAAAGGAGATTGCTTCTCAGTCGATGCAGTTTTGTATTGTATTAAAAATTTAGTTCGGATATATCACTGAGCTGTCATAATCACAATTTCATTTTGCTGAAGATACCGCTTTTATGAGCATGCTTGAGAACCCTCTCGAAGTATCTCGACACTTATAGGAACAAATTTTTGTTTTCGATTTCGTTTCTTAATAGCAGAGTGCTCAGGTTAATGTCTGACAGATAGTATTATGGTTTCTTCTGTATTCGAAATATCCGTATATCATACAATGGCCTCTCAGATCCCTTATGTCACAAATTGCCTATCCATCATGGTATTCATTGTGCAAACATTCTGCATATCATTTGACATGCTTAGTTTTCCTTGAAATGCTCTTTGAGTCAGTGTTTGTTTTTGCTTCACTGTGTTTCACTTTTGCTTTTTTGCTTAACTATAACTAAGAGAAAATAAACAAGCAATAGCTAACAGCAAAGTGAAAAAATAAAAAAATGCTGTTTAGCTATAGTGGTACAGTGAAATGTTATCTGCTTGCGCAGTCAAGCACAACGATTAATTTCGCAGCGATCCCTACTGCTTACAGCATTTCAGCATTTGTAGTTTCTTTTGTGCTTTTGCTGTGCTTTGTGCTGCGCTCTTTTACTTTGCAAGCACTGCTTAAGATATTTTTTATGTTTGAAATTAACTGTGTTTACACCATTCTCTTTGAAATGTTGTACAATGTACATACTTATATATGTATGTATGAATATAAGTATATTTGGGCAATTCACACAAGCCGTTGTATCGTTGTATTGAGTGTATTGTTGGACGATTATACAACAGTGTATGATTGTTGTTGATAATTTTCATGTAAAAATCCGATACACTTATACACATTTTTTTCATATGTTTTTAAAAGTTGTATTGGTTTCGTGCTATCAAATTAGGTGAATGCCAAAAAAATGCATTTGGAATACGAAATACACAATACAGCATAGCATTGAGCGTTCACAAACAACCAAGAGTATTCAATACAACATACACGATACAAAGTCGTGTGAATTGCCCAATTGTGTTTGGGCTTCTTATTCTGTCGGCAAATTTTTTAAGTGTCTTGTGTTTTATTATGAAATAGTTTTAGGGAAAAAACCGTTTTAGAGAGCTTTTTAATATACGTATGTATGTATAATATATACATATTTATGCCTTCAAGAACTTTCATCAGACTGTTTACTCTGTCATATAAAAGGCAAGGCAAAGGAGGCGACTGAGTTAGTTGAAGTTCAGTCAGTCTTTTGTGAAGACCACAATATAAGCAGTAACGAAACGAATTTGACAGGAGCACTGTTCGAATGTAAAAGAGACAGCAAATATTACCAAAAAGTATTTCTGTCTCTGTCTAAAAGTAACTCTGTTTTGTTTATGTTTGTTTTCGGGGAGGATTTTTATTATTGGATAGAAATTGATGATATTGTGGTAGAATAATAGAATAATTATGCACATAATACGGGTTCTTGGTTGAAAGGAGATGTACCATTTTATTGGAGAAACGTAATTTGGAACTAGCGTATTTGGTGACACCTTTTATCGATCGTCACTAACTTAGTATTTAACCAATTGAGAGGTATATTCACAAATTCCTGAAACAAAAAGTTATGAGTATATATTTTGTTATATTTTTATTTTTACTTACCTTTTGCACACGGAACTTGTTTCATTATGTAGAGAAATTGCTAAGAGTTCAATTAATAATGAAAAAATTACCGAATTTTAACTTTTTCATTCAAGAAATTAATAAATACTGGTAATATACACAAAGTTCTACAAGAAAAAAATTTTATGAGCAATATGTGTTATTTGATCTTGATATATTTAGCTTCTTACTTATCTTTTGCACAAGAAACTATATTCGTTGTGACCAAAAACCACACAAATTTCTATTAATAATTAAATATTTACGAATTTTTAAAATTTTCATTGAAGAAGTTAAAAAATATTCTAAATTTTCCCTTTTTTAACACAATATAAATGTTTGTTTACATTTAATTTTTCTGCTTTATCCATCAGTTTTCCCTCTGTATATCTGTTGCTTCTAACACATTTGGTTCGCAACACTTATAACGTTTTTTTTCTCCCTCTAGTTGGACCAGTGTTTTTACGCTAAAAGCCTTTTTCAAATGTCATTGCTTTCGTTACTGCTTAGCTGTGGTGAAGACGCGGTGTGTTTGAGGAGAGTAATCGTGTTTTGAAGACCTCTGTTACAAAGATCTGTCGAATAATTGTCTAGTAATTGTTATTGTTTATGCAACGGGTATAAACAGAGGAATAGGAAAGGAAAGCAATTGTTGTTGTTTACATAAAGTTGTGAAGAGTGGCACACAGAATTGTGTGAATAATAAAGAATTTTAATTAAAACTAAACACAAATTTATTTCTATTTTATTTGCAATCTACGAACTCATATTTTTAACGTTTTTAAAAGGTAAAAACGTAACAATACTTTACTTATTGTTATTACTAACTTAAATTTTCAAAAGTAACAATTGTAAAGCAAATACAAATCTTAAGGAGGCTTTAAATGTACAAAAATAAATAATATGATGTAAATTATAATTAATTTCTCAAAATCGACGTATCGTCAATGTGATATTTTTGGAGCACAAAATCGTCAAAATGACGATAAATCGTCAAATCTGGCAGCTATAAATACCTGGTCTGACCTTAAACTTCAGTGTATAAACTACTTTCAATATTGTGACGTTTGTGCGTCCTTTTTGTACGCCAATATGTAACATAGATGAGGAAGTGGATACCTTCAAACCTCACCACCTCGTAAATACTGATTTTTCTAGAACATTATTGCCGCGTTGAGGATATGTTCGCGTAACATTGCTTTTTAGGAGTTGATAGTTTCGATTATTCTTTTCCCATTTTTTTTTTTTGGTTTCTGATATAAAAAAAAGAGCGAAGACGTTACTGTGTTATGTGAGTTGGTCCCTTCATTAGCTGCACAAGGTGTTTGTGTATGGCGAATAACTCAACACATTTTCCTTTTGAAGCTGAATGCAAGAGGGGTTGTCAAATATACAAATAAGTTAAATATCGGCTCCTCCATTCTATAACGTTATAAGTGTACTTAGAACGTTTTTAATGTTCCATTTTTAAATTCTACGTTCTCTAACTTAAATACTGTTAAAATTTGGTTAAGATGCGTCGATCCGTTCCGTAATTATAGGGAAAAATCTACTTAGAATACACATATAGTCGAAAAAATTTTCCATTCTAAAATGTAGTAAGTACACTTAGAATACTTTTGCTTGGAAATTTTTAAATTGTCTTGAAATCTAAGTTGACTTAGAATGTTATGGAAGGGACATTTCTTAACGTTGTGTTTTCTATGTGTACTTGGTATGTTCAGTGTGCTTTTTTCAGTGTCCGTAAGTGTAGTTAAAAGGATTTGTGCGTGGAAGTGTACATAGTATGCTTTAGTTTGGAAAAAAAAAAAACAAATAGACCTATCAAAAACATGCTAAGTACACTTAGACGACCAATCGTCAATATTTTCTCCGTGCTAAAACATTCTATGTCATTTTTAGCTAGGATCCAATTAAAATTTGTAAATTCAGAAACTACTATAAAAATTCTACTCAAATTTTACTAAAAACAGTGAAAGAATCAATGACATTGAATCAGCAATGAATCGTTTTTCCGCTACTCATAAGCACTCATGCAATTTTGAGTATGAGTGAATCAACAGAATTGAAATTTAACTACTCTGATTCATTCGTACTCGCTACAACATTGATTTATAAGTATAGGTTACAATGAGTATGAGTACCAGCGTTGCCACGACCAAAAAAATTTTATAACCAAAATTAAAATAAAAAATAACCAAATAAGGAAAAAAATAACCAACAATTTTTTTTATATATGTAAATGTATTTGTTTTTAACAAATTTAAGGTATAATACAAAATTTTTATTTTTTTCTGTATAGTTAACCTCTCATGCCCGAATTAAAAAGGAAGTGGCTAAAATTTTTTGAGTAGACATATAAGATAGAGTTGACCTCAATATCAACTGACAAAAATTTCAATGTCCTAGGTGTCCTGGTTCAAGAGCTACAGGATGTTGTGTATAGGCAACATTGGGCAATGGTGTTATAAATTTAAATACAAGTTGATTTTTTTTCAAATGTCGTTTATTTCAATTTATGTATGCAAGGATACAAAACAATATTTTTGAGGATTGGAGCACAAGTGCACATTGCATCTGCTGCATTTACAGGCTTTCCAAAGTCTACATCTGCCCCTTGTTCCCCATTCCGCCTAATGATTATAACCATCAAATCGTAGGGATTTTGCAGGCTGTGCAACATGTGCTCTTTTATAGGGAATTGATTCAGAACCCGTAGAAGGAGCTGGTGATGACGGGGTCGATGGAGAAGGTGATGAAGTTCCTGAATTCATTGTCAAATTGTCAAAAGGAGTGATGATGGACAACCTCTCTTTTTTGCGACAACTATAGTTTGACTTGTACAATTCAAGCATCATGTTGTAGTAGTGCTTGTTGTAGCATTCTACTATACCTGGACGAGGTATAGTTATGAACTTCTTGTCTTTGCGGTACCATCTCTTGCATTCACTTGCATTCTTACTTGCATAGTTTGCAACTAGTTGTACCCTCTTATTACATCTTCTTCTTCTTCATTTTCCTCGTCAGCCGAATCATCCCAAACAAATTTTTCAATTTCATCCTGTGTCAGACCGTTTGGGCGCATCTTAGAATGTGAATACAAAAATAGGTTTTTATTTTTCGAAACTTACTACACATATACGCAACACTACATTTATAAAATTATTACAGACAAACTAAATAATATTTTCAAGCCGGGTTTTTTAACACGTTGGCTGCCGCGGCAATTTTCAAAAAACTAGCCAAAAATGACAACTTGATTTTTTTCACATTAGTGAGTACAAGATAACTCGTAGTTTGGCTCCCTAGAAGGGAACGCAATCTACGAGTTATCTCGTAGTCGGCAGTCAACGTGTTAAATTACTCACCTACCTTTCATTATTTAGTTGTCGAACTTGGTTTTAGGATGACTTAATTATATTAATGTGTTTTAACACTTTTTAAAATAAGGTTTATTTTGCAAAATGAATTTGTCAATTTCGCTCTCGGGAGAATAACTACTAAGTGAGCACGTGCACAGCTGACTACCAACCAATTAGTTGTAAGCTTAAAAAACACATGAGGCTATATTTTTGCGAAAAAATCAGAATAAAATATTTAAAATAGCTGGACTGGCTCATAAACACAATGTTGCATATACGCAACATCGGGAATGAGAGGGTTAAACTACAAATAATAAATTAAGGTTTTTATTTATTTGTATTAAAATCTTTTTAATATTTCAATTGAACGTAATAAAAACGCTTAAAGAATTAAAACACTTTGCTAACGATTGCAAAGCTTATAATGCAAATTTTCAAATAAAATTAAAGAAGTGATTGCTTTATTAACCATAATAAAAAAATAACCAAAATGAAGAAAAAATACACATTTACACATTACAAAAAAAAATAACCAAATTTGGTGAAAAATAACCAAAACGGCAACGCTGATGAGTACAACGTTGACATCAAACTCACAACATTCGAAATGTGTTTGATTCATACGCCTACTCATTCTGATTCATAAATTTAGAAAAATACTTATAATACTTATAAGTGATTCGAGTGGCTCGAATCATTCATCAAAATTTACAGCCTTTGTTATTGTTGCATATACAAACAAAGAAGAAAGGAAAGACAAAGACAACAAGCAAAGCATACACACAATCTTCTTGTGAGTATAGTAGTGTTCGTACGCGAATCATACTTATTTTGTGCTTCTTGTAAATGTTAAGTAGAGACGAGTCGAAGTCAATAACATCATGCGTATTGTTAAGTATGAATACGACGAGTACTTCCAACTTTGAGTATGAGTAGTATGAGTATAATATTAAAATAAGTATGAATGCGTATAAGTCTCAGAAATAATAAGTATGACTCGAATCTACTCATCGTTTTGAATACTCGTTGCTGATCTCTGGTTCTTATATAGTTTACGAGATATAGCGTGAAAACTTTGAGAGCCCATAACTCAAAACACACTTTTTCGACTTAGAATGTTATAGAACGGAGGCGTCGATATGAAGCCCAAGTCATATCATTTTAAAACAATTGAAATGGTGTTATAAGATTTATTAATATTTTTTATATGAATTGAACAAAAAAAAAATATGCGTAATAATAATTAAGATCTTGAGCATCTGAAGATAAATGTGAAATAAAAAAGTTATGTTGTGGGTATGTTATTGCGACCAATGTGCGAGGTCACTAGAACATAGAGTTATGTAATGGAATACACAAATAATCTTGAGTAAATGTCTTAAATATCTTTTATCATAAATGCTAGAATATCATTTATAAAATTTGTTTACAATTTACATTTTAGTTATGTACGAGTATGTTGAGCATTTTTGTTTTTTGTTTTATATTTTAAATTTCAATTCAAAGAATAACAAAGGCATGCAAAGCAACAATGAAATTGTAGAAATATATTTTTTTTTTCTTTTATAATAGAATTTCTTTTGATACAAGGACTTTGTTATTTGTAAAGATATTTTTATTATGAAATTATGTATTTCACTTACATCTTTAATACATAAGTATATTGCAGTCGTTAATTTGCAGAACAGACTCTTTTTTATTTAGTATTGAAACTTCGTTTTGAAGAATAGAACAATGGTTTGCTTTATCGAATTTACGTCAAATAATGACGATGACAATGACGAAGTATCAAATTACACCTACATACATACATATGTGTTGAGTTTTAATTGTATATTCACATATACATACATATGTAGATCAATTAAAGGATTATAGTTATAAAGTAATTTGAACAAAGTTATGGTCATTTACGCGGTTAATACATATCCACAAATTGTAAAATTAGTACCGTAATTTTTTTTTTTTTCTAATTTTAGTTCATATTATTACGTCAAAATTTATGTTCATTATGTGGCATGTTAAAGAGATTTACACAAATTTATATTTATTAAATAAAACAGCTTGCCAAACTATTCAGTTGGTATTTCTATATGTTTTCGCTCTATGAATTGTTTTCTTTTTTTTTTTTTTGTTTTTCTTTCTAATTTTTTATTTTTGTAAATGCGGAGAAATGTTGAATTTTCTTAATTTAATTTTATATAATATATTTATCTAGCATAAACATGTATTTGTGAATACGTACTATTTTTTTTTTTTTTTTTAATTTCGTTTGTTACCGTATTTAATGTGTATTTTAGGTCGACATTTGTGTCTGAGGATAGAAAATTAAAATATGTACAACAATACTTAAAACAAAAAAAAAAAAAAATAATAAAATAAAAAAATAAATTTTCATTTGTTGTCCCGTATGTATTTATGTATGTATGTATGTACATATATATGTATTAAAAATTTTATATTTTTTAATTTGAAAAACATGTACATGTATGTATGTGTATGTATTTTTCTATGAATGTATGTATGTGCATTTATTAGTTAAGTAATATATAAAAACACAAGGTTGTTTGTCAAGTAATTCAAAAGAAGTGTGCACTGATCATTTTCTTAAAACATATTCTGTGACCACATTATTCCCTGTTTTTGTAAAATGAACGAATTGCAGACGATCGACAAATGGTGTGAAAAGTAAATATTTTTGAGTTTTTTTTTTTACATACATGAAATCGTTCATCTTGCAAAACCAATCAATCAATCAACCTCTGTCCGAACTCGTAAGGGCATCGCTAACTATGCTTCGTATATTCCTTAGAGCTCAGGATATCAAAAATTCTGTGCCGTGATTTTGAGCAATATTTTTAGGTGTTTACTCGTTTTTAGCTAACCTTTTCCAAAATCTTTTGAAGTTGCCAAAGTCTATTAGGTAATGTGTTGGCTTATTAGACGTCAGGCAGTAAGCCGAAATATGGAAAATATTTCTTTAGCAATATTTCTCGTGAAAAGTTTCTTAGAAATTTGTCGTTTGGAATCGACTTTAAACTGTAGGTTCCGCCACTCATGGATAAAATGAATGCACACAACATAAGTGGCGTGAGAGGTTAAGACGTGATCCTGACTAAAGTATTGTAATGACTAATTAAGTAAGCTTTCCACATCTTTTGGCAGAGGATGGCGAAACTTTTTGCTTTTAGTGTTATAAGTCAATTTTCTCAGTTTATATCGACCTTTAACAGGGATCGCACAATATAGACAACATTCCATCAACGAGTTCAAGACCGGAAGGTCCTTAATGCTCTAACACTAATTTACCAAAGCAGTCAAATTGCTTTTTAATTTCAATTGAAAAACAAAAAAAAATGTTTTGAAAAATATATTTTGTCAGAATTTCGTGACTTTTTGTATAACATATATTTGCATTTGATAATAGTTTTAGTTGATTTTTCTCTCCTTAATATCCGCTATATATGTATTCATATGAGTTACACTCCTTTTATTAAATTGAGTATATTTTTGTAGATTTTTCGATTACCTTTATTACTAGATAAGTTAAAGATGTTTTAGAGTGTAAGCTCTGCGTATCGTTATGTTGTGATACTTACTCTGACAAATTGTTTATTGTATACAGCTTGCGCCCTTAATTCATAAAAGAAATGTCAGACAGAAGAGTGCTTTTTTAGAAACTTATGCTCTTTTATTGTCCTTGAAGTTAGCTAACTCAAGCATTTTTAGTTTGTCTAACAAACACAAAACGGGTTTCTGTCTTCGAAGTTAACTAACCCGTAGCTGTTTGAGTTTGTTTTTTTTCCGTAAAATCGCAATTTTTATGAATTTCTTGTATAGTAAAGAAAAAAGGTTTTAAATGATAACTTGATTAATAAAATCTGTTGCAGCAACTTATTAGTGAATTATACATCAGAAATAATTATTATACATATTTGTACTTTAAACTCATAAAATAATTTTAATTTTAGTTTATATTTTTAATTTATTTGTTGAAATTCATCATAGACAAGTTACAATTGTTTCGAAAAAAAGCTATAATATAATATATAATTTCTACACCCAAAGAGCTCTAACTTCAAGGCTAACACTCCTTTAACTTCGAGGACAATAAAAGGGCATTACGAACAAAATTGAAAAGTACTCCGGTATAGAAATAGATAAAATAAATTCTGAACTATTATTTGAAGATGAAATATGTCATATTCAAAGTGAAACAACTGAAACTGTAGATAGCGATGAAGAGTTCATTATCAATATTGAAAATGCAAATTTCATCAACATGCCCAGGAAAAGGTGTCGGGTAATAAAAAGTTCAGATTTTGCTGAAGAAACAAATATTACATTTGTAGGAGGTAGTACCCCTGGAAGTTTACCAACTAATTACATTTTCCAGAGAGTGAAAGGATCAACATATTATGCAACAGAGAGTTAAAGCAGTAGTTCATAGCTTACCTTCTTACTATTTACCCCACATATTTCCTAAAGTGTTTATTAACGACAGCAGTGAAACCAATTGCAAAAAAAAAAATAATAGATATAACTTAATGTTATAGTTAAATAGTCTGTGAGTAATTTTGTCCGTCTATGTAATTATGTATGCATGTATGTATGTACATATGTATATATTTTATTTATATGGTTAATTATAGTATTCAACAAACTTTTCAAATAGAAATAAAAGCTTGAAATAGAAGTTTCAGCTATAAGACAAAGTTATATACATACATACATATGTAAACAATTTATCATTTCAACAATTTTAAAAGCATAGTCAACGTTATGTAATATGCTTAACAAATGCTTCCGTATTCACACGCCTTCTCCAGGTATACCTCTTGCACTACATATCTGTGGATTCCCTTCGATAGCCGTTCTGCTAATATCATCAAACGATTTCCTTAGTGCAATTGAGTTATAAAATAAAATATTCTGAGTATGTTGCGGGTCGGGAAAAACTTAAAGATGGCGTATTTCTCTCATAGCCTTGTTCAATAGGCATTACTCACTTCACACAGGCATTAAATATTTTTATCTTTGTTGTCTTTGTGATAGGTGGCGCTCACAATACTTTATCAAACATTATAAAAACAACGCCATTTATCGTAATTAGGCTACTTTAAATAGCAAACTGAGTATACAATTTCGATTGGGACTTTGTTATTTAGCTGCATCACTGATACTAAAAGGTAGCGATTTCTGTAGGTATTTGTCGGATCTCGTGCATTTACAGCAATTTGTTTGTTCTATTTAACCGCCGGCCCGCATTTTCTTACAAAATTATCAACTAAATTATATTTCAACTCATATCTGTTCTGCTATTTATAAGGCTATATACTATACATACGAGTATATCATCTGAAATCCATTTTTTGCTGTGATTATTCTGGTACATTGCCAATTGGAGGAGCTCATTCGTTCGGCGGCGTCTCCTATTACATGACTAAAGTTGTTTTGTCCATGTCTATCATCCGCTGCTGCGTCCCAGTCCTGTTTTAATAATCGTGGCTTTTAAATGAATATGTAGTAGAGCCTATAAGTTGATCCTTACCAGATGCTTCACTTGTTGCGAACTTTTTATAGCGATCCTCTCCAATTTCTGTCCTTTGATATTGATTTAAAGCCATTGAGCACTATTAGCTCAAACAAAGTTGCTCTAATTTTGTGATTCCAAACACACTACGCTCGTTGTACGTTCGATCGATCATCTTTGTGTCATACCAAAAATTTTCGTTATTTTATTCCTTTGATTGTATTTATTCATTATTATTTCATTAATAATTTAATTTAGGACCAAAACTACTGACTTAGCTACAGAGATATGTAAATATGAGAATAACGGCACGGCACCGATTGATGCATTTCCTTTGTTATGGGAGATACCACGAAGCTTCGTTTCAGTCACCCGTCTTTATTTGCCACTATCGTAATATAATCCCCCACGTTAGGGGTTTTAGTTGTACTTTCGATAGCTATAGTCTCATAAGACACGTATTCATCCAAACGGGATACCCATAGTCTGAACTACAGACTTTATTGTCAATCGACAATAAATAATTACTTGTAGAAAATATGAAAATGTAATATTAAATGTAAACAATTTTATGCCTTGATGATCAGTGTGTTATTGTTTGTCTTAGTATTGAAACTTTCAACAGACAATTTAATGTTGCAGTTTAAAAACAGACGTTTAAATCTTTAGATTTTTTTTTTAAATATTTACTGTTAAATAAATATCAATTAATTAAGTAGAAAAAAAAAGAGAGTGATACGTTCTAACTTCTAAAGGGACCGCCAAATAACTTTTTTTTAAATGCTTTAAAAAAAAACTACTGAATATTTTCTCAAATTTCTTTTTTTATTTGAAAGTACAATCCTTCCGGTTAATAATGGAAAATAATTTCATTCAAATGGCTGCCTCGGCTGACCATGCAGTAGCCTACACCATCGGTCCAATTTTTAAGCACATTATCGATTGTGTGCAGCTGTATTTCACCAATGGCTTCACAAATATTGTCCTTTAAAGCGTCAATTGTCTCTGGCTTGTCGGCGTAACACTTATCTTTGACGGCACTCCACAAATAATAGTCCAACGGTGTCAAATCGCAGCTCCGAGGTGGCCAAACGACATCAGCTCTGCGGCTGATAATGCGATCTTCAAAAACAGGGCGCAAAACATCGAGTGTAGCTTCGGCTGTGTGGCACGTAGCGCCGTCCTGTTGAAACCAAATGTTGCCAATATCCTCCTCTTCAATTTTTGTAAACAAAAATTCGTTCAACATGGCCCGATAACGATCGCCATTGACTGTAACGGCCACTCCTTGCTTTCTGCCACAACAACAATATTCTCGGGTGTACGCACTGTTTTTGGCTTTACACGCTTTGTTTTATCGATGAGGATGCCAGTTTCTTTCACTTTTTTCACAAGATAACGAACATACGGAGCGGACGGTGCTTCTCTTCTTCCAAAATCCGTACGCAATTTTCGCACACATTCTGCAACATTACCTTGATTTTCAAAGTAATGTCGAAATATTTCCCAGCGTTGTTCAAGCGTATACACAACCATATTCGTTCAGCGGAAGGATAAAACTAATTATCTGTCAAATCAGACATGAACTAAGTGTTACCATTCACGAAATAAGCACTAGTTGAAAAAAAAAAAAACGTTAGATGGCGGACCCGATATTAAGAGGATTTAGTGAAAGGTTTTTTACTTACTGTTGCTTTATGTTCAATGAAAGATTATAATTAATGTGGTAATCGTCGTTAAATCGACTCTTTATTATTATTTAAATTCTTGTTGGTTTTTTTTTTTTTTAATTAAATAAATCGAGTTACATATATCAAAAAATATCTTGTATTTCAGTAATTTGATATGTCCCTTACAAATAATTATGAAAATCCATTTACATTTGAGGTAAATATTTCGGATTCTGTGCATTTTATACAAAATACACAGAAAACACTTTTTTTTTTCTAAGTTATGTAAAGTAATTCAACAAGCAATTAAAGAACGCCATAATCGATTTGCTGGTATTGGAAAAATAATAAAACTCTCGAAGATATTTACTGTTTAATATAAATTATCCTTAAGTCAATGAAGAATCCAAAATTGAAATACAAATTTATTCTGTTGTTTTTTCGTTAATGCATATTCTAAAAATCAATATAAAAATAAATTCACTTTGCACACACACACACACACGTGCACTCTCTAAAATCTGCTTGTTAGAATCTAAAAGTTCTATTTTTAGTGTAACATGTTTATTAAGTTTAGTTTTGTTTATAATTATAATGTCGTTGTGTTAGTGAATACGAGTATATGGTACTTGCATTTACAGAATAAGCAAAATAAATATATCTTAACAGAACAAAATATGTAATTGTGTCGTACATTCAGTATGAGTTAAAATAAAATTAAACAAATATTAAATACATAAACAAATAAAATTCAAAGAGGAAATTTCAAGTACAAAAAAGAAAAAGACTACATACAAACATATGTATGTATAAGAAAATTTAAGTGATAACAAAAACCAAATAAGTTAAACAACATGCAGTACCAGCCAGGCTCATGGTACTTACCATGGGGAATACCATTACAGAAAATGTTAACAATACCGTATCCTCAATCAGGATCTCCAAATGCAGCAACAATTAGTCCCTATGCAACTACAAACAATGCAGCCCTAACATGCCAAGTTTTGCCGAACAATGCTCCAAACAATGTTAACAATAATGCTGCCACAATTCAAGTGCAATCAGCAGCAGCGGCGGCGGCGGCTGCAGCTACACATAATTATCAGCATGCAACCTTCCATCCAAACTCTGTTGGGGCATTTGCATGTGGCAATGTGCCTGCTGCCATTCACCATAATGCGACGGCTGTAACAGCGTCAAACCAGCCACATTCAACACCTTCCATACCGTCAAATATTCTTAATGGAAACGGACATAGTCTTCCACATATCCAAAGCAATCAGTTGCAAAATAGCCACATACAACAACAGAATAGTTTTTTGCCACCAGCTGCAGCTATATTTTCACCTCTTGCCCTGCAAGCGTATTTGGCCTCTTCAGCTACAGGTGCAATTGGAAATGCAATATGTGGAATGTCAAACCAGGCAACATTATCAGGCTGCACTAAAATGTTGACCCAGCAGACATCAAAACAAGTCAGTACGACAACTACTGTTCCATTATCGACATCTCCTCAAAGCCATCATAATCATAACCATAATCACCAACATCACCAACCCTTTCCAGCAGCTATAAACTTGAATGTTGATGTTGTAGCAATGCGTCCTGCCAGTAATCTTGCAATACCTTTAAAAAAGGTAAGTACAGGAACCAGCTTTCTAAAAGTGTTATTTTTTTTTTTTTATTTATTCGATTTCAAGTAAGTAACTTTGTATCCAAAATTCGGAACTTTGTATCCAAAATTTAGGCTTTTCCCTCATCTTTGATTGTTGTTTGTTACTTTCCAACAGTTTCTTCAAAAACTAATCAACAGTATTAGACATATGTTTATAGGTATGTAAATATTAATACATGTGTATAACAATTAGGCTGACAAGTTCGTAAGCAAACATACATATAAAACTACTATACTACTACTTGGAATAAAGCCATGCAATAAATCTGTTAATCATTTTTCCCTTCAAAATAGTCGATTAATATTATATTGATGCCATAATCCATCAGTCGGTTAATTGATGCATCCTTGTATGCTTTGCAGTTGGTTTCTCATGTGCAGTTCATTCGGATGACGATCGTTTTGATTCTGGTGTGAAATTTCACATACCGACGCCTATATCCGAAGCTAATGGAGAAACAGCTTTAAATACTGCTCATTGAATTATGAATTCGCTGTTGTTCTTGGTCAATTGTGATTTACCACGGTACTCACTTTGAATAAAGTTTTCGCAAATATTTATATACGATATGTCCAACACGTTCATTTGATATCTTCAGATATCTCAGATATCTCCATCAAATCACTTTCCCGTTACACAAATCTATTTTTATGAACTTTTGTGGTCTTTTCGTCGTCGTATTTTGATCGTCTTCGGTGCTCATTTCGTCTTGTTTTAACTTAACAAACTACTCCTAAACGATAATTTTTGTTGGTACAGAATCCGAATAATGTCTATCAGGCCAAACCTTAGCTGCGACAGTAATTTTTTCAAGAGATGATAAAGCTACAAAAAATTAAATTCAATAAATTAGCTTAGACATAGAGAAATGTATTCCTCTCTAGCACAACGTTTTATGTTGTTTCGCAAGATCTATGTACAGGTATCCCTCGTATAACGCGGTGGTTACGTTCCAGGAAAATTCCGCGTTATGTAATTCGTGTTATAGAAGACTTAGCTTTCATATAAATTTGAGGGTTATGTTCCAATAAGAGTTCTAACTGTGATGATATTTTTTAATTCATCATTTATGTTTTGAAAGCAAAAACGGGTAATACCCAAAATTGTAATTCCCAGGAATGCATGACAAACTGTGTAAGGCAAAAATAAAAAGCATTGCCATTTTCAATTTCGCGTTATACAAGTCGAAATTTCGCGTTGTGATGAAACTGTTTTTTTTTTTAAATCGCGTTATATCAAAAACGCGTTGTAGAAGTACCGCGTTATACGAGGGAGACCTGTATTTTACGTTATTAGTAGTTATTCGGTTTGATAGAACAAAAAAAAAAAAAAAAATAACATTAAAGTTAATGCAAATAACAAAAAGCAAGAAATTTCTGAAAATTTTAAAATGAGATTGTGGAAGAACGATTTGTATACAATGTTAAAGAAGTCATACCTAACCAACCCACAGCATTTAAAAGCAATAAAGCATTTATGGGGTGTTTTAGAAAACAAAATTTTGATAGCACACAATACTAATAAGTAGTGTCCGACCGAACTCCAAATTTCATTCGGTACCGAACACCGAACCTGAACTTCGGCCAATTTTAAAGTTCGGGCGAACCCGTACTTAGTTCGGGTTTCAAAGTTCGGTGAACCCGAACTTTTTGTTATTAAATATTAAATTAGAAATACATTTTTGGAATTTATTGATAAAAACAAAAAATAACGAATTCATAACATTTAATAATACATAAAATAATAATAAAGAAAAAATTTGTACTTTTTAGTTATTTAGAAAAGAAATGCTTTGTGATTCTTTTTTTTTTTTTTTTTTTTTTTGAGAAAAATATAAAGATCGATTAAGTATATCTATGTAGAGTGTACTCTAGTACTCAAAATTCATTGTTTTTATATTATAATGGCAAAATAGTAATTAATGCCTTTAAGGTTACTTCGTCTATCTGAATAAAGTTGGCCAGCAGCACTAAATAGTTGCTCACTAGAAACACTCGTTGGCGGTGCTGATAGATATTTCCTGGCTGCAGCCTTAAGGTTTGCAAATGAACAGGAGTTCCAATATTCATATACATATGTATATTTGTTTTGCAATCACATAATGGTTCAGATATATAGATTTTGATTTCTTCCTCGAAAATATTTTCCTTTCGAGGTTGATGTGAAGGAGAATCATGCTTTTCCCATAAAGATGAACCTCTTTTCTGCTTTTTTTGACGTCTTTTTGATTCCGCCTTTGATACTTTTTCCATCACGGTAGTTGTTTCAAAATTAATTGAATTATTTAAAAAATTAATTATATCCTGTGTGGATTTTTCCAACTGTTGTGTAGAAAGGTATTTAGACTTAAAACGTGGATCGAGTAATGTTGCAACACTCAAAAAACTCATGGTTTCTAAAAATTGAAATCTCCTCTTTAATGTATCTTCTAAAGATTGTCTTAATTCAATTTCCGTCTCATTTTCAACAAGCTTCGATAATAACATTTGGTATATGGGAATTACTAAGGAAATCGGTGACGAATCCCCCGAGATATCAAGTGTAGTTTCATAAAAGCTTTGCAGTAAATTTACTATTTCACTTATAATTTTCCACTCTTTAGCTGTAAGAATTTCTATTTTTTTAGTTTTAATAGCATATAAGCACAAAGCATCCTTTTGCTCTGTTAATCTGCACATCATTAAGTAGGTACTGTTCCACCTTGTGTCAACATCCTGTACAAGTTGATGCAATGGCAAGGAGCATTTAGTTTTTATTTCTTGATAAGGCGTTAAGCTTTCTTGTACAATAAGATGAATTGTATGTGCCATACAACCAAACGATGGAAAATCTCCAATTTTCATGGCACATTTCATATTTTTTGCATTATCTGAAATACCGATATGAATTTTATTTTCAAGTTTAAATTCTTCAATAACAGCTTCCAATTTTTCGCATATATATGACCCTGTAAAAAAAAGAACAATTATTATAAAAAGTTTTGAAAAAAGGTCAGGTATGATTTCAATTTCACTTCAATCGTAATGAAATTCTTTCATAAGAGGATAACTAACCTGTATGATCTATATACAGTATTGTTCGAAACCTAAGCAACTTTTTCCCACTAAGTAATAATGGACTCATATCTTCTCTTTAAATAAATGTATAGAAAATATTTATTTTATTTACTATTACACAATGTGGCTATAACCTAAAAATAACAACAAAAATTAAATTCCAATTCTTTGGAAGTTATAATAAAATAAAAACAAAATTAACTTAAAAATTCGCTGTTCAAAACCTAAGCAACTTTTAATATTTGGTATGATATCCTTTGTTTCTTACGACCTCAGCGCATCTTTTTTGGGCATAGATTCAATAAGATTTGATAGAATAGATGTTGTTATAGCTTCCCACTCTGATTTTAGACAGTTCATCAACTCCTGTTTATTCTTAAAGCGTCGAGTTCCAACTCTCCGTTTTAAAATGCCGAAGAGGTTCTCTATGGGATTCAAGTCTGGCGATTGAGGTGGCCAATCCAAGACTTAAACCCCATTAGCTGATAACCAATCCTTGACCAACATCGATGAGTGTTATGGGTCATTGTCATGTTGAAACACCTATCGAAGTGACATTTCCCACTCAGCATAGTTAAGCATGTGATTGGCTAAAATGTCTCTGTAAACAAAACGGTCCATTTTTGTTTGAATTTCTACAAAGGGACCAACACCACTGGCCGAAAAACAAGTCCAAACCATCACATTGCCACCATTCTGAAAATATATAAATACATATTGTTATTTACTATCCACCCACTCTAATTCATCAATTTTTTGATAACTTTATTAATTCAGAATTCTCCAAAATATAAAAACCGCAATGCTCTTGATCATCGTTTTATAAAATACGAGAACTAATGGCAGGAACGAGGCAAGAGGTGCGTCATTTCACCATTTTCATTATACTTTTTGCTACAACATATTATTGAATATTTTATATCCGAAGTTGATTTTTTAATTATCTCTCTGATCTTGGTTGGCTTGGTCACTCAACAAATCCGACGTCATTATAAAACCAATTGTTTGCAGGCCTGGAAGAGTGATTATAATCTTGCTGACCATACGCGTGTAGTGCAATTTTCTCCTCAGGAAATTATGGCATGACATCTTCGAAGATGCTCTTTGTCTATATTTTCACATTATTAATGCCAGCTTCTTACTTGTGGATTCAAGGCCACTCAAATTGAAACGTTTAGTCTCTAATGGTGGTTCCTTTGCTTTTACAACACTATTTGCTGAAAAAATTCCTTTATTATTTATTATTATTCTATGACTTTATTATTTATTTCTTATGAAATAAAAAATATTCTGAACGTCCATTAGTTTTTGTTTGAAAGTGTATATATGTATGTATGTATGTATGCATGTACAAATTGCAATAACAATGAATCTGATGATATGCATGAGTTGTTGTTTATTTATTTAAGTAGCATTATTACTACTTTTTTAGATATTTACAGAGGTTTACATTTTTAGTGTTGTTTTAATCTTACCTTGACTGAAAAATTAAAATACCTTATAAGCAATCGTTTGAAGAATATCTAATAATCTGTGTTTGGGCTTTGTACTTTTAAATTTATTTTTATTTTATAGATACATACATACATAGGTATAAATCTTTTGTTAGCGCATATCCACTAATTAATGTATAAATTAGTATTTTTATATTTATTCGTATACATACTAGTCATGAGCGCTACTAATACACACAAACACGCTCATAAAGTGAAGGTAAATGAAATATTTTTTGTTAAATTATTTCTTAATTGTACCTAGTATACAATGGAATTACACAAGCCAAAATAAATATGAACAATCAAAATGTTTGAAAGGTTGGTTGCATGCAATTTTTTGATTCTTAATAGTAAACGTAATTTTACATAAAATTAATTTTTACATTGGAAATGTCCATTTTTTACTTTATTATGTATACTATTTTAATTTTGTCTTATTAATTAAATTTGGTCAAAATTTGTTCATTTAAAGTTAGTTTATATATATATTAAGCTTATTTTACCTTATTATAATGTATTGGAATGGATCACATACATATATTTAAAAGGTAGATAATAAATTAATTTTAATGTAATTGAATTTATATTCCATGTGATAAAAAAAAATTCATGCAATTTTACCACCGCTCTTACTGATTTGTGACACGATTAGTGATGGAACATGAAATCGCCGTGGTCTAGTAGGTAGTGTGTTGGCTTATTAGAGGAAAGGCCCGAGTTCGAATCCCAGGTCAGACATCAAAACGAAAATATGAACATATTTCTTCTGCGACTTCCTCTCAGCAGATTTCTGGCAAAAAAAAACTCTGAGAGTAAATAAAATTGAACTGAAAAAGCTTCTCAAAAAATCTGTCGTTCGGAGTCGACTTTAAACTGTAGGTCCCGCCACTCATGTATAAAATTAACGCACACAACACGAGTGGTGTGAGAAGCTAGGACGTTGTACAATGGGTCAATTCGACCTTCGGGTACTGTACTTGTCACAGTTGACAAGTACACGTCCTCTAACCTAACCTAACCTAGCGATGGAACATCGTTCATAAAGACATTGATGTTAAGAAATATCGCTGATAAGACCGATACATCGATGTTTTATTTTCCTATCGTTAAATAACTAAATATAAAACCTAAAACATTTTAACTCATCTAAAAACTTAAAAACAATATTTTAGCGCAACGGCAAATATATGCTGCAATTTAGTCGCACCTACATACATACTCGTATCGTCATATGATTTCAGAAAAGTGCTAATAAAAATTTTTAAATCTACTTCTTGATTAATAAAGGTGCACAGTATCAAAATACATGTTCCTGTAAAATTTTACACTGATGTGTATAAAAATGATGAAATTGTGACAAGAATTTGAAATGATTTTTTATGTGAAAGCATAGCACATTAAGAAGATTTTTGCTTCTCTTATATTTTTAGTGTAACTTAAAGCTTTTACAAATTCCTTTGAAGATACTACAAATATATTATTTCAAATAAAAACTAACATTTTTACCAAAAATTATGGTCATGGTTCCAACCCCACATATTTCTCTGGCAGCTTCTCCCAGCGGATTTCTGCCAAAAACTCTGAGAGCAAATAAAAAGTTGCAGTCAAAAGTTTCTCAAATAATCTGTCATTCGGTTGCAACTTTAAACTGTAGGTCCAGCCATTCATGTATAAAATTAGCACACACAACATAAGTGCTGTAAAAATCTTGGTCGTAATCCTGATTGAAGGATTGCAATGACCAATATGTATGTATACAAAAAATTATTGATTTAAACGATGTCAATGGTTTCTTTGATTTTAGCGTCTTCAATAACAACTAGTGTAAAGCAAACAACTCAAATAAACACAGGCCCTAAAGCTCATAAGCATTCATTTTATGATGAACGATTTATAAGTTTTTCAATTTGAACGCCGACGTATCGTCCATCAAATCATCGATATCGATGTTTTACTCAGAAACATCGATGTTTAGATAATATCGATATATCGTTTGCACCCTAAACACGGTGCTTTATTTTGATGGATAAAATGTTCTGCCCTCAAACTATTACTTCGAAAGGCAGCTATAAAATATGTACATATGTCTGCAGAAGCTTAGAGCTAGCTAATAGTAATATAGTAGTGCCATCTGTGTGTGAAGTTGCCAAATAAATCTTTATTCGTACAAAAAAGGCAAAGGTTTATATTGTTGAACTTATTCTCATTCCCCAATGAGCCAATGCACGTAAACAACTATTTTGTTTCAAATTTATATTTGCTTTAGTCGCAAAGAAAATAAAAAGTTAACGCACTTTTTAACTCTCCTGTCAAAATAATATAATTTTATTCGCCAAATAATGAGAATGGAATGAAGAAGAAACTGGAACTTGTTATTAATTAATTCGGAATAATTGTCCTACTAGTTCTTCATATTGTATTATGTATGGGCCAAGGATATGTAT
Source organism: Sarcophaga caerulescens (assembly GCA_927399465.1). Classification (NCBI taxonomy): domain Eukaryota; kingdom Metazoa; phylum Arthropoda; class Insecta; order Diptera; family Sarcophagidae; genus Sarcophaga; species Sarcophaga caerulescens. The sequence continues at coordinate 68,034,558 of OV656866.1, forward strand.
GTCAATTTTAAGTTGAACAATATTTTGAATGACTAAATCGGTAGAGCATAAAATTTAAAAAACGATACTTGTGTCGTAAAAATAGACACTGTGAAGAACGATTTTAATTAGCCGAATTAAATGGCCTATAAATATCAATTATTACAAAACACTGTAGTATATTTGGGATTCCAGTTAAGTACTACTTAACTATCGTTATCGCACTTATAACAATGCCTAAAAATTTTCCAACAAATTACACGGTGCGACAGTGAAAATACACCCGAGTAACTACATAGTCCACGTTGTTCAGTTAGTTGAGTAGAACTCAAAAATAGCTTTTTTATATTTCTCGAACCCTCCAAACTTGTTTTATTTGACGAAAACTGTTTTTTTTTTTTACTTTACGCAGAAATTTTTGATCAAATCTGACAAAAATTACCGTAGTTATTATTTAAAGAGTCTAACAGTCGAATGATATTTTTGATGGATCTTGATTGTTTATCACAAAATGGGTCAATTTTACGTTTGCACGACTTCCAGAAGTCGGCTAATAATTGTGTTTTTGCAAATATTATTATTTCTCTTTGCGCAAACATTGATCAACTTCTGGAAGTCGTGCAAACGTCAAATTGACCCATTTTGTGATAAACAATCAAGATCCATCAAAAATTCCGAAAATTTTTGAACTAAAAGTTCATTTGATGAGATGGCATATATAAAAAATCTCACTCGACTGTTAGACTCTTTAAATAATAACTACGGTAATTTTAGTTAGAAGTCGCCGTAGTCTAGTAGGTAGTGTGTTGGCTTATTAGACGTAAAGCCAGGGTTCGAGCCCCAGGCCAGACATCAAAACAAAATACAAAAAGTATTTCTTCGGCGATTTCCTCTCAGCAGATTTCTGGCAAAAACTCTGAGAGTAAATAAAATTGCCATGAAAAGTTTCTCAAAAAATCTGTCGTTCGGATTCGACTTTAAACTTTAGGTCCCGCCACTTATGTATGAAATTGACACACACAACATAAATGGTGTGAGAAACTAGGTCAATAATCCTGACTGAAGGGTTGTAATGACCAATTATGTATGTATGTATGTAATTTTAGTCCGATTTGATCAAATGATGACCCAATCTCTTCACAAGAGAACAGACTTTATCACTTATCCTATATTTTTTTTATTAAAGTTTGCTACTATGAATGGACAAATTTGAAAAAATATGAAAAAAATTCGAATTTTCCAAGTTTACCTCATCAAATCTCATAGCATATTAAGTCGAATAATAGATATATGTATATGTCGAATAATAGATATATGTTTTAAAGGTCCGTTTCTACTCTTTCCAACAAGGTTTAAATTTTGGAAATCGGGTAAGAAATGTTTGAGTAATCCAAAAATTTTTGCGTAAAGTAAAAAAAACAGTGTTTGTCAAATAAAAAAAAGTTTGGAGGGTTCGAGAAATATAAAAAAAAAATATTTTTGAGATCTACTCAACAAAACTCACAACCTACACTATGTCATTAGCCGGGTGTATTTAATTTTTTTTTATTTTGTCGCATAGTGTTATAAAAACAATTTCAGAAATCGTAGCTTAAATACAACTCTTTTTTTTTTTTTGTTTTTTTATCAATTTTATTGTTACAGTAATATTTACATTTTTACAATAATTATATCTTAACTTTAAGAGATCAATTTATAAACAATTTTTCTTCTTAATCATTTACAGCAGTTTTTATAGACTTATTTTATTTTATTTTACATATCATTTATTTAAATTTGGGAAAAATTATCAAAAAAAAAAACCCATAAGTAGAGCGGTAAAGTTAGATGGTAAAAACAAATGATAAATGTTATTAAACTAATGCATTGATGTGTGGATAGCTAGAATATCTACAACGATGTTTAAAGTTTAGAGACAATATATTAAGTTTATCTTTAACTAATTTTATGTTAGACATAGAGTGCAATGTTTGTGTTGAAAAATGTATTGGCAAGTTATATATCATTTTAAGTAAATTATTCTGACAAATTTGTAGTTTTTTAACATGACAATCGGAGGTGACATACCAAACAGGCGCTGCATAGAACATTATTGAATGGAAAATTGTTTTTAATATAAGAAGTTTGTTGTGGATATTTAGTTCAGACTTTCTGTTAATTAACGGATACAATATTTTAATTGTTGTATTAAATTTGTGAACTATGTATTTTATATGCTCATTATATAATAATTTTTTATCCAGCATTACACCAAGATATTTAACCTTGTCAACCCAGGGTACAGATTCGGTACCAATAGTAACATTGGTTTGTGGTAGTAATAAATTTTTTCTTCTTCTGGTAAAGAAAATAGCCTGAGTTTTTGATGGGTTGATCATTATTCTCCATTTTTTAAAATAGCCAGTAACTATTTTAGTAAATACAACTCTTTTTAGTTCTAAACGATACATATTATGATCATTATTTTTTTTTCTTTAGTTAAGCGATCAAGGAGAACAATCGAAGAAATGATATATGTACATATAGTATTAAGATATTAAGAAAACATCTTACAAAATTTATTCATAACATTGAAATTGTATAGTTTATTTGTTTTTTTTTTTGTAGCACAAATTAAAAATAATAATATTATTAATCGTATTGGATACAATACATTCAATTCAACTATCTACGTGAACTTAAGTCATCTTTTTGAGAACTTTTAAACCTAAAACATAAAAACCTAAAACATGCTTAATCACAAAATCTTCTTTGAAAAGAATACTTTCTTCTTCTTTCTTCTTCTGATTCTATAAGTACATCATTTTGCAACGACTAACTATTACAAGACAGTGGTGTAGAAAATAATTGTTTCCGAATACAGATATTTAATTCCGTTTGTTGATTAAAAAATAAATACATTGAAAGTCTCAAAATATTAAAATGCTTTGATTTGCAGAAAAATTAAATATCTTTTACTGAACTACTATGACTATCTCTAAGTTGCTCAAATATATGTAGATAGTTTTTGTTATATTTTATACTTATTTATCAATGTTCGTATATTATAAAATATTAAAAATGACTCGCATGTTTCAGAATGGCACATATATAGGTGCAAAGTACAAAAAAAAAAAAAGGAAAAATTATATTTTATCAACTGACACTTTATGATCTAGTTTATACATAAGTATGCAAGTATATACAATACTACCTCTGTCTATAGTCCATTAACCGACACTGTATTGCATATTCTTATGCGGCATAATGTATTATGCTTTTGTTTTTCTTACTCTTTATTGATAAAAAGTACTTTTTATTACATTAAAAGTAAAATAAAATTACTGTTCATACATAGTATAAAGTAGACCTTCTTTTAGATGTACTACCTTAGTATATGTATGTTTGAATGTAATTACATTGTACCTACTGATTTTATTGATGCATCAAGCAACACTTGACGAGCATACAGTGAACAATAAAAGTTGTACACTTATCATAATTCCACCATTTTCTTGAATAAAAGGTATCTATAAAAGAAAGTTAAGGCTTGAAACCTGTACTTTAGTGCAAATTAAAACATTTTTCTCTAACATGAAAAAAAATCGTATAAAGAAAAAACATCGACAAAACTACAGATTATCAATATTTCTTGTTAAAAAAAAAACTTGTGCAGATAAGAACATTGTAAAATAATGGATTATCGTCAGCTTCTGTTATAAATAGAGATCTTCTTAGCCAGATTTCTTGTTTTTCCTGCGGGAATAGATTATCATATGTGCACCGGAGCCTTTCCAGTTTTCATATAAGCTCTGTTCGATTTACATAAGTGTGGGCTCTGGGAAAGCTGAGGCAAATCCTTTTTTTAAACAAACATTTTGGTTTCTTACATGGATTTTTAAATGTCATGACTCAATGCGCACAAATGGAATACGCAACTATGTCTTTACTGAAAGAAATATGCGCAAACTAGATTGTTTAAATATTTTGTAAATTAATTTGGTTTAATTTACTCATACAATTCACTTTTAATTTGTTAATTTTTGTAGCTACCAGTTACAAGTTTTCATAGTTATATTGTTTTTTTGCCTGAATTGGTAATCTATTATTTCGACGATTTGTTTTTTTACATTTGGCCCTAAATAGAAATGTTTTAATATATAATAATAATAAAGGTTTCAAGCTTTGATTAAATCTTAACAACAATAAAATTTCATTTTTTTTTTTTAGCAATATTTTGTTCACTGTATCTGTATTACTACATACTAACATACATACAATATTGAAAGTGGTTGTTGTGGCAAATACATTAAGAACGAACTCTTTCGTAGCTGGTGCAATATTGTTCCAAATTCCATTAACTGAGTCTGCAATTTATTTGATCCTACTGTAGCATCAATTACTATTTATTTAGGCCAATTAAAACAAAAGCTTGTGTCTTCAAATGGTCAATAACAGCACAAAACAACTAGCGAATGGTAAAAGAACAACAGCAACTGCATATTTAATTTCCTTTATACAGGTCTATTCGTTTCATCAGTACACTCTGCTTTCTATTATATTATTTTATTTTTAACTCTAATGCATTGACTACATACTTATATACTCGTACATATGTATATGTATATACATATGTAAGTTTGTTTTAATTGGTAAATCGACAGGTGTACAAACAACATTTTAGCAGTTGAGAAGAAATATTTAGCAAGTCAAAAAAATATTTTTTTAATAGAAGGTTAAATAGCTTTTTGCTTTTACTTTCAACATCATTAGTAATATGTACTCGTAAATTTCATAGAAGTATGAACTTAAATGTACTGTGCAAAAGGTACTCAAAAGAACGCATTACATCATAGACTTGCTTAATCTTTTAATTTGTTAGTTTTTGGGTTGTATACATATGGGCAATTTCGTGTCAAGTGACCTAAATTTTAAAATCGATGTCTTTCGATTTGGATGAAATTTGCACCAACGTTAGTACTATTGGATAGTAGGCCAGACAGTAATTGAAAAAAAAAAAAAAAAAATAAAAAAAAAATTAATTTAAAAAAAAAATAAAATTTTTTTTTTTTTTAAATTAAAAAAATTATTTTTGGAAAGATTGAAGAAATAGCTATCTAATAATTGCTAGGACCAATAGGTGAAAAGTTACTCACATTTTAAAAAAACCCTGTATGACCAAAATGTCCAACTTTGACCCCCTCTAACTCCGGCAGTTCTTGACTGATAGAGCTGAAAATTTGTGTCTGGTCAACTATCCAATAGTACTAACCTTGGTGCAAATTTTATCCAAATCGAAAGACATCGATTTTAAAAATTTGGTCACTTGACACGAAATTGCCCATATATAAAAGTACATAAATCACGCAAAACTGTTTTTCTATTACAACTTATAATGGGAGCACTAATTTTTTGTTTGTAAATAAATAAAAGTTCACAACACATAAAGTTCTCCGATATTATCATCCTTCAGTCAGGATTACGATGTAGCTTCTCACACCACATATGTATGTTGAGTGTGTGTTAATTTGATTTAAAACTGACGGGGGACCTATTGTTTAAGGTCGAGTTCGAACGACAGATTATGAGAGCAAGTTGCCGAAGAAATATTTTTTCATATTTCGTTTTCTTCGACATGTCTGACCTGGGGAGACCTTTACATGAAGCAGCAAGAAGATATATCCTCCAAAATGCCCAGAATTGCTCCTGTCGACAACTTGAATTTCTTGATTTTTAATATTAAACTACTAAAGAATTTTTATTTTAATGTAAACGTAAACTATTACATTTTTAAAATTGATTACTCAGAACTGAAGGATATTTTAGCGTAATAATCCAAATTACAAATTATCTAAAGCAAATAATCTACTCTTCAAAAATAAAAGAGATAATAATAAAAAAGAAAAATCCACCATTCATAGTGAATTTTAAATTTGGTTTCTTCAAAGTGTAGGAAATGCCTATCTGTACAAGCCATTGTATGTTGAGGGTCTAGGCGAGGGAAAAAGAAGGGTAGAAGCACTATCATAGGGTATAAGATCTCATCTATCGGCATATAACTTCCTTAACTTCTTCCAGTCCATTGCTTGGAGATGAATTAAGTTTGATACAGATTAGTTTATAACATCCTCTCTGCATCAGGATGACCCAGAGCATCTTTGTAATTTTTCCTGATTTGCCGTTGTTTCACAGTGCCTCTGCCACTTTTGCAGCGCGGTTTTCAACGCACTAAAAGACATTGTTGTCCAAGTTTCTGAAATTGAAATTAACTCTGTTAACTAGATTATTCACTCCAATGAGGAATGATTGACTTAATTGCTATGTTACTATTGGTAAAGATATTTAAATCTCTTGTGTTAAGTTTGTCAAGTTTGTATTGGCCCAGATCATTCACTTGGTAAACCGTATTATGGTGTGGTAAACGAAGGCCTGGTTTGTTTTCTGGTTCTTTTATATATAAGGCCTAAACCCATTTAATCTTCATGTTAGATCCATGATTGGACCAAGAAAGTCAATCGAGTATCACATAACGTGATTGATATGTTAGGCTATCATATTAGGATATTTAAGATCCTTCCAATTTCTCAATTATATTTTGGTCAATCCATTCTTCCATAGTTTCTAGATGTAACACCGTAAGTGTCGCTTCATACCTTTCCCGCCTCTTTAGCGGTTGGACAAAAAAGCATTATTCCTCCTCATCCCGTTTATTCATAATCCGCAGATTCTTTTAACCCTTTGCGACCGTATGTCTGCTCTCAGCCACCAAAGCTTTTTTACCATTCCAGTCGTATGTCTGCTCTCAGCCACCAAAGCCTTATTACCGATCTAGTCGTATGTCTGCTCTCAGCCACCAAAGCTTTATTACCGATCTAGTCGTATGTCTGCTCTCAATCGATAAGCTTTCGAAATTCGTTGAAATCGAATAATGTTTTAAAGTTGTGCTTAACTTAGATTTGGCAATTTCGCTTCTTAAAATATTTCAAAATAATACTCTAATAAAATGGCAAAAAAAAATAATAACTGAAAGAAGTGTTCCGTGAACTTGAAAGTAGCGAAGACGATGGCAAAGGGTTAAACTTTTGAATTATTCTAATATTGCATTTCTTATCTATGGGTATACACCACTGTGTATACTGTGTCATCTGCAGTGACTGATATGAATCGTTATTCTAATGCCCTTTTTCTGTCCTCAAGGTTAGCTAACTAAAGTTTTTTTTTTTTTTTGTCTTAACACCATGTTCGTTTCTGTCTTTAAAGCTATATAACTTACTCACATCTGTTTGATTTTGTTTTGATTATAAAGTAGGTAGTGTGCTAGACTATTAGCGTGAGGGTTGTGGGTTCGATTCATACCAGAGACTACACCGAGCATAAGATCGAAGTTACTCAACTCGTAAATAATTAAATATAATTTGTAATTACATTGTAATTAATATATAAATAAATAAAATAAAAAATACTTATTGTATTGTGAAGTCACAATTCTTATAAATTTTTTCGACTTTTCTAGCAAAGACAAGAGGTTTTAAATAATAATTCGTTAAAGAACATTAATTTTTCCAAATTATTAATGAATAAATGAAATCAGCAAAAGTTAATATTTTTGTATTTGGAACTCATAAAATAATTTCAATTATAATTCATCAAACCAATTGAACCACCGTCAATTTATCTCAAAGAAAAACTCAAATCATCAATTAACCAATTAATAATTAATTATTGAAAGCCAACATATTTTATATACGTGTGTACAGTACTATTCGGTTATGTGAATACATATGAATGTTACAGGAATCTATATATGTACCATACATATGTTCATTGACTCATAATATATACTCGATAAATTTAACCACTTCGTTAGCTAATAAATTTCCTGCTTATGAAAACAGTATCATCGGAAAAGATGGAGCATGGCTGATGAATGAGGGCATATCCGACGTGTACAAAGACACGAATACAAAATTGGCCCAAATATATTCACTGACTATGACCTTCGGCCAGTAGTAGAATAGTGGCTTTGCGATGTTACTACGAACATTTAAACTTATTTACCAAATTCTCGTCGAATGTCCTTTAGCTGACTTGCATCAATCTGTGTGTTTGTTCAACAGTTTTGTTTTTCTAAGGCCAAATTGATGTTTCGGAATAATCCTTGTCTTGTATTTAAGTTGGTGTAAATTTAAAAACATCAGAAGTTTTCGGTACAGTATTTGCACCGATGAGAACAAATTTATCAGGCTGGATGATTTTGATACCTTATGATCTTTGTCAGTTTAAAATTATCTTTTGATAAGTGCATCTTTTGATTCGTCAGGATAATATTTAAAACGCAGAATAACATTAAAAAAGAAAAGCAAAATCCCGCAAATATTCAAGACAACTTTATTAAAATCTTATTATTGATTTTGTCTTTTGTTCGCAAATTACAGTAATAGTGTTCGAAATCTTCCATACTTAAAACTTAGGGGGACAACAATGATTAAATTAGTAAATTGCCCGTTTCATTGCATAAATTCGGGCTGAAGACGTCTTTCAGGTGGTCAACAACCAAGTTACCCTTCTCAACATTATTTGTCACCGAACCTCCAGTGGAGTCTTATAAAGCGAACTGAAATAAAATAGGTCTTTTAACGTCTTTAATAGTACAGCACAACCCATTTATTCCAAATATCTCGAAAGAAAAGCCTTTCTTTGATATTCTATAATTTCTCTGAGTCATTTAGTACATTTCTTCGACCTGATTTTATATTAAAGGAATCTGTTCTGCCGCCACTCAAGGAAACCTGTCCATATTATCGTAATGGGGATGATTACCAATATGAGTAGGAACCATAGACGTAAATCAACCTGGATTGGAATCCAACCTAAAGCATGCAACCTCTAAATTTCACTGTTACTTAATTTTTTCCGATTGGTGGTGTTTAGGTATATCACATTTATCGGTTCCGTATAAGACGCTGCAGAAATCGCATGCAATAAACAGCTTATAATTTGATCACAGTGTTGACAATTAAGGCATTAGACAAGATCTGATCGTAAAAGTAATTAACTTAATTTCACTTAGTTAGACTATATTTCACCTACTTTTAATTCCTTTCATCTCCGCAATCCTCTAAAATTTTTACCTAGCTTGAAAATAGACAAATGCCAAGGGCTTAAGCTTTACCATTATTATAGACACCTGCGAAAAACTAATAATGGTGAAAACTGGCATTATTAACTAGGGTATCAAAGTAACAATCTTTTCAATATATAAAATCGACCAATTTAAAAACAATGAAACCAATTCTACGTATATTAGAAGATACCTATTACACCACAAAACCGGACAAACGGATAGACTCCGTTCAATGCTGAAACTATTAAGAACATAGCAATAGCAATCTTTTTGCGGTAAACCTAATAACTGGAGTGCATTGACAGTAACTGGTGTTCAAAATGCTGAAACCGCTATAATTTTCACATTCCCTGGAATTTGTTAAGAAAGGATATGTTTGGCTGATATTCCATTCGCATGGATGTCGATCCTTACACTACATTTCATCAATATCACATTGAGATATTCAACAAGTACATAGACTCCCCATTAAATTTTGAAATGAATATGTGCAGATGGTAACAGTTATTTTAAAATAACAGTTATTCTTAAATTTATTCAACCCAACGTCACAGGTATACAGATACGTCACGGTTTTGACGTTTAACCCTCACTTAGAAAGGGACAGCAAATATTACCAAAAAAGTATTTCTGTCCCTCTCTGACTGCCTGTCTGTTTTGTTTGTGTTTTTTTTAGATTTCGGGGTGGATTTTTATTATTCTATTTTGGTAGAAATTTTTGGTATTTTTGTAGCATATTAGAATAATTTTGAAAAGAGATGAACCGTTTTATTAGGGAAACGTAATTCGGAATTAATGTATTTTTTATGACAGCTTTCATCGGTCGTCACTGACTTAGTATTTAACCAATTTAAAGGTATATTCACAAATTCCTGAAACAAAAAGTTTTGAGTATATATTTTGTTATATTTTTATTTTTACTTACCTTTTGCACACGGAACTTTTTCAGTGTGAAGGGAAATTGCTAAGAATTCGATTAATAATGAAAAAATAACCGAATTTTAACTTTTTCATTCAAGAAATTAATAAATACTAGTAATATACACAAAGTTCTAAAAGAACAAATTTTTATAAGCAATATGTCTTATTTCATCTTGATGTATTTAACTGCTTACTTACCTTTTGCACAATAATCTATATTCATTCTGACCAAAAACCAGTCACATTTCGATTAATATTTAAATATTTAAGAACTTTTAAGATTTTCATTGAAGAAATTAAAAAATATTCCAAATTTACCCTTTTTTAACACAAAATAAATGTTTATTTACATTTAATTTTTCCACTTTATCCGCCAGTTTTCACTCTGTATATCTGTTGCTTCTAACGCATTTGCTTTGCAAAAACTTTTAACATTTTTTTTCTCCCTCTACGAGGAGGGTTAAAACTGCTGATTTAAGCGTTTTTCAAACGTCATAATTGTCGCCACTGGTTACACTGTGCCAACGTAGCAAACGACCAGTCTTACTTTTGCAAAGGAAGGAATTATTTCACATAAAGTTCAACCTTCATGCTCTAAACTCTTATAGAACTTCCGTACGTCTTTTCTATTATTTATAAAACAAAGACGTAGTTAAACTTCCAAAAACTAAATTATACGATAATTTTACATTTAAGTTTTTATAGGACAAATTTAATCTTTTAAAAAGTAACGATACGTGTCGTAATTTTATTAACATATGTACTCGTATGTATACATAAATACATATATGAAATTGTTTATATAATTTATATTATGGGCTAATTAGACAAGTAAGTAAATAATAATAAATAAGTAAATATTTGACCGATCCCGATCTATAGTTGGCCAGTTTTCAAGTTTTCACAAAACTTAAACCCAATTCAAAAAACTTTTAATTATTCAAAACGAAATTAAAAAACTAATAAATTTTTCTTCTACTGCCTTACAATACAATAATAATTAAGAAAGGTTGCACACATTATTCAATGATCTGTCATTTAAAAAATGATGGATAATACTATGTTCAGACATGCACTTATATTGAGTAAATCGCAATAAACGGCATTATTGATCTCAATATTTCATATAAAATGTCAATTAATTATTGCTCAATATATTCATAAATTGTTATAATATTGATTAAAACTTGAAATACAGCACTGTCATAAGTACGTTCAGTGAGCATATTACAATTTTCCGAACACTTTCTATTGATACTTGACAACTCAAATATCAACAACGACAAACAAAAAAAAAAAAAAATAAAAACAATGTTGTTGAAACAACCAGCTGTTTTGTTTACCAGCTGTCAAATGAATATTGAATAAGCAGCTGAACTGCGAATATTGTTATGTCTAAACACTTAAAATATTGTAATCAATAAACCGAATATTGACTCAATAAAAGTGCATGTCTGAACATAGTATAAAGCAAATTTCTAATTTAAAGCAATAAAGAGGTGCAAACTGTGCCTCCCTAGCTAAAAATACTTTTAAATCAAGTCATATTTAGTTCACTAGAATTATTAATCGTGTGAAGTTCAAGATGCTTTTACGGTAGATAATTTTGTTAATAAAGTGAATAAATCATTACCCATTGAAATTAGAGTGGCCATAAGAAAATACTAGCTTTATTCAAACAATTGTGAATTGTTAAACACAAACGTTATTAAACTATTAATTGCTATAAACATACACTTGTGGACACACAATAAAAAATGTTTTGGTACGGAATTTTGATATCAGACTTAAAATTTAAGTGGACACATAATTAAGTTATCTGAAAAAAAAAACATTGAAAATTTAATTTAATTGCTTTATTTTTCACCCAAACTATTTTGAACCTTTAATATTTTGTGGGGTACCCTTTTTGGCGTATTATTTCAGTACATCTTATTGCCATTGAGTTGATTAAATTGCGACACCGCTCAGGACTAATGTTATTCCATTCTGCCTGGCTAAGCTGCCAAAGTGCTTTTTTGATGCTAGGCTTTTTGGATGCAACTGCTCGTTTTACGATCCCCCAAAGATTTTCAATAGGGTTCAGATCGGGACTTTGATCAAGAACCCTTATTTTTTCCTCAGCAAACTTTTACAAAAATGAAAAATTTGCATAAGTGACTTAATTGTGTGTCCACAAGTGTATATATTTAATAACATTTTGCAAGTGATTGTTGCTTTTAATATCTTAATTTTATATTACAATGAAAGCTCTAATAAACGGGCACCTTCCGTCGGCGACTATTTTGTCTGCCAAGTGGAGATGTCCGCTTGTTGGAGAGAAATAAAAAAGAAAATATTTTAGTTTTGTTTGATATTTATTGGCATATGTTTTTTAAAACAATACATTTTACATGGGAGAAAAAAAATTCCAGAATATTTTTTTATTTTAACTTTACTTCATTTTCTTTCATAATTTGCTCCTCATAATAAATACTTTAAGTGTTCATATGCAGTGTAGCCTTCTTCTGAAAACTTCATTGAACATCTAATTTCTTCTAATGGTTCTTTAAAAGAGGATATTTTGTTTGGATGTTCTTCTACGGTGCTTATATCATTTTCTGATGAACTTAAATTCACTTCTTCAACGAAAACTTCTATATCATCAGATTCTTTTAAAAGGTTTTCATTAATAGTTGTAAACTTAACACAATCTAAGTTTTGTCTTGCCAACCTTGAAAGAATAGACAAAGGTATGTCTTCCTCTGCATCTAATTCTACAGAATTAAAATTTTGTATAAATCCTGCTTTCCCAAAACAGTTTTTTATAGTTTCGGGTGTTACCTTTTCCCATGATTGTTTAATAAAATGCAAAGCATCCAAAACGTTAATTGTCCCTTTTAAAGTTTTTTGCAGAATCATTATACTCAATGCCTGACAGTAAATTTTGTATGATATCAGTTCTATAGTGTACCTTAAAGTTTTGAATAATACGCTGATCTAAACTGAAGTGGTATTGGCAAACTGAAGTGGTATTGGGGGGGGGGGCAAAAAAAAACAATTTTAATATTTTTTAAGATTATGTCTTTAGGATGGGAAGCAGCATTGTCAATAAAATACTATTTCTTTTTTCTCTTAACATTTTTCTGTCAAACTGCATGAGCCATTCAGCCATAATATCGCCAATCATCCAAGCCTTCTTGTTATGCTTCCAGAATGCTGGTAAATCTTTAATTTTCATATTTTTAAATGCTCTATGTCGAGCGGCTTTTCCAATTACCAATCATTTTTCTTTTTCCCCTATCATATTTACACAAAATAAAATTGTAAGCCTCTCCTTAGACAGTTTTCCACCGAAACACTTTTCCGATTTCAACGCCATGGTTTTGTCTGGTAAAGCACATCAGCGTTGTATGTAAATGTCCCTGGGTTCATATCTAGATAATATCAAAGGAAGTTTTTCTTTAAATTCTGTAACATCTGCCTGATTAACGCTTGAAGCTTCTCCAAAAATGCACTTAAAATTGATGGAATGCCTTTTACGCCATTTCTGCAGCCATCCATCAGAAGCAGAAAAGACATTATAGCCCGATTTGTCCGCTATTTCCTTTGCTTTTATGATTGGGCCAGATATAGGAATGTGAAGGCATCTTGCTTGTTCAAACCATTCAAAACCAAAACCAAAAAAATCATAAAAACCTCTTTTTCTGATTTGTATTTATTGTTCCAGATTGCCATTGTGATCGAATAGATTCTCTTTTTTGAAATTTTTCCAGCTTGAGTTTTTCCAATGTTAAACCTTTAATAGAAAACAATATTGTTTTCAATCGCTTAATTTGTTTATTTATTAGATTTAAATGTAAAATAGCTCTTTGCTATTTCACGCACTGATATTTTTTCCTTGTCTAAAACATTTATTATTTCCATTTTCTCTCTTAATGATAATAACTTTTTTTGAGAAGCATTTTAGATTTGTTAAATTTGAATTAAATAACTTTAATAAATTCTAAATACTCGTATGAATATAGACTGACTTGTGTATTGCAATTTAATTCTTGGAAGGGGTATAACAAAAATTTTTGTTTCCACCCTGTTGTTTTATGCAAACGGTTCTAGAGATTTAAGTTTTGTCCGTTTAATAGAGATGTCCGCTTATAAGAGCTGTCCGCAAAGGGAGCTTTCACTATACATAAATTACTGTTATTCTATAATTTATTTTGAATACATTCTTTTTTGTCTTTTTTAAAAAAGATATTCATACAGATTACTTTAATATTTCTAGGGACTGAATTTCATTGTTAAAGGAATCAAACCGATCTTATAAAGGGTGATTTTTTAGCTATTATCTTTTTGGCAACACTGAGCTGTTTAAAGCTAACTCACGTTTCGTGTTTTGTTTCACTGTCAAACATCTTCAGTTTGGTCTATAATTTAACCATGAATCGTCTTACAAACGAACAACGCTTGCAAATCATTGAATTTGGCATCATTGGACCGTATTTCTTCAAAGATGCTGCGAATCGTAACGTAACTGTGAATTGTGAGCGCTACCGTGAGATGATATCCAACTTTTTTTGCCCAAAATGCAAGAGCTTGACTTGCATGACATGTGGTTTCAACAAGACGGTGCCACATGCCACACAGCACGCGTAACAATGGACTTGTTGAGAGGCGAGTTCGGTGAACATTTTATTTCACGTTCGGGACCGGTCAATTGGCCGCCTAGATCGTGCGATTTAATGCCTTTAGACTATTTTTTCTGGGGCTATGTTAAAGCTCATGTCTATACAGACAAGCCCGCTTCAATTGACGCATTAGAAGACAACATTGAAGCATTTATTCGTGAGATACCGGCCGAAATGTTGGAAAGAGTATGCCAAAATTGGACTAAGCGGATGGACCATTTGAGGCGCAGTCGCGGTCAACATTTGCATGAAATAATCTTCAAACATTAAATTATATGGACCGTACTATCGATTCAAATAAAGATTTCATGCATTTTTCTGAATTTTATGTGTTTTTTTTTTTGAAAAATGTTCCTATAGCTCTTAAAAAATCACCCCTTATAAGGAATCAGATAATATCATATTTTATTTCGAAATATGTATAACTTTTGTCTTAAAGCTGTTTGTGCGGTCATATCTAATCGTGCATAGCAATTCTATCAAAACGCATGCAGTAATGAAAATAAAATTGTTACGTAGCTGTTCAGTTTGGCCTTTTGGCAATCGTATATCAATGAAGAAAAATAGAAATGATTTTAAAATATAAAACTTTTATTTTACGAAATGAAATAAGCGACGTTATCTAAATTTCTTATTGGTTTAATTTTTTTTTGTTTTATTTGTTTAAAAAAAATATATATTTTATTAATGGAAATATTCTTGGATCTTCTTTATATGTATAGTAAACCAACCATACATACATACATATGTATATACATACATACTTATATATTAAAATATTAAAGTAACAAATTGTTTTCCCTGCTTTTGAAAAAAAAAAATATATTCGAAAAGATGTTTGTATGTATTTTCATTTATACAAATTACTAGAACTTTTGAAATGTTGCCAAATATTGTTTTAATGGATGCTTATACCTTAAAATACAATACAAATAGAAAGCAACCGTTTGTGTGTCTGTGTGTGTGTATATGTATTTTTTTTTAACTACATACATACATACTTATTTCAATGGGACACAAATCTATACCACACACTATACACGGAGCAAGACAACATTTATAATAATTTTATTTATTTTCTAGAGAAAGAAAAATTATAGTGTGATAAAGATCGAATAAATTTTCTAATGGTTCAATAGAAACAAAAAAAAAAAAAAAAACATTTTTGAAAAAGTCACGTGTATGAGTTCAACAAGTGTTTAATAAATAAAAAATCAAATAAAATTGTCTTTTCATGATCATGATGATTGGAATTTAAAATGTGGGCGTTCGGTTCTTCGTACATTTGCCGGTCTAGACCAAAAGACTTCATACATAAATTTCTTGTTATGGAGAACATAATTCATTAATAAATCATTGATGGCATATAATCAATAATAATATCAGTTTTAATTAAGAAAATCTTTATTAAATCAAATTACAAATTAATAAAAGCTTGTAAATAAGTATTGTATATAAAAATTATTCATTCAGTCAGGTTTTCTAAATCAAAACCGTCATTTTGGATGACAAATTATGTGATGATGACATCCGCGGAATAACATCTAAACAATTGAGATTTAAGCGCTTTTCTCTACAGTACTGTTCTTCGAAGCACTACATATAAATGTAAACGATATTATGCCACAAAATAGCTTGATATTCATACTTAAAGACTTCTGTCATTGTCTGGAATTTTCACATTGACGCAAAATTAATAGAAATTGAACTGTAACTGTTCGAAATATATTGGATAGTCTCGCTTATGTCCCCAGATCTATTTTCTCATAGAATCTACTGGTTCTGTCCGGGGGATATTTAAGGACAGACCTATCAGCCACTCGATTATTGATTTTATGTTATGTTTGCCATTTACCTAACCACAGTCATCAAAACTCTGTTCTTCAGTACCTTGTGCAGCGGACTTAAATTCAACAAAGTTTCCTGGGACAGGTTTTTATGTCCCCTGTAATATACACGCCGTAAATAAGTCGCCGTAGTCTAGTAGGTAGTGTGTTGGATTATTAGACGTAAAGCCCGGGTTCGTATCCCAGGACGGGCATCAAAAAACGAAATATGAAAAAAAAGTATTTCTTGGGCGATTTCCTCTCAGCAGATTTCTGACAAAAACTCTGAGAGTAAATAAACCAGCCATGAAAAAGTTTCTCAAAAAAAATCTGTCGTTCGGAGTCGACGTTAAACTGTAGGTCCCGCCACTCACTCACTCAAATTAACGCACACAACATGAGTGGTGTGAGAAGCTAGGCCGTAATCCTGACTGAAGGATTGTAATGGCCAATTATGTACGTATGTATCCAATTCCATTTGAGTTGTTTTCAGATTTGCTCTGCCTGCCCAAACAATGTACTTATACCACTATTAGTCTGGCTATCATGGTATGCATCAAGTGCATAATTCTTGAGTTATATCTGCAGGATTTTTCTGCAAGTTTTTTGCATATTATTACGGTTTGTCTGGCTTTTCTGATACGCTCTCTATATGAGCCCTCTATGTCAATTTACTATTCAGTTTTATGCCCAGATATTTTACCTTCATTTTCTGTAATCACACACTTCACATTCAAACACTTTTGAACGGTTCTCACTATATCTACAAGAACAATCTCAGTAGACCTGCCCAAAAAGCGTGTTTCTTTTTTAATATCCCACAACTGTATGTCCACAACTTTCTCAAGCATATACAACATTGTCTTGCTCAAAAACGCACTAATGTACCTTTTTTTCGGGACAATGTAGCATGAAATTTCGAAGGACAACATAATCTATTACTTTCTACACGACTTTGCGATCTAACACCTCAAAACAATAATACTACTGCCGCTATGCTTTACCGACTTAACATTTTATTATGTTGTTTTTTCAGTTTATTGGATATGTACTATGTGCGCAATTAAAAAAGAAAAACGTAAAGAGAGTGTGTGCGAAAGAGAGCAATGAACAAGTAATAACCCTGCCGGCAACTCAACTAACTTTTAATGCATTATAAGTTAACTTTTTCTCAGCTAGTTGTGGTTGACTCTTAGATTATTTTTAATGGGGCCAACTGACTATTTTAACATGGTGGTGTCTTTGGCAGTAGTCAATTGCCCGACTCTGCATAACTTTTTAACTAACTTAAAGTCAGTTATATAATAGTTAACTTAAAGTTAACAAATTTTTAACTAACTTAAAGTCAGTTAACAATTTTTGCCAAAATCGGCCACAACTGACTTCTTGAGCTTCTAAATAATGGTAATCCATCTATATTTAAATCAATTATAATTTTTGGCAATCGAGTATGTCACTTGTACAATGGGTCAATTTCGACCTCCGGGTATTGTACTTGTCTTAACGGACAAGTACACGTCCTCTAACCTATGTCACTTAAACACCTAAATATTTCTTTTCTTATCCCAAAGTGGCAATACACGCCCGGAAAAGCTTTTGTTATTTCTAATTTGTCACGTTTGTGTTTAATAAATGAATTAGCACTTAAAGGCACATCCAAATTTTCTTCGACCAATATTTTTAATAGTTCTTCGAAACACTCGCGAGATGGCCTATTTTTAAAATACCAATCTCCAATTTTTTCTTTAAAAGTCTTTTTTTCGTCAAATTGTTCATTGGATGCACTAATGCTTTCAACACTTTCTCCATCTAGAAAAGTATGTTTGGAGAAAAATGGGTGTTTCAATGGATTTGAACTATTATTTTTTAATTTATTTAAATTATCTAAATTATTAGTTTTTAATTTGTTTAAAAATTTATTTTTTTCTTTTTTAAAAAGTCTTTTTAAATTTCTTCTACTTGTGCCACTCATTTTAAACAATAAAAATTATATAATTTTTGAAGCTACAATAGCACTTAAACGAATTCAAATAGTAAAAAATAGAGAATAAAAAAACAACGGTTTCATTTTGAATAAATTCTGCATAACATTTCAATTAGCTATTAGTTAATCTAAAAATAGTTCAGAAAAAGGTGCAATTGAAAAAACAATATTATCAGAAATAGCATAAACGTTTTAAATTATGGGGAAATTCTGCCTAACATTGTAGTTAGTTTATAATTAGTCTCATCATCAAAAGTCTGATCTGGTAAAAGAGAGAACAGAGAGAAAACAAATCTCACAAACAAGAAGCTCTCAATAATAAATAAACGTTTCGTATTTGGGTGAGTTTTGCATAACATTGCAGTTAGCTTATAGCAAAGAATATGGATATAAAGAATGCGCATCATGTAGAAGTAAAATTTCTTATGGCGGGATGTACCAGTAAGACCCGCTCTCACCAAAATCTCTTTTAAAAATCATTTCTTGATGAGGGAGGGAAGACAGAAGAAAAATAAGCACAAACAAAGAGCGTAACAATGTGTTGCTCTCATCGTACGTATGTATATGTGTATGTACGATTATGTATGTATGATCGTTTTTATTGTTTGACCAAAGACTATAAATATGTAAAGATGTTGCACACAGTGTATTTAAAATTGACAAAATTTTGTGTTTCTTTCTTATGAGGGGGGTAGGTAACAGGGAAAGCTAAATTGTCGTTCTCACTCTCATGTTAACTGAGAGAAAGAAAACAAAAAAGACTCAGTACACTTATTGTACTCAGAGAACTTATTATACTTAGAGAACGTATTGTTTTTTTCTCTAAGCAATTTATTCTCATATGCGTGTATACGTGTGTGTATACATACATTGCCAAATAAAATAATAAACAAACTGAAAGAATTTTTGTTTTCACAAAATATATGTGAAAATAGCCTGTGGAAAAAATATTACCGTTTGTTATATTGTAGGGTAAGAATATGTGTTTTATTGTTGTAGAAATGAAATTATATCGATTCGCACCGAATTATAATGTTATTTTTTAGACTATTCAATTATGTATGCACATATTTACCATATGTGTCTATTTTTGTATAGAATGAAGTTGTAATAAAACGAATGCTTTTTTTGTTTAGTATTTATTAAATTTATTTATCATTTTAATGGTTCAAAATTTTAACTTTTTCCATGCTGGATAATTTGCATTTGTATGTTTCCCATGTGGAATGCTTCCGTAGTAAAACAACAATTAGTAAATTAAGCATCTCCATTCTGTGTTTATAACATTCGTTATTTTCATCAAACCAAGGAATAAATTGTATTTTTTGTGCATTTTTTGTATTTTTTGGCCAACTACAAATGTTTTTTTTGTTTTTTATAGATTTATTTTCTAAAAAAATTTTTTCGAAGACTTATATGAATTTTGCAAACTTCAAAAAAATAAATCAGATGGAGCGCACAAACTTCCAAATTCGGAATCTTTTATATAATATTTTGCATGAACGAACATTTCTGAAGGATATGACAAAATTTGCGCTGGTTTGATTATATCCACACGACATTTAACGCAAGATATTCGTTGAGCTATGTAACCAACAAAATATCGACTTGATGTTAATTCAATTGGCACATTGTTGGACGTAAAACAATCGGTGCCTTCATTAAAATATTCTTTATTTTCATCGTATATATCTGCGACATCTATATCAGGGGTATGTGTACTTTCTGATATATTTCCAGTCCTATCAATATCTTCTAAAAATATGATTTTAATTATATATTATATTTATTAAACGTTTTGTTTGAGCATGCACTACAATTTTTAAATTCACAATTTTTATAAAACAATTTTTCAGTTTTTCAGTTTCAAATGTCAACACAAAATGTGAATTTTTTATTTCGGTGCGAATCGATACAGTTTCATTTCTACAACAATAAAACAAACGGTAATATTTCTTTTCCACAGGCTATTTGCACATACATTTTGTGAAAACAAGACATCTTTCAGTTTGTTTATTATTTTATTTGGCAATGTGCAAGCACACACGTATACACGCATATGAGAATAAATTAGAGAAGAGAAGAGAACAATATGTTCTCTGAGTATAATATATTCTCTGAGTACAATAAGTGGCAGTAGCCGTACTGCCATCGACAAATTTGGCACTGGCAGTGTAACATCTTCATATATTTATAGTCTTTGATCTCATCGCGATGAGAGCAAAGAATGAGAGCAACGAATTGTTACGCTCTTCGTTTCTGTTTACTTCCCTCCTATCTTTTTCCCCCCGCGTCATGAAATATTTTTGAAAAATATTCCAAAATATGTTAAGATGCACATTCTTTATACTTTATTTTCTTTGCTTATAGTTAGTCTAAAAGAGTTACAGTTGAACTTCTATAATTTGAACTTCTATTACTTGAATTTTCTATAAGTTGAAGCACAGCAACAGCATCTTGGGGAGAAATTCTATCAGGTTTTGCTTCTTTATCTTGAAGTTTCTATAAGTTGAAGTTTTTTTCTGGATAATGGTGATTCAATTTATAGAAGTTCGACTGTATCTAAAAGTGTGTTATTTTCGTAGTCGAATACCAAATTCTAAGGAAGTGCTACATTAAATTGTAGTTATATTATAGTCAATCTACAAAAGTTAACTTAAAGTGCACTACTTACGTAGTCGACTACAAAATTGCTTGCAGGGAAGTCAATTAAACTCAAGTCAATTAAAAACTCAAAGAAAACAAAGTGAACTGAGTGATGTTGTTTTATTTACTCGTACAACTTTTAACGTCGCTTTTTTCCTAATAGAAAAACAGGAATTTGCTTGAGTTTGTATATGTATGCGCATAGCTGCTATACTCCATAAGCACGAGAGAGTAATAAGGTAAATACAATATACACTAGTGGTAGAAACTAAAGCAACTGACTTAATCTTTGACATTTCCACAGGTATGTATTAGGTAAAAAAAACAAACCTGAGAATTTTTAAAGATAGCTATTTCAAATCTTTAAGGTCTTACTAATTTATTAAAAAAAAAAAGAAGAAATTAAAAGAAACAATGAAATGTTTCAAATTAAGGTGGCAAAAACTAAATCAACTCATATAAAATTTGGTTTAATTTCTTAAATATCTTAACAAATATTGGAATATCCTACATTTTTTAAAAAACATTAGCTCATCTGGGAGGCATTGGAGCTGTCATTATCATTACGCTTTTTATTTATTTCAAGTCTATAGTCCTTACAGACTATTACATTTTATATCGTTATTATTATTTCAATACAAAAAATATATGTAAATACAACATTGAAGTTATTAATTAAATGAGTTTAATTGTAAAATTATAGCTTTTTTTAATGGATTCCAAATTTTTGTTAAAATCTATATGAAGGTAAAGATTATTAAAATCATTACAGATTCTACGAAATGGATCAAAGTTCGCATAGTTAGTTGTGTAATATTTTATATGTATTTATGAAATTATAGTATCTTGTTGGACGAACAGTTACTCTTATGTAAAGTTTTTTCAGAAGAAATTGAGAGTTGATAACACCATTAATCAGCTACAGAAGAAAGACAGCATTTAGCATTTTACGACGGCTTTTTAAAGATGGTAATTTAATGAGTGCTAGGCGTTTTTCATAATAAGGTAACCTTTTATTAGGATCCCATCCATTCCCTAAACCACGAAGACAAAATAATGAGAACTGTATTTGAAATGATTCGATTTTGTCAGAGTGTACAGCGTATTGAGGGTCCCGTATTACAGATCCATATTCAAGAATTGGGCGAACCAGTGTGGTAAACAATTGTTTGGTAACATAAGGGTCAGAAAACTCTTTAGCCCATCGTTTGATAAATCCCAGGATACATGTAGGTTTGCTAAGAGTTGATGTAATATGATTTCTAAAGTCCAATTTACAATCGAAAGTTATTCCTAAATCGTTTAAGGGATTAACTAGTTCAAGAACAACACCATTCGTTGTATAAAATAAATTGGTTGGAGATGATCTAGCGAAGCACATATATTTACATTTTTTAACATTCAGCTCCATTAAATTAGTACTACACCAAGAGGTTAAGTAGTTAATATCATCTTGTATAAGTACACTAGAGCCCCGACATGCGTCGTTAATGGGGACCGGTGAATTGCGACGCAAATCGAAACAACTTTTTCTATACAAATGCATCGAAATTTAATTCATTGGGACCAAGAATTCAAACGAAAGCAAAATGAATGAATAATGAAAACATTTTTCATTATTTTATTTAGTTCAACAAATGTTTTTTAATTATTATAAAGAAATAACAA
The DNA here is from genome assembly GCA_927399465.1 of Sarcophaga caerulescens. Taxonomy (NCBI): domain Eukaryota; kingdom Metazoa; phylum Arthropoda; class Insecta; order Diptera; family Sarcophagidae; genus Sarcophaga; species Sarcophaga caerulescens. Next base: position 68,057,349 of record OV656866.1, read on the forward strand.
AACAATAAACAGAAGTTGCAAGAATTTTAAAATACAAAAAAAAAATTCTAAATATGTACCACAATACAAATACTAAAATGGTAGTACTCAATGCTGCAAGAAATAAATTAAACATACGTTTACGTATGTAGCGTCACAAGTCGAAATTTAAACGACGCAAGTTGGGATTCAAACGACGCTAATCGAATCGACTCCAATCGGGGACGAAACGACGGAAATTTAATCGACGCGAATTGAAATTGCAACAACGCAAGCTGAGTTTTGTCAATTTTTAAAAAGCGACGCAAATCGAAACGACGCAAATCGGGTCGACGCAAGTCGGGGCTCTAGTGTACTTGGTCTTCAATGTTATTAAATGATAAAAATATTTTAACATCGTCTGCATACATTAATGTGCTTGAATTTTTGATAACAGATGGGAGATCATTTATAAAAAGAGTAAATAGGAGCGGTCCAAGATGACTACCATGTGGTACGCCTGACAGTAAATCAATAAAGTTAAATTGCGTATTCCTGAATTTAACGCACTGCTTTCTGTTTACTAAATACGATTTAATCCAATTTAGTAATGATGAACTAAAACCAAGTTGATTAAGCTTATGAACGAGTAAGTTATGATTTACTTTATCAAATGCCTTACTAAAATCAATATAAATGACGTCAGTTTGTTTGCCTTCAATAAATCCATCATTTACCAAAGTTGTAAATTCAAGAAAATTTGTGATTGTTGATCGAGACTTACAGAATCCATGCTGGGATGCTGATAAAATAGACGATGCTTGAAATGATAGTGTATCACATAAGAGGTTTTCAAATAATTTCAGTATAATGTTGAGTTTAGCAATTCATCTATAATTTGAAATATCAGCTTTTCTACCCTGATTTATAAGGTGGAATTATAAATGATTGTTTCCAAAAGGCGGGAAAATAGCCCAATTTATGCGATTTGTTGCATAAATAAGTTAATGGTGTATTCAATAATTGAGAATGGTGTTTTAAAATACTACCAGGAACCCCATCAGGACCGATTCTTTTGGTTGTTTTGCAACTTTACTGAAGCGTAAAAAAATTTAAAAGAGTTCACATTGAGGAAATATTTGACGAAAAACAGTGACCATAAAATATTTTAAGGGTGCAAAACAAAATTCTGACAAATCGAATTTGCTTGCTAGTAAACAAAAATTAAATATGTCCCACAAAATGTTAATATGTCCCTTAAAGCAATAATTTTTATTTTTTAAATAAAATTAAAAAATAAAACTTTTTGAAAAGAAAAATAATTATTTTAATTAAAAACGGAATTAATTTGATCTTAAAAGAAATCTTACGTTAAATACAGATGATGGTGTTAACATTTTTCACAATTTTTCTTTAAATCTATCTGGTTTGAAAGTTGTTTTAGAAATTTCTATATTAGCAATATAAAAGAAATCAAAAGATTGGTGACATAAATTCAATGTTCTTAACCCATTTCAATTTGTTTCGTTTTGGATGTTTCAAGAAGATATTCATTAAAAGAATTACCTTTGTCCTTATTGTGTATTATAAAATCTCCATTTTAGGTTTTTAATATTTATTTGAGTTATTAGTTTTCTACGTAGATTATCATTTAAAAATATATAACATTGATTTGCCTCCTGGTGAATATTATTTAAGTATACGTTTAAACCTTGCTTTTAATTTATCGTAATTGCATTTTTTTTATTTTATTTTAACAGATTTTTTAAATAAAATCAAAGTACACTCAAACCTCGTTTTATGCGAATTCAAATTTATGCGGTTTCAAAATTCTCAAATTTTTTCTTTGCAAAAACGATTTTAAGGAAATATTGAATGTTAAAATCCAAAAAAATGTGTTGTTCGTAACAAAGTTACTACTATCTTTAAATTTTTTCGGCATTTCCGGTTCTGATGTATGAAGTATTATTATTCAAATGCTATGGACGTGGAGTAATATTGTATTTTTATTTTATTGAAAAATTATGTATTTTCTTTATTATTTGGAATTTTGTATTAGTTGTTGTTTATTTCCTATCTTTTTCCTTATTTTGTATGGTCTCAGCAAGGGATTCATTTTTTGTTGATTTTTTTATATGCGATTTTGTTTGAATTTTAAGGGTTAAATTTGAATTTATGCGCTTTTTTATTTAAATCCCTATTAGTGGATTTTGTGTGCAGCTAGTGTATCGTTTTATGCGAATTTGAATTATGCGATTTTTTGCGAAACGAATTAATCGCATAAAACGAGGTTTGAGTGTATGTAGAATTTTATTTATTCAAGGTACAATTCTATTCCTAAAAAGCTTTTTTCAACTTTTTGCATACGAGTAGTAGAACTGTTAATTGTATTTAAAATATGCATCTATAGACAGATTATCAGTTAACTCAAATTTGAGTAAAGAATTTCGAAAACTTTTAATTGCATACTATTCTTACATTTTCAGTAAATTTATATCTAGAAATACATATTTCCTCAAATTTTACAGGATATCAGATTATTTTCCATCAGGAAATGGTATCAATAAAAATGGTTTTCTTAATATTACTATATCCGTTATCAATTGATGTATTAGATTCAGGTTGTGTTACTGAATCATGGCAACTTGGGAAATTATAGCTGGAAAGTAGACCTATTAGATTTGCAGACGATGTTTCCTTTGCAACAACGCCTTTGAACCTCCTACAATAATATTTGCTAATCGACCAAACTTTCAACAAAGATAAAAAAAATTCCATCTATAGAACGATGTACATATGTATGTTTTAGCAGCTTTTCCTTAATTTTTGGAATTTTCTAACGATATTGATATCGAATCAATTTAATTATGTAATTCTTTGACACTGTTCAATTTTGGATTGCTAGTTCTTTTGGATACGGCTTACATTGTATAATATTGTTATATTCTGGAATTTTAAAAATTTTAACAAGGTCTACGCAAAACCAAATTTCCTGGACACGAATGACCAATTTGGAAGTTTGTAAATATTATTATTGAATTTCAAATTTATTGAATTTTCCAATTACAAGAATGCTTTTCAGTATTTTGATTTTATTATTTCTAAATAATTGTTAATTTTAGAAAAATCTACAAAATGCTTATTATTAACCATAAAAAAGTGAATAAAAAAAATATACAAACTATACATACACTGAGCGCCAAAAGTGAGTAAACACCACTGAAATAATTCATTTTTATAAAAAAATGAGAGAAGTAAATGAAATAGTCGAATAAATTTCCAAAAATAAAAACGTTTATTTATTACTTATAAAATGTTAAAACAAAAACAACAATTCAATTATTGTTGTGGTACAAGTATTTTTATTATAATAGAAAATTTAAAATTATAGTGGATGTTGACTCACTTATGGCGCTCAGTGTATATTTCTAAAACGGTTGCATTGAATTGCGGTTGTTCTCATCATCCGAATTTTCACTATAACAGACTGTTACAATAACGATTTCTTGAGAATTAGCCTATAACACATCGTTTTTCACAAAGGTCTCAGTAATAACGGAATCTTTCTTAACATATTTATCAATAAAATATTTAAGTTTCTTTAATACTCGATCACATTGTTTTGATATAAAATTAATAAAGCCTTTCAGTCAGACAGCTGCTCAAGTTTGTTCAGTTGTTCTTGTTAAATGATATTAATTCTTCTCTTATTGTGCTACAACTTTCGTTATATGTAGAAATTACGAGTAGAGAAAAAGTCACCACTCTCATTCATAATAATAAAATTACGTATTGACGTTTTTTACACACTTATTACAATGTATGCATTCGTCTTCTATGTAAACCTCCATTTTACATTCATCATATAGATTTTGAGTTTTATTATTCATATGGCGGACATTCTTGAAATGATTTTTAATTTTCACACTTTTACTTAATTCAAAAGGAAAATCTTACTTCAAGCAAGTAATTTCTCGACGTTAAATAAGTCTCAAATGGTAGCAATACATCAATTTGGCTTTGGGTAAGAAAATATTTCATTTCATTTCTATATTTGCCTTTGCCGTTTGCGTTGGTTAACAGATTCTTAAGCTGTCCTTTCATTGCCAATGTAGCCTGCATTTTTAGTATGTCCCATATTACATTAGTTATAAACCATCACATGTACTACGAGTAATTTATAAATTGTAGCTACCGAACAACGGACAGAAAGACAGAGACTTGACTTAATGAAACCTTTAGTGATAATGGCTGAAGATTGTCTATATGTTTGTCTGTATCTATTATCAACATGAATAAGATTCATTGGAGGAAACTTGACTGAATTCAAATTACCATCTTGAAGTAGAATTATCCTAGTTTTCTGAATTATATATCGGCTGACAAAAGAGTATGATAATCATCTTCTATTATTCGTTTGTGATTATCATCGCAATTGCTACATTATTTTAGAGACGTATCAGTACTAAGTTTATCGCATGTATCCGTTTCGTTATAATCACCGCTTTCGGCGCATGCAATGAGAGAGAGTTCTTTTATGGTGTTTTTTATTGCTGATTTTTCGATATAACAGGTGACGAACATTGTAGGCAGAATGTGTTTCGCTTATTTTATGTGACATCTGCAGGATCTAGTTTTTATATTAGAGACATTTTTTACTTTAATTTTAATTTCATTGCAGTGACATTAAATGAGTTTTCTCCGATGATGGAAATTAAATTTTGTAGTAATGCGTTTGAAGTTTTCTCATTAAGTTGAAGTTGTTTTGACGTATGAGTAGCATCTTCATATCTGGGTACTTTAGAAGCAGAGGCCACTTTCGAAGACTTTGCGCCTCTTTTAGCGTATTATTATATAAGTCCGTATGTACGCAGCTCCGCGAGAGAGTATAATAGCGAGTCGTGCCTTGAATGCAATAATAGTCAACGAAAATAAATTAAAACAGCCTAACAAAAAATTAAGAAATTTTGAAAATTGATGTATGTGTTGTGGCTTAAATCCATTTTACTGGGAAATATTTCATAAGGAGGAAACGTGGATATGGCAAGAAAAGAGATAGAAGAAAGCTAAGAACTAAAGTGTTTCTAGCTGTCATAGTTTGATTGACAACAATCTCAGAGCATAGCACTAATCAACAATTAAATCAATTATAAAAAAATTAAATCAACTATAAAAACTTAATTAATAAGAATTCTTACTAGGAATGCCGTTTTAATGGCCGCATAGACAAAGAATCTTGTAAGCAATATAAAACAGTACACGAAGTTCTGGCAACAGGTAATCCAACATAATCCGTAGCTATAAATTAGAACTCTAAATGAGGTTTTTGAATATAGCATTTATAATCAAGAATTAAAAATTAATCTTGTATTAAATGCTAATATGATATAATATGGTATAATGGTAATATTATTCTGCAAACAACACATTTTTTGAAGCTACCAAAACTTGGGAAACCTCCAACTGAAGTTTAACCATATCACTTTGACCCATCTTATCGAAGCTGTACGAACAATTGTTGCTAGAATGATCCAATATCTGTATGACAATAAGATTGTCTCAAATAGCGACAATCTAGTTTCAGACCTAATTACAGTTGCATTTCTTTGCTTGTTGATGTTACTGAGGAGTTGCGATAAATAGCTGATAATAATATGATATTCCTTTCAGCCTTACTTGATCACTCCAAAGTATTTGACACCGTTGACCATAAAATACTTCGCCAAAAACTCGGAAACATGTACTACTTTACAGATACCGCTGTTAAACTTATTTCTTAATTTTAACGGGTCAGGAGTCAATTTGTATATTACGATGGTAATAAATCGAATTGTCTAACAAAACTTAGAGGTGTGCCATAAGGTTTGCTTTGCTAATGACCTGCTATAGAATTCTTTGCCTCAATCCGCAGAAATTAAAGGCTTTGATAGCAGGCAAAGTAAACTCTACAACACTGTTATCATCAATTCAAATTGATAATATGACTATTGAGACAGTTTATAGTATCTAGAAAACTGGTCCAACTATGTCAATGCCGTTTGTCATAAAATGTTTGCCATGCTGCGAAATCCTTGGCTAACACAATACTTTACTCAGTTCGTGAGCTACTTGTAAAAATCTGCATCATACCCACACTGCTGAACGGACGTGAAGTCTACTCAAGTGGCGATGCAATAAAACCGAAAGTCCATACCATGCGTTAAATGCGACCTTGCGTTACATGCGTGTGTCAAAAAAATAGAACCAGTGTAGTTGTTTGTGACAAGTTCCAGAACAAAACGTATAGAATGCATAGAACGGATAAAGTAGGTTTAGCCGAAAGTCCATACCATGTGTTTAACGCAACTTTGCGTTGCATACGTGTGTCAAAAAAGTAGAACCAGTGTAGTTGTTTTTGACAAGTTTTAGAACAAAACGCATAGAAAGCATAGACACACAGAACGGATAAAGTAGGTTGACTTTTGTCAAATCGGTTGTTTCCGTAATCTGAAGAAATATTAATTCGTAATGTCGTATGCGTCCAATGCATCAGCTGTTTTTTAGTACCAGGGATGACAAATTATATAATATTATCAATGATATGGATAAGTATGTTTGTATAGTGCATTACTATTTTCCAGTTCTTTTTTTGTTTTGGTTATAAAAATAATAAAAAAAAATCTTTCATAATAAAGTTTACTACGAATTTAAAAATAAAATACATTTTTTAACACAATTCTTGCATGAACAAAATTTATATACTAGTTATCGATTGTTTGAAGTCGCCGTAGTCTAGTAGGTAGTATGTTGGCTTATTAGACGTAAAGCCCGGGTTCGTATCCCCAGGTCAGACATCAAAGCGAAAAATGAACAAAAAAATATTTCTTCGGCGATTTCCTCTCAGCAGATTTCTGGGAAAAACTCTTAGAGTAAATAAAATTTGCCACGAAAAAGTTTCTCTAAAAATCTGTCGTTCGGAGTCGACGTTAAATTGTAGGTCCCGCCACTCACGTATAAAATTAACGCACACAACATGAGTGGTGTGCATAGCTGCCAGATTTGACAATTTATCGTCATTTTGACGATTTTGTACTTCAAAAATATCATATTGACGACATGACGATTTATGCCTTTATTTTGACGATTCTTAGCAATTAAAAATTTACATCATTTTCTTTACTTTTGTACATTAAAAGCCTCCTTAAGCTTTGTATTTGTTTTGCAGTTGTTACTGTTGGAAATTTATGCTAGTAATAACAAGGAGTAAAGTATTATATTTTTAAGTTATATTCGAATACCTGTGATGATTCTTCTGTATTTTATATCCCTTAAAAGCCAAAAAATTTCAACTCCTAAATAACATCGTAGTTGAACATAAATTATCATATGCCGTTGCAGACAATTTTAAAAATTCGATTATAGCTTCTAATAACGCCATCGGAAGAACAAAGGCAAGTGCCATTATTTTTTTTTCATATGACCAACACTCAGGGGATGGCATTGTATTTGGAACTAGGAAAGAGGGAGCAGTGTTTATGGACACTAGGTTTGAATATTTTTATACCATAAGTAACAGGAAAGATCTCTGCAGGAAGGGAGTTCCACATACGAATAGTCCGTCTAACAAATGAACTTTGACTGTAATGCAGTGTGCGATACACTGGCCAATCGACCACATACGGATGTGCTGGAAGAGAAAGACGAGTATTACATAGAAATACATGATTTTCATAAACAAGTCCCCTTATTTCGATCGAGCAATATACATACGTTTTAGTATCGATAAAACAGTGAAACACAAGCCATATTCCAACGATTCTCCAGTGAATCAATGGAGTTGAACACACTATCGTGATTAAGTAGCTACTGTGGCCTCTCCTGTAAACGGTCGAGAAGTCTCAAATAGACGTTAAGGGCCAACCCATACATGAGAGTTGTATTCCGTTCCCGGTCGGTTATAAATGGTGTAAATGGTAAGTAGATCAGATGAAATGAAGTATTTATTGCAACGTCTTAAGAAACCAAGGCAATGAAAAATGTGTCAGTTCTAGCGAACATCACACTGAATTTTCATGCCCATAAAGTCATGACCTTCTGACTCCATAATATTTACACCACACATGGGCATAGATGATGCAATATTATTGCTGCTTAACATTGACTTTATATGTTTTTGTTTTTAAAAACCTTTCAATTTATTTATTTATTTTTTCTGACGATTTTTTTACGATTTCAATGAACGTCTTTGACGATTTTGACGATTTTTTCTCAAATATTTGACGATTTGATGCTTTATCTATCTGGCAGCTATGGTGGTGTGAGAAGCTAGGACGTTTTACAATGGGTCAATTCGACCAAGTACACGTCCTCTAACCTAACCTATCGATTGTTTTTATGTACTGAGTGTCATCTCTTTTGAATTTATTAATTTGTAAACAATAGCAACCGGGAAGAAATTAATTGAAAACACTCGTCTTGTATTCTTTCGAAGTTTTTCGTTTTCAAAATATCATATCATACATACTATAATGTATGTGAATTCATAAATTTGAAATTAATGCCATAAATTCTTTTGAAATCACAACTTGATTTTCCACTTCTCCCAAAACTGTTTTTGTCTGCTAATCTACAAACTCACTCTTGCTGAGAAAAGGCGTGTTATTAACAAATTATGAGTATGAATGATCAATGACATGTTCGAAGTATATATTAAACATAAAACTGGTCTCAATATACTGCCCTGCAGTACACTGACAGCAATCAGCTGTGAAGAACTTAGAACTGTTAATCGCTCACAATCGCACTTATGACCTGTATCAGTCTGTGATTTTGTTCAATAGTGCTGTGTTTCTTTCTGAACCAAATTGGTGATCCGGTATGCATCTACTCGTACTTAGAATTGGCATTAATTTAGACTTTAAACAGTTTTGACATTGTTGGTAATAGACTCATAAGCTGTCTGTCGTATTATCCTTGCCGGACTTTTCATTTTAAGTAGTATCATCTTCCATTCTTGAAAATAGAATGGAAAACGTCAAATAGAATTGATGACAAAGAGAACAATGCTCGTGAGTATATAAGGCAGATCTTTAATCATCTTGTTATTAGTTTTTTAACTATTTAAAGATCTTTCTTTGATTGGAGTGCTATGTGTGGTGGATTAATATTCCCAATCTCACAAAACTCAAATCCTTAAGGGACTGACGTATTATTTTATATATTTGGAGAAAAAATTAACGGCAGGAAGATAACAAAAAAAAAATTAACGTTTTCAGAATCATTTCCAGTTTCAAAGTCATTTCCAACCTCTAGAGAATCTCGTAAAGGTGGCTTGTACAACAGGTCTCTTAAAATCTCATGCAATACGCAATAATGAATAATTCCACACCGGTGTAACACCCATTCGCTTCGACGTTTTCTTTTTCTTGAAACCGTTCTTTCCACATTTACTGCAAAAATTGTATCACATCTAATTAGTGGCTTGGTAGAATTCGCAACATGAGCGGTTTGTGAGAGAGCTCCATTAAAGTTGTTATTCTTAGTCGAATACATAGTTGATACATTTACTCACCCTTACAAATTTTGTGGGTGTAATAAAATCATGAGGATTAGAAATCGTAACTATTGTAGGCGAATGTTCCGAAGACCATTCAAGTATTTTTCATCACTCCAAAACCTATAACATCTGGAATTTTCGATCTGTCTATCTGTACGCTTCAGCAACAGATTCTTAAACTGTTCATCGGTTGGTTGCCGATAGTCGCTGGCAGCAGTCGCTGTAGATTACACTCTTAGCAATTCCTGCGTTAATGTGGTCATGTTTTTCACAAAATAAATTACAAACTCTAACAGTTTCTCAATTGATTCATCGAGGCGGCTAACATTCACACCCATTGTGTGATTTGAATCGAAATTTGTTTAATTTTGGTATCCTTCCGTGTTTCGATTGTATGTATTCTGCATTACAATTGAAACTATGTTTTTCTTAGTAACCTTTTTAGGTGAAGTTATTTTAATACTTATTTTTTAGGCAAAAAAATAAAAGTAATAAAACTATAAAATGTAATATAAAAACAATAAATTGTTTTATAAATGCTATGAATAATTTCTTTTTTATTTTCTTCTACTAAAAAGTGGAGATGTTTTTTTATTAATCATAAAAAGCTCTGTATGCATTATATCAAAAAAAACTGATAACGTCATATGTTGCGCCACCCCAACATTATGACCTGTTTCAACTTCTTTTCCTTCCAAAAAAAAATCGTAATGCAACTACTTGGTTAAACCGTGAAGAAGACACTAAACAATTATAATAATTGATTTGACAAGCCTGGTTTTTACCGGTACGACTGATCCCAATTTTCTCTTCTTCAGTCTTGGCTAGCTAGACACTAGCACGAGCCGAGTGACTTCCAATAGTAACGCTGCTGATATCGACACCATTGATTAAAATTGCCATTATATTTATTCCTTATTATTATAGTTATTGAATCACTGTTTTATTTGGACTAAATTAAACTTTTTATTAAAAATGTAAAAAAATTAAAGATTTTTCTTTCGATTCCATCGTAAACTATAATACTAAATTCCGATCAGTGCGTAACTGAAGGCGGAGATGTAATCGAAACGCAGAAAGATAAAATGTTTAAATATATCCAAATATGACTTAAAAATAAGAATTTGAATATACGCTTTGAATTAAACAGCATATTAATGACACTAACTGTATGTGGATGCAACCGACGAATAATGTACAGTGGACCCTCAGTTAACGAACGCCCCGTATAACGAACATTTCGTATAACGAACACTTTTTTTATGAAAAAAAAGTCTCGCTTAACGAACGAAGTTTCGCATAACGACCAAAAAAGGGGAAGTCCCAAATATAATAATTATTGTGTTGTCTGTGTTCATCTTTTGTTTCAAGTGCATAATTGCATCAGTTGTGTTCGTATAATTTGTTTTCAACAACGACACTAGACAGTTTTTTGTTAAAAGAAAATTAGGTATGCATGTACCCATTATAAAAAAATTTATTTTCTAATTTCCTTTAAGATATATGTATGTATTGGTTTATTTTCCGTTTTAAAAGTTTTGAAGTATTTTTTGTAACTTTTTTTTAAATAAAAGTTCAAACTGAAACATATTAGTGTGTAGTTTTTTCGATCTGGAACGGATTAATTTATTTTAGATGTATTTATATGGAAATACAGTCGAACTTCTATAAATTGAATCACCATTATCCAGAAAAAAACTTCAACTTATAGAAACTTCAAATTAAAGAAGAAAAACCTGATAGAATTTCTCTCCAAGATGCTGTTGCTGTGCTTCAACTTATAGAAAAACCAAGTAATAGAAGTTCAAATTATAGAAGTTCGACTGTATAAATATATATAATATATATTGCATAACGAACGAGGTGCTGGAACGAATTAAGTACGTTAACCGAGGGTCCACTATATTATACAACAAATATACACTGAGCGCCAAAAGTGAGTAAACACCACTGAAATAATTAATTTTCTTAGGATAGCGAGAAAAGTAAATAGAATAAATTTCCAAAAATAAAAACGTTTAAATCTATATCTATATCTATCTATATATATATTATATATATATGTATATAAAAATGAATGTATGTTTGTATGTACCTTATAGAATCGTAAACTATGCATTTGATCATGCTATGATCTTTAGCAAAGTTGTTGCGCATGAGCCGGGGAAGATTTCTAAGTTGGTATGACCAATTTCCGACAGGTGGCGCCACTGAGAATTACTGAAAATGAATTAAATCGTAAACTGTGCATTTGATCATGTTATGATCTTTAGCAAAGTTGTTGCGCATGAGGCGACGACGGTTTCTAAGTTAGTATGACCAATTTTCGACAGGAGGCGCCACTGAGAATTACTGAAAATGAATTAAATCGTAAACTGTGCATTTGATCATGTTATGATCTTTAGCAAAGTTGTTGCGCATGAGCCGGGGAAGATTTCTAAGTTGGTATGACCAATTTCCGACAGGTGGCGCCACTGAAAATTACTAAAAATTAATTAAATCGTAAACTATGCATTTGATCATGTTATGATCTTTAGCAAAGTTGTTGCGCATGAGCCGACGAAGGTTTCTAAGTTAGTATGACCAATTTTCTACAGGAGGCGCCACTGAAAATTACTAAAAATGAATTAAATCGTAAACTGTGCATTTGATTATGTTATGATCTTTAGCAAAGTTGTTGCGCATGAGGCGACGAAGGCTTATAAGTTGGTATGACCAATTTTCGACAGGTGGCGCCACTGAGAATTACTGAAAATGAATTAAATCGTAAACTGTGCATTTGATCATGTTATGATCTTTAGCAAAGTTGTTGCGCATGAGCCGGGGAAGATTTCTAAGTTGGTATGACCAATTTCCGACAGGTGGCGCCACTGAAAATTACTAAAAATTAATTAAATCGTAAACTATGCATTTGATCATGTTATGATCTTTAGCAAAGTTGTTGCGCATGAGCCGACGAAGGTTTCTAAGTTAGTATGACCAATTTTCTACAGGAGGCGCCACTGAAAATTACTAAAAATGAATTAAATCGTAAACTGTGCATTTGATTATGTTATGATCTTTAGCAAAGTTGTTGCGCATGAGGCGACGAAGGCTTTTAAGTTGGTATGACCAATTTTCGACAGGTGGCGCCACTGAGAATTACTGAAAATGAATTAAATCGTAAACTGTGCATTTGATCATGTTATGATCTTTAGCAAAGTTGTTGCGCATGAGCCGACGAAGATTTCTAAGTTGGTATTACCAATTTCCGACAGCACTTCAATAAATGCTCATAATCTAAAACCTGTACATTTTTAGAGTTTATGTCAATTTTTTTTTTTAATGAACAAAATCAATAAAATGATTCAAATTTATTTTAGTTGGTGGCGTAGCAACGCACGCAGGGTACGGCTAGTATTACTTATAAAATGTTAAAACAAAAAAATCGTAAAAATTATTGTTGTGCTACAAGTATATTTTTTTTTATAATAGAAAATTTAAAATTATAGTGGGTGTTGACTCACTTATGGCGCTCAGTGTACATACACAGATAATTGGTTATTACAACCTTTCAGTTAGGATTACGCTGTGTGTCTTAATTTTTTGTGGAACTCTCCAAGGCAATTTTATTTATGCTCACATTTTTTTCCATAAATCTGCTAAGACGAAGTCACCGAAGATAGAAATTGGAGAAGTTTGAGGTAGTGTGACCAACACACTATCGTCAACGTATCATCTCACATATCTCTACACCTTGTAGCTACTCATTGAAACTATGATATACATAAGTAAAATAATCTCAAAACTATATATTTTATTTATTATATCTAATTTTATAACTCTTTAATTTTCCATTTTAGTTGCTTCCACTTTATGACAATGAGAAGTCGAAAATTCCAAATCCTGAGAAAAGAAAAGCGGACGATTTTGATCAAACAAAAGATATAAAGAAGGTAAACATGCTTTAAAAAATATAATTATTCTCCTTGTATTGTATTCTTACTTATTTAAGGATTTGATAAAAAAATATTACAATAAATGAGTGGGAAAAATTTTCTTATTATTATAAAATTTATTTACTCGTTTTTTCTTTTTACTTTTAGGCTAAACTGGAAACAAAAGCTTTGAAGGCCAAAAGGCCTGGGTTTACTGATGAGAGATATCATGAGACATCGTATTATATTGAAAATGGTAGGAAATAAAAGCCTTTCTGTAAAAAAAATCCGTAATAATTATGTTAAATATTCGAATTGACTGTTAAAAAGTATTTCTTTTTTTTTTCAAAATCTCCATATTCCCCAAGGTTTGCGAAAAGTTTACCCGTATTATTTTACATTTACTACGTTTACTAAGGGACGTTGGGTAGGAGAAAAGATCCTTGATGTTTTTGCTCGCGAGTTTAGGGCTCATCCTGCCGAGGAATACGAGCGTTGTATAAAATCTGGAACTTTAACAGTGAATTACGACAAAGTGCCTATTGATTATAGATTAAAACATAATGACCTGTTGGCAAATATTGTACATCGGTATGTATGAATTGTATTTATTCTTTCAATTTATTTTAAAGTTCTAGTACACTAAAAAAAATTTAACATTTTTTGAGTCATAATTTAAGATTGTTTTATTATTTTCTGTCACATTTTGTTATTTTATCGTATACATATTTGCTTTACTTGCATACTTAAAAATGTTTAAAATTAGATGCTTCGGACCATCTTATAAAAATTAAGTGCAACACTTCACAAACAATAGTTTTACAATGAAAGGTCCGAATGTGCGTGGCAATAGTATCCGCTCTCAGAAAAACAATTCGAAGAATATTTTGTATAAACAGAAAATATAGTATTTGAAAAGCAGGGTTTTAAATTATTTTAAAATCATAGACCAGTATTTAAACTACATTCAATCATAAGTACTTATGAAACACTTTTCAAGGTGAGATCTCCCAATCAATACACTAAATCCCCATACCTATGGTAACTTGTACTCGTTAAAAAAAAATAAAGACGCAAACCTTTTTTTGGTACCTGACAATGCTCTACAAAGATGTAAAAACAAGTACAACAAACTTCAAGTTTTACGTATGATGTTTAACCATGCCATACATACATATATGTAACTGAATTTGTTTTCAAAGTATTTATAAGTAGTATAATGCACTGATATGCTCTAGGCACTATTACCCTTTTAGCTGCTGCTCAGTTGAAATACACGAATTAAATGAAACATATTTGAAATCGTATCACAAATTCAATAATATATTTTATTCTAATGATAATTAATATTTTTATTTTTGCATTAGCAAATAATCCAGTTCTCTCTTCCAGCTTCATGACTGATTTCGATAAATTAAAAACCCCCTCTAACGGGAACCTAGTATTTGGTGATCCGTTTGCGTAACATACACATTGAAATTGTTACTTAAATAACATCGCGGGTAAAGAATTATACATCCACTGCTCTCAATCCAACTATCACAATTATTACCCGATTAAGCATTTTCGCTTTGAAAAAAATATCAAATCAGTCCAGCTTATCTACTGTAAAGAGATATTCTTTTTTATCAAAATCCATTCTATATTTTTCCAATTTTGAGACACTTCCAAGTGCCTTACCTTTTTAAATTTAAATTTAAATATTTGAACTGTCAAAATGAAAACATAAACAAATAATAATTTGACAGTCTCAACCTCTATACAACAACATAATCACCTGACGACCTAACCACACCTGATAAGTAATTTCACCATGCTTCAGTTTTTGCCGCTTAAATTTGAAACATGTTAATTTTGCTTTTATTTTCTTCGACATAAATTTTTTTTTTTTAGTTCTTTTTAATAAATAATTAAGATTTAAATGGCTATCTTTTAAAGTTTTCAGGTTTTTTTTTTTTTACCAGAAAAAAATATTAAGCCAGATACTTTAGTTTCTGCTGCTAGTGTATGTAATGAATAACACGGTGCGACAGTGAAAATACACTCGAGTAACTACATGGTCCATGTTGTTCAGTTAGTTGAGGAGAACTAAAAAATACCTTTTTTATATTTCTCGAACACTCCAAACTTTATTTGACAAAAACTGTTTTTTGAGACTTTACGCGCAAATTTCTGTATTACCCAAACATTTCTGACCCAATTTCTAAAATTTAAATCTTGTTGGAAAGGGGAGAGATGGACCTTTAAAACGGTATATATATGTATATCTATTATTCGACTTTATATGCTATGAGTTTTGATGAGGTAAACTTGGAAAATTCGAATTTTTTTCACATTTTTTCAAGTTTGTCCATTCCTAGTAGCAAACTTTACTTAAAAAATATGAAATAAGTGATTACATTCTAAAAGTGCATTATCTTGTGAAGAGATTGGCATTTCGTTTGATCAAATCGGACAAAAATTACCGGAGTTATTATAAAGGTCCATCTCTCCCCTTTCCAACAAGATTTAAATTTTGGAAATCGGGTCAGAAATCTTTGAGTAATACAGAAATTTGCGCGTAAAGTCTAAAAAACAGTTTTTGTCAAAAAAAAAAGTTTGGAGGGTTCGAGAAATATAAAAAAAATAGTTTTGAGATCTACTCAACAAAACTCACAATCTACACTAAGTCATTAGCCGGGTGTATTTAATTTTCTTTATTTTGTCGCATAGTGTAATTGATAAAATACAAATGATATGGTAATTTAAATTGACATATACAGTGGCTCCCATTTTATTTCAACCAGCACCTTTAAAAAAAAATTTAATAAGAGTTTATAGAATATGTTTACAAATTAAACAAAAAAGTTTTATTCAGTCTCAAATTTATGGGCAATTTGTGATCAAAACGTCCGCCAACACCAGATTTCGAACAGGAATGACCTTATAGCAGCTTTGAAAAAGGAATGGGCAAAAATATCTCTCCAGACCACTAGGAAGTGGAATCAATGCAAAAAAGGCTGAAAGCTGTAATTAAGCAAATAGGAGGTTATACTAAATTTTGAAATTAAAACTATTAGTTAATTAAACATTTCATTGTTTGTTTATAGTAAGTGGTTGAAATAAGCTGTGACTAATTGGGTTCCTATATTTTTGGTTTTTAGTTTGTAAGTTTACATTTGAGACTGTAAAAAACCTTTTTTTCTTAATTTTTAAACATATTCTATAAACTCTTATTCAAATTTTTTTAATATAATTTTTTTTAAAGGTGCTGGTCAAAATAAGCTGGGAGCCACTGTATATACGGATTAAGTTGTTATTATAGCGATTTATATTTTATTGTCATTTGTTGTAGCACAACTTGTTTACTTAATTAAGATTATTTTGATTCATCGCGAATAATTAAAGTGATTGTCTTTTTACTCAATAACGATTTTAGTTTACCTATAAAAATATTCTTTCGTTTGAATACTACTAAGTAAGGGTCTTCTTTGGTCTAAAAATTTAAATTTTTTAAATGAAATTTGCAACAACAAATGAATGTTAAACTGAATTTTTAAAGACAACAAGCTCTATTTTGTATTTTTAATTACGGCTTTACGGGTTTTCGAATCGCTTCAGAGAATTATAAAGATTTCTCCTATAGAACTCCAGTGATTTTGTTTAATTACAGCCCATAAAGTGGCCAGACGTAATTTTGGAGATTACGAATAACATAACATAATTGGTCATTACAACCCTTCAGTCAGGATTTCGATCTAGCTTCTCACACCACTTATGTTGTGTGCGTTAATTTTATACATGAGTGGCGGGACCTACAGTTTAAAGTCGACTTCGATTTTTGAGAAACTCTTCATGGTAATTTTATTTACTCTCAGAGTTTTTGCCAGAAATCTGCTGAGAGGCAAGTCGCCGAAGAAATATTTTTTTTTTATATTTCGTTTTGATGCCTGACCTGGGATACGAACCCGGGCTTTACGTTTAATAAGCCAACACACTACCTACTAGACTACTGGAGATTATGAATAATTGGGATTAAATTGCACGTCAGTATTCAACAAATAGTCACATTTGAAATAAAACAAGAAAAAAAGAACTCTTATGTTTTCTGACATTTCTTTACTGAGGTAGCCTTACTGGATCCGCCAAATTCAAAATTATAAGCCTAAAAACCCCCGTTCGCTGATTTTCATGTAAATCTGTAGAAATTTTAAAATTTATGCCGCCATATTGGATCCGCCATTGTGAATTTGAACAATTTTACCTCAGATTCGAAATCAGCAACCTCTTTATACCGATTATAGTGCACTGTGTGAATTAAGAGCGCTCAAATAATTTTTTATAAAATTAATGAACTTTAATTTTAGTTTGTGTTTTTAACATTAACCTAATATGTACAAACTTGTTTTTATAAATTTAAAGATAATAACTTACTTACTTACATAATTGGCCATTAACAACCCGATTAACGGATTTCGGCTTGCCGCAACACATCCTTCCACGCGCCTCTGCTTCTTGCGCGCCTACGCCCGTTGGTCACACCAATCGATGACAGAGCTTCCTCGATTTGGTCCTTCCAACGCATAAAGATTAAAGATAATAACCTTTCAGAAAATGTAACTCTTGTGTTACAGTCTTTATTATATTCTATGAACATAATTTATTTAAATTTTATTAATTTATACATTGATATCTCAAAAAATGCTTGGTGTACAAATTGGTAGGGATTAAATTAAGGTAATATAAACTCATCATAAAAATAATTGTATAATTTACATATGTATGTATACTATAATATACAGTTACTATTTGTGAAATTTAATTACATTTTTATTTATTTTCTTATTGAATTATATTATCTCAAAATCTATAATATATTTATCGTATTACAGACACGAAGTTCCAGTTACTAGCCAACCAATAACAATAGTGCACATGGACGATGACATTGTGGTTGTCAATAAACCAGCATCAATACCAGTAAGTTGTCTATGAAAGCTATCGATAAATTAAACCTAAAAATACTCTTAATTTGTTTATTTATTATCTAGATATGTATATATTACTATATAATAAACTAGATTAAAGCAATTAAGTCAATAAAACCTGACTTCTTGATTCCCTAACTCAAAATTCGATTGCAAAATACTCATTACCACAAATGTCACGATAAGACAACCATAGCCATATGTTGTATATATGTTGGGTTCAAAGATTAATGGATTTACATCAGAATTTTTTGTCAATCTTAGATCAATCTTGCTCACCGATTTTTAAAGTTCCAATATTTAACTTTTTTTTATTTATAGAAGAGTTATGTTCTAGGTCGAAATTAAGTCGAAATTTTTTAGAAATTTCAATATTTTCGAGCTTGGATAAGATTGTTTGCCGGTTCATTCACTTAAGAAATACTATATTGTTATTGAATCTATAAGATTTTTTAGTAAATCCTAATCTTTAAAAAATATGTTTACAGTAACACGTTTGAGTGAAGCAATTTTTGTAAAAAAAAAATGCTGTTTCATTAAGACGATGCACCGTGCCACAAATCAATGATGACGACGATAAAATTGCATGAATTGGACTCTGAATTACTTCTGCATGCAGTTTTACTATTATACCAATATGCACTCTCACCATTTTAAGTGACATTTATTGCATATTATGATTATATAATCTTCTGAATCTGTTAATCTGAGAAAGAAGTGGATCTTAAAACAACTTCAATAAGAAAAACCGACGAAAACAAATTGTACCACTCAACACTCATAGATATCTCTCAAGGCTTTGATAAATTGTGGTATGGAGGACTATGTTCAGTATGCATACATACATATGTAGATTATTATCATTCAATACACAAATGTTGTTCGTGAGTTATTACCTGACCGATTGTTCAAATAAAATCAAAAGACACAATCTTCTGTAGAACAATAATGTCCCTTAATATTACATATCATTAACTCAGTTGAAATGCTGACTAATACTCCAAGAAACACGTTAATTTTTTTGGTGGAACAGTTTTTGCTAGCATCGATCTGGTGGATACTTTTGTTTAATTTCAACCACAGACACGATCAATTAGAATGATAACTACATGCACTTCTGCCACATTTATATTTCGAAGAGATACAGAAATAATTTGCAAGAATCTAACTTGATCATACCGTTGAAATTAACATAAATAAAGTTGAAGTTGTATACGTAGGAACATATTATTAGTTCGGGGCCATGCCATATAAATACGGTGACCATTATTTCCATGAGAAAAAAGCGGACAAATATATAAAATTGAAAAACAAAAAAATTCATTTATTATAAATTTTATTTTATATAAAGATTTTTAAAATACAGACATAAATAGGTACAAATAACATACCCAAACTTACATAAATTTACACATATACATACATACATATGGATATATTTATGTGTATAAATTTACTTTTAGTATTGCTCTACAGAATGTATTCTTTTTATAGTATTGGGCCTGTTAGATAAAAATGTTTTAAATTCCGAACAGTCCATTTCAAAATTGCATTTTATGATCAAAAAAGATTCTAAAGTTTCTAGTTCCATTTCGGATTTTTCGGAAAACCAAATATTGTTAGATTAAGAAAAAGATTTTTATGTTGGTGCGTTGGACGCTGGCAAAGCAAATGAGAAATCTAGTAATTTCAGCATGTTTTTATAAGGAATATTTTTCGTTTCGAAAAATTTGAAAATTTCAACCCACTTTTAATCGGGATTTAATGCTGATTGTTTCCATATTTCTATTTGTTCAGCGTTTGTATAATTTTTAACATAAGTACATTCATCAATAATTTCGTTATTATTTACAATTAAATCATTTCTGATTTTCCGGATGTAAGAAATCTTATAGCAAGAAAGCGGAAATTGCCTCGAAAATAGCAGAATAATTATAATAACCATATTATAAAACATTATTACATAATGCTACAAAAACTCTAAATCACAATACTTTTCTATTTAAAGATAAAAACTTGAAAAATTATCTTTCTGATCTAACTTATGAGGATGACACAGATTATTCTCTGTGGAAAACGACCAAGATTCTAAATAGGCTAATAACTCAGGACTCAGTAATTAGAAAAAATGATGGAAGATGGTCAAAATCCAATAAGAGAAATGTGGAAAGTCTATTTGTTAAGGAACACATTACACTATGCGACAAAATAATAAAAATTAAATACACCTGGCGAATGACATAGTGTAGGTTGTAAATTTTGTTGAGTAGATCTCAAAAATATTTTTTTTATATTTCTCGAACCCTCCAAACTTTTTTTATTTGACAAAAACTGTTTTTTTTTTTTTTTTACTTTACGCACAAATTTCTGGATTACTCAAATATTTCGGATCCGATTTCCAAAATCCGATTTCCAAATCTTGTTGGAAAAGGGAGAGATGGACCTTTAAAATGGTATGCATATATATATTATTCGACTTAATATGCTATGATATTTGATGAGGTAAACTTGGAAAAATCGATTTTTTTTTCATATTTTTTCAAGTTTGTCCATTCATAGTAGCAAACTTTAATAAAAAAAATATAGGATAAGTGATAATATTCTTAAAGTCTGTTCTCTTGTTAAGAGATTGAGTTATCATTTGATCAAATCGGACAAAAATTACCGTAGTTATTATTTAAAGAGTCTTACAGTCGAGTGATATTTTTTATATATGTCATCTCATCAAATGAACTTTTAGTGTAAAAATTTTCAGAATTTTTGATGGATCTTAATTGTTTATCGGAAAATATGTCAATTTCACATTTGAGCGACCACCAGAAGTTGGCCAATGTTTGCGCAAAGATAAATAATAATATTTGCAAAAAACACAAATAAAAAAAAAACAAAAACACAAATAAAAATAAATAAATAACGTAGTGAAAAATAATTAAATTACTGAACACTAAAGAAACCCAGGAGATGATCTTATAATTGGAGAGCTTCTGAAGCATTTATCACATAATTTCATTGCTCGATTTACACATATTTTTAATGCTGTTATAAATTTAAAGTGTATTCCAAGTCTTTGGAAGGTGACCGAACTTAAATTAATTCCTAAACCAGGAATGTCAATCTCTGATGTTAGATCATATGGACTAATCTCCTGGGAGTAGGCTTAGGAAAAATTTATTTTTCGGAAATATATTGTATTGTATATTTTAGGAACACATATCATCTACCAGTACAAGCTGCGGATTGTATTGTTGGCACGTTCGCAGATGACACATCTTAAAAGCATTATGGTATGTCAGAAATTCGGATATACACAGAGGCCTCGGTATTTATACTATTGTCGAGGAGATTCATAGCAGGGCAGAAAAGCATATGCAAATGCTTAGAAGTCGCCGTAGTCTAGTAGGCAATGTGTTGGCTTATTAGACGTAAAGGACACAGTTCAAACTCCAGGTCAGACATCAAAACGAAAATAACAAAAAATATTTGTTCGGGGCTTCCTCTCAGCAGATTTCTGGCAAAAGCTCTGGAAGCAAAAAAAGAAAAATACCATGTAAAGTTTCTCTAAAAATATGTCGTTCGGAGTCGACTTTAAACTGTGGGTCCCGCAACTCATTAACAATTAAAATAACATAAGTGGTGTAAGAAGCTAGGTCGTAATCCTGGCTGAAGGGTTGTAATGACCAATTATGTATTTTGTAAATGCTAAGGCAGCACCAAAATAAAGAAATGCCATCTTTGTAAGAAACGTTTAAACAGTTATAAACCCTATGACCTTATTGGGTGCTTTTACTAGTGCAATATTTCGACAGAAATAGTGGAAACACTTTGCACCTGTAAAAAATATTTTTTTTCTTTTGTTCCACATTTGACCTTAAGCGGCTAGTTAATCTGTATTGACTAGTCGTAATACTTCTGAAAAAATTGTTTTGTATTGGTAATATATGTATACTGTTTTCTAGTAAAAAATAAGAATAATAACGCCATCATTGTGTCAGTCCAACCGCTATATTCAATGGGAAATTTAAAAATGATCTCCTACGATGAGTAATGAAGCCCACGTTGCCAAATTTATTTCAATGCTATCATATTTTTATGGTACAAACGACTACATGCTAAAATAATTCAACATTAGCTATATTTTGTCTAAAAATAAAAAAATGTTTTGAAAATATTTGCTTGGTCCTTACTGTACGATTTTCAGTTACATGCAGATATTTACGTGAGCACAAATTATAGTCTAAGGGCCATTATTACAACTTGCCGTTAAAGTTGGGTTTAGTTAAAGGTAACTTTAGCTTAAGTGAAGTTTAAAGTCACCTTTAACTTCTTTTCGTTATTATTATTACAGCCTACAGATAAAATAAAGTTAACTTTTTCAAAAATATGGCAGTGCCGGAGCAATGTCAATATTACTGGCCAATTAAACAAGTGCTTTAAAAACGCAGTGTCTTATTTGTTATGTTTTTTGTTTTAAAATAAATATAATGAATAATAAAATAAATATAATGAAAAACTATTAATATATTAATGTTTATTTTTCATGTTTATATTTGAAGTTGCCATATTGAAAATAATATAATATATACATATGTAATTGGCAAGTTCAAAGATAAAGTAAACTTTAAAATTAACGCTCACTTTTATATTATTGCGTACCCATAATAATGAAATTCAAGTTATCTGCCTTTAAAATCCTGCTTTTAGTTAACGGCAAGTTGTAATAATGGCCCTAATTGTTTTAAGTAAGAGTGAATAAAAATATGTATGCTTAACTTTTCTATGCAGTCTTTTGTTTTTGGCAATTTAGCACGAAATATTTTTTTTTAAATTTGTGGTTATACTATACACCATTTTAATTAGTTTTTATTTTCATAAAATTCATGTCAATGTAAATGTAGATGGCTTGTTCAAGATAGTAAAAGGAGGAATTAAACGATTTGATATGTATGTAGGCAACTAAGGAGTGCGCACGAAAAAATATGATCATATACTTTTTTCTTGTTAAAACTACCCTTAATTATGAATTTATTTTAAATTTATCCTAATATATTTTTTTTTTTGTAATTTTTTAATTCACAGTTCGATAAATTAGTCTGCGTTAGTATCATACTCAACTAATTTTTTGCTTTAGTCATAATTGATCAGATCTGACTAGAACAATGAGAACAATTTATGATTACGAGGGTTGCCTTTTGTATTTCGGGATTTGACAACCCTAGTGTTGCAATCTGCCAATCTGCTCTATCGTAAAGCTTGACATTTTTGAGGTTATACGTACTCAGAACGTTTTGACATACGAGCGCTATTTGTGTTGTTTATAGTAACTTAAAAGATTCATCTCGCCCAAAAAATGGAATTAAATCGTGAACATTTTCGTGCGATTATTTTTTACAACTTTCGACGTGGATTAACTCAACAACAGTGCATCGATGAACTTAATTCAATTTTTGGCGATGAAGCTCCATCAAGGACCAGTGTTTATCGATGGTATGGTGAATTCAACCAAGGTCGTAGTTCACACCAAGACGAATTTCGTGAAGGTCGTCCAAAATCAGTTGTTGTTCCGGAAACCATTGATGCTGTGCGCCAACTGATATTGCAAGATCGTCATGTGACCTATCGTGAGATTGAGACAACCTTAGGTATTAGTGGGACCAGCACACATTCAATATTGCATGAACATTTGACTTAAAAAAAATTTGTTCGCGTTGGATACCACACAATTTGTCAATCGCTCAAAAAAAGGCTCGTGTCGATGAATCTTTTAAGTTACTGTAAACAACACAAATAGCGCTCGTATGTCAAAACGTTCTGAGTACGTATAACCTCAAAAATGTCAAGCTTTACGATAGAGCTGTCAGTTGGCAGATTGCAACACTAGGGTTGCCAAATCCCGAAATATAAAAGGCAACCCTCGTATTTGAAAGTAAAAAGTCTTTTATGCAGAAACTCATTAACATGATTCGCTGTTTCACTCTTGAAGTATATTAAGTAAACCCATTACAATAAAAAATACACTGCGTTTCACTTGAATAGCACACCGTACACATTGAAATTCTCCCCCTATATCTTTGTAAGAAATAAAAATAGCGGATTACTTTTGGATTGCATTTGTAGTGCTATTTATAGCTAATATTTCGATTTATTAAATTGTTTTTAAAACACAACATAAAAAAGAAAAATACTCAAAAAATAACAAGCAAATTCCGTTTCACTAGAATAGCACATTTTTTAGTAAATGTAGAAAAAATAACTTTTTATTAAGGTTTTTCATTTTTTTATTATTAAAATTTAAATATGGGTTGCTAGTAGTGAGTTGAGCCACCCTTGTTCAGAATAACCTCGCATTGAGTCGTACAAATTTTTCAAATAGTCGAGAGAAATTGAAGTCCCCATGCCCGTTGAATTGCCTCAATAAGTTCGGCTTTGGTTAAAAATTGTTTTCCAGACTCGTAAACTTTTCTGAGAAGCCATCCGCAAACATTCTCTATTATATTTAGGACCGGCGAGTATGGTGGCCAATTCAAAAGGTTTTTTGACTCTATCCACGATTTGACCACACGGGCATTATGTATTGGGAGCGTTGTCTTGTTGAAAAGTCCACGGCAATGGACCAAAAAGATTTTCAAACTGTGGAAAGGCCTTTTCTGAAACACACTGATATGTTTTAGCGTTCATATTTGAACTTAGAAACTGGAGCTCACAGTGCCATAATAGGAAATCGCACCCCACACCATAACTCCGCCGATTCGACTGTGTAATCGATCGAACTGAGTGAGTGAGTCTCCTTTCTCAAATCGTGAAAATAATAATTGTAGCCATCAGGGCCCTCCAAATTAAACTTCTTCTCGGCAGAAAAAACAACACGCTTCCACTCGTTGCTCCATACCATGTTATCTCGACAAAATTTCAACCGCATTTCTTTTCGTGCAGAGTTAAGTGGTAAATTTTTCTTTAATTTGAGTCGTTTGAGGTGATTTGCTCCTGAAATAATACTCCACACAGTGGTCTTGCTGGTATGGACACCTACTTTAGCCTTAATTTTGTCAACAGAGTCGTGCAAATTTGAAGCTTCTCTTAAAATAGCCCTCTTATCTGCGTCAGAGAGCACACCACTTACACGACCTTTCATATTTTTTCTATAGTTCGTCTCGTTTTTAGTAAAATTTGATATCACTTTTCTGCTTCTATCTTATTTTTTTTTTTGGATATTTCGGTCACAGAAAGCCCACAATCTATACGTTTTGATTTTTATTTGTTCGTCGTTAGTTAAAGCTCTACCGCGACTCATTGTTATACTAAATGACACTAATTTGTTTGCAAAAGTTATAAAAAATTATTATTTTACTTCGCGGTAAATCTGTTCACTTGTAAATCAAACTGAAACTGCAACGTGCTATTCAAGTGAAACAAAAAATGCCCTGCATTTCTGAACAAATTTAAAACAAAGCAGCAAAATCAAATAACGGTATTTTTCCAGTGAACCAAATTTGTCTCTCAGAGGCAACAGATGATGACGAAAATAAAACAATAAGAAGAAGTTCAATAAAGTTAAGAATATGGAAAGATAACCAATTAACAATAAAAATTAGCGAGGGGGCTATTCAAGTGAAACGGAGTGTATAACAAAAGAAACCAACGAAAACAGGACGCCAAAAATATTGATTTTTAAGAAAAATACTAAAATATGTACATTGAAAAATAATAAATAAATATCGGAACTGTACTGAATCAAGTCAAACAAACATGCTAACAGTAAGAGTAAGACTGAAATGCATACTCTGATAGTTGTCGATGATGATTTTCTTCTACTTAACTTAGAGAAAAAAAATTCAAATACTCTATTTAAAAACTAATTTCCACGGTCGGAAAAAATTCTTTTCTTGCCACTGATTTCAAAAAAGAAAAAAATAAGACGATCTTCTGTACCAGTCAGTTGAAAAGTGCCCAAAGACTGCATATTGTAATTTAAAAGTATTGGCACTTTTTCACAATAGATCCACATTAGATGAAAGCTAGTCTGATAAGCCAGTAAAGTAAATATATCTCAAATATAATTAAATATATTTGCGCGCAGCCTTTGATTGAATTGTAATTAGAAACTGCTGATATTAAGTTAAAAACTAATAAAACACACATATTATACATACACTGTGAGGTAGCTATTCTCCGAAGTATCACCATCAAAGAATGACATAAGCGAACAGAACCTGTTCAATGCTTTAACTGTAAATGGTTTGATCAGACTGAGACTTATTATAAGGTTCCTTCCATTTGTCAGAAAAGTTGCAGGAACTGTTGTGGATATTACAGAAGTTATTTGGTTTTACATTTTTGAATGTCCATGACGGAAAAAACTGGCATTGTTCTCATCCACACTTACAACATAAAATCCTTCAACATGAATGCTTCTATAACTGCTCACTACACGGCATATCAATAGAAACAAAACTATGTACAGTAAATCTAAACCATGCGTTCATTAAAAAACAAGTCTTTTTCCATAATCATTCTTTTGTCATTTGGAATCAGTAGAAATAGATGAGTATTTTAAGTTTTTTTGATTGGTTATTTTAATATATGTATGTACGAGTATATAAATTATAAATTTTTTCGAACACTGAATGCTATACAGCGTAGTATGAATATCCATTACAGTTAGATGTGCTTCAAACATATGTCTCTTCTGTGTATATCAATTATACGCAATTAGAGGTAGAGTGCGTTTCATACAATATGTAGAATAGATTTCGATATCAATTCACGATAAAATGCTAAATCAGTAAAAACAAAGTATTTCCGTTAATATTAAAACGTTCGTAGACACTAAATATGTCAAAGGGCAACATAAATAGACTCGCAAATAGGTTCTATGTTACTTGATTGGCTTTCAGAAAATGAAATATCATTTAGAACTAAATTATATGCTTCTTCCACACCATCCTATCCAAGATCGAGATCATTTATTGATGTATGTATTTCCGATGCCAGGATAGATTTAAAATCTGTGAACCATACTACAAACTGTATTAAAACCTTAGACTATGATAGCGATCATAACGCATTGGAAATAATTGCTTCAATGCATGACGAACAAATATTTACACTATTCAAAGAAACAGAAAATTTTAAATACAACTTTAAAGGTACAAACTGGAATAATTTCAAATCAAATATGTTAACCAAAATGAACAACGACAACATTGTCCCTAATAATTACAACCTACAAATTAACGAAATAGAATCATATTTAACCACAATTAACAATTTAATTACAACTGTAATGGATGAAGTTGTTCCTAAATTCAAAAAGAATAACCAGAATGTGCCAACGAACCCCATTATAAAAAAAACTACACTCAGAGAAAAGTCGATTAGTTACTATAATTAAACGACATTACAGATTACAAATCGCAGTTTCGCCAATCAGATTATCTCAGATAAAATCAACACTGAAAATAATTAAAAAACTAATCAATGAAAATATTATACTCGTCTTGAATAACAACCTAGAGAAGAGAATAACAAGTATTAAAACAACGCAATCCTTAGAAATGTTTGATAAAATAAGAAAAAACTTTAAAAAATTCGAAACAATCAACTTAGAAACAATTATAATTTCTTCACAGTCATCCCATATAATACATAAAGCAGGTATTGATGCACAAACAATTGAAAGGGACTTAAATCAAAATTTTGTTATTAATGATGAGGATAAAGTTGTAAACATAATTGGCTCATATTTTGAAAATATACATTCAAGCAAAAATATTGATAACAACAATACTGTACACACTCATGTCTTGCGTACATTCAATGAATTTTTGGAAACAAAAACATCATTTGAGCGTAACCAGACTGTTATGACAACGTTTGCGGAAACAAAAAGGGCAAATTCCTTATCCGAAGAGGAAGCGGGAAATACTTTTGTAACGCAAGACTGTATTAAATATATTTTTAAAAACTTAAGCAATAAATCTTCGGCAGGTTTAGATAATATACCAAATATTGTGTTAAAAAATATACCAGAAAAATTAATTTTAGACTATTGCACGTTGTTCAATAATATTATCAATAACTCATATTATCCAAAAGACTGGAAAGTGGCAAAAGTCGTTATTATCCCCAAGAAAGATAAAGATCCCGCTAGACCAGAAAATCTTCGCCCTATCAGTTTATTACCAAACATAAGTAAAATTTTTGAAATGTGCATTAATAATACTATTAACAAATTCTGCAAAAATAATAACCTCGTAAACGACAAACAATTTGGATTTAAGCATAAACATTCAACAATTAACGCTATTAATAAATTGGTATTCGACATCAACTGGAATTGGAATAAAAAACTGTGCACAGGTGCTTGTTTGATAGATATGGAAAAGGCCTTTGACACTGTTTGGGTTCAAGGTCTGATATGCAAATTACTCGACTACAAATTCCCCTTAAACTTAGTAATATTATTGTATAACATGCTATCAGGTAAATCATTCATAGTGAATCATAGGAACAAATTTAGCAAAATATTCAATATGACAAATGGCCTCCAGCAAGGCACTGTCAATGCGCCAATTCTTTTTAATATTTTTATCATCGACTTGATAAACAAAATTGATAATATTATCTCATTTGCGGACGACATAATAATTTACCACTCTGATAACGAAATCAAAAATTTAAATCAAAGTCTACAAGAAACCTTTAATCTTGTTGAAACATATACAATAAATTGGCATATGAAAATTAACGTCAAAAAATGTGAAACAATTTTATTTCGTCCAACTGTTGACAAATGTAATAACAATATCAAGACCAACTGGAAATCCTTTGGAATTATGTCAAATCTAAATAACAGCAAAATAGAAAACAAAGAAACAGTCAAATATCTCGGAATCTATTTAGATAAATTTTTATACTATAACAAGCACGTTGTTAATACCATAAAAAAAGCCACAAAAGCATTTTTCGTCTATAAAAATCTTTTTTATTCCAAGTTTCTAGATAAAAGAGTAAAAATTATTATGTATCAATTATTAATTAGGCCCATAATTACTTACGGGTGTTCAATATGGTTCAACATCTCACCCTCCTATATGGAAAAAATACGAGTTTTCGAAAGAAAATGCTTAAGAGCATGCACCTCTATATATAGATCACACCAAAGTAATTATCGAAAATATATTTCAAACTTCAAGTTATACAACGCTGCGAAAATAAGCAGAATAGATAATTTTATTATCCACCTTATAAGGAAACATATACTAAGGTGCACGCTATGTGAAAACTTTAACCTTATAATGGCTCCATATTATACGAATACAGAGTACATTAAAAGCTCAATAACAAAAGGATTTGTGCCTCCAGAATCCTTTCCATTTCTAGATGGCAAACATATTCTTCAAAATGATGTAGGAATCCCAATATTCTACCACCTATATAGGCGGGCAACCAACAAATCCATCGATTACAACAGAGTTGATATGGAAAATCTAAGGCATGATACCTCGATTCCTCAAAGGGATAAATATTTTGGGCGAAATAACTACAATAAAAAATATTGGTGGCTACACTCACAATAATAATCCTTTCTTTGTACCTGACTACTTTTATTGTAACTGATAATATTATGTAATGTTTTTTAAACTTTCATTACAAAAAAAAAAGTCAATTATAATTGTGTTAAATATAAAAATAAATCTTAGCTTACTTATTATAACAACTTAACTCAAAAGATTAAACGCTTTACTAGAGTACTCCATTGGGGTCGTTGTAAAACATTGTAAACATTATTTTGTCTATTGTTTATTGTAGTAATTAAAATATGTATATAAATTGAAAATAAATAAACGAAAAAAAAAAAAAAAAAATAGACTCGCAAATAAAATGAAACTAGTTCCAACATCAGAAATCTGATTAGAACTATGTTATAACAGTAGTTCAAGTTATTCCTACCGTTATACATATATGTACAATATACATACCTAGTCATTACTTAAAAGTGTATATTAAGTGTATAAAAGTGTATATTAAAGGATAAAATTTGATACTAAAATTTGAATGCTTTAGCATTCACGTTATTTTGTATCACTATGAAAATTAATGCAAGCATCCACGTCCGCGAACGTGTTAAAGACTGTTAGAAAGTTTTCAATTAAGGAGGGCGATTTTATGAATACCTTTGATTCCATTGAGCATTCATGCTCACACTTCAATTTTCTCTAAAGACACTGCTTTTGTGAGCACTAACTACAACTACACTACAGGTACATATTTTTCAGATAGAAAAGTAGTGTCATTTGATACAGTTTTTTTTATTTAACATTGTATTTAAATTAAAAACAAATCTCTAAAGAATTAAAATAAATGAACAAAAATGTTACGAATGGAAATCTAAGAAGAAAACTACTAATGTCTCAAAACCGCACCCAAAACATTTTGGTATTCTCCTTAATATAGTGCGACCAACTTGGAAATTCCGCACTAAAACAAAATCAGCACAAATTAAATTAAAACGATCACCGTAGTGTAGTAGGCAATGTGTTGGCTTATTAGACATGAGGCTGTGCTTTAAACCCCAGCCCAGACATATGGAACAAAACGAAATATTAATTAACTTTAAGACGACGATTTTAACGATCACTCAGCGATTTGATTGCAGGCTGTAGTTTTTTCATTGGAATAGTATTAAACAGTATACATATGAGCATATGCTTGGAGATAATTACTTAAATGATGCCGTTAAAGGAAAATTTGCGGTTTTAATTTGATCAATCTGCAACTAATTTATTATTTATCAAAATTTTTCATATTAGATAAAGTTTTTTATTTTTAAAGCGATGACCGCAATGATAAGAGTTCTTTTGTCATTAGATTTAAATTAAAATTTCACACGCCGACTAAATTAAAAGTAAAATAATAACTGAGAATCCAGACAATACTTTCCTAAAGGAGTTCGGTGCGCTAAATCCATCATCGAGATATTGTAACTTAAAAGTGGAAATTACGTCGTCAATTTATTTTTTCTGAAAAAATTTAGTTACCGTGATAATCACACAGCGAATTATAGACGGTGTCCAGCGACCACCATTCCGGCCCAAAACACCAATACAGCCAATTTCCCTTCGACGTCATGATTTTTGTCATTAGTACAAAATATTTTGAAGTTTTCTAATGCAAGTTTTGTGAAAGTTAAACTGGCTCATTATGTAACATTTTTCTTTATAGACTAGATTTAACCAGTTCATTCGTCACATTTTTGTGTGAAATTTACGTGAACGACTGATTTTTTTTTTTTAAGGTTGTTAATGGTTACTCTCTTTGCCGCGGTAGGCCATTCAGAATAAATACGTGAGTCGAACAAATTCGGTTTGACTAAAATATATAACGAATTCGTTAATGATGATATTCCTTTCCTCCAAACATTCAGCTACAGATATCTATCTAATCCTACTTTAAAAAGTATATGTAGTTAGATAATATTTGACTTCTCGATTATATAGTCATATCTCAATGCAAAAGATAATTTCTTGCCTTACTTACATACGTCTTCAAAATTTTTACTATTTTAAGCGGAAAACAAAATATGTAAAGTTTTATAAAAATTAATTACAGGTTCATCCATGCGGAAGATATCGACATAATACGGTGGTTTTTATATTAGCCAAAGAATATAATTTGAAAAACTTGAGAACCATACATCGCTTAGATCGCCTTACTTCCGGACTGCTTTTATTTGGTAGAAGCCCAAAAAAAGCAAGACAAATGGAACATCAAATTCGCAATAGACAAGTGCAAAAAGAGTACATCTGTCGTGTAGAAGGCAATTTTCCAGAGTAAGTATTTACTATGAAGGCAAAAAGAATATGTATTGTATATGTACATATGTATGAAATAAATTATATGAATAAAAAAATAAAAGTTAAAATAATTTTAAGTACAAAGGTAATTCCATTCTTAAAAAATACGTTATTTAACACTATTTCTACCATGATTTTGTGTATGCATTTTCGAAAACTTGCTGAATTTTACAGAATTTACATGGCACGGCATTTCGCAGAATTTCCAATTGCACAGAATTTCCATGGCTTGGTATAATAAAACGAAGAGGAAAAAACTAAAAACAAATTATAGTTCAGTCCAAATGTATGTCAGTGTAGTTTCTTTGTATTTTTTATGCCTTGCTGTAAGAAAAACTGTGAGTTCCGCTGCTTCCTGCCAAAAGGCAATGCTTTGGCCTCAGTTGGGTAAATTTTTTAAATCCAATTTTGACGTCCTCGTGTTCAGATTGAAATGTTGCATATAACTCATTCAGGTTACAGAGAACCATCCTCTTCTGCATTTGGACTTTCTGGCCATCGATTCGAACAGACACCCAGTCTTTCATTCCTGGCATCATTCGACTCATATCATCTCGCTGATAAAATTGAGTTACTAGAGCTTCAGTTTCGCACGCTAAAGTTTTTCCACTCGCATCCCATTAAGTGACCACAAAGCTCTTAAAGGAAAAGAACTAAGCTTTCTTTGAGCAAAAAAAAACATACCTTAAAAAAAATACAGTGCATATGGTAAAATTTAAAAACTTTGGATTTTGAGTTAAAATATTTTTTTATAGATATGCCTCTTGCTACTAAGTGCCCACAAAGATCTTAAAGGAAATGGTCCAAGTTTTCTTTTGAGGCAAAATAAAAAAAACACCATTTCTAAAAAAAATGGGGGAAAATGAAAATGGTACATGTGCCAAATATTGAAAAATCTTATTCTTGAGTTAAAAAATAATTTTTTTGATAGATATCCCACTCGCATCCCATTAAGCGATTATGAAGGCCTTAAAGGAAATTTTATAAGCATTCGTTTAAGCAAAAAAAAAAAAAGGGCTCAAATTAAAAAAAATAATGGGGGGGGGTATTTACTAAGTTTTAAGTATCAATATTTTTGGTAAATAAAGCTTCTTATTTAACAAAAATGAGACTGGCGCTATAATTATGCAAAGACTAAAAACCTTAATTTTTACACTGAAGTAAAAACTACGCTAACAATTTGAAAAATTTACTGTTATTTTTTCTTTTACATTAACACTACACATAATGAAATATTCTGTTATTGTTATTATAAATGTACGTTTTTAGGAATTCAAAAAATTAGGGTGGTGCTATAATTATGAAAAGCACTATATTTGTGTTGTAACGCAGGCTGCCTTCCAAATTGTATCAATACAAAGTTTGTATGCAGTTCTACTGCGGTATTTAAATTATGTACATATGTAAAGTTACCAAACAATGCAACTATGTGCTTTGTTTACATTTACAATACAAAACGTACGCAATGCAACGCGTCATATTACATCTGTGAGTCGGCCATTCTCCTATTTTTAGTGTTTTAATTGTGCGCGCAAACAAACGAATTTCAAAGCATCAACTATAAATCCGATGCCTGATTGCTTTTTGACTGCGTTAAAAATACACATTGACGACATTTTGAAATAGAATACTTCGTATATATTTTGTACAGCGGCATTATGAAACACGATACTTCGTTCAAACACAAAGCAACTAACATTTTGGAAGGCAGCCGCACTGTAATTAACATTTATGTATTTTTAAAATATTAAAAAACTTTATAATTGCGAAATTTCAGAAAGTAAATTAAAACTATTCACTTTTGTTAACAAAACAATGTAATATTTTAGGATTCCGCACGAAATACATTCAAATACTAAAAGTAGCCAAAGTGAAGATTTAAAAATTAACATAAAAAAGATTAAAAATTAAAAAAAATAAACGATTTTAATACGGGAAAATAAAAAATTGTGATAAATTTGGACAGTTTTAAAAATTATTAAAAAAAAATTGTGAGTCGAAAAACTACACCAAGACAGTGCATAAGATTAAACTTCATAAATATTTTGCCAATTTCTTAAAAAGATTTTTAAATTTTCGTCCGATTAGAACACATAAATGAATTTTTGATAAGTTTCC
Organism: Sarcophaga caerulescens; assembly: GCA_927399465.1. Classification (NCBI taxonomy): domain Eukaryota; kingdom Metazoa; phylum Arthropoda; class Insecta; order Diptera; family Sarcophagidae; genus Sarcophaga; species Sarcophaga caerulescens. The sequence goes on from OV656866.1 coordinate 68,091,697, forward strand.
ATTGTTTTGTCAAGCACTGTATATATGTATATATATTGATTTTTGAACTCTATTATAAGATATATATGTATATATATATATATATATTATATATGTATATATCTGTGGCATTAAATAATAATAGCTTAAGTCGAAATTTCGTGTTTAGAGATATTACAGTTTTTGTCTAAAATAAATAGTGTTTAAGTTAAGAAAAGTTAAAATATAAATGCGTATAGTTTTATTAATAATGGCATTTTATACATGAAATTTAGCTGAGTGATAGATCTTGAAGAAGAGAATAAGAATATGTAATAAAATGAAAAAACACTTATGTCAACTTAAGCCATTATCATTTATTGCCACAGATATATACGTATCTTATAATAAAGTCGAAAAATCAAGAACTTTTATGTCCTCCATAAATTGGGCAAAATTCGATAAAATTTAAAAAGGTGCGGTTATCTGACCTAGTGGGCTGGATAGCTATTGCATCAAGAATTCCAGTTTTCGTTACGCTCGGGTAACCCTTGGGACCGAAGATATAGCCGACGAAGCTATCTTTTTTATACGCGCAAACAAAATGCTCTATATAAATAGTGAAAAACTTTTTTAAATTTTACCGAATTTTATATAGGTTTTTCACGATTTATATAGAGCATTTTCTTTGCGCGTATTAAAAAGAAACAGCGTTCTTGAACGACAGTTGCATTTAACGAACATGATTTTTTCAAATGACTAAACAAAGGCCAATATAAGTTACTGGCTCCGTCTTTCTCAAATGCTATTTTAGTGCAAACACTGATGCACAGTCAAAAGGATGTTCTGCTGTATTTGCATCGTATTATTACGAAGAACATTACACAGCACTCATCCAATTTGTTTAACTAACATCTGTAGATTTGTTGATAACTGTGCGGCCTATTTATTTATGAGACTTATTTTTTTTTTCGTTAAAAATAAGAATCAAAATCGTCAACTAGTTTACGAATCGCTATGTCGCCAAACTAAAAGTTAGTACGATAAACAGTTTATAAAACCGTGTCGGTTTTTGGGAAATCTGTAGCCCCGGGATCTAACACGGGTATTAACAGCACAGCGATTGTTAACACACTTCTAAACGATTGAAAGAATAGCCTGCAAGCAATGAAATAAACGTTTGAAACTCTTTCTTGAGTAAATATGATTGCTTTTGCTGTAAAATTACTAACAGTCGAACTTCTATAATTTGAACTTCTATTAATTGAATTTTCTATAAGCAACAGCATCTTGGAGAGAAATTCTATCAGGTTTTGCTTCTTTAACTTGAAGTTTTTTTCTGGATAATGGTAATTCAATAGAAGTTCGACTGTATTTACATTACATATCTTGTCCTTTACAGTACACGTAATTTATATCTTAACTTGTCCTTAAAATTATTTACTTTTATAGAAATATACATAATCTATTAAATTATTTTATTAAATTATGCATAATTTCCTCCATTGACAAGCGTTAATGGAATTTCTTTTTTTTTTTATTTTACATATAGATTTTTACATAAACTATAAGTAATATATTATTATTCTTAGGGGAACGATTGAATGCCGTGAACCTATTGAAGTTGTAAGCTATAAAATTGGAGTTTGTAAGGTATCACCAAAGGGAAAAGATTGTATGACAACATTTCAAAAAATTTCATTCAATGGAAAAACAAGTGTTGTACTTTGTAAGCCACTTACAGGACGTATGCATCAAATTCGAGTTCATTTGCAGTATCTGGGTAAGTTTAAAAAATGTTTGATTTTAATAATGAAAATATTTTAATTGTTATTTAACATAATATTGTAAAGTAGTAGTGCATTATTTGGATAGACAAATTTGTGTTCTAAGTATTTATGTATACCGATTTAAAGGGTTATCTCTCCCTTTTCCATATAATTTCGAATTTTTAATATCGATTCAAAAATATTTTGAGTAATCAATAAGTTTGTGTCAAAAGTTTAAAAAACAGTTTTTGTTTCTACTAAAATAAGTTTGGAGTATTCGAGATATATAAAAAAATATATTTTTAGTTCTATTCAACTAAATGTTGAAGATAGACTATGTAGTTACGCGAGTATATTTAATTTTTTGTTTTTAGTCGCATAGGATTACGAGTATTTATATAACTTTAAAACTTTGTTGAATAAGTTTTAATGCATATATCTAAACTGTAAATGGAAAACTATTTAAAATAAGAAAGAAGCAAATTAATTTACATATATTCCCAATAAGTAATTGATCAGATTTATAGCACAGCATTTTTAAACATTCCACAAAAATCATTTCCGTTCATTCATTCGTTTATTGATAAATTTCAATTTTGTGTTTAATATTATGGGTCGTAAAAGAGCGCATATGGATAATTTTTTTCAACGCCGAAGTTTTTAATACATTAGATTTCAAGGATAAGTATTTGTAATAATGCCAAAAAATGTCTGGTGAAGAAACATTTCAAATGAACAGGGCCAAGGACGTTGATGATAATCGCCAACTAGTCCTCAACTCTTGGATAATCAATCAATAACGAATGATACACTAAAAGGACGTCGTCCTCATCCAAACAAAAAAAAGAAAAACGATTAGATCGGTGCAAGAATTATGTATGCTGGTCAAAAATATATTGGAATCGGGCTGATGTATCCCATTTGTATGACAAAACCGATCGTTTTTTTCGATTACTATCTTTCCTGTAAAGAGAAACTTTGATAAAATAAAGTTCACTTTTTCAACAATGTCCGAGTAGGATGATCGACATTGTAGAAAAATTAGACTTGTTGCAGGGGACAACTTAAACTAAAAACATTCGAAATTAATTGACTTATTGGCAGACATTAAGACTATGGAATATTGCCTCATCTTCGATAATAAAAGAAATCTTAAGTTGCCAAGATAAAATTCTATGAATTATCATTACTGGCACATGATGTAAAAAAAATTCAAAAGTACCGGGTTATCCATTTCGTTGTTTCAAAAGTAAACGTAAATAAAACACATATAAAATATTTTTTTCATGATATTTCTTTTTTATTGTAAAGTTCGAACGTTGACATTATGTGTGAAACACTACATCATTTAAATGACCTCCACGCGAAGTGTTGCAAGCATTGATTCTTTTGAGGTAATTTTCGACCACTTTTTGACACATATTGGGCGGTATCTCAGCCATAACTTGACGAATGTTGGTTTTTAAGTGCTCAAGAGTTGAAGGTTTATCTGCATAAACACGGTTTTTCGCGTAGCCCCACAAAAAAAAGTCTAATGGTGTCAAATCGCATGATCTTTGTGGCCAGTTGATATCGCCACGACGAGAAATTACGCGGCCAGGAAATGTCTCTTGCAATAAAGCCATATTCGCTCGAGTTGTGTGGCATGTGGCACCGTCTTGTTGAAACCACATATTCTCCAAGTCGTATTCTTCATAGCAGGCAAAAAAGTCGGTTATCATCGTCGTTTTCGAAGAAGTAAGGTCCAATCTTCAATCTCTTCGGACCAAAGAGCGCACCAAACAGTGACTTTTTCTGGATGTAATGGCCTCTCTTCAATTACTTGAGGATTCTCAGAACCCCAAATACGACAATTTTGTTTATTAACATACCCACCGAGTGTGAAATGTGCTTCATCGCTGAAGAAAATTTTGTTCGATACGTGGCTGTGGCAGAATCACCATTTTTGTAGTAGGTTTTTGATAATTTTTATGCGTTGTGTGATAGTTAAGCGATCCATTTTCGTCAATGTCAAACTTTCAACTGAAAAGAAAAAAATTGCTTTCACAACTTAGTTTGACAGATGTCGAATTTCAGTCCCATACTTTTGAAACCACGAAATGGATAGCCCTTTACAAAAGATTTAAATGTATCGTTGGGTAAAAACCGCTAATCTATAATAATAATAATTGTGGAAATACTCCGTTAATGATAGGATCACTATTACACTCAAACGAAGACGTGAATTAAGAAAACAATTTTTTAAGAATAACACTCAGTGATAGCTCCTGCTCATGCAGTGCATTATGTTGGAATTAGGAAAATATTTTATGGGAGGGAAAAGAGCAATAAGTAGTGGATATTAGATTTAAATCCATTTATATTACAACTGATAGAAAAGACTTCTAAAGAAAGAGATGTACATACTCGTATACGCATTGTGCGACTGATAAACGATTCTGTCAATAGGAATGTGCTCTACATGACAAACTTGTATTAAGTAAATACATACACATTCTGTTAAAGTATGGGTTATATAGCGAAACACAAGCTACATTGTAATGGTGTTCTAATGGATCAATGGAGTTAAATGCCTTACCACCGTCCTTTATAAGCACTTTCGCCCTTTTCTCTATAAGAAAATTTTCAAAATAAAAGGAAATCAGATGGAATGAAATATTTCTGGCGTCGTCTTAAGAAACCGAGGCACTGATTGCTTTGTTCAACAAATGAAAAGTATATTGGTTCCGACATCACATTGAATTTTCATATCCAGAACATTAGGTCTCTTCCGAATGGCTGTAATACGTCACGATGTATAGAGAGCGAAAAGTGGGCAGAAACAAACTATCGAGGGGTGCATGTGCCTGTACCTTATACTTATCAGGGTATGAAGTAAAAAAGGAGTCGAGAATATTATTGTGTATATGATTCAACATACGAGATGTCAAGATGTCAGTTGGTTTACTCTCTATCTACGTAAATCAATTGAGCGCGGCGATTAAGTAAAGATATTCTGGTATTGTATACTTGAAGGGTGGGTGATATAAAGAGGAGTTGCGAACATTAAAATCACCAGCAATAGCATTTTCACTGCTCGGACAACCCTGAAGTATTCTAGGCGTGAAGTCGGAAAGATTATCAAAAAAACTTCTCTTTCTAAATTGTGACAACTGTGTAGAAACCCGAAATGCAAAAGATATGTCCTGATATTGAATTTAATTCAGAGACAATTCAATTATGCATCATACGTACCTAATGGTTGCTGTCGATTGTACACAACTTCATTGACAATAATGTGTATTGCCCTATGAAAATAAAACAGGAATAGAATTTGATAAACAGTTGTGTAAAACTCTTGTGGACCAGCATTTTCAGATATCAGATTATCTCACGTAAGACGAAAATATCTGGCTGATCTAGATAAATGTAAGCATATACAGCGTAGAAATTTTATATAAGCCCACGTACGTTTTAGAAATCAATTCGGAAATTTCCTACGATTACACAATGGCAAAGGCGTTAATTGATTTTCATTTATCATTTTATTAATTAATGACCGGTGATATACATTTTTATTGTTTCTTTGAACATAAATTACGCAGACCTGCAAATTTGGACTTTTTTGTGCAAATAAGATGGCTCGAGGTGTTTCCGAAGGCATTTTGCGCGCTGAACACTGGGTTCAAAAACTTTCCATCACGTCAGGTTTTCGAGAAAAAGGGGGTTGAAACCCCTAAAAATAGCGTTTTTAGCCATTTTTGAAAAATTGTTGTTGTTGTTGTAACAGTTCGGCTGTTGTCTTCGGAAGCTTCTCCCTGTATAAGATATAAGATGTTATGTGGAGGTATGGTGGAGGGTACACTGTTGGGTATGGGAGTTATGGATGGGGGGATGGATATTATGGGTTGTGGATTTATGGTCGTTGTCCGTTCCTGCCGATTGCGTCGTCGTGTTGTTCGTGTGTTATGTTGCGGGTCTCTGTGTGTATCAGTCGTGTGTCCTGTGGGAAATAGGGGAGGAACTGCTGTGGTTCGTAGGTTTGTACAGCAGTCGACTACAAAGCGGTCGTTCCACTCCGTGTGACGTGTAAGGTTGGTGCACTTCCCCATGTGGCACCAGCCACTGCAGTTGTTGCATTTCACCGAGGTAGTGTTCCTCCTTATGAGGTCTCCACAGACAGAGCAGGTCCAAGTTCTTTGGTCGTTGTTGGTCAATGGGTCATTGGTGTTGTGTTCATTATCTGTTGGGTCTGTGTCTTGTTATCTACTACAGCAGTGGGCTCTGTAGTTTTCTGACCATTCCCGATGAGAGGTTAGGCCAGAGCATCTCTTGAGGTGACACCAGTTGCCACAGCCATTACATCTCACTGATGTAGTATTTGTCCTGATAGTCGTATGGCATACTGAACAGATCCATACAGGACCTGGATTCTTTTCAATGCCAGCTCTTATTAAGAGGGTACAGAGCAAAAGTGCTGGCATGTTTTGCTCACCTTGGGAAAAAACTTCCGGTTGATACAGCCTTCGCTGGGTTGACAATTCTTGGCCGATGTTGAGTCGGGTCGTTCCGGAGCGATCCGATTGTCGTGGGAACGTTGAAAAATTGTAGAGCTAAACACTGACGTGCTAGAATCATTGCTATTGTCAGAAATTGACAATTGATCTTTGCTCTTTAAAATGAGCCCAAAGTCAAATTGATTGCCTGCACCATTAAAGTAGCGGCTGGGTGTATCTCAAAATATAAAATTTTTTATAAAACTCGACCGCCATATTGGATCCGCCATTTTGAATTTTTTAAATCAGACCCCTGATTAACAATTTTCAAGTAAATCTGATTAATTTTTAAGGACCTCCGTAATGTGTTTCTTTTTCTCTTGCATCCCTTGACATAAACCCACCCCCTACTTTAAGTGTGCATGCAATCAATTTGGCTTTGGGCTCATTTTATAGAGCAAAGATCAATTGTCAATTTCTGACAATAGCAATGATTCTAGCACGTCAGTGTTTAGCTCTACAATTTTTTAAAAATGGCTAAAAATGCTATTTTTAGGGGTTTCAACCCCCTTTTTCTCGCAAACCTTCGTGTTCAGCGCGCAAAATGCCTTCGGCAACACCTGGAGCCATCTTATTTGCAAAACCCATGCAAGGCTGTGTTATTAAATGTCTGAAATAAAATTTTAATTTTAAGTAAACGAATTTGAAACAGACTTCGATGTAATGTGGAATTAACACTTATCATTTTATTTATTTCATATGTCTCACACACAAGGCACAAGTATCATATGCAAGTATAGAACTCTGTATAAATACAAACAAATTAATTGGTTTTAAGTATTGAGTACAAACTCTTGAAACAAGCATACAGTGAAAATTAAGCAAAGCTATGAAATAATACAAAATATTAAAAATAATCAAAATAAAATTATTCATATAAGTAGTTAGTCAATATTAGCTTAAGAAGTGTCAAATAATTCTTATTATAAAAGTCTTCGTTACATTGAGTCGATGCCGACTTGTGATGGAAAATAGGATTTGTTGCATAGAATTTATAATGTATTATGGTTTCCATTACCACTAAACGACTCAGCATTAATGCCACCACTAATGACAGATGAAAGTAATTTACCACGAACTCAAACAATTTTAGTGATACTGGAAATTAGGTGCATTAAATGAAGCGATTTTAGTGATAGTGAAAATTTAGTGCACTAATTGTGAATGATTAGTGATAATGTAATTGAAATCCATTGGCGCTATAGTGCAATGCAAATTCAGTTCTACTATCATTTTCATAAAAGGATGGACTTTCATATGTACATAGACATGAATGAATATTTTGCGTTATCAGAAAAATTGAAGTAAAAGTAAATGTTTAACTGATAATGAAATTTCATTTACATGACCAGTAAAATCGTTTGATTATGAAGAATAAAAAATCTACTTACACTGTATTCGACACCTCAAGTGGATCAATGCAACCATGTTTCTTGTAACTATTTGTGATTTTTCTCCTTTTAAATGTATAAATATTCGACACTTAGAATTTTTAAGATTGTTAAAAAACAATTCTGTTTTTGATAACTAGATAGTTGTAATCATCAGGATAATATTGTTTAACGCTTTCTCTAGTTTACTTTATTAGTAATTTGTATTAATTTAAATTAATATTCATGCAGGTTATCCAGTGGTTAACGATCCTTTGTACAATCATGAAGTATTTGGACCTCTTAAAGGGCGATCTGGTGATATTGGTGGCAAGACTGATGAAGAATTGGTCCGGGATCTGATTAATATACACAATGCTGAAAATTGGTTGGGTATTGATGGAGATTCGGATATATCGATATTCAAAGCCATTAAAAGTGACAGCGATGTTGATACTTTAAGTTTGGGAAATGAAATGAAAGGTGAGCATAAAACAAATATAACTTTAAAAATATATATGTATGTGTGTCAGTGCTTAATAATGCTTTGACAATTTATTTTTTTTTTTTTGGTTCCAGGACATATACTTAGCGATGATGACTTAGATATAACTTCGCGAGGAATTTCTCCAACTTGCCCGAGTAGCCCTCAGTGTGTAGACATTGCTACACCGAATGATTCAAATGGGAATGAAATGGTACAGATTAAAAACACTGATTCGATCAACATAATCAATCACACTGTCTCTGAGGATAATAGAAATATTGGCATCAATGAAAAAAGTGGTTCATATTCCCACCTCAAGGTAGAAGTGGGTTCTTCACAGCGCTTTAAATATTTTCTTGTGATTTAATTAACATATGCATCCTTTTATTCAGGTCACAGTTGCAACACAAACTGGTCATGAATCACCAGACATGGCATTTAATGCTGAAAAAATGACAACCGATATACATTGCTATGAATGTAAAGTTCGTTACAGAGATCCGAAACCTAAGGATCTTGTAATGTACCTACATGCCTGGAAATATAAGGTATGTGCTCAGCTTTCTGCTTTTTGACTAAATTTGTACGTGATTTATAAAATTTACTAAAATAAAGGTGGCAAAACTTTATACTATAAATTTATTATTCTTTAACATCTTGTTAATGTTCAGCAATTTTCTATTAATTTTTCTATTTCTCTACTTTTAAATAATAATCAACAATTAAATGTTTGTTTTGTAGGGTCCTGGTTGGGAATACGAAACTGAGCTACCAAAATGGGGTAATGCTGATTGGACTGAAACGGATTAAAACCACGGATCTTTTAGCAAACCATAAAAATAATAAATCAGAATTAAACTAGCAAATTATATTTTTCTTACAAAAAAAATTTTGTACAGTTATTTCCAAAAGCACAAGTAAATAAATGAAATAAAATGAAACGCAATCGACACATTTTTCATTTTTCTATTATTACTGCAGTAGTGAGTTAGATACTATGAATAAGTGAAATGACACTTTCTCGCATCTGTTCTCAATACAAACATTAAACACTGAAAAGATTATTAATTATAACTAGTCAGTTAAATATTTCATTGGAAGTGTTAAAAAAATTTTAACAGAAATCATTCTTATAATGTTTAAAAAACAGATGTGTTTTAAAAAAGGATTTTGTTCTTCTATAAATCTGTAAAAAGAGATATTATTAAAGACCTTATAGTTTTAAATTATAGGCAAATATACACGGTAGGAAGTACTTCCGGCCAAAAGATGTTCAAAGGACATATTAAACATTTTGGTATATGTATGTCAAAAATCTAAATATAATAGACACCCGCAAAAGTTGAAAATTAGAGAGGTTTCGATTTCCAGCAGGGAGGAGGAATATCATAACGTATTTTTTATGCACACAAATTTAGAAGTCGATACGGATTGCATTGAAAAAAGAAATTTAGAACATAAATTATTAGATATTTTAAAAGATTTTTCGGTAGTAAAAAAAATAAATCTTCATAAAGTGGTAGTATTACAATGGCATAGTTCAGAGCACATACATGTAAAATTTAGGTTTTAAATTGAATTACTGTATACCACGTCATGGACGACACGGAAACATTTTCCAAGCTCACACAATTATATAACTAAACTAATATATAAATGGGCAATTTCGTGACAAGTGACCCAATTTTTAAAATCGATGTCTTTCGATTTGGATGAAATTTGCACCAAAGTTAGTACTATTGGATAGTAGGCCAGACACAAATTTTCAGCTCTATCAGTCAAGGACTGCCGGAGTTAGAGGGGGTCAAAGTTGGACATTTGGGTCATACAGGGTTTTTTTAAAATGTGTGTAACTTTTCACCTATTGGTCCTAGCAAAAATTTTCCAAAGGATATTAGATAGCTATTTCTTCAATCTTTCCAAAAATAATTTTTTTAATTTAAAAAAAATTTTTTTTTTAATTAATTTTTTTTAAATTAATATTTTTTTATTTTTTTCAATTTGGGCCTTTTTTTTTTTTTTTTTTTTTTTTTTTTTTGCTTAAAAGAAAGCTTATAAAATTTCCTTTAAGGCCTTCATAATCGCTTAATGGGATGCGAGTGGGATATCTATAAAAAAAATTTTTTTTTAACTCAAGAATAAGATTTTTCAATATTTGGCACATGTACCATTTTCATTTTCCCCCATTTTTTTTTTCGAAATAGAGTTTTTTTTATTTTTCCTCAAAAGAAAACTTAGACCATTTCCTTTAAGATCTTTGTGGGCACTTAGTAGCAAGAGGCATATCTATAAAAAAAATATTTTAACTCAAAACCAAAAAACATGTGCCAAATATTGAAAAATCTTATTCATGAGTTAAAAAATAATTTTTTTTGATAGATATCCCACTCGCATCCCATTAAGCGATTATGAAGGCCTTAAAGGAAATTTTATAAGCTTTCTTTTAAGCAAAAAAAAAAAAAAAAAAAAGGCCCAAATTGAAAAAAAAATAAAAAAAAAAATTTTTTTAAAACTAAAAAAATTATTTTTGGAAAGATTGAAGAAATAGCTATCTAATATCCTTTGGAAAATTTTTGCTAGGACCAATAGGTGAAAAGTTACACACATTTTAAAAAAACCCTGTATGACCAAAATGTCCAACTTTGACCCTCTCTAACTCCGGCAGTTCTTGACTGATAGAGCTTTGTGTCTGGCCTACTATCCAATAGTACTAACTTTGGTGCATATTTCATCCAAATCGAAAGACATCGATTTTAAAAATTGGGTCACTTGACACGAAATTGCCCATATATATATATCCCATTATACATATATGTAGAATATCCCATTATGAAATACGCGATAAATTGAAGGAATAAGGAAACAATCGTGCTGAATCTTTTAGACTAGAAGTTAGTGTCTATGAAAAAATTATAGAGCAGTGACCTAAAGTGCAACCTCGTTACAAATGAAAAAAATTATGTAATAGTATACAGTAGAAATAAGATCGGACATATGGAAATTATTAGGAGGCATAAATAATAAAAATATTCGTTCCTAATACAACATTAACTAGAGTTTTATAGAAAGATTAATTAGCATGTCCCATATTAACAATTGAAAGCATTAATTAGATGTACATATAAACATTGAAATATAGGTCTTTTGACAACTAATAATAGTAGTATAATCTGTGTGGGGGTGAGGGGGGAAAATAAATAAAATAAAATATTTGGCAAAAACGAGAAATAAAAACGGGTATTAGAATTTTTATATAGAAATACATATACATATCTGACGTACAAATAACGTACCTTTCGAGTTGGGGGTTGTTTGGATAGTGATCTCTTTTCATTTATATTCGTAATAATTCACAATAATTAGAACGTAACTACAGGGGTGGTTTATACACTTGAACAAAACTTAAATCTATACTTAAAAGTAGGGTGGCCAGCGTGAACAATCTGTAATAATAATTGCCACAGATCCTCGTAAAAAGCTGCTTATAGTTGCTCCCTTTGTCTATAATTTACGAAGGATAAGCAGAACTACTGGATGAAAATTGTAAACTGTTTACTTACCCATGTTCTATGTGGATGTCGATCCGAACTCCGATAATAAAATAGTATTCGAAATACGGGAAATTAACCGACGCTTCGTTCAAATAGAAGCTCCTAAAACTACTGAAGAAATTGTCTAATGTCACCGCTGCCAGCAATATGGGCACACGAAATCGTATTTGTATGTGTCAAATGCCGACTTCATCCTTCGTTTGATTGTCCTAAAGAAGCCGAAATCCCTCCTATTTGTGTGCATTGTTTACAGCAACCTGCAGCTAGCTAAAGAGAATGTGAAATTTATCAAAAACTTTTCAAGAAGAGAATAGCTGGTAGGCGGCCTATTGTACATAATCTGTTTTCAATAAATAAGAATGACTTTCCTAGTTTAAACCTAAACTATAAACAGATTCAAGGTAACATTTATTCCAATCCCAATAATAAAACATAGAAAATCTTTTAAACAAACAAAATGAATTAACAAACACGCTAACGAACGTGTCACTCCTTATAAGCAAATTATGTAAGTAAATTAAAGATTAGCTATATGGAATGCAAATTGAATTTTAAATGAACTAAATGAAAATGAGTTTTTTATGAGGTCCAAACACATTGACATTTTTCTTATATCTGAAACGCATTTAACTGACAGATCTTATGTTAGAATTAAAGGATACGATTTTGTTTTCACCAACCATCCTGACAACAAATCTCATGCTGGAGCTGCCTTATTTATAAAATCGACTATTCATTACGAAGTTGCCGTAGAAAATTGTAAAAACTTTTTACAAGCAGCTGGTGTAAAACTGGTCTCCAACAGTAGGCCTTATCAGGAAATAGTCCAACTTACTCAGACCCTCAGACCCCACCAAAATTCCGTAACTACCTAATTGCTTTTGTACTTTAGTCTTTGGGAAAAATTTTCTCGTAAATTTTCCATTGAAGTAGAAAAATTGGCATTTGAAAAATCGCATACCTAGTGTCCACTTATACGTTAGAGCCACTGTATAACATATTTAGATATGATATGCCAACTGCAGAAGACGTAACGATAGCCACATACTTATACTGATAATACAGCCTTTTTTCTTCACATTTAATAGCATCCGAAGCTTCAAGATTACAAATAGAGCTAGATAACCTTCAACCTTGGCTTAATAAATAGAATATTGTCGCCGTAGTCTAGTAGGTAGTGTGTTGGCTTATTAGATGTAAAGCCCGGGTTCGTATCCCAGGTCAGCATCAAAACGAAATAAAAAAAAAAAAAAAAACTCTGAGAGTAAATAAAATTGCCATGAAAAAGTTTCTCAAAAAATCTGTCGTTCGGAGTCGACGTTAATCAATTGTGATCAGTTCTTACGTCTTCATTTTCAGATAGCACGAAGAGTAACCACGGAGGTTTATTTTATTTTTAATATTTAAATTTAATTTTTAAACTAAAATTGTTTTAAAGAATGTTATGGCCGGTTTTAAACATACCTGTTAAGTAATGACAAAGAAAATAAAGTATAAAGAATGTGCATCTTAACATATTTTGGAATATTTTTCAAAAATATTTCATGACGCGGGGGGAAAGAGAGGAGGGAAGTAAACTGAAACGAAGAGCGTAACAATGCGTTGCTCTCATTCTTTGCTCTCACCGCGATGAGATCAAAGACTATAAAATTTATAGTATAAATATATGAAGATGTTGCACTGCCAGTGCCAAATTTGCCGATTTACGGCTACTACCACTTATTGTACTCAGAGAACTTATTATACTCAGAGAACGTATTGTTCTCTTCTCTAATTTATTCTCATATGCGTGTATACGTGTGTGCTTGTACATTGCCAAATAAAATAATAAACAAACTGAAAGATGTTTTGTTTTCACAAAATGTATGTGCAAATAGCCTGTGGAAAAGAAATATTACCGTTTGTTTTATTGTAGGGTAAGAATATGTGTTTTATTGTTGTAGAAATGAAACTCTATCGATTCGCACCGAAATAAAAAATCCACATTTTGTGTGGACATTTGAAACTGAAAAATTGTTTTATAAAAAGTGTGAATTTAAAAATTGTAGTGCATGCTCAAACAAAACGTTTAATAAATATAATTAAAATCATAAATCATATTTTTAGAAGATATTGATAGGACTGGAAATATATCAGAAAGTACACATACCCCTGATATACAGTAGTGGTCAAAACATATGGAACTGAATAAGCATTTGTTCTTTTCATTGATTTATTTTCTTCAAATTACACATAGTTACTAAAATTTATTTTTTTTATTTTCTTCATACAGTCTTTTTTGTTAAACAAATAAAAAAAATTGATTCCGTTAAATTAAAATAACAAAAAAACTATAAATAAAGGATGTATTCTAAATGCAGGTGTTCAAAACATTTGCAACTTTTGAAGTAATTAATAGGGATAATTTAGTGCTCAGTATTTGGTAGCGTAGCCATTATTTTTTATAACTTCTGAACACCTTCTAGCATTGAGGATATTAGCTTTTCAATATAATCCTCAGGAATTGCACTCCATTGCTTCTCCAACTCAGCGAAAAGTTCATCACCATTTCGGAATACTTTATTGCCGATATTTCGTTTTATGATCATCCACATGTTCTCAATCGGGTTGAGATCGGGAGATTTGGTCGGCCACGACATTACATTAACTTCATTTTCCTCCAACCATACTTTTACAACCCCTGCCGTGTGTTTTGGGTCGTTGTCGTGCTGGAAGGTCCATGTGAGGGGCATTTCCCATTCGGCATACGGAAGCATAACTGAGCTCAAAAGATTTCTATAGATTGTGGCCGTCATTGTGGTAGTAATGCGATGAATTGGGCCAATTCCGTTTCCTGAAAAACACCCCCACACCATAATTTTCCACCTCCGTGCTTCACTGTAGCGGTTGTGTATTTGCGATTGAACTTTTCGCCTCGTGGTCGTCGAACATTGGCTCTTCCATCTGATCCCCGTAGGCTGAATTTAGACTCATCTGACCACAATACATTCTTCCATTGCTGTTGAGTCCAATTCAAATGAGTACGAGCAAAGTCTAGCCGAACTTTTCTGCTTTTTTCTGACACGAACGGTTTTTTTGTACATCTGTAACTTCTAAGACCATACTCTCGGGCTCTTCTTTTAATGGTTTAAATACTGGCATCTATTAAAAGTTCAGTTTTAGCTTCTCTGGGGACTGCTTTGGGATATTTAGTAAAAAAATTCTTTATTTTCCGATCTTCTCTTACAGTTGTAATACGGGGTCTTCCACCCTTATGAATTGTGTGGATGTTACCACTTTTAACAATGCGGCAAATCGTAGATTTTGGAACAGAGTACTTCAACGAAATGAATCTCATATTAAAAAGAAATGCGATTACCGTTACATCCTAGCATTTATTAGTATAAATTGCTTCGTTAAGAGCGAGATAAATGAGAGTTGCAAATGTTTTGAACACCTGCATTTAGAATACATCCATTATTTTTAGTTTTTTTGTTATTTTAATTTAACGGAATTAATTTTTTTTATTTGTTTAACAAAAAAGACTGTATGAAGAAAATAAAAAAAATAAATTTTAGTAACTATGTGTAATTTGAAGAAAATAAATCAATGAAAAGAACAAATGCTTATTCAGTTCCATATGTTTTGACCACTACTGTAGATGTCGCAGATATATACGATGAAAATAAAGAATATTTTAATGAAGGCACCGATTGTTTTACGTCCAACAATGTGCCAATTGAATTAACATCAAGTCGATATTTTGTTGGTTACATAGCTCAACGAATATCTTGCGTTAAATGTCGTTTGGATATAATCAAACCAGCGCAAATTTTGGCATATCCTTCAGAAATGTTCGTTCATGCAAAAAATTATATAAAAGATTCCGACTTTGGAAGTTTGTGCGCTCCATCTGATTTATTTTTTGAAGTTTGCAAAATTCATATAAGTCTTCGAAAAAATTTTTTTAGAAAATAAATCTATAAAAAACAAAAAAACATTTGTAGTTGGCCAAAAAATACAAAAAATACAATTTATTCCTTGGTTTGATGAAAATAACGAATGTTATAAACACAGAATGGAGATGCTTAATTTACTAATTGTTGTTTTACTACGGAAGCATTCCACATGGGAAACATTCAAATTCAAATTATCCAGTACGGAAAAAGTTAAAATTTTTAACCATTAAAATGATAAATAAATTTAATAAATACTAAACAAAAAAAGCATTCATTTTATTACAACTTCATTCTATACAAAAATAGACACATATGGTAAATACATACATACATAATTAAATAGTAATATATAATTCGGTGCGAATCGATATAATTTCATTTCTACAACAATAAAACACATATTCTTACCCTACAATATAACAAACGGTAATATTTGTTTTCCACACGCTATTTGCACATACATTTTGTGAAAACAAAAAATCTTTCAGTTTGTTTATTATTTTATTTAGCAATGTATGTATACATACATGCACACACGTATACACGCATATGAGAATAAATTGCTTAGAGAAAAGAACAATACATTCTCTAAGTATAATAAGTTCTCTGAGTACAATAAGTGTACTGAGTCTTTTTTGTTTTCTTTCTCTCAGTTAACATGAGAGTGAGAACGACGATTCAGCTTTCCCTGTTACCTACCCCCCTCATAGGAAAGAAGCACAAAATTTTGTCAATTTTAAATACACTGTGTGCAACATCTTTACATATTTATAGTCTTTGGTCAAACAATAAAAACGATCATACATACATAATCGTACATACGCATATACATACGTACGATGAGAGCAACACATTGTTACGCTCTTTGTTTGCGTTTATTTTTCTCCTGTCTTCCCTCCCTCATCAAGAAATGATTTTTAAAAGAGATTTTGGTGAGAGCGGGTCTTACTGGTACATCCCGCCATAAGAAATTTTACTTCTACATGATGCGCATTCTTTATATCCATATTCTTTGGTAATGATTAGTAATCGTAATGATTAGTAATTTTTTTTTTTTTTTTGTATTATTATTTATTTGCAATCTATTTTCCAATAATAAGCAAATTTGATAAATTGAAAAAATAACATGTCCTATTGAATCCCTTTGGAAACAATAATATAAATTATATGTACAGTTAAATTTAAAGATAATATAATAAAATTAACAAAAAAAAATTAGAAAAATTAATTAAATTAGTAAATAATTATAATAAACTTATTAAATAAAAGGGAGATCTAAGATATGATTTCTTTTGAGTCTTCTGATTTCATCAGTCTCATCTAGTAATGTAATTGCCAATACGTTCGTATGGTTACTGAGCCTAGCTAAATAATTGGAGCTATATCTTTTTATTTCCGATTTTATAAAAGGCATGTTAAGGTCATTATGTAAGGATTTATTGGTTATATAAAAAGGAGCGTTTGTTATTGATCGTAAAGCCTTAGATTGAAATCGTTGTAGGATTTCTATATTAGAGTTGCTGGCAGTTCCCCACAATTCTATACCATAGGTCCATATAGGTTTAAGTATAGTTTTCAGAAGTAATACTTTATTATTTAAGGAAAGTTGAGATTTACGACCAAGTAGTACATTTTTTTAAATCTCATATCAAGCTGTTTTCTTTTAGCTGTTATATGTGCTCTCCATGTAAGCCTTCGGTCCAGGTGGAGACCCAGATATTTAACATTTTCACTACGAGGAATTTCTTTGTTGTTTAGATACACAGGTGGACAGGTTTCTCTTCTCAGTGCGAAAGTAATGTGTTTTGATTTTTCAGTGTTAACTACAATGTTCCATTTTGAGAGCCAGAGCTGGAGACAATCGAGTTGCTCTTGCAGAATAGAGGAAGCTTGGGAAGGTAGATAATTAGATGACAAAAATGCTGTGTCATCTGCGTATGTTGCAGTAGTAATATCATCATGTATTGGCATGTCATATGTAAATATCGTATACAACACTGGGCCGAGAACACTACCTTGCGGTATTCCGGCATTAATTTGGCAAATTTTAGAGATGTCATTGTTAACTTTAACATAGAAACACCTGTTTCTTAAATAAGACAAGAAAAATATATAAAATGGTGCAGGAAAAGTTGTTTTTTTTTTTTTAAAGCAAACCCTCATGCCAAACTTTATCAAAAGCCTGCTGGATGTCTATAAACACAGCAGAACAATAATTTTTTTCCTCAAAGGACTTTGTTATCACTTGTATAACTCGGTGACATTGTTCCGGTGTTCCATGCTTACTTCTAAAGCCGAACTGATGGTCTGGAAGAATATTGTTTTCATTAAGAAAAGGTGTTAGACGTTTTAGAAATAGTTTTTCAAATAATTTCGACACGATAGACAAAAGGCTAATGGGTCTGTAGGAAGATAACAAATTTTCGGATTTAGCTGGTTTTAACACCATAATAATTTCCGCACACTTCCACTGAGACGGAAAATGTTGAAGTCGCAAAATAGAATTGAATATAAGTGTTAAAAACGTAATTGCTTTAGTTGGTAAATGTTTGAGTGTAAAAGCATCTATGTTGTCATAACCAGTGGATTTATTGTTATCTAGGAGATTTATTTCCTTTTTTATTTCAAGAGGAGAGATATGTTTGATTGGAACATGCATTTGGCAAGCAACATCTAGAAAATTTAGAATATCGCCATCATTAGTATTAATTGAATGAGGTTTAAAAGTGTCTTCCAAATGAGCGGCAAAAGCAGTTGATTTTTCTTTATCTGTTTTACACCATGTACCATCAGAACTTTTAATAGGAACATTTCTTTTTGATGGCCTTTTAAGAAACTTAGTTGCTTTATATAACTCATATTCCTTGTCTTTAATTTGTGGTTTCAAAGCTTGAAGGTAGGAGTTGATAGAATCATTTCTTTCATTTGCCAACATCTCTGAGCACAACTTTATTGCTAAGTTCCAAATAGTTTTATCTCTTGGATTTCTTGTGCGATGCCAAACTCTTCTCAGTCGTCTAGATTCTCTGATCATATTTCTAACTGCAGCCGATGCTTGAACTTTTCGACCTACATTGATAGGATTAACTTTATTTGGAGTTGATAATAAAGCAGCTTGATGTATTAGAGTAGTGAAATATTCAACAGAATCCTCTAAATCGTCTGTAGAATCAATTCTTGAATTAAGGTTTAGATTGTTTTCAATGTATTCGCTAAAAAAGTTCAAATTGGTGTTTTTCTTAATAATTTAACGCTTCTAGGAGCTAGTTTAACATTAGTGTTATAGTTCATAATAAAAGGTGTATGATCTGAATTTAATCCTACATCATTCAAAATGTCCAGCGAGTGTCTGGAGATGCCATTATAAACAATAAAATCAAGGAGATCTGGAATCTTCGTTGGATCAGAAGGCCAGTAAGTTGGTTCATTTCCCGATAGAGAGCTATAATTGTTCTCCAATAAACATTTATATAGTTGCTTACCTTTAGGACTAGCAAGTCTTGAACCTCACCAAGGATGCTTTGCGTTGTAATCACCACCAACAATAAAACGAACTCCTAAATTATTAAAAAAGTCTTCGTATTCTTCAAGTTTAATAGAATGTCTTGGAGGGGAGTATATGGCATAAATGTTAATTGGAATATTATTGCAGATGACTTTAACGCCTACAGATTGTATATAATTTTCTTGAAAATCCTTCGCAATTTCATATTGAAGAGTGGATTTAATAAACAGACCTGCCCCAGCATGAGCCTTTCCATCAGGATGATTTGTACAAATGATATCATACCCCTTTATTTTTACATAAGACCTAGCGGTTAGGTGAGTTTCAGAAATCAAAAATATATCAATAAATTTATCTCTCATGTAGTAATCAATCTCATTTATTTTGCGATTATCCCATTCGCATTCCAAACAGCAATTCTTAAATTTACTTGCATAATTTATTGATTAAGAGAGACATCATATTCAAAAAGAGTATTTGTCAACTCTATTTGTTTATTTAGAAGGTTTTCTATATTTTTCATTATATCACTATTTACATTTTGGTTAGCAACATTTGCGTAGGATTCACCTAAATGCATGCTTTGGAAACCCGTATTTAAATTATTTTTGCAATTACGATTCATATAAGGAAATTCATTTTCGTTCATTAAGAATTGTTGTTGTTTACTGGGTTCCCTATCTGACTGTCTTTTCTTTAAAACATTCTGGTAGACTATACATCCTCTGTAACTGGTCGTATGTTGTTTTAAACAATGGACACATTTAGGGGGAGTTTCAGGCTCATTGGGACAATTGGGCGAAGGATGACCAAGTCCGCACTTTACGCATACGAATGGTTTTCTGCAGTATGTTTTCGTGTGTCCAAACTCTTGGCAGCGATGGCATTGCACTATATCGTTTGTCCTTTTCGGTACTTCAATTTGCACCATGCAGTGATTTATTTCGCGTATATCAAAAACGTTTTTATTGTTTGGGTTTGGATCGACGTCAACATAGAACATTGGTAAAGGCCGTTTATCAAATCTACTTTTAACATTAGTTATGTTTCTTACAAGATGACCCTTATATAAAAGATCAGCTTTTATATCTTCTATTTTAGTGGAATGGTGGAGCCCTTTGATAACAAATCTGTAAGAACGCTCATTCTTAAGTTGATATGTATGATAAGTAATATTGCTCGCATCAAAATACTTAACTAAGATAAGAATCCATAGATTTTACATTGAGTTTAACCAAAGAAAATAAAGTATAAAGAATGTGCATCTTAACATATTTTGGAATATTTTTCAAAAATATTTCTTGACGCGGGGGGAAAGATAGGAGGGAAGTAAACAGAAACGAAGAGCGTAACAATGCGTTGCTCTCATTCTTTACTCTCATCGCGATGAGATCAAAGTATAAATATATGAAGATGTTGCACTGCCAGTGCCAAATTTGTCGATGGCAGTACGGCTAATGCCACTTATTGTACTCAGAGAATTTATTATACTCAGAGAACGTATTGTTCTCTTCTCTAATTTATTCTCATATGCGTGTATACGTGTGTGCTTGTACATTGGCAAATAAAATAATAAACAAACTGAAAGATGTCTTGTTTTCACAAAATGTATGCGCAAATAGCCTGTGGAAAACAAATATTACCGTTTGTTTTATTGTAGGGTAAGAATATGTGTTTTATTGTTGTAGAAATGAAACTATATCGATTCGCACCGAAATAAAAAATCCACATTTTGTGTGGACATTTGAAACTGAAAAACTGAAAAATTGTTTTATAAAAAGTGTGAATTTAAAAATTGTAGTGCATGCTCAAACAAAACGTTTAATAAATATAATATATAATTAAAATCATAAATCATATTTTTAGAAGATATTGATAGGACTGGAAATATATCAGAAAGTACACATACCCCTGATATAGATGTCGCAGATATATACGATGAAAATAAAGAATATTTTAATGAAGGCACCGATTGTTTTACGTCCAACAATGTGCCAATTGAATTAACATCAAGTCGTTATTTTGTTGGTTATATAGCTCAACGAATATCTTGCGTTAAATGTCGTGTGGATATAATCAAACCAGCGCAAATTTTGTCATATCCTTCAGAAATGTTCGTTCATGCAAAAAATTATATAAAAGATTCCGACTTTGGAAGTTTGTGCGCTCCATCTGATTTATTTTTTGAAGTTTGCAAAATTCATATAAGTCTTCGAAAAAATTTTTTTAGAAAATAAATCTATAAAAAACAAAAAAACATTTGTAGTTGGCCAAAAAATACAAAAAATGCACAAAAAATACAATTTATTCCTTGGTTTGATGAAAATAACGAATGTTATAAACACAGAATGGAGATGCTTAATTTACTAATTGTTGTTTTACTACGGAAGCATTCCACATGGGAAACATACAAATTCAAATTATCCAGTATGGAAAAAGTTAAAATTTTGAACCATTAAAATGATAAATAAATTTAATAAATACTAAACAAAAAAAGCACTCGTTTTATTACAACTTCATTCTATACAAAAATAGACACATATGGTAAATACATACATACATAATTGAATAGTAATATATAATTCGGTGCGAATCGATACAATTTCATTTCTACAACAATAAAACACATATTCTTACCCTACAATAAAACAAACGGTAATATTTGTTTTCCACAGGCTATTTGCACATACATTTTGTGAAAACAAAAAATCTTTCAGTTTGTTTATTATTTTATTTGGCAATGTATGTATACATCCATGCACACACGTATACACGCATATGAGAATAAATTGCTTAGAGAAAATAACAATACGTTCTCTAAGTATAATAAGTTCTCTGAGTACAATAAGTGTACTGAGTTTTTTTTGTTTTCTTTCTCTCAGTTAACATGAGAGTGAGAACGACGATTCAGCTTCCATAAGAAAGAAGCACAAAATTTTGTCAATTTTAAATACACTGTGTGCAACATCTTTACACATATTTATAGTCTTTGGTCAAACAATAACAACGATCATACATACATAATCGTACATACGCATATACATACGTACGATGAGAGCAACACATTGTTACGCTCTTTGTTTGTGTTCATTTTTCTCGTGTCTTCCCTCCCTCATCAAGAAATGATTTTTAAAAGAGATTTTGGTGAGAGCGGGTGTTACTGGTACATCCCGCCATAAGAAATTTTACTTCTACATGATGCGCATTCTTTATATCCATATTCTTTGGTTTAACCAAAGAAAATAAAGTATAAAGAATGTGCATCTTAACATATTTTGGAATATTTTTCAAAAATATTTCATGACGCGGGGGGAAAGATAGGAGGGAAGTAAACAGAAACGAAGAGCGTAACAATGCGTTGCTCTCATTCTTTTCTCTCATCGCGATGAGATCAAAGACTATAAATATATGAAGATGTTGCACTGCCAGTGCCAAATTTGTCGATGGCAGTACGGCTACTGCCACTTATTGTACTCAGAGAACTTATTATACTCAGAGAACGTATTTTTCTCTTCTCTAATTTATTCTCATATGCGTGTATACGTGTGTGCTTGTACATTGCCAAATAAAATAATAAACAAACTGAAAGATGTCTTGTTTTCACAAAATGTATGTGCAAATAGCCTGTGGAAAACAAATATTACCGTTTGTTTTATTGTAGGGTAAGAATATGTGTTTTATTGTTGTAGAAATGAAACTATATCGATTCGCACCGAAATAAAAATCCACATTTTGTGTGGACATTTGAAACTGAAAAATTGTTTTATAAAAAGTGTGAATTTAAAAATTGTAGTGCATGCTCAAACAAAACGTTTAATAAATATAATATATAATTAAAATCATAAATCATATTTTTAGAAGATATTGATAGGACTGGAAATATATCAGAAAGTACACATACCCCTGATATAGATGTCTCAGATATATACGATGAAAATAGAGAATATTTTAATGAAGGCACCGATTGTTTTACGTCCAACAATGTGCCAATTGAATTAACATCAAGTCGATATTTTGTTGGTTACATAGCTCAACGAATATCTTGCGTTAAATGTCGTGTGGATATAATCAAACCAGCGCAAATTTTGTCATATCCTTCAGAAATGTTCGTTCATGCAAAAAATTATATAAAAGATTCCGACTTTGGAAGTTTGTGCGCTCCATCTGATTTATTTTTTGAAATTTGCAAAATTCATATAAGTCTTCGAAAAAATTTTTTTAGAAAATAAATCTATAAAAAACAAAAAAACATTTGTAGTTGGCCAAAAAATACAAAAAATGCACAAGAAATACAATTTATTCCTTGGTTTGATGAAAATAACGAATGTTATAAACACAGGATGGAGATGCTTAATTTACTAATTGTTGTTTTACTACGGAAGCATTCCACATGGGAAACATACAAATTCAAATTATCCAGTATGGAAAAAGTTAAAATTTTAAACCATTAAAATGATAAATAAATTTAATAAATACTAAACAAAAAAAGCACTCGTTTTATTACAACTTCATTCTATACAAAAATAGACACATATGGTAAATACATACATACATAATTGAATAGTAATATATAATTCGGTGCGAATCGATATAATTTCATTTCTACAACAATAAAACACATATTCTTACCCTACAATAAAACAAACGGTAATATTTGTTTTCCACAGGCTATTTGCACATACATTTTGTGAAAACAAAAAATCTTTCAGTTTGTTTATTATTTTATTTGGCAATGTATGTATACATACATGCACACACGTATACACGCATATGAGAATACATTGAGAAAAGAACAATACGTTCTCTAAGTATAATAAGTTCTCTGAGTACAATAAGTGTACTGAGTCTTTTTTGTTTTCTTTCTCTCAGTTAACATGAGAGTGAGAACGACGATTCAGCTTTCCCTGTTACCTACCCCCCTCATAAGAAAGAAGCACAAAATTTTCTCAATTTTAAATACACTGTGTGCAACATCTTTACATATTTATAGTCTTTGGTCAAACAATAAAAACGATCATACATACATAATCGTACATACGCATATACATACGTACGATGAGAGCAACACATTCTTACGCTCTTTGTTTGTGTTTATTTTTCTCCTGTCTTCTCTCCCTCATCAAGAAATGATTTTTAAAAGAGATTTTGGTGAGAGCGGGTATTACTGGTACATCCCGCCATAAGAAATTTTATTGGTTAAACCAAAGAATATGGATATAAAGAATGCGCATCATGTAGAAGTAAAATTTCTTATGGCGGATTGTAGGCGTACGGCCCGCTCTCACCAAAATTTGTTTAAAATTACTACCCGCACAATTGTGCAGAGAGAACTCACACGCATTCTTGTGTTATTTGATTTAGTTGTCGATCAGACTGCGACAAGAACACATGTGTAGCGGATGCGTTATCATTTTATTTCAGAATAACACTCAAAAAATATTTTATGTTAAAAATGTTCTATGTCATTAGCTGGCCGTATTTAATTTTTTTATTTTTTCTTCTAATAAAAAATGGGTTTTTTTATTTTTGTTTATCTAAAAAAACTAGGTATAATTTTTAAGCCAAAGATGGATAGCTTTATGTTCTTTTAATAAAAAAAATGGATTTTTTATTTTATCTTTATTTATCTAAAATTATTAAGATAGATAGCTTTACATATGTATGTTGATGAAATGAAAATCAAGTATCGTATATTATTGACAGTTTTCTATGGCTGTAAATAAATAAATTCTCTCAACTTATTTTCTCTCTCTTGCTCACTAATCACAACCAGTGTTGCCGTTTAACTATTTTTAACCAAAGTTTCCGGATTTGGTTATTTATTTTTCTTATAAAAAGAGCTTTTGTTTGTAGAAATGAATTAATTTGTAAGACTAAAATTTTAGTTTGTTATTTTTTGTTACTTTTCTTACTATGTTGTATTAATTATAATTTATATTTGAAAAAATAAAATAAAAAAACTGTGAATTTAATTTTGGTTCATTTTTTCTTATTTGGTAATTTTTTTCACAAATGTTGGTTGCAATATTTTTTTTCGTGGCAACACTGACCAGAATAAGTGATTTCAGAAAATTTAATAAAAAAGTGGTCAAACAACAAAAACGCACGATGAGAGCAACGCATTGTTACGCTCTTCGTTTCCTTCCCTTCTATCTTTCCCCCCGCGTCATGAAATATTTTTGAAAAATATTCCAAAAAATGTTAAGATGCACATTCTTTATACTTTATTTTCTTTGGTTTAACCTGACTGTCATGCAAAGCTTTATAATTAAATTCAGTATTGGCAATTACATTACTTACACATTTAATCATTTTATCAATATAAACAACATTATTAATAAATATTGGTGGAGGCTTAGTGGCAGCTTCTTTCTCAATATTACAAGAATCAGCATCATCGTCATCTTCAATAGTATCAGCAAGTTCAGCAAATTTGTTATTGTTTGAGCAGCTAGGTTCGTCATCAGCATTCTTTTGTTTTTTTGAATAATTTGTTTTTATATATATTTATATACGGATTGCCAGTTCAGTAAGTTGTCATCACTTAAGTTATAACAAAGAATATGGATATAAAGAATGCGCATCATGTAGAAGTAAAATTTCTTATGGCGGGATGTACCAGTAAGACCCGCTCTCTTTTAAAAATCTCTTTTAAAAATCATTTCTTGATGAGGGAGGGAAGACAGAAGAAAAATAAACGCAAACAAAGAGCGTAACAATGTGTTGCTCTCATCGTACGTATGTATATGCGTATGTACGATTATGTATGTATGATCGTTTTCATTGTTTGACCAAAGACTATAAATATGTAAAGATGTATTTAAAATTGACAAAATTTTGTGCTTCTTTATGATGAGGGGGTTTGTACAATGGGTCAATTTCGACCTCCGGGTATTGTACTTGTCTTAACGGACAAGTACACGTCCTCTAACCTAACCTAACCTATGATGAGGGGGTAGGTAACAGGGAAAGCTAAATTGTCGTTCTCACTCTCATGTTAACTGAGAGAAAGAAAACAAAAAAGACTCAGTACACTTATTGTACTCAGAGAACTTATTATACTTAGAGAACGTATTGTTTTTTTCTCTAAGCAATTTATTCTCATATGCGTGTATACGTGTGTGTATACATACATTGCCAAATAAAATAATAAACAAACTGAAAGAATTTTTGTTTTCACAAAATATATGTGAAAATAGCCTGTGGAAAAAATATTACCGTTTGTTTTATTGTAGGGTAAGAATATGTGTTTTATTGTTGTAGAAATGAAATTATATCGATTCGCACCGAATTATAATGTTATTTTTTAGACTATTCAATTATGTATGTACATATTTACCATATGTGTCTATTTTTGTATAGAATGAAGTTGTAATAAAACGAATACTTTTTTTGTTTAGTATTTATTAAATTTATTTATCATTTTAATGGTTCAAAATTTTAACTTTTTCCATACTGGATAATTTGAATTTGTATGTTTCCCATGTGGAATGCTTCCGTAGTAAAACAATAATTAGTAAATTAAGCATCTCCATTCTGTGTTTATAACATTCGTTATTTTCATCAAACCAAAAGGAATAAATTGTATTTTTTGTGCAACTTACGCATTGACCAACTACAAATGTTTTTATGTTTTTTATAGATTTATTTTCTAAAAAAATTTTTTCGAAGACTTATATGAATTTTGCAAATTTCAAAAAATAAATCAGATGGAGCGCACAAACTTCCAAAGTCGGAATCTTTTATATAATTTTTTGCATAAACGAACATTTCTGAAGGATATGACAAAATTTGCGCTGGTTTGATTATATCCACACGACATTTAACGCAAGATATTCGTTGAGCTAGGTAACCAACAAAATATCGACTTGATGTTAATTCAATTGGCACATTGTTGGACGTAAAACAATCGGTGCCTTCATTAAAATATTCTTTATTTTCATCGTATATATCTGCGACATCTATATCAGGGGTATGTGTACTTTCTGATATATTTCCAGTCCTATCAATATCTTCTAAAAATATGATTTATGATTTTAATTATATATTATATTTATTAAACGTTTTGTTTGAGCATGCACTACAATTTTTAAATTCACACTTTTTATAAAACAATTTTTCAGTTTCAAATGTCCACACAAAATGTGGATTTTTATTTCGGTGCGAATCGATATAGTTTTATTTCTACAACAATAAAACACATATTCTTACCCTACAATAAAACAAACGGTAATATTTCTTTTCCACAGGCTATTTGCACATACATTTTGTGAAAACAAGACATCTTTCAGTTTGTTTATTATTTTATTTGGCAATGTACAAGCACACACGTATACACGCATATGAGAATAAATTAGAGAAGAGAACAATACGTTCTCTGAGTATAATAAATTCTCTGAGTACAATAAGTGGAAGCAGCCGTACTGCCATCGACAAATTTGGCACTGGCAGTGCAACATCTTCATATATTTATAGTCTTTGATCTCATCGCGATGAGAGCAACGCATTGTTACGCTCTTCGTTTCTGTTTACTTCCCTCCTATCTTTCCCCCCGCGTCATGAAATATTTTTGAAAAATATTCCAAAATATGTTAAGATGCACATTCTTTATACTTTATTTTCTTTGGTTATAATCATCGTCACTGACTGAAGTCATAGCTATTTGTTATTTTTTAGTTTTGTTTTTGGTTATTTTTTTTTTTCAGAGAATTATTTGTTTTTAAAGAATGAATGAAAAAGTCACAGAAAATGTCTGCTAACTCTGAATAATTCAACGCGACCCACGAAATAATTAAAAAAAAGAAAATTTTAATATTTTGTTGAAAATTTATAAAAAAAATTTTCGTATATATGATTAGTAATTTGATTACTTTTTTTTGAATGGTGAAATAATGATTACAATTACGATTATTTTTGGTTAAAATAGTTAATAATTAATTACGATTACAATATAATCAAAAAATAATCAGGATTACTGGCGATTAGTCTAATAATCAAAAAGAATCAAAAGTAATCCAAAACTAATCAAATCGTTTTCAATAATTACTTTCAAAATAATCAAAAAGAATTATTGAAAACAATTTGATTACTTTTGAATATTTGAAAATAATTAAAAAGAATTGGAAAGTAATTATTGAAAATAATTTGATTACTTTTGGATTACTTTTGATTCTTTTTGATTATTAGACTAATCGCCAGTATCCTGATTATTTTTTGATTATATTGTAATCGTAATCAATTAGTAATTCCAAAAAATTGTTCATAGAATTATATAATCATTACGATTATTTTTAAAAAGTAATGTAATTGATTACTAATCGTAATCGAAATTTAACAGGTATGGTTTTAAATAAAATACAAAGTTTTTAAGAGCACTCTTGGTGCATTAATGTAATAATTTATTACTTCATCCTGAGTGCTTTAAAACAATTTTGTAGACAACCAACTAAAAAACATATTCTCTAATTGTTAAGTGGTACCCTCGGATGCGTATGTGATGCATAAACAGCTACTGTTATGATTAAAAACAAGAAGCTCTCGGTGTGTTCGTAAATTCAGCAAATTTGTGTACCACTGCGGCAGTTATGCCAAGTTTTGTTGCTAATGCGTGATCAGCTGTTGAAGATGCTTTGCTACTGCATAATAACTAAACAGAATTTGCTTTTTAGAAAGTTCTGCAAAAATTAAAAAAAAAAAATTTCTCAAAATTAACAATAAAGCCGAAAGTCCATACCATCCGTTTCATGCGCTTGTAACGCAAGGATTCTTGCATTTTATGCGGTTTTTATTACATTGACGCATAGAATGCATCAAGTAGGTTTACTTTCTACTTTTCTATACGACTCATGCATTGCTGGAAAAAGTCAGCAGTTTTTTAAACTTGGCATTACAAATTATATACTATTGTGAATGGTTTCGATAAATATGTTTAAATAGTAAATTATTATTTTAGAATTTTTCTGTACTGTCGACAAGTATATGGCTAAAGGAAACATAAGAAAATTAAATCATGAAGAAATTAACACCAATAATGGAAAAGTTAGGTATCTTCCCATTTTTGCAGTTTTTAATAAAAACAAACCTGGTAAATGCCGTGTGGTTTGGGATGCTGCTGCAAAGACAAATGGAGTCTCGCTCAACTCATTTCTAT
The DNA here is from genome assembly GCA_927399465.1 of Sarcophaga caerulescens. NCBI lineage: Eukaryota > Metazoa > Arthropoda > Insecta > Diptera > Sarcophagidae > Sarcophaga > Sarcophaga caerulescens. The sequence goes on from OV656866.1 coordinate 68,120,960, forward strand.
ATAAAGGACGCGGTAGTATTGGGATTCCCGTAAATCGCGCACTGTATTGATACTTGTTGCATATGTATGTGTGCAAATGAAATGGCCATGCACCAACCAAAAGCGGTGCACTATATAGCGACGGTGTATACTATGTATCTTTTTCAACGCTCTTTTGTTAGTCTGTCCAGAATAAAGATTCCAACTGTATTTTATATGGACGTTTTAAGCGGTGATGTTGTGCTAATTTTTTTTTCCGGAACGTGTATATATAATTATATAGACAGGGCCGAAAAACAAGCCGGTTCGTTCCAGTTTTTGTTCCGGTTCGGGTTTGGTTCAAACCCTTGTTTATAAAAAACATTTAAAAATTCGTCAAAAATTAGAAAAAAAAATCAGCAATTCTTTTTAATTTTTTTTTCAAAACGTCAGCCAATTGTCGTTATCAGAAATCATCTTTAGTTCCGGAACGCGTTCCTGTCCAAAAAGGAAGTACCGAAAAGAGTTCCGGAGCGTTCTGGCTCGACAACACCACTGGTTTTAAGTTGCCTCGTTTAGCGCTGGAACTTATTGGAACGTATCCTTTGCGTTAAGTGGGGTCTTACTGTATAACATTTAAAAACGCACATTGATTAATAGATAGCCAGATCCTTTCTTATAAAAGAATACCAAAAAAAGGTGAAATGTTACGTGTAGTAATGTCGATTTATGATCCTCTTGGTCTCATTGGAAATGTTATCATGTACGTAAAAATTTTATTACATGAAGTATGGAAGTCCAAAATATATTGGGACGAAAATATTTCCGAAGAGCTAATGCATAAATGGATTCAGTGGTTAGAGATTTTGCCAAATATACAACAAATTAAAATTCCACGCTGCTATTTGCAAAATTTGACTAACTACGATCATGTTAAAGTTCAACTTCATACTTTTGTAGATGCCAGCAAAGAAGGACATGATGCTGTCTGTTATTTCCGCTCGATAAAAAATAATAAAATATTTTGTTCTTTAATTGGATCTAAAACCAGAGAGGCTCCTTTGAAAATAACCTCAATTCCTCGTCTCGAACTAATGGCAGCTTTAATTGGTGCTCATTTCGCAAAACTTATCTGTGACAATCACAAAATTACAATTTCGAAAAAATTTTACTGGTCTGACTCGAAAACGGTCTTAAGTTGGATTAACTCAGACCATAGAAAATATAGTCAATTTGTAGCTTTCCGCATCACAGAAATTTTAGAATTGAGTTCTATTAATGATTGGGGATGGATTCCAACAAAACATTATGTAGCTGATGAGGCCACAAAATGAGCTAGAAAACCTAAAGTTGCTACAACCAATAGATGGTTTCAAGGTCCAGAATTTTTATATCGCCCTAAAGACGATTGGCAAAATTCACAAGCCTTCAATGAAGATACTACTGAGAAAAGGATACCTGAATTGTTTCATATCGGGTCCGCCATCTAACGTTTTTTTTTTCAACTAGTGCTTATTTCGTGAATGGTAACACTTAGCTCATGTCTGATTTGACAGATAATTAGTTTCATCCTTCCGCTGAACGAATATGGTTCAGGAGTTGAAGCCAATTGACCATCCAATGCGTTTTCGCTTCGCTAAGTGGGCCTGCGATCGACTTACAGAAGATGCCGATTTTGGCAAAAAAATCATCTTTTCAGATGAAGCTCATTTTGATCTTGGCGGGTATGTAAACAAGCAAAATTGTCGCATTTGGGGCACAGAAAACCCACACGCATACATTGAAAAGCCGACGCACCCAAAACGAGTCACTGTTTGGTGCGGATTTTGGTCCAGAGGCATAATTGGGCCATTTTTCTTCGAAAATGAGCAAGGAGTGGCTGTTACAGTCAATGGCGATCGTTATCGGGCCATGTTGAACGAATTTTTGTTCACTAAAATTAAAGAGGAGGATATTGGCCACTTTTGGTTTCAACAGGACGGCGCTACGTGCCACACAGCCGAAGCTACACTCGATGTTTTGAGCCCTGTTTTTGAAGATCGCATTATCAGCCACAGAGCTGAGGTCGTTTGGCCACCTCGGAGCTGCGATTTGACACCGTTGGACTATTATTTGTGGGGTGCCGTCAAAGATAAGTGTTACGCCGACAAGCCAGAGACAACTGACGCTTTAAAGGACAATATTCGTGAAGCCATTGGTGAAATACAGCTGCACACAATCGATAATGTGCTTAAAAATTGGACCGATCGTGTAGGCTACTGCATGGCCAGCCGAGGCAGCCATTTGAATGAAATTATTTTCCATTATTAACCGGAAAGGATTGTACTCTCAAATAAAAAAAGAAATTTGAGAAAATATTCAGTAGTTTTTTTTAAAGCATTCCATACGTGGGAAATTGCCTTAATAAATTTTCAAAAGCAAATTCCAAAATCAAGTGAACTCTATATAAAATCTCTCTTTATTGATGAATTTAGAGTTCTAAGAGTAGATGGTAGAATTGATGAAGCAGATATTTCTCAAGAACAAACAACACCTACATCAAGTCACATTACGACATTAATTCTACGGCATTATCATAGTAAATACTATCATATGAACCATGAAGCAGCTGTTAATGAAATTCGTCTAAAGTTTTCAGTATCAAAACTGCGATCTGTATACAATACAGTTATCCGAAATTGTCACTGGTGCAAAGTTAAAAAGGCGATCGCTCAAGTTCCTCAAATGGCAAAGCTGCCTCGATCTCGATTAGAATTATATTCCGCTCCGTTTGCCTACACAGGTATAGACTTTTTTGGTCCTATAATGGTTACAGTAGGTCGACACAGAGAAAAACGATATGGTTGTCTATTTACCTGTATGACAGTAAGAGCAGTACACTTAGAAATTGTACACTCACTTACAACTGACTCGTCCATCTTGGCCATCCGAAACTTTTTGGCTCGCAGAGGAATTCCCCGTGAAATTTTCAGCGATAATGGCACTAATTTTGTAGGTGCAGAACGAGAGCTGCGAGAGGCACTTGCAGATGTAGACAGAAATGAATTTATTAAAACATTCACAACAACGCAATGGAATTTTAATCCACCAGCATCTCCCCACATGGGTGGCGCCTGGGAACGATTGGTACGCTCTGTAAAAAACGTTTTATACAAAATATGGTATCGGCAGCAGCTAGTGATGAGTTGCCTGTTAGCATAATGATTGAAGTTGAAAATATTATTAATTCACGGCACCTTGCTTATGTTCCTATAGACGACTAAGCAGGTGAAGCAATAACTCCTAATCACTTTCTTGTTGGTAGCTCTAGCGGACTAAAGCATATCTCCACTTGTAATGATACTGGTATGTATAATCTTGAAAAAGAATTGGCTTATTTCTCAACAATATGCAAACATTTTTTGGAAAAAAATGGATTGGAGAATATTTGCCGTCATTAACGTGTAGGTCTAAGTTGCATGAAAGACAAAAGGTAATATGTCAGGGGGTCTTGGATATAATAGTTAATCCTTCTTTTCCTAGAAATAGTTTGCCAAAAGGAAAGGTACTTGAAACGAGGATGGCAAAAGATGGGCAAGTGAGAAGTGCCAAAGTATTAACATCAAATGGAATATTGGAAAGGCCTGTAGTCAAGCTTGAGGTTTTGAACGTGGCTTCCCATGAAGAATATGCCGGCGAAGAACCTTCTTGCCATACTGCGTGAAATTAAAACGTTTTGTAGAAATACGTAAGAATAATTAAAATAACAATTAAATAAAACGATTTTGTAATATAATTCAGATCGGCAAGGATTTTGAAAGGGACTCCTAGTGAAATTACAGGAGTTAAGAAAAAACCTTGGTATTGAATGCTAATGGCCCCCCAACAAAGGAGACATCTATTTGGAAAAAGTTAAGTTGAGATTATTTAAATAAAATAATTTATAGAAACTGACAATTTTTTTTTTGTACCGGTTTGGCTGGATTAAAGTTAAGTTCATATGTTCTTACGAAAATGATGAATAAATGAAATCAAATAATGAAATAACACTACGCTGAAGTTAAGTAAGTCTGGTACTGCGAATCCAAAACGGTGGAAAACCTCGAGCTGAAATGACATTATGTAAGAGCGCATGAAAGGCCAAACGAATATTAAGATAAAATGCGTAAAATATTTAAAAGAGATCAAGGGCTGTCTAAAAAGCATAGAGAAGAAACATTATATTCAAATGGAGCAGCTAAAAAGAGAAAATTAAGAGATGGTTGCGCAAAATATTCTTTTGTAATATTGCTTTTGGTTAATAGATAGATAACTTTTGCGGGTTCATTCATCTGATGCACCATGCACATTAAAAATCATTTTTGTTTTTATTCAATTTTTATTTATTTTATTATTATTTAATTTTTTATAAAATTTGTTTAGCTTTTATTAAAAAAAATCAATTTACAATTACACTAAAATTCACATGTCATACGGTAAACAGAAATACATACAATAAAGAAATACGTAAGAATTTACGAGAAAAGAACAAAACAAAGATCAAAAATCCAAAAACAACACTTAAAGAAATATCACGAAGTCATCAGCATATAAAAATAAAAATGGGTACACATAGAGTAAAGAACTATGCTGTCACAGTCAGGAATAGACAGTCAGTGTTGAGATATAACTCTGTAACTTGTATTTAAGAAAAATATAAAACTAAACCTTTGCTTTTGCAGAACATTAGAAATAAAAAGTTATCTCTTTAAATTGCATTTTATTTCCTTTCTACTTCTTTTATTGTTTAATACATAATAAAAAATCTTTCTTATGAAATATGAAGCAGTTTCAATGTCAATGTGAAGCGAGAATCAAAATCATTAAAGGCCGTATCTGTAATGAGCCTCTTTAAATAACTAAATGCCTCATCAGTTAATTAGTGACTTACATAAACGAATTCAAGAGATTCCTACTGTCCCTACCTACTACCCGTGTGGTAGCGGGTAACAAAAGAATACTGCCACAGCCCACCAGGCTTGTCGTAAGAGGCGACTAAAAGGCCAGTGATGTATTGGGAAGTGATCTCATACATCACAAAACATGCAATCATAGTTGCTAAGTTGGAATTTGCAACATATTTTGTATGTATAAAAATATCATTGTGGGAGTTTTGACATATTCCAAATTGGCTTTTGGTGTGTCTGGCTCTTTTCAATGATTGGTGATGCATGAAAAAGTATTGCAATCTCATGCATTGCCAAAACATACAATTATAGTTGTACTTATTTGATTCGTCATATAAGTTAATTACTCATTTCTTTCTTTGAGAAGATTTTGGGTTAAGACATTCGCAACACAAATGTATGTATAAAATAAATTATTGAAGGGGGTTGGTTTATGCTGGTTTGATTTAACTGGTGTATTTCGATTCCTTCAATAAGCTTTGACATGCTCACGAAAACGTAAGTTTTCAAACTGTCACCAGTCAGGAACTATTTGGGGTTCAACTGGTAGCAGTTGGTCTCGGCTGCGAAGCCTGACCAGAGGTCTTTAATCTGGTACCACGGGTGTCAGGAGCCCCAGAGACTTGTCTCTGCCTGGCAATGGTGAGGCCCCTTTTTTGGGATCACGTGGTGGCTGTGGTTTGGACCTAAATCGCGGGGAGTGCGCGATAGTACGGTGTGGCGTTACACTCTTAACGCACTAAAGGAGTTTAGATGGTCTCCGACCCCTAAACAAGAGGGAAGTCATGTCCAAATAGCATGGCTTCGAATTGGTACCCACACATGGTGATGTGATGCGTGAACACGGCACGCGATTGCATTCACCCACATGTTGGTAACGTGATACATGACAGACATGTATCACCCACATGTGTTGATGTTGTACGTGGCACGGCACGTTGACGCATCATTGTGTGAGGGGGCGCTGGTGGACGCATTGTATCTCACTTGTGTTTCAGACACTGTGGGGTATGCCACCATGGCGAGACTCACATTAAACTGTAACTCATTTGTCCCTACCTACACGGAGGCTTGGAAGTCAGCTCGCGTTGTGATTCTCCTGAAGTCTCCTGATAGGGTGAGGAGTAATCCTCGCTCTTATCGGGGCATCAGTCTTCTTCCGGTACTTGGAAAAGTATTGGAAAGGATAATGGTGTATCGATTGAAGGAGTGTTACAGCGAGGGTCCTTCTGAGTTTCAGTTTGGTTTTAGGGAAGGTAGAAGTGTAGAAGATGCTTGGCTGCATGTCAAGAATAGTGTTGGCGGCTCATCTGCCAAATATGTGTTAGGACTATTTATTGATTTTAAGGGTGCATTTGACTATCTCTCTTGGGATAGAGTCCTTGCAAGGTTAGAAGAAATAGGCTGTAGGGAATTGAAACTTTGGAGGAGTTATTTCCGGGACAGGAAAGCTTGTGTTGTAGGTGCCAGCGACACGGTTTGGAGGGATGTCGTACGTGGTTGTCCGCAGGGTTCCATTTGTGGTCCATTTATTTGGAACCTAATGATGGATCCTCTGTTGAGGCTGCTTGCGCGTTCTTTCAAGGTGTGCGCATATGCGGATGACCTGCTTATCCTCGTCGAGGGTCAGTCTCGTGCTGAACTTGAGATGAGGGGAGAGCAGGCCATGCGTGATGTAAGTGAGTGGGGCGACCGTGCAGGCGTCGAAGTGGCGATGGACAAATCTGAGATGATGTTGCTCAAGGGCAAATTATCTCGGGGTCGTCCTCCACTCATTCGATCTGGCAACGCTAGTCTCCGATATGCGACTCAGGTCAAATATCTGGGAATAACGGTTGGTGAGAGAATGAACTTTCTGGTTCATCTCCCTCTCGTAAGAAGCAAGCTTACTGCCATAGTAGGTAAGATTAGACGCATCCTTAGAAGTGACTGGGGCCTAAGCAGGCGTGCCGTCCGTGTCATATATGGGGGGCTTTTCGTTGCCTGTGCAGCGTTTGGTGCTCCAGTATGGTACGAAACGGTTATGTCTGTTGTTGGCAGATACAAGGTCTTGTCAGTTCAGAGAGTGGCCATGTTAGCATGTATGCCAGTTTGTAGGACCGTTTCGACGGTAGCTCTGCAGGTCTTGTTAGGAGTAGCACCCCTTGACTTGGAGGTGATACGACGTGCTATCATCTTCAAAATCAAGAAGGGACTACCACTTTTAGATCATGATTGGGTTTCTGCTTCTGACTTGGTGAATTTGGAGAGTAGGGAAATAAAGACACTCTTAGACGAGTGCCTTGTTTCAAGGTGGCGGACCCGATGGACCAATGCAGACGAGGGTAGGGTAACGTATGGCTTCATACGTGACGCGGACTTCGTACGTCGACGTCCGGACTTTGGCTTCGGCTTAAGTCTCGGTTTTTTACTTACGGGACATGGCTCACTTAATGCATTTTTGCATAAAAGAGGTCTGTCCGACTCTCCGGACTGCGGGTGTGGGAGGGGACCTGAGACTGTCGAACACATTATTACAATGTGTTCATACTATGATGACATTAGGAGATTAGATAGTATGGGAATAGCCCATACTGGGGAGTGTTGGGATTACAGTAGGGCCTTAGTAGACAGCCGGACATTTAGTAGGTTGGGCGATTTCGCCCGGGAAGTATTTGTTAGGAGAAATAGGAGGTATAGCGGAGGCAACCCCGAAATGTGATCACCCTGCGTGGTGTTCTCCTAGTCGTGCGCCCCTTGCTCCTTTTGCCGCTTTCGTCTGTCCCCGCCCGCGGATAGGCATGCGATCGTTGACAGTTTTTAGTCGATTGCTGCTGGTTCTTCTGCTCCGCTTCGTTGCTCCTGTTGCTGCTGCTGTTGTCCACATGCCGGTCCAAACTGCCCCTCTCCCTTGCTGTCATCATCCCCGTCATCCCCGCCCTTGCCGTCATTGCCGCCCTTGCCGTCACTGCCGCTGCCAAGCCTGCTGCGTTGTTGTGTGTCTTCTTGTTTTGTTCGTTTTGTCCATCCCTGGTGCCACACCATGTGGCCAAAGCCTCGTCCGTGAGGGCGCTGTTCAATGTTAGTACCGTAAGTGTTGTCCTTTATGTTGATGTATGTTTATTGTTGTCGCTGTGGGTCACCAGTCCCGAACTGTTTGGAGTTCAACTGGTAGTAGTCAATCTGATTACGAGGTCTGACCGGAGACTTAATTCTGGTACCACGGGAGCCAGGAGCCCCTGGAACCTAGGTTCCAGCCTGGCTGTTGGTGTGGCCCCTTATGGGAGCATCGTGGTGGCTGTGGTTTGGACCCAAATCGCGGGAAGAGTCTAATAGGCTCGGTGTGGAGTTGCATTTTCAACCGGGTGCCGTGACCCAAAGATCGGAAGGAGTTTTAGATAGGCTCCGCTCCTAACCAAGGGGGAAGTCATGTCCAAATACATGGCTTCGAATTGGTACTCAGGTGTAGCATAAGTTACATCTGAGGGCGTTGGTAGACGCATTGTATTTCACCCTGTGTTAAGAGCACCATGGAATTAGGTCCACGCGGACAGGTATCGATGTAAAACACATCGGCGTTGTCCCTACCTATTCCACGCGGACAGGTACCCATGTAAAACCCATCGGCGTTGTCCCTACCTACTCATTCGCTGTATACTTTCGTTGTGTTCGGACGTGTTATTCAATACGGAATTTAACTTGAGTGATATAGTGTTTTTATCGTGCGGATATTTAGTGAAAACTAGATTAATTTGTGCGGTTTCTCGAGCTGTTTATTTTGATACCAATAACGTGTAATTCTGTTGGATATTTCCTCAGAATTTTTAGTGTGAACTTTTATTTATTTTATATAGATAAAAGAAGACACGCGTTGTTTGATAAATAAAAGCTCTTCTTCGCGTTTTATGCTGAATTTATTCAGCAATATTCAGCCTCCACAGTTGGTGGAGAGTTTAATCGGGTTGTGTCTTCGCTAGTGGTTTTCTACAATTTATTGTGTTTTTGCTAGGAGGATTGTGACTTCGCTTTGCGGTTTGGTCATCGGTTTGTTGCGGCTTGGCTTGGTGAGTTTGGTTTTGATTTTTTGTTTCTTTTGCATTTGGAATTAGATTTGAAATTAGATTTTTGCTACTGACGGTGGTATGATGCCGACCGTTAGGGTAAAGAAGTTAAGCAAGAGGCGCGGTTCGGGCGTGACGTCTGATGGGACGATGGGGCCACCTTCAGTGGCCTCTGGTGATGCTGGTTATGTGGACGTCGACATGACCAGCACGTGTTCGGAACTTGAGCTGGCGTTCCAGTTACTAGCCAACCAACAACAATAGTGCACATGGACGATGACATTGTGGTTGTCAATAAACCAGCATCAATACCAGTAAGTTGTCTATGAAAGCTGTCGATAAATTAAACCTAAAAATACTCTTAATTTGTTTATTTATTATCTAGATATGTATATATTACTATATAATAAACTAGATTAAAGCAATTAAGTCAATAAAACCTGACTTCTTGATTCCCTAACTCAAAATTCGATTGAAAAATACTCATTACCACAAATGTCACGATAAGACAACCATAGCCATATGTTGAATATGAATATTATTGAAAACGTTTACCCAAACGAATTCCCCATTCATATCCGAAGAGTATATTCAAATAACAGACAATTTACCAGTGTTGAAGATTAAAAATAATCGAAGAGTGGGACAAAATAGACGGAGAAATATTAAATAATCTTTATAAGAGTATGAAAGATCGAATATTTAATTTAATAAGCTGTAAGGGGGGGGGGGGGGGGGGGGGGGTATTTACTAAGTTTTAAGTATCAATATTTTTGGTAAATAAAGCTTCTTATTTAACAAAAATGAGACTGGCGCTATAATTATGCAAAGACTAAAAACCTTAATTTTTACACTGAAGTAAAAACTACGCTAACAATTTGAAAAATTTACTGTTATTTTTTCTTTTACATTAACACTACACATAATGAAATATTCTGTTATTGTTATTCTAAATGTACGTTTTTAGGAATTCAAAAAATTAGGGTGGTGCTACAATTATGAAAAGCACTATATTTGTGTTGTAACGCACTGTAATTAACATTTATGTATTTTTAAAATATTAAAAAACTTTATAATTGCGAAATTTCAGAAAATAAATTAAAACTATTCACTTTTGTTAACAAAACAATGTAATATTTTATGATTCCGCACGAAATACATTCAAATACTAAAAGTAGCCAAAGTGAAGATTTAAAAATTAACATAAAAAAGATTAAAAATTAAAAAAAATACACGATTTTAATACGGGAAAATAAAAAATTGTGATAAATTTGGACAGTTTTAAAAATTATTAAAAAAAAATTGTGAGTCCAAAAACTACACCAAGACAGTGCATAAGATTAAACTTCATAAATATTTTGCCAATTTCTTAAAAAGATTTTTAAATTTTCGTCCGATTAGAACACATAAATGAATTTTTGAAAAGTTTCCATTGTTTTGTCAAGCACTGTATATATGTATATATATTAGAGCGACTCAAGTTGTATGGAAGCGAAATTCGTGCTCGATGTACCCCCTAAAAATGAACCTTGGACTTTTTTAAGATGACATTTAAAATATTTCGGCTCCAGCTTTGACCTCTCGTGAGCTGGACCATTTTGAAAAAGGGTCTATTTTTGGATGTTTTGTTAATTTGAGGATCTGTTTCCTTACCAACATATACAATATGTATATCATAAGAAAGGTTTTTTTAAGGCGCGTCCAACTGTCTATACAATTTGTCCAAGGACGATCATCCATGTCCTTTTTTTAAGGATATTCTGTGAAAAAAAAAACGGTTTTTGAATTTTTTGTTCTCGGTTGTTTGTAATAAAAATGCCAAATTAACAAATTTTAATCTTTAGTCGATTTAATTAAGTACGAGTCTCACCTTTTTTTGAAATTCACGCTAATTCGAGTTTTGAAAAAAATACAATAGGGTGGTAACCCTTCCTTGTAAATAGGCCATATGGGTATCAAATTTTTTCTTTTACCAAGTACATCATCTTTGTATGTAAATAATTTAGATTTTTGCAAATTAGATGCATTTTACACGGTGCTCTGGAATATATAAAAATGCAATTTTGTGGTAACTCTAATATGATAGCGGATTTAGTTTCTAGATCATGTATGGATGAAAATAGGACTAAAGAAAGAAAAAAACAAATGATCCACGACTTTTTGGCGGCATTTTTATTTCCCAAACTAAAAAAAAGTTATAAAATATTATTGTTTATATTTACAAAACTACAAACTACAAAACGCGAACTAGCGCGAATTTGAAAAAAGGTGAGACCCGTACTTAATTAAATCGACTAAAGATTACAATTTGTTAATTTGGCATTTTTATTACAAACAACCCCGAACAAAAAATTCAAAAACCGTTTTTTTTTCACAGAATATCCTTAAAAAAGGATATACATATTGTATATGTTGGTAAGGAAACAGATCCTTAAGTTAACAAAACATCCAAAAATATATCCTTTTTCAAAATGGTCCAGCTCACGAGAGGTCAAAGCTGGAGCCGAAATATTTTAAATGTCATCTTAAAAAAGTCCAAGGTTCATTTTTAGGGGGGTACATCGAGGACTTTTTTTTGGTGAGTCGCTCTAATATATATATTGATTTTTGAACTCTATTATAAGATATATATGTATGTATATATATTAGAGATGAGCGATCCAGTGATTTTTGAAGAACGTTGTTTTCAGTGAACGTGATTTGTTAATCACTGTTCTTTAAAACAGTGATTGTGATCACAGTATTCCAATAATCAATAATGACAATAACGTATTTTATTAAGTCGTAAGAAAGAGACAGCTAGATACATACTACGAAAGGACTACTAAACAAAATCAAAGTGGTGTCCAGTGTTGCCGTTTTTGGTTATTTCTAACCAAAATTGGTTATTTTTTTGTTCAATGTGTAGATGTGTAGATTTTCCGGTTTTGTTTATTTATTTTTCTTATAAAAAGAGCTTTTGTTTTGTTTGTAGAAATGTATTAATTAGTAAGACTAAAATTTTATTTTGTTATTTTTTGTTTCTTTTCTTACTCTGTTGTATTAATTGTAATTTAAATTTGAAAAAAATAAAATAAAAAAACGGCGAATTTAGTTTTGGTTATATTTTTTCTTATTTGGTGATTTTTTTCACAAATGTTGGTTATAATATTTTTTTTTGTGGCAACACTGGTGGTGTCAGCAATGTTATTATTTTTAATGTAATTTTTTTTTATATGAAGTTTGACAATTAAGTTGCACAGAAAGTTCATGTATAAAAGAAATAAAATAAAAGTTCATGAAAAAAGTAAATAATCAAAACAAAATGAAATAAATTTGAGTATGTAACAATTTTGAAAGAACGAAATTATTAGTACCTGTTATTTGGCAATTTCAATCACTGTAGTTACCAGTGAATTATCAATCACCATGATTAAATCACAGGTTTGAAAATATCGCTCATCTCTAATATATATATATATATTATATATGTATATATCTGTGGCATTAAATAATAATAGCTTAAGTCGAAATTTCGTGTTTAGAGATATTACAGTTTTTGTCTAAAATAAATAGTGTTTAAGTTAAGAAAAGTTAAAATATAAATGCGTATAGTTTTATTAATAATGGCATTTTATACATGAAATTTAGCTGAGTGATAGATCTTGAAGAAGAGAATAAGAATATGTAATAAAATGAAAAAACACTTATGTCAACTTAAGCCATTATCATTTATTTCCACAGATATATACGTATCTTATAATAAAGTCGAAAAATCAAGAACTTTTATGTCCTCCATAAATTGGGCAAAATTCGATAAAATTTAAAAAGGTGCGGTTATCTGACCTAGTGGGCTGGATAGCTATTGCATCAAGAATTCCAGTTTTCGTTACGCTCGGGTAACCCTTGGGACCGAAGATATAGCCGACGAAGCTATCTTTTTTATACGCTCAAACAAAATGCTCTATATAAATAGTGAAAAACTTTTTTAAATTTTACCGAATTTTATATAGGTTTTTCACGATTTATATAGAGCATTTTCTTTGCGCGTATTAAAAAGAAACAGCGTTCTAGAACGACAGTTGCATTTAACGAACATGATTTTTTCAAATGACTAAACAAAGGCCAATATAAGTTACTAGCTCCGTCTTTCTCAAATGCTATTTTAGTGCAAACACTGATGCACAGTCAAAAGGATGTTCTGCTGTATTTGCATCGTATTATTACGAAGCACATTACACAGCACTCATCCAATTTGTTTAACTAACATCTGTAGATTTGTTGATAACTGTGCGGCCTATTTATTTATGAGACTTATTTTTTTTTTCGTTAAAAATAAGAATCAAAATCGTCAACTAGTTTACGAATCGCTATGTCGCCAAACTAAAAGTTAGTACGATAAACAGTTTTTAAAACCGTGTCGTTTTTTGGGAAATCTGTAGCCCCGGGATCTAACACGGGTATTAACAGCACAGCGATTGTAAACACACTTCTAAACGATTGAAAGAATAGCCTGCAAGCAATGAAATAAACGTTTGAAACTCTTTCTGGAGTAAATATGATTGCTTTTGCTGTAAAATTACTAACAGTCGAATTTCTATAATTTGAACTTCTATTAATTGAATTTTCTATAAGCAACAGCATCTTGGAGAGAAATTCTATCAGGTTTTGCTTCTTTAACTTGAAGTTTTTTTCTGGATAATGGTAATTCAATAGAAGTTCGACTGTATTTACATTACATATCTTGTCCTTTACAGTACACGTAATTTATATCTTAACTTGTCCTTAAAATTATTTACTTTTATAGAAATATACATAATCTATTAAATTATTTTATTAAATTATGCATAATTTCCTCCATTGACAAGCGTTAATGGAATTTCTTTTTTTTTTTTTTTTTACATATAGATTTTTACATAAACTATAAGTAATATATTATTATTCTTAGGGGAACGATTGAATGCAGTGAACCTATTGAAGTTGTAAGCTATAAAATTGGAGTTTGTAAGGTATCACCAAAGGGAAAAGATTGTATGACAACATTTCAAAAAATTTCATTCAATGGAAAAACAAGTGTTGTACTTTGTAAGCCACTTACAGGACGTATGCATCAAATTCGAGTTCATTTGCAGTATCTGGGTAAGTTTAAAAAATGTTTGATTTTAAGAATGAAAATATTTTAATTGTTATTTAACATAATATTGTAAAGTAGTAGTGCATTATTTGGATAGACAATTTTGTGTTCTAAGTATTTATGTATACCGATTTAAAGGGTAATCTCTCTCCCCTTTCCATATAATTTCGAATTTTCAATATCGATTCAAAAATATTTTGAGTAATCAATAAGTTTGTGTCAAAAGTTTAAAAAACAGTTTTTGTTTCTACTAAAATAAGTTTGGAGTATTCGAGATATATAAAAAAATATATTTTTAGTTCTATTCAACTAAATGTTGAAGATAGACTATGTAGTTACGCGAGTATATTTAATTTTTTGTTTTTAGTCGCATAGGATTACGAGTATTTATATAACTTTAAAACTTTGTTGAATAAGTTTTAATGCATATATCTAAACTGTAAATGGAAAACTATTTAAAATAAGAAAGAAGCAAATTAATTTACATATATTCCCAATAAGTAATTGATCAGATTTATAGCACAGCATTTTTAAACATTCCACAAAAATCATTTCCGTTCATTCATTCGTTTATTGATAAATTTCAATTTTGTGTTTAATATTATGGGTCGTAAAAGAGCGCATATGGATAATTTTTTTCAACGCCGAAGTTTTTAATACATTAGATTTCAAGGATAAGTATTTGTAATAATGCCAAAAAATGTCTGGTGAAGAAACATTTCAAATGAACAGGGCCAAGGACGTTGATGATAATCGCCAACTAGTCCTCAACTCTTGGATAATCAATCAATAACGAATGATACACTAAAAGGACGTCGCCCTCATCCAAACAAAAAAAAGAAAAACGATTAGATCGGTGCAAGAATTATGTATGCTGGTCAAAAATATATTGGAATCGGGCTGATGTATCCCATTTGTATGAAAAAACCGATCGTTTTTTTCGATTACTATCTTTCTTGTAAAGAGAAACTTTGATAAAATAAAGTTCACTTTTTCAACAATGTCCGAGTAGGATGATCGACATTGTAGAAAAATTAGACTTGTTGCAGGGGACAACTTAAACTAAAAACATTCGAAATTAATTGACTTATTGGCAGACATTAAGACTATGGAATATTGCCTCATCTTCGATAATAAAAGAAATCTTAAGTTGCCAAGATAAAATTCTATGAATTATCATTACTGGCACATGATGTAAAAAAAATTCAAAAGTACTGGGTTATCCATTTCGTTGTTTCAAAAGTAAACGTAAATAAAACATATATAAAATATTTTTTTTATGATATTTCTTTTTCGAACGTTGACATTATGTGTGAAACACTACATCATTTAAATGACCTCCACGCGAAGTGTTGCAAGCATTGATTCTTTTGAGGTAATTTTCGACCACTTTTTGACACATATTGGGCGGTATCTCAGCCATAACTTGACGAATGTTGGTTTTTAAGTGCTCAAGAGTTGAAGGTTTATCTGCATAAACACGGTCTTTCGCGTAGCCCCACAAAAGAAAGTCTAATGGTGTCAAATCGCATGATCTTGGTGGCCAGTTGATATCGCCACGACGAGAAATTACGCAATAAAGCCATATTCGCTCGAGTTGTGTGGCATGTGGCACCGTCTTGTTGAAACCACATATTCTCCAAGTCGTATTCTTCATAGCAGGCAAAAAAGTCGGTTATCATCGTCGTTTTCGAAGAAGTAAGGTCCAATCTTCAATCTCTTCGGACCAAAGAGCGCACCAAACAGTGACTTTTTCTGGATGTAATGGCCTCTCTTCAATTACTTGAGGATTCTCAGAACCCCAAATACGACAATTTTGTTTATTAACATACCCACCGAGTGTGAAATGTGCTTCATCGCTGAAGAAAATTTTGTTCGATACGTGGCTGTGGCAGAATCACCATTTTTGTAGTAGGTTTTTGATAATTTTTATGCGTTGTGTGATAGTTAAGCGATCCATTTTCGTCAACTTTCAACTGAAAAGAAAAAAATTGCTTTCACAACTTAGTTTGACAGATGTCGAATTTCAGTCCCATACTTTTGAAACCACGAAATGGATAGCCCTTTACAAAAGATTTAAATGTATCGTTGGGTAAAAACCGCTAATCTATAATAATGATAATTGTGGAAATACTCCGTTAATGATAGGATCACTATTACACTCAAACGAAGACGTGAATTAAGAAAACAATTTTTTAAGAATAACACTCAGTGATAGCTCCTGCTCATGCAGTGCATTATGTTGGAATTAGGAAAATATTTTATGGGAGGGAAAAGAGCAATAAGTAGTGGATATTAGATTTAAATCCATTTATATTACAACTGATAGAAAAGACTTCTAAAGAAAGAGATGTACATATACGCATTGTGCGACTGATAAACGATTCTGTCAATAGGAATGTGCTCTACATGACAAACTTGTATTAAGTAAATACATACACATTCTGTTAAAGTATGGGTAATATAGCGAAATACAAGCTACATTGTAATGGTGTTCTAATGGATCAATGGAGTTAAATGCCTTACCACCGTCCTTTATAAGCACTTTCGCCCTTTTCTTTATAAGAAAATTTTCAAAATAGAGGAATATAGGTTAGAGGTTAAGACAAGTACAGAACCCGGAGGTCGAAATTGACCCATTGGAATATAAGTGGTGTAAATATAAAGGAAATCAGATGGAATGAAATATGTCTGGCGTCGTCGTAAGAAACCGAGGCACTGATTGCTTTGTTCAACAAATGAAAAGTATATTGGTTCCGACATCACATTGAATTTTCATATCCAGAACATTAGGTCTCTTCCGCATTTAAATCGACTTTATTTACTCAACTCTTTCGGAGAATGACTGTAACACGTCACGATGTATAGAGAGCGAAAAGTGGGCAGAAACAAACTATCGAGGGGTGCATGTGCCTGTACCTTATACTTATCAGGGTATGAAGTAAAAAAGGAGTCGAGAATATTATTGTGTATATGATTCAACATACGAGATGTCAAGATGTCAGTTGGTTTACTCTCTATCTACGTAAATCAATTGAGCGCGGCGATTAAGTAAAGATATTCTGGTATTGTATACTTGAAGGGTGGGTGATATAAAGAGGAGTTGCGAACATTAAAATCACCAGCAATAGCATTTTCACTGCTCGGACAACCCTGAACTATTCTAGGCGTGAAGTCGGAAAGATTATCAAAAAAACTTCTCTTTCTAAATTGTGACAACTGTGTAGAAACCCGAAATGCAAAAGATATGTCCTGATATTGAATTTAATTCAGAGACAATTCAATTATGCATCATACGTACCTAATGGTTGCTGTCGATTGTACACAACTTCATTGACAATAATGTGTATTGCCCTATGAAAATAAAACAGGAATAGAATTTGATAAACAGTTGTGTAAAACTCTTGTGGACCAGCATTTTCAGATATCAGATTATCTCACGTAAGACGAAAATATCTGGCTGATCTAGATAAATGTAAGCATATACAGCGTAGAAATTTTATATAAGCCCACGCACGTTTTAGAAATCAATTCGGAAATTTCCTACGATTACACAATGGCAAAGGCGTTAATTGATTTTCATTTATCATTTTATTAATTAATGACCGGTGATATACATTTTTATTGTTTCTTTGAACATAAATTACACAGACCTGCAAATTTGGACTTTTTTGTGCAAATAAGATGGCTCGAGGTGTTTCCGAAGGCATTTTGCGCGCTGAACACTGGGTTCAAAAACTTTCCATCACGTCAGGTTTTCGAGAAAAAGGGGGTTGAAACCCCTAAAAATAGCGTTTTTAGCCATTTTTGAAAAATTGTTGTTGTTGTTGTAACAGTTCGGCTGTTGTCTTCGGAAGCTTCTCCCTGTATAAGATATAAGATGTTATGTGGAGGTATGGTGGAGGGTACACTGTTGGGTATGGGAGTTATGGATGGGGGGATGGATATTATGGGTTGTGGATTTATGGTCGTTGTCCGTTCCTGCCGATTGCGTCGTCGTGTTGTTCGTGTGTTATGTTGCGGGTCTCTGTGTGTATCAGTCGTGTGTCCTGTGGGAAATAGGGGAGGAACTGCTGTGGTTCGTAGGTTTGTACAGCATTCGACTACAAAGCGGTCGTTCCACTCCGTGTGACGTGTAAGGTTGGTGCACTTCCCCATGTGGCACCAGCCACTGCAGTTGTTGCATTTCACCGAGGTAGTGTTCCTCCTTATGAGGTCTCCACAGACAGAGCAGGTCCAAGTTCTTTGGTCGTTGTTGGTCAATGGGTCATTGGTGTTGTGTTCATTATCTGTTGGGTCTGTGTCTTGTTATCTACTACAGCAGTGGGCTCTGTAGTTTTCTGACCATTCCCGATGAGAGGTTAGGCCAGAGCATCTCTTGAGGTGACACCAGTTGCCACAGCCATTACATCTCACTGATGTAGTATTTGTCCTGATAGTCGTATGGCATACTGAACAGATCCATACAGGACCTGGATTCTTTTCAATGCCAGCTCTTATTAAGAGGGTACAGAGCACAGGTATACAGATACGTCACGGTTTTGACGTTTAACCCTCACTTAGAAAGGGACAGCAAATATTACCAAAAAAGTATTTCTGTCCCTCTCTGACTGCCTGTCTGTTTTGTTTATGTTTTTTTTAGATTTCGGGGTGGATTTTTATTATTCTATTTTGGTAGAAATTTTTGGTATTTTTGTAGAATATTAGAATAATTTTGAAAGGAGATGAACCGTTTTATTAGGGAAACATAATTCGGAATTAATGTATTTTTTATGACAGCTTTCATCGGTCGTCACTGACTTAGTATTTAACCAATTTGAAGGTATATTCACAAATTCCTGAAACAAAAAGTTTTGAGTATATATTTTGTTATATTTTTATTTTTACTTACCTTTTGCACACGGAACTTTTTCAGTGTGAAGGGAAATTGCTAAGAATTCGATTAATAATGAAAAAATTACCGAATTTTAACTTTTTCATTCAAGAAATTAATAAATACTAGTAATATACACAAAGTTCTAAAAGAACAAATTTTTATAAGCAATATGTCTTATTTCATCTTGATGTATTTAACTGCTTACTTACCTTTTGCACAAGAATCTATATTCATTCTGACCAAAAACCAGTCACATTTCGATTAATATTTAAATATTTAAGAACTTTTAAGATTTTCATTGAAGAAATTAAAAAATATTCCAAATTTGCCCTTTTTTAACACAAAATAAATGTTTATTTACATTTAATTTTTCCATTTTATCTGCCATTTTTCACTCTGTATATCTGTTGCTTCTAACACATTTGCTTTGCAAAAACTTTTAACATTTTTTTTCTCCCTCTACGAGGAGGGTTAAAACTGCTGATTTAAGCGTTTTTCAAACGTCATAATTGTCGCCACTGGTTACACTGTGGTACAGAGCAAAAGTGCTGGCATGTTTTGCTCACCTTGGGAAAAAACTTCCGGTTGATACAGCCTTCGCTGGGTTGACAATCCTTGGCCGATGTTGAGTCGGGTCGTTCCGGAGCGAAGATCCGATTGTCGTGGGAACGTTGAAAAATTGTAGAGCTAAACACTGACGTGCTAGAATCATTGCTATTGTCAGAAATTGACAATTGATCTTTGCTCTTTAAAATGAGCCCAAAGTCAAATTGATTGCCTGCACCATTAAAGTAGCGGCTGGGTGTATCTCAAAATATAAAATTTTTTATAAAACTCGACCGCCATATTGGATCCGCCATTTTGAATTTTTTAAATCAGACCCCTGATTAACAATTTTCAAGTATATCTGATTAATTTTTAAGGACCTCCGTAATGTGTTTCTTTTTCTCTTGCATCCCTTGACATAAACCCACCCCCTACTTTAAGTGTGCATGCAATCAATTTGGCTTTGGGCTCATTTTATAGAGCAAAGATCAATTGTCAATTTCTGACAATAGCAATGATTCTAGCACGTCAGTGTTTAGCTCTACAATTTTTTAAAAATGGCTAAAAATGCTATTTTTAGAGGTTTCAACCCCCTTTTTCTCGCAAACCTTCGTGTTCAGCGCGCAAAATGCCTTCGGCAACACCTGGAGCCATCTTATTTGCAAAACCCATGCAAGGCTGTGTTATTAAATGTCTGAAATAAAATTTTAATTTTAAGTAAACGAATTTGAAACAGACTTCGATGTAATGTGGAATTAACACTTATCATTTTATTTATTTCATATGTCTCACACACAAGGCACAAGTATCATATTCCAGTATAGAAGTCTGTATAAATACAAAGAAATTAATTGGTTTTAAGTATTGAGTACAAACTCTTGAAACAAGCATACAGTGAAAATTAAGCAAAGCTATGAAATAATACAAAATATTAAAAATAATCAAAATAAAATTATTCATATAAGTAGTTAGTCAATATTAGCTTAAGAAGTGTCAAATAATTCTTATTATAAAAGTCTTCGTTACATTGAGTCGATGCCGACTTGTGATGGAAAATAGGATTTGTTGCATAGAATTTATAATGTATTATGGTTTCCATTACCACTAAACGACTCAGCATTAATGCCACCACTAATGACAGATGAAAGTAATTTACCACGAACTCAAACAATTTTAGTGATACTGGAAATTAGGTGCATTAAATGAAGCGATTTTAGTGATAGTGAAAATTTAGTGCACTAATTGTGAATGATTAGTGATAATGTAATTGAAATCCATTGGCGCTATAGTGCAATGCAAATTCAGTTCTACTATCATTTTCATAAAAGGATGGACTTTCATATGTACATAGACATGAATGAATATTTTGCGTTATCAGAAAAATTGAAGTAAAAGTAAATGTTTAACTGATAATGAAATTTCATTTACATGACCAGTAAAATCGTTTGATTATGAAGAATAAAAAATCTACTTACACTGTATTCGACACCTCAAGTGGATCAATGCAACCATGTTTCTTGTAACTATTTGTGATTTTTCTCCTTTTAAATGAATAAATATTCGACACTTAGAATTTTTAAGATTGTTAAAAAACAATTCTGTTTTTGATAACTAGATAGTTGTAATCATCAGGATAATATTGTTTAACGCTTTCTCTAGTTTACTTTATTAGTAATTTGTATTAATTTAAATTAATATTCATGCAGGTTATCCAGTGGTTAGCGATCCTTTGTACAATCATGAAGTATTTGGACCTCTTAAAGGGCGATCTGGTGATATTGGTGGCAAGACTGATGAAGAATTGGTCCGGGATCTGATTAATATACACAATGCTGAAAATTGGTTGGGTATTGATGGAGATTCGGATATATCGACATTCAAAGCCATTAAAAGTGACAGCGATGTTGATACTTTAAGTTTGGGAAATGAAATGAAAGGTGAGCATAAAACAAATATAACTTTAAAAATATATATGTATGTGTGTCAGTGCTTAATAATGCTTTGACAATTTATTTTTTTTTTTTTTGGTTCCAGGACATATACTTAGCGATGATGACTTAGATATAACTTCGCGAGGAATTTCTCCAACTTGCCCGAGTAGCCCTCAGTGTGTAGACATTGCTACACCGAATGATTCAAATGGGAATGAAATGGTACAGATTAAAAACACTGATTCGATCAACATAATCAATCACACTGTCTCTGAGGATAATAGAAATATTGGCATCAATGAAAAAAGTGGTTCATATTCCCACCTCAAGGTAGAAGTGGGTTCTTCACAGCGCTTTAAATATTTTCTTGTGATTTAATTAACATATGCATCCTTTTATTCCTACAGGTCACAGTTGCAACACAAACTGGTCATGAATCACCAGACATGGCATTTAATGCTGAAAAAATGACAACCGATATACATTGCTATGAATGTAAAGTTCGTTACAGAGATCCGAAACCTAAGGATCTTGTAATGTACCTACATGCCTGGAAATATAAGGTATGTGCTCAGCTTTCTGCTTTTTGACTAAATTTGTACGTGATTTATAAAATTTACTAAAATAAAGGTGGCAAAACTTTATACTATAAATTTATTATTCTTTAACATCTTGTTAATGTTCAGCAATTTTCTATTAATTTTTCTATTTCTCTACTTTTAAATAATAATCAACAATTAAATGTTTGTTTTGTAGGGTCCTGGTTGGGAATACGAAACTGAGCTACCAAAATGGGGTAATGCTGATTGGACTGAAACGGATTAAAACCACGGATCTTTTAGCAAACCATAAAAATAATAAATCAGAATTAAACTAGCAAATTATATTTTTCTTACAAAAAAAATTTTGTACAGTTATTTCCAAAAGCACAAGTAAATAAATGAAATAAAATGAAACGCAATCGACACATTTTTCATTTTTCTATTATTACTGCAGTAGTGAGTTAGATACTATGAATAAGAGTGAAATGACACTTTCTCGCATCTGTTCTCAATACAAATATTAAAAACTGAAAAGATTATTAATTATAACTAGTCAGTTAAATATTTCATTGGAAGTGTTAAAAAAATTTTAACAGAAATCATTCTTATAATGTTTAAAAAACAGATGTGTTTTAAAAAAGGATTTTGTTCTTCTATAAATCTGTAAAAAGAGATATTATTAAAGACCTTATAGTTTTAAATTATAGGCAAATATACACGGTAGGAAGTACTTCCGGCCAAAAGATGTTCAAAGGACATATTAAACATTTTGGTATATGTATGTCAAAAATCTAAATATAATAGACACCCGCAAAAGTTGAAAATCAGAGAGAGGTTTCGATTTCCAGAAGGGAGGAGGAATATCATAACGTATTTTTTATGCACACAAATTTAGAAGTCGATACGGATTGCATTGAAAAAAGAAATTTAGAACATAAATTATTAGATATTTTAAAAGATTTTTCGGTAGTAAAAAAAATAAATCTTCATAAAGTGGTAGTATTACAATGGCATAGTTCAGAGCACATACATGTAAAATTTAGGTTTTAAATTGAATTACTGTATACCACGTCATGGACGACACGGAAACATTTTCCAAGCTCACACAATTATATAACTAAACTAATATATAAATGGGCAATTTCGTGACAAGTGACCCAATTTTTAAAATCGATGTCTTTCGATGTGGATGAAATTTGCACCAAAGTTAGTACTATTGGATAGTAGGCCAGACACAAATTTTCAGCTCTATCAGTCAAGGACTGCCGGAGTTAGAGGGGGTCAAAGTTGGACATTTGGGTCATACAGGGTTTTTTTAAAATGTGTGTAACTTTTCACCTATTGGTCTTAGCAAAAATTTTCCGAAGGATATTAGATAGCTATTTCTTCAATCTTTCCAAAAATAATTTTTTTAATTTTAAAAAAATTTTTTTTTTTTAATTAATTTTTTTTTTATTTTTTTCAATTTGGGCCTTTTTTTTTTTCTTTTTTTTTTTTTTGCTTAAAAGAAAGCTTATAAAATTTCCTTTAAGGCCTTCATAATCGCTTAATGGGATGCGAGTGGGATATCTATCAAAAAAATTATTATTTATTAACTCATGAATAAGATTTTTCAATATTTGGCACATGTACCATTTTCATTTTCCCCCATTTTTTTTTTCGAAATAGAGTTTTTTTTTATTTTTCCTCAAAAGAAAACTTAGACCATTTCCTTTAAGATCTTTGTGGGCACTATGAGGCATATCTATAAAAAAAATATTTTAACTCAAAACCAAAGTTTTTAAATTTTAACATATGCACTATATTTTTTTTAATGGATGTTTTTTTTTTTTGCTCAAAGAAAGCTTAGTTCTTTTCCTTTAAGAGCTTTGTGTTCACTTAATGGGATGCGAGTGGAAAAACTTTAGCGTGCGAAAATGAAGCTCTAGTAGCTCAATTTTATCAGCGAGATGATATGAGTCGAATGATGCCAGGAATGAAAGACTGGGTGTCAGTTCGAATCGATGGCCAGAAAGTCCAAATGCAGAAGAGGATGGTTCTCTGTAACCTGAATGAGTTATATGCAACATTTCAATCTGAACACGAGGACGTCAAAATTGGATTTACAAAATTTACCCAACTGAGGTCAAAGCATTGCGTTTTGGCAGGAAACAGCGGAACTCACACAGTATGCGTTTGCGTTTAGTATTAAAGTAATAAAAAAAAAATATATATTTTGCAACTTTTCTACAGAAAAAAGTGACTTTATTCGATATCGTCGGAAAGGTTAATTTGTCTAGTAACTCGGTATAAGTTTTATTTTAATAAGTAATAAAACTTACACAGAAATAGGAAAAAAATGAAAATAGTGCATATGGTAAAAATTGAAACACTTTCTTCTTTGAGTTGCAATTTTTTTTTATAGATACCCCAAAAAAATAAGTTTTTCCACTCGCATCCCATTAAGTGACCAGGAAAAGAACTAAGCTTTCTTTGAGCAAAAAAAAACATACCTTAAAAAAAATACAGTGCATATGGTAAAATTTAAAAACTTTGGTTTTGAGTTAAAATATTTTTTTTATAGATATGCCTCTTGCTACTAAGTGCCCACAAAGATCTTAAAGGAAATGGTCTAAGTTTTCTTTTGAGGAAAAATAAAAAAAAACTCTATTTCGAAAAAAAATGGGGGAAAATGAAAATGGTACATGTGCCAAATATTGAAAAATCTTATTCATGAGTTAAAAAATAATTTTTTTTGATAGATATCCCACTCGCATCCCATTAAGCGATTATGAAGGCCTTAAAGGAAATTTTATAAGCTTTCTTTTAAGCAAAAAAAAAAAAAAAGCCCAAATTGAAAAAAAAAAATAAAAAAAGAATTAATTTAAAAAAAAAATAAAAAAAAAATTATTTTTGGAAAGATTGAAGAAATAGCTGTCTAATATCCTTTGGAAAATTTTTGCTAGGACCAATAGGTGAAAAGTTACACACATTTTAAAAAAACCCTTTATGACCCAAATGTCCAACTTTGACCCCTTCTAACTCCGGCAGTCCTTAACTGATAGAGCTGATAATTTGTGTCTGGCCTACTATCCAATAGTACTAACTTTGGTGCATATTTCATCCAAATCGAAAGACATCGATTTTAAAAATTGGGTCACTTGACACGAAATTGCCCATATATATATATCCCATTATACATATCCTATTATGAAATACGCGATAAATTGAAGGAATAAGGAAACAATCGTGCTGAATCTTTTAGACTAGAAGTTAGTGTCTATGAAAAAATTATAGAGCAGTGACCTAAAGTGCAACCTCGTTATAAATGAAAAAAATTATGTAATAGTATACAGTAGAAATAAGATCGGACATATGGAAATTATTAGGAGGCATAAATAATAAAAATATTCGTTCCTAATACAACATTAACTAGAGTTTTATAGAAAGATTAATTAGCATGTCCCATATTAACAATTGAAAGCATTAATTAGATGTACATATAAACATTGAAATATAGGTCTTTTGACAACTAATAATAGTAGTATAATCTGTGTGGGGGTGAGGGGGGAAAATAAATAAAATAAAATATTTGGCAAAAACGAGAAATAAAAACGGGTATTAGAATTTTTATATAGAAATACATATACATATCTGACGTACAAATAACGTACCTTTCGAGTTGGAGGTTGTTTGGATAGTGATCTCTTTTCATTTATATTCGTAATAATTCACAATAATTAGAACGTAACTACAGGGGTGGTTTATACACTTGAACAAAACTTAAATCTATACTTAAAAGTAGGGTGGCCAGCGTGAACAATCTGTAATAATAATTGCCACAGATCCTCGTAAAAAGCTGCTTATAGTTGCTCCCTTTGTCTATAATTTACGAAGGATAAGCAGAACTACTGGATGAATTAAATTACACTTGTGCTGAACAGACGTGTTCAAAATTGTGCTCCGCTAAATTGTGAATTTATGTTCATTTTTTACTTAATTTATATTACTTTTGTTTTATGAATTAATGTTGTGAATTTTTTGATCAAATCAAATTAATTTCTAATGTTATCAAACAACTAATGTTTCTTTAAAATCTGATAAGCAAGCATAGTCAAGGAAAGTAGGATCAAGGAAGGAAAAAAAAACACAAACAACAATCTCAGAAATGTGATCGATCAAAACAACTTACAGTGTACAACAACAATTTAAAATTCTTAAATTTTAAATGCCACCAAAAATCTACCTAAAGTTGAACAGTTAAAATACACTAACAAGTTCTACACCCAACAAGGAATTATTCTTTCGAAAAAAATAAAACGAAAATTATAAACTGTAAACAAACAACAACAATATACAACAACAAAACTTTCTTGTGAGATAAATATACAATAAATTAAATACAAATAAGCTATACTTTGGTGACCTTGCTTATCTTATAAATACACAACAACATTATACCATACAAAACAATAAACAACAAAACATAAAACGAAAGTAAACAAATTAAGACTCATCAGCTGTTTTGATTACAAGTACAGCTATTAAAAGTGCTGCCAAGTTTTTCCATTTATTAATTGAGTGTTGGCAGTTAATTTTGAACTTAATTTTAAACACGAAATTACTATTCCGATGTACAACTTGCGAAAAGATAAAAAAATCGGCAAAAACAATACTAACAAATCAAAAACTAAAAATAACAATAATAAAACTAAAATGCAAGCAGTTGATAATACCGAAAACCGATCGTCAACCCGAGCTGAAATGAATAATACCCCTGTCAATAGACGCCTAACAGACATTAACCTGATGCAGGGGGCAAGCTCTTCGCGGTCTTCACTACTGGACTCACCTTTCAAACTTCTGAACTGTATGGACAGTAGGTTTGAAAAATTTACAGAGCAAATTCTACGCTCTATTGATCTTAAATTTAATGAGTTTAAAGAGGAGTTAATCAGTGATCTGCGCGAAAAATACAACATAATTGAAAATAAACTGTCAAATATTGCGGAAAGAGTAACCACTATTGAGAACAAAGTTGCGGAATTTGATAAGATGCGGGAGGATATAAGTGACCTCAAAATGAAACTACGGCAACAGGAGAACCACCCGGTTTCATCTGAGCTCAGGATTAATGAAATCCCGTACTCACAGGACGAAAACCTGCAGGAAATATTCAATAAAATCTGCAATACCATCAATACACCGGTACCGAACATCCAATCAATCTATCGCCTAAGGAATTACAACAACAAACGTAGGGAGAACTCTAAAGATGCCGCCATTATTGTGAAACTGTGGTCTGCATATGATAGGAACTTTTTCTTCAAATCTATGGCAAACTACAGGAAACTACACAATGGTTTTGTCTTCCGCCTTAGGAATATTGGTCTAACCTCTGAAGAAAAGTTCTATGTTAATGAGAACTTAACTCAGACCAATTTCAAATTACTGAGTGCGGCAATTCGTCTAAAAAAGAAGAAAATGTTATCTTCCGCGTTCACCATGCGGGGTTCTGTATTCGTAAAAAAGGATACGAACGATGACCTCTTACTCATAGATGATATGGACTGCCTTAATGAGTTATTTCCTGGCCATGTTGCTTGAACACCTAAGCTATTTCCTGACTCTTATAAACCTCACCATTTTCAACATCAAGTTAAATTATATGTACTCCAACCATACTTCTCAGAAACGTATGTATAACTTCTATTTATTTGAACGCTTAATTATTATAACCTCTGATTTACACCTAATTCTTGAAAGCATTGCCAAAACTTTCTTACGATATAATGACTTCTAGTGGTTATAATTCCAGAGACAGTGTGTATAACATGGTGAGAATTCTTGCTAGGCAAAGAGTAGGTCTTAACATTGTCCACATAAATGCTCAGAGCTTGAATAATAAGATTGATGAATTTAGGTATTTATTTACGTCCTCGGGTATTGATGTTATTTGTGTCTCCGAAACTTGGTTTCCCTTAGATATTCCAAATTCAGTTTTTAATTTACAGGGCTTTAAGCTTTTCAGGTCGGATAGGAGAATTATAGTTAATGGAATTGAGACCAGAGCTAGGGGTGGTGGAGTTGCGATTTATGTTCGTAACGGTGTGCTATGCAAGGAGAAATTGTTAACTCACATTGGGAGTGAAATTGAATATTTATTTCTGGATATTTCAATTGGCGATGGACGGAAGCTTCTTCTAGGTAGTGTATATAGACCGAATTGTAGTTTAAATTTTGAACCCTTTATTTCCATTCTTGAGGATATTACCATCCAATATGATGACATAGTTCTCGTAGGTGATTTCAATAACAACCTTTTGCATGATAATCCGCTAATAGGACCAATGCTATCGCTTCATCTGAATCCTGTGAATGTCTCGACTCCTACTCACTTCCATTCAACGTCAAGTAGCTTAATTGACCTGGTATTTGTGAATCATAATGACAGAGTTCTGTTATATGACCAAATTTCTGCCTCGGGTTTCTCTAACCATGATCTTCTCTTCCTGAATTATAATATGTCTGTAACTTGTACTGTCGACAGATATGTCACTTATCGTGACATTAGGAATATTGATTATATAACTTTGAATACTGAATTGGGTAACATATATTGGGACCAGGTATATACACTGGGTAATGCTAATGACCAATTATCGTTTATTCAGGAAAATGTACGTCTGCTTTATGACAGATGCGTTCCTGTCAAAACCAGGCTTATCAAACCCAAACAGAATCCATGGTTTACTCCTGAGATAAAAGCACTAATGGAGAAGAGGGATAGTGCCTACAGGCGGTGGAAGAAGTTCAGGACTGATGACTTGAAGGCTCTTCATAAATCCGCACGGTCGGAAGTTACTAGGCACATACGGATTGCAAAAACATTGTATTATGGTAGAAAGTTTTCCAATGCGATGGACAATAAATCGAAATGGAATGTGATTCGCGAAATAGGAATCGGTGGAAAATGTACTAAAACCGATTTTGATGTAGATGTGAATAAACTTAATGACCAGTTTGTACATTCAGGTGTTCCGACGGCAATCGGTGATATGTATGATGACCTCTGTTGTGTCCCTCCACAATACCCCTTTAGTTTTCGTTGCGTGGATCAGTTCGAAGTTTTGGAATGTATTTCAGCGGTGAAATCGAACGCAATCGGTTCTGATGATATAAATCCTTTGTTTTTGAAAGTTTTGACACCTAGACTTTTGCCGTATTATACACACTTATTCAATACAGTGCTGACTAAGTCTACTTTTTCCTGATGAGTGGAAATTAGCTAAAATCCTTCCCATTCCAAAATCGAACAATGAGTTTAGGCCAATTGCTATTCTTCCTTTTTTGTCGAAGGTAATGGAGAACATTATAGCTAAACAGATTAATGGTTATCTGGAATGTCACAATTATTTAACAGTTAATCAGTCGGGTTTCATGAAAGGTAGGAGTTGTACTACCGCTCTATTAAATGTAGTTGAGGACCTTAGGTTGGAGCTAGATGTAAATAGTGTAGCGTTTTTAGTTCTTCTCGATCACACCAAGGCTTTCGATACAGTCAATCATAAAATATTACTGAATAAGCTCCGGAAACTGTTTAATTTTTCTAATTCTGCCGCTAGTCTAATTTTTTCTTACTTGTTGGACAGATGTCAGAAGGTTCATCTGAATGGTAATATTTCAGATTCGCGTAATATTAGTAGAGGTGTTCCCCAGGGATCAATTCTGGGGCCTCTATTGTTCTGTATGTATATTAATGATCTACCGGATGTTTTGGTTGACTGCCGTGTTCATATGTATGCTGATGATGTGCAGATTTATACCAGTACTCGTAAGGAGAATATTGTTTCTTGTTTACACTCCGTTAACCGTGATTTGGATAGGATTGACAGTTGGGCTTCGGCAAATGGACTATGCATTAATCCCTCAAAGTCCAAATGTATAGTACTTTCGAAAGCCAACATTTCGGTTGCCATACCGGGCTTGAGTATCAGGGGAAATAAAATTGACTATGTCAAGTCTGCTACCAATCTGGGTATTGTATTTAATGACAGATTATCGTGGTCTGGCCAAATAAGCGTTGTTGTTGGCAGAATATACAGCATGCTTCGGAACTTATGGGCGGTCATTGATTCAACTCCTTTTGCAATTCGTATGCAACTTGCTAAAACTTATTTAATTCCTGTGCTATTGTATGGGTGCGAAATCTTCGCAAATTGCGATAGTAATGACAACCGCAAACTGAACTTGGCATACAACAATATAGCAAGATACGTGTTTCTTAAAGGTCGCCGTGATCATATTTCTCATTTAGCGTACCAGATATCTGGTGTGAAATTTGATAATCTTCTGAAAATTAAATGCCTCATTCTATTCCATAAGATTATTAATACGGGACAGCCTGAATATTTATTGGGCCGAGTCAAGTTTGCTAGGTCATTCCGGGGCATGAAGATTATTCAACAACGGTACAGGACTCTTCTGTCACAGCGTCAGTTTTTTATACACACCACAAGTCTCTGGAATTCCCTACCGAATTACATACAAAAGTTAGGCAATGCAAATGCGTTCAAAAAGGAGTTATTTAAATTATTCTCTTAATGAAAAGTATGTTACTTCCTTAGTATGGTTACTATATCGGTTAAATATTTATCCTTACTTTCTTACTCTGATTTTTGTAAATATTTCTTTTTTATATTTTTATAATTCTTAATTTTTTCTTTCTTTTCACTTTTTTAGTTATTTCTGTTTGTTTTCTAAATTGCTTGAAATTATATTTCTACTTAAATTTAATATTTTTATTAATTTGTTTCTTATATTAATTTGCTATTTTTTTGCTTAATTTCTTATACTTTACAATTATTTTTATATTTTTATGTTTTATATCTTATTGATCCTAAGCATAGCACTATAACTTATAAGATTAAAATCTTGTTGTGTTATGTTAATTATAATAAATAAATAAAATAAATAAATAAATAAAAAAAAAAAAAAAATAAAAATAAAATTTTAAACTGTTTACTTACCCATGTTCTATGTGGATGTCGATCCGAACTCCGATAGTAAAATAGTATTCGAAATACGGGAAATTAACCGACGCTTCGTTCAAATAGAAGCTCCTAAAACTACTGAAGAAATTGTCTAATGTCACCGCTGCCAGCAATATGGGCACACGAAATCGTATTTGTATGTGTCAAATGCCGACTTGGTCATCCTTCGTTTGATTGTCCTAAAGAAGCCGAAATCCCTCCTATTTGTGTGCATTGTTTACAGCAACCTGCAGCTAGCTAAAGAGAATGTGAAATTTATCAAAAACTTTTCAAGAAGAGAATAGCTGGTGGCGGCCTATTGTACATAATCTGTTTTCAATAAATAAGAATGACTTTCCTAGTTTAAACCTAAACTATAAACAGATTCAAGGTAACATTTATTCCAATCCCAATAATAAAACATAGAAAATTTTTTAAACAAACAAAATGAATTAACAAACACGCTAACGAACGTGTCACTCCTTATAAGCAAATTATGTAAGTAAATTAAAGATTAGCTATATGGAATGCAAATTGAATTTTAAATGAACTAAATGAAAATGAGTTTTTTATGAGGTCCAAACACATTGACATTTTTCTTATATCTGAAACGCATTTAACTGACAGATCTTATGTTAGAATTAAAGGATACGATTTTGTTTTCACCAACCATCCTGACAACAAATCTCATGCTGGAGCTGCCTTATTTATAAAATCGACTATTCATTACGAAGTTGCCTTAGAAACTTGTAAAAACTTTTTACAAGCAGCTGGTGTAAAACTGGTCTGCAACAGTAGGCCTTATCAGGAAATAGTGCAACTTACTCAGACCCTCAGACCCCACCAAAATTCCGTAACTACCTAATTGATTTTGTACTTTAGTCTTTGGGAAAAGTTTTCTCGTAAATTTTCCATTGAAGTAGAAAAATTGGCATTTGAAAAATCGCATACCTAGTGTCCACTTATACGTTAGAGCCACTGTATAACATATTTAGATATGATATGCCAACTGCAGAAGACGTAACGATAGCCACATACTTATACTGATAATACAGCCTTTTTTCTTCACATTTAATAGCATCCGAAGCTTCAAGATTACAAATAGAGCTAGATAACCTTCAACCTTGGCTTAATAAATAGAATATTTGCGCCGTAGTCTATTAGGTAGTGTGTTGGCTTATTAGATGTAAAGCCCGGGTTCGTATCCCAGGTCGGCATCAAAACGAAATATAAAAAAAAATATTTCTTCGGCGATTTCCTCTCAGCATATTTCTGGCAAAAAGTCTGAGAGTAAATAAAATTGCCATGAAAAAGATTCTCAAAAAATCTGTCGTTCGGAGTCGACGTTAATCAATTGTGATCAGTTCTTATGTCTTCATTTTCAGATAGCACGAAGAGTAACCACGGAGGTTTATTTTATTTTTAATATTTAAATTTAATTTTTAAACTAAAATTGTTTTAAAGAATGTTATGGCCGGTTTTAAACATACCTGTTAAGTAATGATTAGTAATCGTAATGATTAGTAATTTGATTACTTTTTTTTGAATGGTGAAATAATGATTACAATTGCGATTATTTTTGGTTAAAATAGTTAATAATTAATTACGATTACAATATAATCAAAAATTAATCAGAATTACTGGCGATTAGTCTAATAATCAAAAAGAATCAAAAGTAATCCAAAACTAATCAAATCGTTTTCAATAATTACTTTCAAAATAATCAAAAAGAATTATTGAAAACAATTTGATTACTTTTGAATATTTGAAAATAATTAAAAAGAATTGGAAAGTAATTATTGAAAATAATTTGATTACTTTTGGATTACTTTTGATTCTTTTTGATTATTAGACTAATCGCCAGTATCCTGATTATTTTTTGATTATATTGTAATCGTAATCAATTAGTAATTCCAAAAAATTGTTCATAGAATTATATAATCATTACGATTATTTTTAAAAAGTAATGTAATTGATTACTAATCGTAATCGAAATTTAACAGGTATGGTTTTAAATAAAATACAAAGTTTTTAAGAGCACTCTTGGTGCATTAATGTAATAATTTATTACTTCATCCTGAGTGCTTTAAAACAATTTTGTAGACAACCAACTAAAAAACATATTCTCTAATTGTTAAGTGGTACCCTCGGATGCGTATGTGATGCATAAACAGCTACTGTTATGATTAAAAACAAGAAGCTCTCGGTGTGTTCGTAAATTCAGCAAATTTGTGTACCACTGCGGCAGTTATGCCAAGTTTTGTTGCTAATGCGTGATCAGCTGTTGAAGATGCTTTGCTACTGCACAATAACTAAACAGAATTTGCTTTTTAGAACGTTCTGCAAAAATTAAAAAAAAAATTTCTCAAAATTAACAATAAAGCCGAAAGTCCATACCATCCGTTTCATGCGCTTGTAACGCAAGGATTCTTGCATTTTATGCGGTTTTTATTACATTGACGCATAGAATGCATCAAGTAGGTTTACTTTCTACTTTTCTATACGATTCATGCATTGCTGGAAAAAGTCAGCAGTTTTTTAAACTTAGCATTACAAATTATATACTATTGTGAATGGTTTCGATAAATATGTTTAAATAGTGAATTATTATTTTAGAATTTTTCTGTACTGTCGACAAGTATATGGCTAAAGGAAACATAAGAAAATTAAATCATGAAGAAATTAACACCAATAATGGAAAAGTTAGGTATTTTCCCATTTTTGCAGTTTTTAATAAAAACAAACCTGGTAAATGCCGTATGGTTTGGGATGCTGCTGCAAAGACAAATGGAGTCTCGCTCAACTCATTTCTATATAAAGGACGCGGTAGTATTGGGATTCCCGTAAATCGCGCACTGTATTAATACTTGTTGCATATGTATGTGTGCAAATGAAATGGCCATGCACCAACCAAAAGCGGTGCACTATATAGCGACGGTGTATACTATGTATCTTTTTCAACGCTCTTTTGTTAGTCTGTCCAGAATAAAGACTCCAACTGTATTTTATATGGACGTTTTAAGCAGTGATGTTGTGCTAATTTTTTTTCCGGAACGCGTATATATAATTATATAGACAGGGCCGAAAAACAAGCCGGTTCGTTCCAGTTTTTGTTCTGGTTCGGGTTTGGTTCAAACCCTTGTTTATAAAAAACATTTAAAAATTCGTCAAAAATTAGAAAAAAAAAATCAGCAATTCTTTTTAATTTTTTTTTTCAAAACGTCAGCCAATTGTCGTTATCAGAAATCATCTTTAGTTCCGGAACGCGTTCCTGTCCAAAAAGGAAGTACCGAAAAGAGTTCCGGAGCGTTCCGGCTCGACAACACCACTGGTTTTAAGTTGCCTCGTTTAGCGCTGGAACTTATTGGAACGTATCCTTTGCGTTAAGTGGGGTCTTACTGTATAACATTTAAAAACGCACATTGATTAATAGATAGCCAGATCCTTTCTTATAAAAGAATACCAAAAAAAGGTGAAATGTTACGTGTAGTAATGTCGATTTATGATCCTCTTGGTCTCATTGGAAATGTTATCATGTACGTAATAATTTTATTACATGAAGTATGGAAGTCCAAAATATATTGGGACGAAAATATTTCCGAAGAGCTAATGCATAAATGGATTCAGTGGTTAGAGATTTTGTCAAATATACAACAAATTAAAATTCCACGCTGCTATTTGCAAAATTTGACTAACTACGATCATGTTAAAGTTCAACTTCATACTTTTGTAGATGCCAGCAAAGAAGGACATGATGCTGTCTGTTATTTCCGCTCGATAAAAAATAATAAAATATTTTGTTCTTTAATTGGATCTAAAACCAGAGAGGCTCCTTTGAAAATAACCTCAATTCCTCGTCTCGAACTAATGGCAGCTTTAATTGGTGCTCATTTCGCAAAACTTATCTGTGACAATCACAAAATTACAATTTCGAAAAAATTTTACTGGTCTGACTCGAAAACGGTCTTAAGTTGGATTAACTCAGACCATAGAAAATATAGTCAATTTGTAGCTTTCCGCATCACAGAAATTTTAGAATTGAGTTCTATTAATGATTGGAGATGGATTCCAACAAAACATTATGTAGCTGATGAGGCCACAAAATGAGCTAGAAAACCTAAAGTTGCTACAACCAATAGATGGTTTCAAGGTCCAGAATTTTTATATCGCCCTAACGACGATTGGCAAAATTCACAAGCCTTCAATGAAGATACTACTGAGAAAAGGATACCTGAATTGTTTCATATCGGGTCCGCCATCTAACGTTTTTTTTTCAACTAGTGCTTATTTCGTGAATGGTAACACTTAGCTCATGTCTGATTTGACAGATAATTAGTTTCATCCTTCCGCTGAACGAATATGGTTCAGGAGTTGAAGCCAATTGACCATCCAATGCGTTTTCGCTTCGCTAAGTGGGCCTGCGATCGACTTACAGAAGATGCCGATTTTGGCAAAAAAAATCATCTTTTCAGATGAAGCTCATTTTGATCTTGGCGAGTATGTAAACAAGCAAAATTGTCGCATTTGGGACACAGAAAACCCACACGCATACATTGTAAAGCCGACGCACCCAAAACGAGTCACTGTTTGGTGCGGATTTTGGTCCAGAGGCATAATTGGGCCATTTTTCTTCGAAAATGAGCAAGGAGTGGCTGTTACAGTCAATGGCGATCGTTATCGGGCCATGTTGAACAAATTTTTGTTCACTAAAATTAAAGAGGAGGATATTGGCCACTTTTGGTTTCAACAGGACGGCGCTACGTGCCACACAGCCGAAGCTACACTCGATGTTTTGCGCCCTGTTTTTGAAGATCGCATTATCAGCCACAGAGCTGAGGTCGTTTGGCCACCTCGGAGCTGCGATTTGACACCGTTGGACTATTATTTGTGGGGTGCCGTCAAAGATAAGTGTTACGCCGACAAGCCAGAGACAATTGACGCTTTAAAGGACAATATTCGTGAAGCCATTGGTGAAATACAGCTGCACACAATCGATAATGTGCTTAAAAATTGGACCGATCGTGTAGGCTACTGCATGGCCAGCTGAGGCAGCCATTTTAATGAAATTATTTTCCATTATTAACCGGAAGGATTGTACTTTCAAATAAAAAAAGAAATTTGAGAAAATATTCAGTAGTTTTTTTTTTTAAAGCATTCCATACGTGGGAAATTGCCTTAATAAATTTTCAAAAGCAAATTCCAATATCAAGTGAACTTTATACAAAATCTCTCTTTATTGATGAATTTAGAGTTCTAAGAGTAGATGGTAGAATTGATGAAGCAGATATTTCTCAAGAACAAACAACACCTACATCAAGTCACATTACGACATTAATTCTACGGCATTATCATAGTAAATACTATCATATGAACCATGAAGTAGCTGTTAATGAAATTCGTCAAAAGTTTTCAGTATCAAAACTGCGATCTGTATACAATACAGTTATCCGAAATTGTCAGTGGTGCAAAGTTAAAAAGGCGATCGCTCAAGTTCCTCAAATGGCAAAGCTGCCTCGATCTCGATTAGAATTATATTCCGCTCCGTTTGCCTACACAGGTATAGACTTTTTTGGTCCTATAATGGTTACAGTAGGTCGACACAGAGAAAAACGATATGGTTGTCTATTTACCTGTATGCCAGTAAGAGCAGTACACTTAGAAATTGTACACTCACTTACAACTGACTCGTCCATCTTGGCCATCCGAAACTTTTTGGCTCGCAGAGGAATTCCCAGTGAAATTTTCAGCGATAATGGCACTAATTTTGTAGGTGCAGAACGAGAGCTGCGAGAGGCACTTGCAGATGTAGACAGAAATGAATTTATTAAAACATTCACAACAACGCAATGGAATTTTAATCCACCAGCATCTCCCCACATGGGTGGCGCCTGGGAACGATTGGTACGCTCTGTAAAAAACGTTTTATACAAAATATGGTATCGGCAGCAGCTAGTGATGAGTTGCCTGTTAGCATAATGATAGAAGTTGAAAATATTATTAATTCACGGCACCTTGCTTATGTTCCTATAGACGACTAAGCAATAACTCCTAATCACTTTCTTGTTGGTAGCTCTAGCGAACTAAAGCCTATCTCCACTTGTAATGATACTGGTATGTATAATCTTGAAAAAGAATTGGCTTATTTCTCAACAATATGCAAACATTTTTTGGAAAAAAATGGATTGGAGAATATTTGCCGTCATTAACGTGTAGGTCTAAGTGACATGAAAAACAAAAGGTAATATGTCAGGGGGACTTGGATATAATAGTTAATCCTTCTTTTCCTAGAAATAGTTTGCCAAAAGGAAAGGTACTTGAAACGAGGATGGCAAAAGATGAGCAAGTCAGAAGTGCCAAAGTATTAACATCAAATGGAATATTGGAAAGGCCTGTAGTCAAGCTTGAGGTTTTGAACGTGGCTTCCCATGAAGAATATGCCGGCGAAGAACCTTCTTGCCATACTGCTTGAAATTAAAACGTTTTGTAGAAATACGTAAGAATAATTAAAATAACAATTAAATAAAACGATTTTGTAATATAATTCAGATCGGCAAGGATTTTGAAAGGGACTCCTAGTGAAATTACAGGAGTTAAGAAAAAACCTTGGTATTGAATGCTAATGGCCCCCCAACAAAGGAGACATCTATTTGGAAAAAGTTAAGTTGAGATTATTTAAATAAAATAATTTATAGAAACTGACAATTTTTTTTTTGTACCGGTTTGGCTGGATTAAAGTTAAGTTCATATGTTCTTACGAAAATGATGAATAAATGAAATCAAATAATGAAATAACACTACGCTGAAGTTAAGTAAGTCTGGTACTGCGAATCCAAAACGGTGGAAAACCTCGAGCTGAAATGACATTATGTAAGAGCGCATGAAAGGCCAAACGAATATTAAGATAAAATGCGTAAAATATTTAAAACGAGAGATCAAGGGCTGTCTAAAAAGCATAGAGAAGAAACATTATATTCAAATGGAGCAGCTAAAAAGAGATGGTTGCGCAAAATATTCTTTTGTAATATTGCTTTTGGTTAATAGATAGATAACTTTTGCGGGTTCATTCATCTGATGCACCATGCACATTAAAAATCATTTTTGTTTTTATTCAATTTTTATTTATTTTATTATTATTTAATTTTTTATAAAATTTGTTTAGCTTTTATTAAAAAAAAATCAATTTACAATTACACTAAAATTCACATGTCATACGGTAAACAGAAATACATACAATAAAGAAATACGTAAGAATTTACGAGAAAAGAACAAACCAAAGATCAAAAATCCAAAAACAACACTTAAAGAAATATCACGAAGTCATCAGCATATAAAAATAAAAATGGGTACACATAGAGTAAAGAACTATGCTGTCACAGTCAGGAATAGACAGTCAGTGTTGAGATATAACTCTGTAACTTGTATTTAAGAAAAATATAAAACTAAACCTCTGCTTTTGCAGAACATTAGAAATAAAAAGTTATCTCTTTAAATTGTATTTTATTTCCTTTCTACTTCTTTTATTGTTTAATACATAATAAAAAATCTTTCTTATGAAATATGAAGCAGTTTCAATGTCAATGTGAAGCGAGAATCAAAATCATTAAAGGCCGTATCTGTAATGAGCCTCTTTAAATAACTAAATGCCTCATCAGTTAATTAGTAACTTACATAAACGAATTCAAGAGATTCCTACTGTCCCTACCTACATTCATTCGGTTGTGAATATTCAGAGCGTTCGGTTGTGCTTTTTTCTGTGCGGGTGTTTTTTAAGCGATACTAGTGTATTAGTGTTTAAATAAGAGACAGAGACTCAAATATATTTGTGCTAAATATAGATTTTATATCTATATAAAATAGCAATATAAAGAGAAAAAGACTCGATTTGACTGTGCTAAAAATAGAATATTCATTGTGAAAAATATAAACGGTGTGGAGATAAAGTCTCGTTATAAATAGAAACGTTTTATTCTATAAATAGAATAGTGGTGAAGTTTTTAACTTTACTCAACTTTTGTGGTAAATTACTAAATAATTGATTCGGTTAGTGACTCGGCTGTGAATTTGGACTATTGGTTGTGTGTCTTGGGTAGGATAGTAGTGTGTACGATTGGTGTGGTGTCTTCACTGACATTATTACCGACTGTGTTTTTAATAAGGTGTTTGGCGTTGGTGAGTACGGTTTTGCCGTTGAATTTGAAATTTGATATATTTTTCACTATATTGTTTCACTATATTGATTTATTATTTGAATTTATTGAATTTATTCGTTGCTTTATTAATTATTTGTAATGCCTCCAGGAGGTAAAGGGCGTAGTAGGGCGAAGGGGGACGCTTCTGACGTCACGACCGGGGGCCAGACCGATGAGATGATGGGCCCACGTTCGTTGCCATTGTCGCGTAGGAAGCGGATTGAGAGCGAGCTGGGGAGTAGCTCCGCGTCTGAGGGTGGTGTTGATGTTTCGGGTAAAAGGTGTAGGACCGATGGGTCTTCTGCCGCTGCTGTTGTTGCCCCTGCTGCTGTTCCAGGGTCTCCCGGAAGTAGGGAGAGTCGTCCTCGGCGCCGTGTTGTTGGGGCTTCGGGTTCTGCTGCTGGCTCTGTGGGCGACAGTGTGACAGTCGCGAAGATGCGGGAAGTAACTGACGCATTTTATGATGTTGTGTTTGGTGCCAGTTTAGGTTCTGACGTTACCAGGAGAGTAGTGGAGCAGGCTGGCAAGTACGAAGAGCTTGTAATGAAGCTCCTGGTAGAGAACGAGCGTTTGAAGGGGCGGCTGGACGTCTTACAGTCGCCAGGTTTTTCTTCGGGGGTCGTTTCGCGGGCGTCGGCTGTTAAGCCTGCGCCTGTCTCTGCGGTCCCTGCTGTTGGCCACGTTTCTGCTCCGGTTTCTGTGCCGAAGCCGGTGGAAACGTGGTCCGTTGTTGTTCGTGGTAAGGCAGGTGCAACGTCGAAGGAGGTCGTCAGTAAGGTCGTCGAGCAGGTTGGGCCTACTCTTGGGGTCAGGGTCCACGACGTTAGGCCCTTGCGCAGTGGCGGAGCTGTAATTCGCACTCCGTCAGTTGCGGAGAGGCAGAAGATAGCTGTCAACAAGAAGTTTGAGGAAGTTGGCCTGGAAGTGTCGGTCAACGATAAGTTGGGCCACAGAGTAGTGGTGCGTGGTGTTCATACCGAGATTTCTCCGGATGAAATCATGTCCGAGCTGTATGAAATGAATTTAAAGGGTAAGATGACTGCTGAAAATTTCAAGAAGACCGTTCGCCTAGTCAGTAGTCCCTGGAAGGCCGGCAACGGAGGTCAAACCAACGTGGTTCTCGAGGGTAGTGAGAAGGCTATGGACCTTTTATTGTCGGTGGGGCGCGTGTATGTAAAGTGGTTTAGTTTCATGGTGCGCCCTCAGGAGGCCATACCAGTGTGCTACCGCTGCCTTGGTTTTGACCACCGTGTTCGGGATTGCCGCATGAGGGAGGATGTCTGCAGGGTGTGTGGGCAGGGTGGACATTTGTCCTCACAGTGCCAGAACCTGCCGCGATGCCGTAATTGTGCCTTCAAGGGCCTCCCTGCGGACCATCTGATGCTGTCGTCATCGTGCCCGACATATGCGGCTATGGTTGCCAGGGCGAACGCTAGGCATTAAATATGTTGCACCTCCTGCAACTTAACTGTCAGAGGTCGTTTGCTGTTATGTGTGAGTTGGGGCAGGCTATGTGTCAAATGGACGCTAGCCTGGCGTTGATTCAGGAGCCGTATACTCGCGATGGTTGTGTTAGGGGAATTCCGGGGGGTATGCGCGTATTTACTGACGAATTGGGGAAGGCCGCGATAATAGTAAGGGACAGTGACATAGACTGCACCGTACTTAGCACTAGCCAATGGGGGGTCTGCATTCTTGCAGAAGGGCGGTTTGGGAGGATGTACCTGGCTAGCATCTATTGTAGGTTTGGCGACCCCTTGGAGCCCTATCTAGGGTATATGGATACGGTGCTACTCTCTACGAGTAGTTTTCCGCTTATCCTCGGCCTAGACGCAAATGCGTCTTCTCGCATGTGGTTCAGTAAGATGTCCAGACATTCGTCTGGCTATCAGAACCATATGCGAGGCGAGATGCTAAGTGCATGGATGCTGTCCAAAGAGGTGAATGTCCTCAACGAGCCGAGTGAGTTATATACCTTCGATGGGCCGAGTGGCGTCAGTGACATTGACGTGACGGCTGCAAGTGGGGCAGCAATGACTGCTTTTAACTATAGGTGGAGGGTGTGTGACAATTGGGGGATAAGTGATCATAATCTTATTAAGATTACGATTACTTATCAACGACGAACTGGGGAGACTGTGGGCGTTAAACGATGGCACATTCGCGACGCTAACTGGGACCATTATCGG
The DNA here is from genome assembly GCA_927399465.1 of Sarcophaga caerulescens. Taxonomy (NCBI): domain Eukaryota; kingdom Metazoa; phylum Arthropoda; class Insecta; order Diptera; family Sarcophagidae; genus Sarcophaga; species Sarcophaga caerulescens. The sequence continues at coordinate 68,162,280 of OV656866.1, forward strand.
AATTGTGTTAGGGAGGCATTGTCATCGGTGCCACTTGATGACTTTAGGCTACTAACTATTGACGACCAGGTTGCTAAGATAGAAGAGCTAATTGGCCAAGTAAATGATGCGCAACTAGGTCTAGTTCGTAGAACTAGGCTTAAGAGGGTCAAATGGTGGACCCGTGAGCTGGAGATGATGCGGCGGCATGTTCGACGCCTGCGGAAGTATTTCCAAAGGGGGCGGCGCGCCAATGTTGAAGACTTAGCTCAGCGCAAAGCAGACTATCTTCGCAGCCTTAAGACGTACAAGGACAAACTTGTGACTGTTAAGGAGGACGAATGGAGGAGTTTCGTACGGGACAATAGGGATGACCCCTGGGGTAAGGTTTACCGTATCTGCAGGGGTAGAAAGAATCAGGTTGACTATACGAGCCTCCAGGTTGGCAACACTACGTTGTCCTCTTGGAGGGACTGCACGAACGCATTATTGGGGGTCTTCTTCCCTAGGGCGGAGTCAATCGGTTATTCTCCTCCTCCGGTGGAAATAGTCGATCCTCCTAACTTGGAAAGAGCGGACATTGAGGACTGTTTTTGTAAGGTTAAGAGTAGGAAATCGCCGGGTATTGACGGTTTGACTGGAGAGATGTGTAAAAACATCTGGAAGGCCATTCCGGAATACCTGGAGGCAATCTTTGGGAAGTGTATCCAGCAGGGCTATTTCCCGAAGGCATGGAAATCAGCTCGCGTTGTGGTCCTTCTGAAGTCGCCTGATAGAGTGAGGAGTAATCCTCGCTCTTATCGGGGCATCAGTCTCTTGCCGGTATTTGGAAAAGTACTTGAAAGAATCATGGTGTACAGGCTTCAGGAATGCTACAGCGTTGGCCTTTCATGTTACCAATTTGGTTTTAGGGAAGGCAAGTGCGTAGAAGACGCTTGGCTACATGTTAAGGGAGCGGTTGAGCAATCTAGCTCAAAGTATGTGCTTGGTCTTTTCATCGACTTCAAGGGCGCCTTTGATTATCTCTTATGGGATATTGTCCTTCAAAGGTTGTCTGAGATTGGCTGTCGCGAGTTGAACGTATGGTGTAGCTATTTCAAGGAAAGAAAAGCCTGTGTTATTGGATCCAATGACACGGTCTGGATGGAGGTTGTTCGGGGCTGTCCGCAGGGATCTATCTGTGGTCCATTTATTTGGAACCTCATGATGGACACCCTGTTGCGTCAGCTCGGGCTGACATTCAAGCTGTGTGCGTATGCGGATGACCTGCTCATCCTTGTTGAAGGCCAGTCTCGCGCTGAGCTGGAGAGAAGGGGTGATGAGGCCATCCGTATTGTCTGTGATTGGGGTACACAAGTTGGTGTAGATGTTGCGACTGATAAGACGGTGATGATGCTACTCAAGGGTAGATTATCACACGCGCGACACCCAAGCATTAGAGTTGGTGAGAATTGCATTAGGTATGTGACTGAAGTCAGGTATCTTGGAATAGCTATGGGGGAGCGCATGCGCTTCCATGTTCATCTCGATCGCATAAGAGAAAAACTTACAGCAGTCGTTGGGAAGGTCAGGCGCATTTTGAGGAATGATTGGGGCCTCAGCAGGCGTGCCGTTCGTACCATATACGATGGACTGTTCGTTGCTTGCGCAGCGTATGGTGCATCTGTTTGGTATGATGCGGTGATGACTGTTGTTGGCAGACGTAAGATTCTTACTTGTCAAAGAATTGCTCTCTTGGCATGTATCCCAGTTTGTCGTACAGTGTCAACAGACGCATTGCAGGTCCTCGCTGGTGCGGCACCCCTTGATCTGGAGGTGATACGCGCAGTGTCGCTTTTAGGGTCAAGAAGGGACTGCCACTTCTTGTACATGATTGGATTTCTTCCTCTGATCTTGCAAATGGGAGTGTTAGGATCAAGTCACTTCTACGGGAGTGTCTTGAGGTTAGGTGGCAGACAAGATGGACGAACAGTGACAAGGGAAGGGTGACTTATAATTTTATACCTAACGTGACGTTTGTACAGGAACACCCAGATTTTCGCTTCGGCTTAAATTTGGGGTTCATACTTACGGGACATGGTACTTTTAATGCATTCTTGCATGCGAGGGGCCTGACCGAGACAACTGACTGTCGGTGTGGGATGGGGACTGATGACTGGAAGCATGTACTGACAACATGCTCGGACTATAATGACATTAGAGATTTAGATAGTATGGGTATTACCTATACTCGGGGGGAGTGGGATTTCAGTAGGGCCTTAGAAGACGTTCGGACGATTGGGAGGTTGGGCGTTTTCGCCAATGAAGTTTTCAGTAGGAGAAGAACAGGACGTTAGTGGAGGTTTTCCCCTTCACTTCACTCGCTAGTGGCTTCCTAATCTTGCCACAACGTGGTGTCTGTGGTTTAAACCTAAATCGCGGGAAGAGCGCAAGCTCGATGTGGCGTTGCATTCTCAACCATTTTCAAAAGTGGAGTTTAGATAGTCTCCCACCCCTAACCAAGAGGGAAGTCTTGTCCAAATGCAAGGCTTCGAATTGGTACTCACGTATGATGATGTGACCAGTGATATGCTCTTGCATGTCATATGCTTGCATCATTATGCGTGGGGGCGCTGGTAGACGCATTGTATCCACCCGTGCTTAGAGCACCGTGGGGTAAGCCTTCGCGGCGATACTCACGTAAAACCCTGGACTAATGTCCCTACCTACTTACCCGTGTGGTAGCGGGTAACAAAAGAATACTGCCACAGCCCACCAGGCTTGTCGTAAGAGGCGACTAAAAGGCTAGTGATGTATTGGGAAGTGATCTCATACATCACAAAACATGCAATCATAGTTGCTAAGTTGGAATTTGCAACATATTTTGTATGTATAAAAATAATCATTGTGGGAGTTTTGACATATTCCAAATTGGCTTTTGGTGTGTCTGGCTCTTTTCAATGATTGGTGATGCATGAAAAAGTATTGCAATCTCATGCATTGCCAAAACATACAATTATAGTTGTACTTATTTGATTCGTCATATAAGTTAATTACTCATTTCTTTCTTTGAGAAGATTTTGGGTTAAGACATTCGCAACACAAATGTATGTATAAAATAAATTATTGAAGGGGGTTGATGTATGCTGGTTTGATTTAACTGGTGTATTTCGATTCCTTCAATAAGCTTTGACATGCTCACGAAAACGTAAGTTTTCAAACTGTCACCAGTCAGGAACTATTTGGGGTTCAACTGGTAGCAGTTTGGTCTCGGCTTGATTGCGAAGCCTGACCAGAGGTCTTTAATCTGGTACCACGGGTGTCAGGAGCCCCAGAGACTTGTCTCTGCCTGACAATTGGTTGAGGCCCCCTTTTTGGGAGCACGTGGTGGCTGTGGTTTGGACCTAAATCGCGGGGAGTGCGCGATAGTACGGTGTGGCGTTACACTCTTAACGCACTAAAGGAGTTTAGATGGTCTCCGACCCCTAAACAAGAGGGAAGTCATGTCCAAATAGCATGGCTTCGAATTTGGTACCCACACATGGTGATGTGATGCGTGAACACGGCACGCGATTGCATTCACCCACATGTTGGTAACGTGATACATGACAGACATGTATCACCCACATGTGTTGATGTTGTACGTGGCACGGCACGTTGACGCATCATTGTGTGAGGGGGCGTTGGTGGACGCATTGTATCTCACTTGTGTTTCAGACACTGTGGGGTATGCCATCATGGCGAGACTCACATTAAACTGTAACTCATTGTCCCTACCTACTCATTTCGGCTGTGAACTTTTGAAGCGTACGGTAGTGTTAATCTATACGGAGTTTTTCGAAAGTGTTTTTAGCGTGAATAAGTGAGTGTTTCCCTGGTGAAATTTATAGTGACTGATAGTGTTTTTCGTGGCCTTTATTTTGAGGTATAAATCGTAAAATTCGGTGCTATATTAGCGAAGTATTTAGTGTGTAAACATTTATATTTTATGCATAATTATATTTGCATAAATAAGCTATAGAGATAGAGACTCATATTTGTTTGTGCTTATATTAGACAAAATAAAAGGCAAAGTAGAGAAGACTCGTTGTTTTGCTTTTTGCTATTAATAGAATCTGATTTCGGTTTCTATTAATAGAAATAGTGTTGAAGTTGGTGCTTTTATCCAACTTTGTGGTGTAGGTGTGTTTTTGCTAGTGGTTTGTGACTTCGATACTGGTGAGTTGGTTTTTACGTTAATTTTGAATTGTGTATTTTTGGATTTTTGTGTAAGTCATCGAATTGTCGGTTGAAATGCCTCCCGGTGTTAAGGGGCGGCGTAAGGCGAAGGGGGATGCATCCGATGCTACCACGGGGGAGCAGACGGATGGGATGGGTCCCCCTTCTGCGGTTTCGGACGTTCGAGGTGAGGGTGAAACCACCTGCTCCGAGGTGGAAATGGCGGTCACCGAGGACGAGAGTAAGCGGTTTAAGCTGGGGTCGCCGAGGAGAGGTGCGGAAGTCGCCGCGGTTGCGTCTCCGAAGCTCAGGCGTAAGAGAAGGAAGGCGGTCTTGGGTAGGAGCGAGGTCGAGCCGGTAGTTGAGGATTTACGTGGTAGTAGTTCGTTGACGGTTGGAAAAATGAAGGCCATCACCAACAGTTTGTTGGGGGTGGTCTTCGATGGTGAAGTCGAATCGTCGATCACGAGGCTGGTGATGGAGCACGCCGGGCGCTACGAGGAGATGCTCATGACGCTCGTTGCCGAGAACGAGCGTCTCCGGGGTAGGCTTGATGTTTGCGGTACGCGTCCGGTACCATCAGTTGGGTCGTGTCCTGTTGGGGCTCCCGTTGCCTCTATTGTTACGCCTGTGGCTGCTTCGGCCTGCGCTCCGGTGGCTTTGCCTAAGCCGGTGGAGACGTGGGCTGTCGTGGTTAAGGGCAAAGGCAGGGGCAGGGAGGCCTCAAAGGAGGTCGTAAAGAAGGTCGTGGAGGAGGTTGGCCCGACCCTTGGCGTGCGTGTCCACGAGGTGCGGCCAACCCGGGACGGCGGCGCGATAATCAGGACTCCCTCTGTTGCGGAGAGGGAGCGCGTCATGTCGAATGCTAAATTCAAGGAGGTCGGGCTCGAGGTATCCGTTGAGGATAAACTGGGCCCACGTGTGGTGGTCCAGAAGGTTCATCCGGAGATCCCGATTGAGGATTTCATGACGGATCTCTATGAGATGAACCTAAAGGATCGAATGACGCGCGAGACCTTTGATAGAAGTGTCAAACTTGTTGGTGGTCCATGGAAGTCTGACGCAGGGCCTGTCAACGTGGTCTTAGAGGGCACCAGTAGGGTCACATCGGCCCTATTGGCAGTTGGCAGGTGCTATGTGAAGTGGTTCAGCTTCCATGTGCGGTCATACGATCCGGTAGTTGGATGCTTCAGGTGCCTCGGGTTCGACCATCGTGTCAGGGACTGCCGGTATAAGGAGGACGTCTGTCGCCGTTGCGGGCAATCGGGCCATTTAGCTTCGCGTTGTGGCAATGCGTTGCATTGCCGGAATTGTGCACTCAAGGGCATGCCGTCGGGTCACCTGATGTTGTCATCGGGTTGCCCAACGTATGCGATGATGGTGGCGCGTGCGAATGCTCGGCACTAAGATGGTTAAGTTATTGCAACTTAACTGTCAGGGTGCGTACGCGGTTATGTGCGAGTTGGGCGAGGCTCTATTGGAGTCGGGGAGCTCTATTGCTCTCGTGCAGGAGCCGTACACGTCGGGCGGTGTCGTAAGGGGCTTACCGGGTGGGATCCGAGTATTTACTGACGAAGGGGGAAACTCGGCGGTTTTAGTTGTTGACCCGAACTTGAACTGTAGTTTAGTTAGTAGAAGCCAATGGGGGGTCTGCGTGCAGATAGAGGGCGGGTCTTGGAGGATGCTTGTGGCTAGTATCTACTGTAGGTTTAGGGAGCCATTGGAGCCGTTTTTAAGGTATATGGATACGGTGCTACTGCTAGGAAGTAGTATTCCAGTTATCCTCGGCCTCGATGCGAATGCTTCGTCCCCCATGTGGTTCAGTAAGGTATCCAGGCACTCGTCTGGCTATCGGAACCACACTAGGGGAATTGAGCTAAGCGAGTGGTTCGTCTCTCACGGGATGTGCGTTGTAAATCAGCCGAGCTATCTGTATACCTTTGACGGCCCTAATGGAGTTAGTGACATTGACGTGACAGCTGCAAATGGGGCAGCAATGACGCTTTTTAACTTTAGGTGGAGGGTGTGTAGTGACTGGGGGGTGAGTGATCACAGCCTGATTGAGGTTGTTATCTCTCACCAAAGACGAACTGGGGAGACTGGGGGCGTCTTCCGTTGGCGCAATCACAATGTGGACTGGGACCATTACCAGTACTGTGTTAGGGAGGCTGCAGCGGCTGTGGCAATTGACAATTTTGTGCAACTGACTGTCGACGACCAGATTAGTAGATTACATCAGTGGACTACCACTGTGAATGATGCTTTACTTGGGAGGTCTAAGACCACTGTGGCCCGTAGGGTTCGGTGGTGGACCCAAGAGTTGAGTATGATGCCGCGGCAGGTTCGACACCTCCGGAAGCGATTCCAGAGGGGTAGGCGCGCCAATGTTGAAGACTTGGCTCACCGTAAGGCGGAATATCTACGAAGTCTTAGAACGTACAAGGACAGAATTGTGACTGTTAAAGAGGACGAATGGAGGAGTTTCGTACGGAACAATAGGGAAGACCCCTGGGGTAAGGTTTACCGTATCTTCAGGGGAAAGAGTAGGCAGACCGACTTGACATGCCTTCATGTTGGCGATAATGTATTGTCTTCATGGAGGGATTGCATGAACGAACTGTTGGGGGTTTTCTTCCCAATGGCGGAGGCCAGAAGCCATGATCCTCGTAGTGAGGTAGTGGTTGCCTCTCCTAACTTGGAAAGAGCTGAACTTGTGGACAGTATTTGCCGGATCAAGATCAGGAAATCACCGGGTATTGATGGTGTGACCGGAGAGATGTGTAAAAACATCTGGAAGGCCATACCGGAATATCTGGAGGCAATCTTTAGGAAGTGTATATCAGAGGAATATTTTCCTAGTGAGTGGAAGTGTGCCCGCGTGGTAGTGCTCCTGAAGTCTCCCGGTAGAGTGTTGAGCAATCCTCGCTCTTATCGGGGCATCAGCCTTCTTCCGGTGCTTGGAAAAGTACTGGAGAGGATTATGGTGTCTCGACTGATGGAGGCCTACACCGAAGGCACATGTGAGTACCAGTACGGTTTTAGAGCAGGAAAAAGTGTTGAGGATGCTTGGTCTTATGTCAAGCGTAGTGTAGATTAAAGTACCTCCAAATATGTCTTAGGCATATTTGTTGATTTCAGAGGTGCGTTTGATTACCTGTCATGGGACAGTGTTCTCAGGAGGTTAGCTCAGGTAGGCTGCAGGGAATTAGGCCTATGGTCTAGTTATTTCCAAGGTAGGCGAGCTTGTGTTGTTAGTGCCAGTGACACGGTTTGGAAGGACGTTGTTCGGGGTTGTCCGCAGGGCTCCATCTGTGGTCCATATATTTGGAACCTCATGATGGACCCCCTGTTGCGTCAGCTCGGGCTTACTTTCAAGGTGTGTGCGTATGCGGATGACCTACTCATCATTGTCGAAGGCCAGTCTCGTGCTGAGCTGGAGACACGTGGTGGTGAGGCCATTCGGGTCGCTTGTGAGTGGGGTCGAAATGTCGGTGTCGAGGTGGCAACTGACAAGTCTGTGACAATGCTGCTCAAGGGCAAGTTGTCAATCGGACGCCCTCCGCTCATTAGAGCTGGCAATGTGAGTATTAGATATGCAACAGAAGTCAAATACCTTGGGATATCTATGACTGAGAGGATGAATTTCCTGGTGCATATTGATAGAGTTAGGGAGAAGCTGACTAAGGTGGTAGGAGGTATTTGACGTGTCCTTAGGAATGACTGGGGCCTCAGTAGACGTGCCGTACGCACTATATACGGTGGACTATTCGTCGCTTGTGCGGCGTATGGTGCATCAGTGTGGTACGAGACGGTCATGTCTGTTGTTGGTCAACGTAAGGCTCTGAGCTGTCAGAGAATTATTCTCCTGGCATGTGTGCCAGTTTGCAGGACAGTTTCAACAGACGCTCTTCAGGTATTGGTAGGCGTAGCACCCCTTGACTTGGAAATAGTACGTCGGGGTATTGTTTTCAAGATCAAGAAGGGACTACCACTTCTAGCGCATGATTGGGTTCCTGCTATTGATCTGGCAAATAGGGATGTTAGGAGTATTATTTGCCTTCTCGATGGGACTCTCATCGAGAAGTGGAAATCACGTTGGACGAACAGTGACAAGGGTAGGGTGACGTATGAATTCATACCTGACGTGACATTCGTACTACAACGCCCCGACTTTGGCTTTGGCTTAAGTCTGGGATTCTTACTGACGGGACATGGGTCGCTCAATGCTTTCTTGCATAAGAGGGGCCTCAGTGAGACAGAGGACTGTCGGTGTGGGTTGGGACCTGAGGACTGGCAGCATGTACTGACGACATGTCCGCTCTACGAAGACCTTAGAAATTTAGAAACGATGGGTATCATCGAGACGGGGGATATGGTGGACTTTAGTAGGGCCTTGTTGACGGATCGGACTAAGCAGGGACTTGACGAGTTCGCTCGTCTCGTCTTTAATAGGAGAAGAACTGGGGTGGGTTAATGGTAGGTTACCCTTACGGCATCGCCCGGCGTGGGTTCTCTGCCGTTGGTAGTCCATGAGGCTCGACGTTTGCGTGCGCATCCTGATTGATGGGGTGCCGGTTTGTGGTCCGTATTGTCGGTGGTGTTTGGCGTCCTCCTGTAGTTTTTATGGTTTTCCTTTGTCCGTTATTGTTGTATGTTAGCTTTGTTTTTGTGCTTTTCTCAGCTGGGACGTTGTCGTTCAAAGGGCCACCAGTCCCGAACTATTTGGAGTTCAACTGGTAGCAGACTGGACTGCGAAGTTCGACCGGAGGCTTAATTCTGGTACCACAGGTGTCGGGAGCCCCAGAGATTCGACTCTGCCCGACAATGGTGAGGCCCCCTTGTGGGAGCAACGTGGTGGCTGTGGTTTAAACCTAAATCGCGGGAAGAGCGCAAGCTCGGTGTGGCGTTGCATTCTCAACCATTTTCAAAAGTGGAGTTTAGATAGTCTCCCACCCCTAACCAAGAGGGAAGTCTTGTCCAAATGCAAGGCTTCGAATTGGTACTCACGTATGATGATGTGATCAATGATATGCTCTTGCATGTCATATGCTTGCATCATTATGCGTGGGGGCGCTGGTAGACGCATTGTATCCACCCGTGCTTAGAGCACCGTGGGGTATGCCGTTAAGGCGAAACTCACGTAAAACCCTGGACTCATGTCCCTACCTACTTTCCCCGTGTGGTAGCGGGGTGGATAGGGAGAGAGAATACTACCACAGTGATCACCATACTTGTCGTAAGAGGCGACTAAGGGTGCTGCTACCAGTCAGGAACTTTTTGGGGTTCAACTGACAGCAGCTTGGTCTTGGCCTTGTTGCAAAGCCTGACCAGAGGTCTTTAATCTGGTACCACGGGTGCCGGTAGCCCCAGGGATTCGTCCCTGGTCGGCAATTGGTGAGGCCCCTTTTGGGGGCACGTGGTGGCTGTGGTTTAGACTCAAATCGCGAGGAGTGCGCGATTACGGGTACGGTGTGGCGTTGCACACTCAACGCATTTAAAGGAGTTTAGATGGTCTCCGACCCCTAAACAAGAGGGGAGGCATGTCCAAAAGCATGACTCCGAATTGGAACCCACTTCTGGCTGTAGCCAGTGATTACAGCATGAAAGTGGGGGCGTTGGTCTACGCATCATATTCACCGTGTGTCTTCTGACGCACGTGAGATATGCTACCATAGCGGTGCTCACGTAAATTAGAATTCCTTGTCCCTACCTACTGTCATTCGGTTGTGAACAGTTGGTGTGATAAGTAGTGCGTTTTCAACTCGGGTAGTTTCAAGTGTTTTTGGTGAAAATAAAGTGACTTTAAGAGTGATTTGATAATTAATTTATTAATTATTTGATAGACCTTTTCGTCGCGAACATTTTGATATAAGAATCGTGAAATTCAGTTGAATATTAACGCAGAATTTATCGTGTTAACTTTCATATTTTTATGCAAATATTTTATATTTGCATAAATTAAATAAACAAAAGGAGAAAAAAGACTCGTATTTACTTGTGCTAAAAATAGAAACGGTTCGGTGTTCTATTAATAGAATTGTGTGTTGTGTTTGAAACATATTCAACTTTTTGGTGAATATCAAACAAAGTGTTTACTTATCTACGTTGGTGTGTGGCTTGGCTAGTGGTAAGTGCAATTTTGCAGTTATATTTGAATTTGATTTTTATCGACATACATACATATATAATTGGTCATTACAACCCTTCAGTCAGGATTACGACCTAGCTTCTCACACCACTTATGTTGTGTGCGTTAATTTTATACATGAGTGGCGGGACCTACAGTTTAAAGTCGACTCCGAACGACAGTTTTTTGAGAAACCTTTTCATGGCAATTTTATTTACTCTCAGAGTTTTTGCCAGAAATCTGCTGAGAGGAAGTCGCCGAAGAAATAATTTTTCATATTTTCGTTTTGTTGTCTGACCTGGGATTCGAACTCGGGCCTTCAGTCTAATAAGCCAACACACTATCTACTAGACTACGGCGACTTCGACATATCGATTATATTACCGACGTACCGTTTTACCGGTTTTTTGGTAAGGTTTGTGGCGCTGGTAAATTTGGCGTTAAATTTGAAAATTAGATACTTAGAAGAATACTTTTAGTATTTTGATTTTATTACGTCGTTGAATAACATCATGCCGCCAGAACGTCGGCGTAAGAAGCAAGGTAGGGGCGATGCGTCGGACCTCTCTGAGGTCCCGACTGACGCCACAATGGGTCTGCCGCCAACTCCGGTGCCACGCGTTAGGCACACGGAGAGTGAGCTGTCGAGCTCGGATGCGGACGTAGAAGAGGGGAAGCGGGTATAGCTGGGTTCGCCGCTTGCGACCCGTGCTGCTGCCGCCGTTGTTGCTGACAATGCTGCCGGGACTACTGCATCTGCAGCCAGCTCTGCTGGCACAGCTGTTGATGCACCCGTTGCCTCCCCGAAGACGAGGGAGAGTAGGCCGCGGAGGAAGGTGGCGCCGGAAAATGGCGTCATCGGAGAAATGAAGGCCGTCACGACGAGCCTCCAGGAGGAGGTCATGGTCGACGGTGTCCCCGCTGCTCTGGGTAGGAGTGTGTTGTTGCACTCGGGCCGGTACGAGGCTCTCATAGTGCGAATTTTGGCCGAGAACGAGCGCCTCCGAGGTAGACTGGACGTCTACGAGTTTGGTGCGGTTGCCCGTGGCGGTGGACCGTGGTGGTGGACCCGCTCCAGTGGCAGCCCGGCGTAGTTTGGGGCAGTTTCCTGCCCTTCCTGCTGCGCCGGTAGTGGCCCCGAAGCCCGTGGAGACCTGGTCGGTCGTCGTCAAGGGTAAGAAGGGCGTGACGTCCAAAGAGGTCGTCGAGAAGGTGGTGAAGGAGGTGGGCCCCACCTTAGGGGTCCGTGTGCACGAGGTTCGGCCAACACGTGATGGCGGTGCGGTCATCAGGACCCCGTCAGTCGCTGAGAGAGCAAAAGTGGCTGCCAATACGAAGTTTGGAGAGGTGGGTCTGGACGTGTCCGTAAGGGACAAGCTGGGCCCCAAAGTGGTAGTGCAGCGGGTGCATCCGGAGATCACCCCGGACGTATTTATGGAGGAGCTCTATGCTTGGAATTTCAAGCATAGGATGACTCCCGAGGCTTATAGAAAGAGCGTCCGCCTGGTGACTGGTCCATGGAAGCCCACTGGCAATCCCGTGAACGTCGTGCTGGAAGGTAGCGAGGAGGCCATGCAGCTTTTGCTGGACAATGGCCGCTGCTACATAAAATGGTTTAGCTTTTTGGTGCGCCAGCACGACGCAGTTCCATGCTGCTACAGGTGCCTGGGCTTCGACCATATGGTTAGAGAGTGCAGGATGAAGGAAGAAGTGTGCCGGCTCTGTGGACAGGCCGGCCACCGAGCTTCTCGCTGCACTAATGACATATTCTGCCGAAACTGCGCGCTAAAGGGACTCCCATCAGGGCATCTTATGATGTCCTCGGCGTGTCTCGTTTATAGCGCTATAGTCGCCAGGGCGAATGCACGCCACTAAAATGGAGCGGCAGTTTAAGATCCTCCAGCTGAACTGCCAGCGTTCGTATGCCGTGATCTGCGAGCTCGGGCAGGCGATACGCGCCATGGGAGCAACTTTTGCGCTAGTACAGGAGCCGTATACGTCGGGTGGACTCATTAGAGGGTTGCCGGGGGATATGCGAGTTTATACGGACAGCGGGGGAAACGCTGCAATAATAGTTAATGATAGGGACCTGGACTGTACCATTGTTAGTAGGAGTCAGTGGGGGGTTTGCCTCTCAGTAGAGGGATTTTTTGGGAGGATACTTTTAGCAAGTATCTATTGTAGGTTTGGGGGTCTCTTGAGCCTTATCTTGTATATATGGATTCGGTGCTATTCCTTGCGAGTAGCTTTCCTGTAATCCTAGGACTCGATGCAAATGCATGCTCTTCAATGTGGTTCTCAAAAATGGAGTCATGCTCAGCGAGTGGATGGTCACGAAGTGCCTTGTTGTTCTCAATGAGGCTAGTGATCTATATACTTTTGATGGTCCTGGAAGTGTTAGTGACATTGACGTGACAACTGCAAGTGGGGTAGCGAATACTGTTTTTGATTTTAGGTGGAGGGTGTGTGACAACTGGGGCGTGAGTGATCACAATCTCATTGAGATTGTTGTGAACTCTCGCAGACGAACGTGGGGATCGGACCCTGTACGCAGGTGGCGGGATCGATACGCGAACTGGGACAATTACACGGAATTTGTTAGGCACCAGGTTTCGATTATGCCGTTTGATGACTTTAGGACACTTACGATTCGTGACCAAGTAGAACAAATAGATCGGTGGATGTGTTCGGCAAATGATACTCTGCTGGGTAGACGTCGTAAGACTAAGCCTAGCAAAGTAATATGGTGGACAGAGGAGTTGGATAGGATGCGCAGGTCCGTCAGGCGTCTTCGGAGTCATTTCCAGGGCGCCCGTCGTTCAGGTGCCTCTGACCTGGCTTCTCGCGAGGCCGATTTCCGTTCTGCTTTAAGACGCTACAAGGACAAAATTGTTAGGGCCAAGGAGGACGTGTAGCACGACCCTACTGCCGTTTATGCCAACACAATGTTTTGTATGGCTAATGATCATTAACGACACAACATGTAAACAAACGAATATCAAGTAACATAAGTGACTGCGTCACTAACATAATTATGGGACATTGACTCTCGCTGCTTTTGTCGTGTGCTCAAGCAGTCAATGCATGTTGTTGTTGTTGTTGTGTATTCTCCGCTGGCTAGCGTGGGAATTCTGCTTTGCTTGCATTACTGGTGTTGGACTGAAGGCTTGGTTCGTGTTACATACACACAACCCATATATTTAGAATATAGGTCACTAGAACATAATGTAATAAGTTAAGAATCATATAGAGTTAAGTGAGTTGATTCGGAATTGTCGAGTCAGCTCAAATATAGTATAAAAGAGGAAGTTATTCCCACATTCAATTCAATTAAATAAAGCACTCAGAGCTCTTCACTTGAGCTCTCGAAACCTGCTAATATTCATTCTTTTATTCCAACATCTTACATGGCGATCCTGCCATAATCCTGAATTGCTATCAAAAGCACACAGGATTCGAGGCACACTTATTGCCCAAACCTTTTTGGAAGTGCACCAAATTTTTTGGAAGTGCACCTAATAACAATTTTGTCCTGGCGGATCAGCCAAAACGATTCGCCAGCTGCGTAGAGGGAAGATACTGTCTGGCCAAGAGACAGTGAGATGGCCGAAGGACCAAAGCCAATAACCATCGAGGAGTATAGAAAAAGGATTGGCCAAACCAAAGAGAGGTCCCCATCACCAGTGATCCCCAAAGTGACGAAGCCCAAGCGAAGAGGAGGCTACACTACAAACCTTAGGAGACAGAAAGCCATTCTCCTAAGGGCAATAAACGCAGAACAACCCCCTCCATGGGACGAGGCCACTAAACTCTGGGCCAAGGTCGATCTAATCGACCAATTACTAAAACAACGCAAACAATCAAAAAAGTAATAAAGGATTTTGGGTATTGTATTAACAAACAAAAAATGTTTAGTTTAGCTTTTTTCAAAAGTGGAGCGTTCCAGCCGCCCCCATAGGCCAGAAAGCGTTAACCGCTCTTGGCAAAAAGTTTCGTTTATTAAAAAAAAAAAAAAAAATCATACCATTAACATATAAATACTATATAATATATAAATACTATATAATATAATAATATATATAATATAATACTATTAAAATATAAATATGATAATAATAATACTATTAAAATATAAATATGAAAAAAAAAAATTTTTTTTTTTTAAATTATGTAAATTTTTATGATTTTACTATTTTAAAACAATTTTAAATTTGTATTGTAATAAGAAGAATAATACTAAGATATTTGGACCTTTATGGTAGGAAAAATTAAGCTCATTTTTTCTTTATTACGAATAGAAGAAAGATAATGGCAAAGAATCCAGGATACAATGAACAATGAGAAAGACACTCAAAAATTAACGTTTGAACAGCATAGATTAGCAATAGAAGTGACTTGGAAATTTTTGGGTAAGCCAGAACCCCCTACTGACGAAGACATAGCCTGTAGCATTAGAGAGGGACCAGATAAAGAAATAATAGCCATGCTTAGAAGATTGGAAGAGCTTGAAAGAAGAAATTAGGGAACAACATGTGCAAGACACAAACTAAACTAGATAGGCCAACGGCCAACGTTATAAATGAAGTAGAAGTACTTCAAGAAAAAATAAATTTAAATAAGATTGAAATCTGCCTGATGGTAATAACTGTTTTGATGGTGTTGAGTTTTATGCTTCGAATTTATGCTTTACATAATAAAAAATTGAAGAAAAAGTACATGAGTAAGGCCAATGACTTAGACAAACTGTAAAGACATTGCTTTAATGGAATGGAAAGACATACAGTACAAAGTTAGATCAATAAAGGAACATTTTGACCGATCATACAAGTGTCTGAACCTTGACAGACCAACAAAGGACGAAACTATTCAACTTCACATACAGAACCTCGTAACTAGATTTGAACAAATAAGAGTCGTGCTTAACGTACACTACCATCGATTGACAAAGGCACATCAGGCGGCAGCCGAAGGATTCTTTTTAGACTTGAAAACCAAATTACTTAAAATAGCAGCCAGAAAGAACATAAAAATAGAATTACCAAATACACTGCATGAACAATTAAATTTTGACCTTACCGAAAATTTGACAATAAACAACAAAATGACGCAAACAATAGTGGAGTTTTTGAATACAGCTTCAAAGCTTATTCCAGATTTCGATGGGAAATCTGAAAACTTGCGTTCCTTTATAGACTCTTTAGAATTACTAAACACCATCAGGGGTAACCATGAGTCAACTGCTGTTTCTTTGATAAAAACAAAACTTAAGGGAAGCGCTAGGAACTTGATAAACCAAGAATCCACAATATTAGAAATCATAAATAAATTAAAGCTGACTGTTAAGGGTGAATCTGTCGAAGTTCTGTCCGCAAAAATTATGAATACCAAACAAAACAACAAGACTGCGAATACTTACTGTGCAGAGATTGAATCCCTTACAAAATCATTAGAAAATGCATATATATCGGACGGACTAACAACTGATTTGGCGAACAAATATGCCACGCAGATGGCTGTGAAAGCACTTACCAAAAACTGCAACATTGACAAGGTAAAACTTGTCATGGAAGCGGGACAATTCCGTGACATGAACGAAGCCGTCAGTAAATTCATAAATAGTTGCACTGAAGCAACAGGCCAACAAAATTCTATATTATACTTTAGGCAAAAACCCATATATAGTAATTATCGTGGAAATAACAGAAGATTTCGCGGTAGAAACAATTATCCACGAAACAACAATAATAATAGCAATATTAATAGCTATAAACAGTTACAATAATAGAAACAGGCAAAGATATGACAACAACCGTAGCAATAGACGCTACGTACGAGCAACAAGCTCAAATGAAAATGGTTCGGAAAACTCCGAACATCCCCTAAGAGAAGAACAGTAAATAAAAAAGTATATAACCTTAACCTCAGCTTATGTTATTTCATTCAGGTTTATATAGATAACAAAAACACTAAAGTAACACTGTTGGTTGACACAGGAGCCGACATTTCTCTCATAAAATCAAAGTTTTTCGATTTAACACAAATAGATACTAACAGAATAACAACCTTGAGTGGAATAGTACAGGGTGAAATTAAATCTATGGGTAGCATATTTTTTGATCTAAAATTTAAAAATTACCTAATACCGCATAACTTCCAGGTAGTAGACAATGATTTCCCGGTGCCAAGCGATGGAATCATTGGCATGGATTTCATTAAGAAATACAATTGTGTACTGGACTTCAATCAAAATTATGACTGCTTGGTCTTGCGACCATTCAATGTACCACAACCTATAGAAATACCGATTGTCAGCAACAATAGTCTTATTTTACCACCGAGATCAGAAGTAATACGAAAAATTAACTTTATAGATTGCGATGATGAGATTCTGATACCAAATCAGGAACTCGAACCAGGTGTTTTTATCGCGAACACATTGGTAAAATCTAATCAAGCATATATTCATGTTTTAAATACAAATAATACTATCACAGCAATAGATACGGGAAATATAAAAACTGAAAAACTTTCTGAATATGATATAATTGAGAGAGCTCCTACCGAAAATAGACATAGAACATTAGAAATATTAAAAATTTTACAGAACAATTTCCCTGATCAATTTAAAAATACATTAACTGAACTTTGTACATCATACAGCGATATTTTCGGTTTAGAATCAGAAACAATTACAACTAACAATTTCTATGAACAAAAGTTGAGAGTGAGGGATAAACAACCGGTGTACATTAAAAACTACCGTATACCGCAATTACATAAGGAAGAGATAGACAAACAGGTTAAAAAACTAGTGGATGATGGTATAATTGAACCGTCGTTTTCGGAATATAATAGCCCAATTCTATTGGTGCCAAAGAAGTCGCTTCCGGGTTCGGATAAAAAGAGATGGCGACTTGTTATTGACTATAGGCAAATAAATAAAAAATTAATATCGGACAAATTCCCATTGCCTAGAATAGATGATATTTTGGACCAACTTGGCAGAGCAAAATATTTTTCCTGCTTGGATTTAATGTCCGGTTTTCATCAGATCGGATTGGAGAAGAACTCCAGAGATTTAACATCGTTTTCCACAAACAATGGTTCTTATAGATTCACAAGACTACCCTTTGGTTTAAAGATAGCGCCGAATTCCTTTCAGAGAATGATGACGCTTGCTTTTAGCGGCTTAAAGCCAGATCAGGCATTCCTATACATGGATGACCTGGTCGTATTAGGATGCTCCGAGAGGCATATGCTTTCCAATTTGAAGGACGTTTTCAATCTGTGCCGCAAATTCAATCTGAAGCTGCACCCTGAAAAATGTTCATTCTTCATGCGAGAAGTGACCTACCTTGGTCATAAGTGCACTGATAAGGGAATACTTCCAGATGACAGCAAATATTCGGTAATCAAAAACTACCCGACGCCTTCTGACGCGGATAGTGCCAAGAGATTTATTGCCTTCTGTAATTACTACCGAAGGTTTATTAAAAATTTCTCTGAGTATTCCCGACACCTTACACGACTGTCCAGAAAAGGTGTGCCATTCGAATGGACAAAGGATTGTGAATTGGCGTTCGCATATTTGAAGAAGGCGTTAATGAGTCCAACATTGCTTCAGTATCCTGATTTTAGCAAAGAATTTTGCATAACAACAGATGCAAGTAAACATGCATGTGGCGCTGTTTTGACTCAGGAACATGGGGGTAAGCACCTCCCGGTTGCTTATGCTTCAAAGGCGTTTACCAAGGGAGAAAGTAATAAGTCTACCATTGAACAGGAATTAACTGCCATACACTGGGCTATAACACACTTCAGACCATATATATATGGAAAACATTTTTTAATCCGAACCGACCACCGACCGCTTTCATACCTGTTTTCGATGAAGAATCCCAGTTCCAAATTGACAAGAATGAGACTGGATCTGGAGGAGTATGATTTTACGGTTGAGTATCTTAGGGGAAAGGATAACTATGTCGCGGATGCATTGTCGCGAATTACAATTGAGGACTTTAAAAATATAAATAAAAAGGTATCGTGCGTATTAAGAGTCTCGACAAGATCGATGACTAAACAAAATACCAGTAGTGAAATAAATAATCAGCATAAAAAAGATTACATAGATAAGCCCAAAATATATACACCAATTAAGAATAATGACGTCAGAAAGTTTTACAAATTAAAGATTTTTCCTAATAAATGCTACATAAAGAAAGGAAAATCAATATTAGCTAGCATAAAAATGAATGATACGCTTACTTCAGAGAATTTTGACTTAGGACAATTTTTCTCTAGGCTTGAAAAAGTGGCCGGTAACCTGAATATCAATAAATTACAAGTAGCACCTAGTGAGAAGATTTTCGGATTTATCTCAAAAAATGATTTTAAAGATACGGGCAATAAAATATTGAAGAGAATTAGAATAGCGCTATTGAACAAAGTAACTGTAATTGAAAAAAAGAATGCCAAGGCAATTCTTGATATTATGCTGAAATATCATGATGATCCCATTGAAGGAGGTCATTGCGGGATATACAGAACCGCTGAAAAGATCAAAAGATATTATTACTGGAAAAACATGACAAAGGACATAGCTAAATACGTTAAAGCATGTTACAAATGTCAATTAGCAAAAACAAACAAGCACATTAAATGTCTAATGATTATCACAGAGACGCCCAATAAACCATTTGATACGGTCTATGTGGACACAATCGGACCATTTCCAAAATCACTTCATGGAAATGAATACGCAGTCACGATAGTATGTGACCTAACCAAATATTTGGTAACGATACCAATACCTGACAAATCTGCAAAAACTGTCGCAAAAGCGATATTCGAGAACTTTGTACTTACCTATGGTCCGATGAAGACGTTCATTTCGGACATGGGTACAGAATACAAGAATTCTATACTGACTGAACTATGCAACCTATTCAAAATTGAAAAACTAACGTCAACAGCACATCATCACCAGACTTTAGGTACGATAGAAAGAAGTCATAGAATTTTTAATGAATACGTACGCTCATACATATCAATAGATAAAGACGACTGGGATGAATGGCTTAAGTATTTTACGTATTGCTTTAATACAACACCATCAACTGTGCACAATTACTGTCCTTTTGAGTTGATCTTTAGTAAAATGCCAAATAGTTTTAAAGATTTTAGTGAAATAGATAGAGTTGCACCACTATACAATGTGGATAACTATGCCAAAGAGGCAAAATTTAGGTTAGAGATAGCACTTAAGAGAGCAAAACAATTATTAGATGTAAATAAAATTAAGCAGAAAAATAATTATGATAAGGACATATTAGACTACAATTTTAAAATAGGTGACTTAGTTTTAGTTAAAAATGAAGTAGGACACAAATTGGATAACCAATATAAAGGTCCATATAAAATTAAGAAATTAGATTTAAGAAATAATGTAACCATAGTTGATAAGAAAAACAATAAAGAACAAGTAGTTCATAAGAATAGACTTAAGCTATATAACAAATAGTTTTAATTATAACACTAAACTGGCCAGAAAAGTGAAATAATAATATCTAAAATAAAATTATTTTTTTTAGTAACTAAGTAAAATTATCACTAAAAACAAAATAAATATTAAATTAATTAAGAAATTAAAAGATAGTAACAAATTTACTTTAAGAATTATTGTAAAAGAATGTCCATAGAACTCTCAGTTATATGAACATTCTTCTGAAAAAGGGAGGTGTAGCACGACCCTACTGCCGTTTATGCCAACACAATGTTTTGTATGGCTAATGATCATTAACGACACAACATGTAAACAAACGAATATCAAGTAACATAAGTGACTGCGTCACTAACATAATTATGGGACATTGACTCTCGCTGCTTTTGTCGTGTGCTCAAGCAGTCAATGCATGTTGTTGTTGTTGTTGTGTATTCTCCGCTGGCTAGCGTGGGAATTCTGCTTTGCTTGCATTACTGGTGTTGGACTGAAGGCTTGGTTCGTGTTACATACACACAACCCATATATTTAGAATATAGGTCACTAGAACATAATGTAATAAGTTAAGAATCATATAGAGTTAAGTGAGTTGATTCGGAATTGTCGAGTCAGCTCAAATATAGTATAAAAGAGGAAGTTATTCCCACATTCAATTCAATTAAATAAAGCACTCAGAGCTCTTCACTTGAGCTCTCGAAACCTGCTAATATTCATTCTTTTATTCCAACATCTTACAGACGATTGGAGGAGATTCGTACGAGACAATAGGGACGACCCCTGGGGTACGGTTTACCGTATCTGCAGGGGCAAGAATAATCGTGAGGCAGACCTCTCTCTCCTGCAAGTTGGCAATTCCACATTGTCTTCTTGGAGAGAATGTACCGACGCTCTACTGGGGGTTCTCTTTCCTAGTGCGGAACCGGTCAGCTACTCTCCTCTCATTAGGGAGATGGTTGATCCTCCAATCTTGGAAAGCTCGGAAGTTGCGGACAGTATTTGCCGAGTCAGAAGTAGGAAATCGCCTGGTGTTGATGGCATGACTGGAGAGATGTGTAAAAGCATCTATAAGGCCATGCCTCAACATTTGGAGTCAATCTTTGGAAGGTGAATTAGCGAGGGCCATTTCCCGGAGGCTTGGAAGTCAGCTCGAGTTGTGATTCTCCTGAAGTCTCCTGATAGGGTGAGGAGTAATCCTCGCTCTTATCGGGGCATCAGTCTTCTTCCGGTACTTGGAAAAGTATTGGAAAGGATAATGGTGTATCGATTGAGGGAGTGTTACAGCGAGGGTCCTTCTGAGTTTCAGTTTGGTTTTAGGGAAGGTAGAAGTATAGAGGATGCTTGGCTGCATGTCAAGAATAGTGTTGGCGGATCATCTGCCAAATATGTGTTAGGACTATTTATTGATTTTAAGGGTGCATTTGACTATCTCTCTTGGGATAGAGTTCTTGCAAGGTTAGAAGAAATAGGCTGTAGGGAATAGAACTTTGGAGGAGTTATTTCCGGGACAGGAAAGCTTGCGTTGCAGGTGCCAGCGACACGGTTTGGAGGGATGTCGTACGTGGTTGTCCGCAGGGTTCCATTTGTGGTCCATTTATTTGGAACCTAATGATGGATCCTGTGTTGAGGCTGCTTGCGCGTTCTTTCAAGGTGTGTGCATATGCGGATGACCTGCTTATCCTCGTCGAGGGCCAGTCTCGTGCTGAACTTGAGATGAGGGGAGAGCAGGCCATGCGTGATGTAAGTGAGTGGGGCGACCGTGCAGGCGTCGAAGTGGCGATGGACAAATCTGAGATGATGTTGCTCAAGGGCAGATTATCTCGGGGTCGTCCTCCACTCATTCGATCTGGCAACGCTAGTCTCCGATATGCGACTCAGGTCAAATATCTGGGAATAACGGTTGGTGAGAGAATGAACTTTTTGGTTCATCTCCCTCTTGTTAGAAGCAAGCTTACTGCCATATTAGGTAAGATTAGACGCATCCTTAGAAGTGACTGGGGCCTAAGCAGACGTGCTGTCCGTGTCATATATGGAGGGCTTTTCGTTGCCTGTGCAGCGTTTGGTGCTCCTGTATGGTACGAAACGGTTATGTCTGTTGTTGGCAGATACAAGGTCTTGTCAGTTCAGAGAGTAGCCATGTTAGCATGTATGCCAGTTTGTAGGACCGTTACGACGGTAGCTCTGCAGGTCTTGTTAGGAGTAGTACCCCTTGACTTGGAGGTGATACGACGTGCTATCATCTTCAAAATCAAGAAGGGACTACCACTTTTAAATCATGATTGAGTTTCTGCTTCTGACTTGGTGAATTTGGAGAGTAAGGAAATAAAGACACTCTTAGACGAGTGCCTTGTTTCCAGGTGGCGGACCCGATGGACCAGTGCAGACGAGGGTAGGGTAACGTATGGATTCATACGTGACGCGGACTTCGTACGTCGACGTCCGGACTTTGGCTTCGGCTTAAGTCTCGGTTTTTTCCTTACGGGACATCGCTCACTTAATGCATTTTTGCATAAAACACGTCTGTCCGACTCTCCGGACTGCGGGTGTGGGAGGGGACCTGAGGCTATCGAACACATTATAACAATGTGTTCATACTATGATGACATTAGGAGTTTAGATAGTATGGGAATAGCCCACACTGGGGAGGGTTGGGATTACAGTAGGGCGTTAGTAGACAGCCGGACTTTTAGTAGGTTGGGCGATTTCGCCCGTGAAGTATTTGTTAGGAGAAATAGGAGCTATAGCGGAGGCAACCCCGAAATGTGATCACCCTGCGTGGTGTTCTCCTTGTCGTGCGCCCCTTGCTCCTTATGCCGCTTTCGTCTGTCCCCGCCCGCGGATAGGCATGCGGTCATTGACAGTTTTGAATCGATTGCTGCTGGTTCTTCTGCTCCGCTTCGCCGTTCCTGTTGCTGCTGCTGCTGTTCATATGCCGGTCCAAATTGCTCCTCTCTCTTGCTGTCATCATCCCCGTCATTGCCGCCCTTGCCGTCACCGCCGCTGCCAAGCCTGCAGCGTTGTTGTATGTCTTCCTGTCTTGTTCGTTTTGTCCACTCCTGGTGTCACACCATGTGGCCAAAGCCTCGTCCGTGAGGACGCTGTTCAATGTTAGTACTGTGTGTCATTTTTTATGTTGATGTATGTTTATTGTGTACTGTGGTTTGAACCCAAATCGCGGGAAGAGTCTAGTTAATGGGCTCGGTGTGGAGTTGCATTTTCAACCGGGTGCCGTGACCCAAAGATCGGACGGAGTTTTAGATAGGCTCCGCTCCTAACCAAGGGGGAAGTCATGTCCAAATACATGGCTTCGAATTGGTACTCAGGTGTAGCAGTCTGTTACATCTGGGGGCGTTGGTAGACGCATTGTATTTCACCCTGTGTTAAGAGCACCATGGAATTAGGTCCACGCGGACAGGTATCCATGTAAAACCCATCGGCGTTGTCCCTACCTACTTACCCGTGTGGTAGCGGGTAACAAAAGAATACTGCCACAGCCCACCAGGCTTGTCGTAAGAGGCGACAAAAAGGCTAGTGATGTATTGGGAAGTGATCTCATACATCACAAAACATGCAATCATAGTTGCTAAGTTGGAATTTGCAACATATTTTGTATGTATAAAAATAATCATTGTGGGAGTTTTGACATATTCCAAATTGGCTTTTGGTGTGTCTGGCTCTTTCAATGATTGGTGATGCATGAAAAAGTATTGCAATCTCATGCATTGCCAAAACATACAATTATAGTTGTACTTATTTGATTCGTCATATAAGTTAATTACTCATTTCTTTCTTTGAGAAGATTTTGGGTTAAGACATTCGCAACACAAATGTATGTATAAAATAAATTACTGAAGGGGGTTGGTGTGTGCTGGTTTGATTTAACTGGTGTACTTCGACTCTTTCAATAAGCTTTGACATGCTCATGAAAAGGTAAGTTTTCAAACTGTCACCAGTCAGGAACTATTTGGGGTTCAACTGGTAGCAGTTTGGTCTCGGCTAGGTTGCGAAGTCTGACCAGAGGTCTTTAATCTGGTACCACGGGTGTCAGGAGCCCCAGAGACTTGTCTCTGCCAGGTGAGGCCCCCTTTTTGGGAGCACGTGGTGGCTGTGGTTTGGACCTAAATCGCGGGGAGTGCGCGATAGTACGGTGTGGCGTTACACTCTTAACGCACTAAAGGAGTTTAGATGGTCTCCGACCCCTAAACAAGAGGGAGGTCATGTCCAAATAGCATGGCTTCGAATTGGTACCCACATATGGTGATGTGATGCGTGAACACGGCACGCGATTGCATTCACCCACATGTTGGTAACGTGATACATGACAGACATGTATCACCCACATGTGTTGATGTTGTATGTGGCACGGCACGTTGACGCATCATTGTGTGAGGGGGCGTTGGTGGACGCATTGTATCTCACTTGTGTTTCAGACACTGTGGGGTATGCCATCATGGCGAGACTCACATTAAACTGTAACTCATTTGTCCCTACCTACTCATTCGCTGTATACTTTCGTTGTGTTCAGACGTGTTATTCAATACGGAATTTAACTTGAGTGATATAGTGTTTTTATCGTGCGGATATTTAGTGAAAACTAGATTAATTTGTGCGGTTTCTCGAGCTGTTTATTTTGATACCAATAACGTGTAATTCTGTTGGATATTTCCTCAGAATTTTTAGTGTGAACTTTTATTTATTTTATATAGATAAAAGAAGACACGCGTTGTTTGATAAATAAAAGCTCTTCTTCGCGTTTTTTGCTGAATTTATTCAGCAATATTCAGCCTCCACAGTTGGCGGAGAGTTTAATCGGGTTGTGTCTTCGCTAGTGGTTTTCTACAATTTATTGTGTTTTTGCTAGGAGGATTGTGACTTCGCTTTGCGGTTTGGTCATCGGTTTGTTGCGGCTTGGCGAGTTTGGTTTTGATTTTTGGTTTCTTTTGCATTTGGAATTAGATTTGAAATTAGATTTTTGCTACTGACGGTGGTATGATGCCGACCGTTAGGGAAAAGAAGTTAATCGAGAGGCGCGGTTCGGGCGTGACGTCTGATGGGACGATGGGGCCACCTTCAGTGGCCTCTGGTGATGCTGGTTATGTGGACGTCGACATGACCAGCACATGTTCGGAACTTGAGCTGGCGTTGACAGGAGATGAGGGCGGCAAGAGGTGCAAATTGGGGTCGCCGAAGAAGGATGCTGCGGGGGCATCGGTTAAGCCCAAGCGGGAGCTGCGGAAGAAGAGGAAGGCAGCCTTGGGTAGGGGCGCGTCGGTGCCTGAATTGAGGCGGGAGGAGAGTGGCGATCTTCTCAGATTGGCTGATGGTTGCGGTCAGGGAGTCGTCGGTAGGGCGAAGGCCATCACCAACAGTTTGTTGGGGGTGGTCTTGGACGGTGTGGTCGATTCGTCGGTGGCGCGCCGGGTGGTGGAACATTCCGGTCGTTACGAGGAATTGTTGATGACGCTCGTGGCCGAAAATGAGCGTTTGCGCGGTCGCTTGGACGTGTACGCTATGCGTCCAGTGCAGTCGGTGTCGTCTGGTATGTCGGTGCCTGTGTCACGCCTGTGGCTGCTCCAGCCTGCGCTCCAGTGGCTTTGCCTAAACCGGTGGAGACTTGGGCTGTGGTGGTTAAGGGCACGGGCAGGGGCAAGGAGGCCTCAAAGGAGGTCGTGAAGAAGGTCGTGGAGGAGATTGGCCCAACCCTTGGCGTGCGAGTCCATGAGGTGCGGCCAACCCGGGACGGTGGTGCGGTGATTAGGACTCCCTCTGTTGCGGAGAGAGAGCGTGTCGTGGCCAACAGTAAGTTTAAGGAGGTCGGGCTCGAGGTATCCGTTGAGGATAAACTGGGCCCACGTGTGGTGGTCCAGAAAGTTCATCCTGAGATTCCGATTGAGGAATTCATGACGGATCTCTATGAGATGAAGCTTAAGGATCGTATGACACGCGAGACGTTTAACAGGAGTGATAAACTTGTTGGTGTTCCATGGAAGTCGGACGCAGGGCCTGTCAACGTGGTCTTAGAGGGCACCAATAGGGTCACATCGGCCCTATTGGGAGTTGGCAGGTGCTATGTGAAGTGGTTCAGCTTCCATGTGCGGTCATACGATTCGGTGGTTGGATGCTTCAGGTGCCTCGGGTTCGACCATCGTGTCAGGGACTGCCGGTATAAGGAGGACGTCTGTCGCCGTTGCGGGCAATCGGGCCATTTAGCTTCGCGTTGTGGCAATGCGTTGCATTGCCGGAATTGTGCACTCAAGGGCATGCCGTCGGGTCACCTGATGTTGTCATCGGGTTGCCCAACGTATGCGATGATGGTGGCGCGCGCGAATGCTCGGCACTAAGATGGTTAAGTTATTGCAACTTAACTGTCAGGGTGCGTACGCGGTTATGTGCGAGTTGGGCGAGGCTCTATTGGAGTCGGGGAGATCTATTGCTCTCGTGCAGGAGCCGTACACGTCGGGCGGTGTCGTAAGGGGCTTACCGGGTGGGATCCGAGTATTTACTGACGAAGGGGGAAACTCGGCAGTTTTAGTTGTTGACCCGAACTTGAACTGTAGTTTAGTTAGTAGAAGCCAATGGGGGGTCTGCGTGCAGATAGAGGGCGGGTCTTGGAGGATGCTGGTGGCTAGCATCTACTGTAGGTTTAGGGAGCCATTATTTCTCTTTGGGAGATTAATTATGGAAGGTTACAACGTTATCCAACGAACCAAAATCATAGAACTTTATTTTGAATATCATCGATCAATAATTCAAACTCAACGAGCCTATCGTCATCATTTTAATGTGCGGAATTCACCATCCGAATCAATTAGTGACACGTTTTCAGGAACAAGGCTCAGTAAGGGATCTTCCACGAAGCGGAAGACCACATTCTGTAATTAATGAAGCAAATACTCAACGCGTTCTGGAGAGTGTTGAGGAGAATCCTGAAACATCAACTCGAAGGCGCTCTGCTGAGCTGCAAATGTCTCGGCGGTCTTTACGCAGAATATTAAAGGGAAATTTACATCTTTTCCCATACAAGCTGCAGTTAGTGCAAAAACTAAAGCCACGAGATTCCCAAGAACGATTAAACCCCTTCGTGACTTTTGGCCCACCCTGTATTTGCATAAATAAATTAAACAAAAGAGATAGAGACTCGGGTTTGCTTGTGCTTATATTAGACAAAACAAAAGAACAAAGAAGAGAAAAAAGACTCATTCTACTAATAGAAATTGTTCAGTGTGCTATAAATAGATTGATATTTGTGAATATGAAATAAAAGAAGAAACAGACAGTTATATTGAGTGTGATAAATGCACTAAAAACTTTCATTCTCAGTGTACTAAATTAGGTAAAAGAGAATTTGAGAGACTTTTAAAAAATGAAAATGAATTGTTTTTATGTCATTTGTGTAAAGAGGGAGATAAAGAAATAAGAAATGAACTAACCACAATAAAAAATGAACTAAAGAAATTGGAAAAATTGGAAATGTTGGATCAGCTGACTGAATCTATTAATTTTGTCAGCAAAGTTTGATCAAGTATTTAAAGATGTTGCAGAAAATAAGAAGAAGATTGTGGAAATGCAAAAAGAAAACAAAAAATTAAAAACAGAAATACAAACTCTTAAAAATTCAATGAAAGAATTAAATGATTTTAAAGTGAAAAATGATTGCGTTATAAGTAATATTAAGGTTAATGATAAAGTTAGTGCTATTGATGCTGTTGTTAATCTGTCTAAAGATGTGGGTGTCGTATTTGAACCTAATGCTTTTGAGGATGCCTATTTTCTCAAAAATAAAAAACAATTTAAAGATGGTAGAAAAACTGTGATTGTAAAATTTTCTTCAAAAATGCATAAGAGTAAACTGATTTCATCGAAATCAAAATTACGAGAAAATGAAAATACAAAAGAAGTTTATGTGCATGATTTCCACA
This sequence comes from Sarcophaga caerulescens, assembly GCA_927399465.1. Lineage (NCBI taxonomy): Eukaryota > Metazoa > Arthropoda > Insecta > Diptera > Sarcophagidae > Sarcophaga > Sarcophaga caerulescens. The sequence goes on from OV656866.1 coordinate 68,189,998, forward strand.
GTAAAGAGACACTAAGCCTATTATATTACGCAAAGTCGTTAAAATCAGTTGGTTTTCAACAAATTTATGCTCGCAATGGACGAGTCTACTGCAAAAGGAGTGAACAGGGAAAACAACAACTGATCAGCTGTGAAGATGATGTTGATCGAATGTTATTAAAAACAACAACTAATAAACATTATAAAAGAAGGTCAATAATCAACAGGAGTGAAGCAGATGAGGTAAATGCAAGCGATGAAGATGCCGAAGAAGATGTCGACGGAGCTGCTTATGTTTCTTCTTAAATATGTGTTTATGATCTTTATATGAATTTAATAAAATAGCATTTAATTTGTAATTTTACTTTTTTATGATTAAAAATCAATATTTTAAACAATTTTTACAATTTCAAAATCACTTTGATAATCTGAATTCAAATTTTTTTAATGTATTAAGTTTTAAAATTAGAAGTGTTTCATCAATTGATAAATTCAATCAATTTAAAGATTTAATAGTTGGGCTACCTAAATTGCCAGATGTAATTGCAATCCAAGAAACATGGTTTCATAATGATATATCACAAATTTATGTAATTCCTGGGTATACTAATGTACATTGTTGTCGAGAGGATGGTTATGGTGGTACATCTCTGTATGTAAAGGAAAGCATTCATTATGAAGTAAATATATGTGAAAGTGACAAATTTGTTGAACGTATAATTATTACTTTTAGTAATTTTAAGGTTAACCGCAAGTCTTTAAAATTTGTTTCGTTTTATCGTTCCCAAAAGTGCGCAGTAAATGATTTCATAGATATTGTTGAGGATATATTAAATATTCATGCCCGTAATCCAATTATATTCGTTGGTGATTCAAATGTTGATGCTTTTCAAAATACGCATTATGCTAATTTGTATACAATGTTTCAGAATTATGATTGTGATAGTGCACATAGTTTGATTACAAGACCCCAAAGTAGAACATGTATAGATCAGGTATTTAGTAATTTTGCGGATAAGATCTGTGTTGAATGCTCGGTTGAATGCAATCTGTCGGATCATAATATGGTATACTGTAGGTTCGATGGCAGTGTGGTGAACAGACAATACACAGAGATAATAATGAAGCAGTATGATTACGTGAAAGCAAGGGCAATTCTGAGGAATCGTTTACCTGAGGACTTTTCATCTATTAACACACCAGAATTGACAAATATTTTAATTTCTGATATGAAATATGCTATTAATGAATCAACCATAGTGAGCAAATGTAAGAAACCATTAAGATTCGAGCTTACTCCATGGGTTAACCAAAATCTACAGAGATTAATTTTATTAAAGGAGAAATTATTGAGAAGGAGAAGGAAATATAAAAGTAGACAGAGCATAGATGATAGTCTGAGGCGATTAAGTAAGGTGATAAAAGTTGCTATAAGGAAGTGTAGAGACAGTTATTATTCCGACTGTTTATCCAAATTTGGTAAGGATCCAAAGAAATGTTGGAAATTTATTAATTCTACCATTGGTCGGCAAGGAAATAGGGAAATTCTTCTGAATGATGCTCAAGGTCAGCTAATTACTTGTGATCAAACTAAAGCAGATTGTTTTAACAACTATTTCATAACAGCCATAAGAAATCTTAAGAGTGGGATTGAAATTTGTCATAATGATAATTGTAATGTACTAAGAACACTTTCTCAATCACCGAATAGATTTATTCTTGAAAACATCAATATTGATAACGTAATTAGAGTTATATTGGATATGGATACTAATAAATGTTCAGGAGATGATAATATATCACCAAAATTTGTCAGGGAATGCAGAGAGGAAATTGCTCCAATTTTATGCGATATATTTAATAAAATGGTAAACGACTCAGTGTATCCTGACATTTTAAAAATTCACAAACTGGTTCCAATACCGAAGGAAGTAAATGTATCCACTGTAGACAAATATCGACCGATTGCTGTACTATCTTCAATCGATAAAATATTTGAAAAAATTTTGTGTGATAAATTGCTTTCTTACATGGAGGGTAACAACTTCTTGTATGATTTTCAATTTGGATTTAGACGAGGGTGTGGTACTGAGGATGCTGTCCTGAACGTAGTTAAAAGTATTTTCAAAGGTCTTGATGAGGGTTTTTCTGGAGTTGCGGGAATGTTTTTTGATTTATCTAAGGCTTTTGACCTAGTTGATCATCGGATAATGCTACAGAAATTAAGGTTTTATGGTATCAGGGATAGAGAACTTTTATTGTTTGAAAGCTACTTTGCGAATAGAAAACAATATGTCAATATTAATAATGCAAAAAGTTTTGTTAGTTCTGTCGAATATGGAGTCCCACAGGGAAGTGGACTAGGACCGTTATTGTTTTCCATTTATATAAACGATATAAAAAATCTTAACTTATTTGGTCAGTTGTGTATGTTTGCAGACGATATATGTGTTTTGTATCCATACAAGCACGACTTGGTGCTAAAACTCAAATCGAAAAAGATGCTTCCATTATTTTTGAATTTGCGAGATTAAATCGATTATTACTCAATTCGGCTAAAACCAATCTTATTCGGTTTAGGCCACATTCTTTGAGTATAAATAACTATTTTAATGTTTATGTAGATGGGGAAATTGTGAGTGAAACGCATTCAGTAAAATATTTAGGAATTATTCTTCAAAGCAATCTATGCTGGGACCTACATATCAATGCTGTGAAAAGGAGTATAGCTCCAGCAATTGGGATATTATACAAGTTGAAGAATAAATTGGATCAAAAATCGAAGCTTATGATATATCAATCCTTAATACATTCCCATTTAAATTACTTGGCTATAACTTACGCTTACAATAAACATAATAACACACTTAGATCTCTACAACGAATGCAGAACAGAGCACTGAAAATTGTATACAATTTACCGTTGCTGTGTCGACGTCCGGACTTTGGCTTCGGCTTAAGTCTCGGTTTTTTACTTACGGGACATGGCTCACTTAATGCATTTTTGCATAAAAGAGGTCTGTCCGACTCTCCGGACTGCGGGTGTGGGAGGGGACCTGAGACTGTCGAACACATTATTACAATGTGTTCGTACTATGATGACATTAGGAGTTTAGATAGTATGGGAATAGCCCATACTGGGGAGGGTTGGGATTACAGTAGGGCCTTAGTAGACAGCCGGACATTTGGTAGGTTGGGCGATTTCGCCCGGGAAGTATTTGTTAGGAGAAATAGGAGGTATAGCGGAGGCAACCCCGAAATGTGATCACCCTGCGTGGTGTTCTCCTAGTCGTGCGCCCCTTGCTCCTTTTGCCGCTTTCGTCTGTCCCCGCCCGCGGATGGGCATGCGATCGTTGACAGTTTTTAGTCGATTTCTGCTGGTTCTTCTGCTCCGCTTCGTTGCTCCTGTTGCTGCTGCTGTTGTCCACATGCCGGTCCAAATTGCCCCTCTCCCTTGCTGTCATCATCCCCGTCATCCCTGTCTTCGCCGTCATCCCCGTCATTGCCGCCCTTGCCGTCACCGCCGCTGCCAAGCCTGCTGCGTTGTTGTGTGTCTTCTTGTTTTGTTCGTTTTGTCCACCCCTGGTGCCACACCATGTGGCCAAAGCCTCGTCCGTGAGGGCGCTGTTCAATGTTAGTACCGTAAGTGTTGTCCTTTATGTTGATGTATGTTTATTGTTGTCGCTGTGGGTCACCAGTCCCGAACTGTTTGGAGTTCAACTGGTAGTAGTCAAGTAGTAGTCAATCTGATTACGAGGTCTGACCGGAGACTTAATTCTGGTACCACGGGAGCCAGGAGCCCCTGGAACCTAGGTTCCAGCCTGGCTGTTGGTGTGGCCCCTTATGGGAGCATCGTGGTGGCTGTGGTTTGGACCCAAATCGCGGGAAGAGTCTAATAGGCTCGGTGTGGAGTTGCATTTTCAACCGGGTGCCGTGACCCAAAGATCGGAAGGAGTTTTAGATAGGCTCCGCTCCTAACCAAGGGGGAAGTCATGTCCAAATACATGGCTTCGAATTGGTACTAAGGTGTAGCATAAGTTACATCTGAGGGCGTTGGTAGACGCATTGTATTTCACCCTGTGTTAAGAGCACCATGGAATTAGGTCCACGCGGACAGGTATCCATGTAAAACCCATCGGCGTTGTTACCGTTGCTGTATTCTACTGTTAATTTATACAGGGATGTCACTAGATCAATATTACCAATTTATGGATTACATGAATATCAAGTCCTCATATTTGTTTTTAAATGCATTAATAGTATTGGCTACCATACCATCCCTTTCGGACAAAACCAAATAAATGTTAATACTCGAAACAGGTCAAATCTAAGAGTTCCTCGATGCAGGTTAGAACTAACCAAACAGAGAGTAGATTATATAGGTGGAGTAAAGTTTAACAATTTACCTAACAACTTGAAGCTTACTCAAAGAATTTCTATGTTTAAGTCCTCTTGTAAAGAGTATTTATTGAATTCAATCGAAACGCTTCTAATATAATAAAATTTTGAAGTTATTAAATTTAATATATTTTCATTTTCTAAAATTTTTTTTTTTTTCTTACTTTTCCCAATTTTTTAATATTCTTTTATTTTATTTTTTTAAAATAGATATTTAATAGATATATAAGCTTTTTTACTATTCTCTTTTTATTTGTACATACATACATTGTGATAAATTAGTTTGTCAACTTGCCTCAATAATGCCTTTATGGCGCTGAGGCCTAATCAATATTGTAAAGAATTTTGTTCAAATAAAATATACAACTACGTATGTAGTTGAAAGCAAGAAAAAAAAAAAAAAAAAAAAAAAAAAAATTGGTACTCAGGTGTAGCATAAGTTACATCTGAGGGCGTTGGTAGACGCATTGTATTTCACCCTGTGTTAAGAGCACCATGGGATTAGGTCCACGCGGACAGGTACCCATGTAAAACCCATCGGCGTTGTCCCTACCTACTCATTCGTCTGTGAACATTTAGTGCGATCGGTTGTGCGTTTTTTCAGTACGGGTGTTTTAAGTGCTTTAGTGTATTCTAAGTGGTTATAAACATAAGAGAAAAAAGACTCATTTGATTGTGCTATTTATAGACATTTTATATTTGTATAAAGAATAGGCAGTGAAGAGAAAAAAGACTCTAAAAATAGATATTTTATATCTGTATAAAAAATAATAATAAATAGTGAAAAGACTCCGGCTATAAATAAAAACGTTGTCGGTTCTATAAATAGAATAGTGGTGAGATTTAGGAATTTTTCCAACTTTGTGGTAAATAGTGTGATTATCGATTTGGTTACTGACTTGGCTGCGAAATTGGACTATTGGTGTTGTGTCTCGGGTAGGATAATAGTGTGTACATTTGGTGTAGTGTCTTCGCTATTATCGACTTGGGTTTTTGTTAAGGTTTTTGGCTTTGGTGAGTACGGTTTTGCTGTTAAATTTGAATTTTTATACATATTGTTTCATTATATTGGATTATTGTTATTATTTGAATTTATTGGTAATATATTGTTGTTTCACTGATTGTTGATAATGCCTCCTGGAGGTAAAGGCCGTAGTAGGGCGAAAGGGGACGCTTCGGATGTCACGACGGGGGGCCAGACCGATGAGATGATGGGCCCACGTTCGTTGCCAGTGTCGCGTAGGAAGCGGATTGAGAGCGAACTGGGGAGTAGCTCCGCGTCTGAGGGTGGTGTTGATGTTTCGGGGGCAAAAGGTGTAGGACCGATGGGTCTTCTGCCGCTGCTGTTGATGCCCCTGCTGCTGTTCCAGGGTCTCCCGGAAGTAGGGAGAGTCGTCCTCGGCGCCGTGTTGTTGGGGCTTTGAGTTCTGCTGCCGGCTCTGTGGGCGACAGTGTGACGGTCGCGAAGATGCGGGAAGTGACTGACGCATTTTATGATGTTGTGTTTGGTGCTGGTTTAGGTTCTGACGTTACCAGGAGAGTAGTGGAGCAGGCTGGCAAGTACGAAGAGCTTGTAATGAAGCTCCTGGTAGAGAACGAGCGTTTGAAGGGGCGGCTGGACATTTTACAGTCGCCAGGTTTTTCTTCGGGGGTCGTTTCGCGGGCGTCGGCTGTTAAGCCTGCGCCTGTCTCTGCGGTCCCTGCTGTTGGCCACGTTTCTGCTCCGGTTTCTGTGCCGAAGCCGGTGGAAACGTGGTCCGTTGTTGTTCGTGGTAAGGCAGGTGCAACGTCGAAGGAGGTCGTTAGTAAAGTCGTCGAGCAGGTCGGGCCTACTCTTGGGGTCAGGGTCCACGACGTTAGGCCCTTGCGCAGTGGGGGAGCTGTAATTCGCACTCCGTCAGTTGCGGAGAGGCAGAAGATAGCTGTCAATAAGAAGTTTGAGGAAGTTGGCCTGGAAGTGTCGGTCAACGATAAGTTGGGCCCCAGAGTAGTGGTGCGTGGTGTTCATACCGAGATTTCTCCGGATGAAGTCATGTCCGAGCTGTATGAGATGAATTTAAAGGGTAAGATGACTGCTGAAAATTTCAAGAAGACCGTTCGCCTAGTTGGTAGTCCCTGGAAGGCCGGCAACGGTGGTCAAACCAACGTGGTTCTCGAGGGTAGTGAGAAGGCTATGGACCTTTAATTGTCGGTGGGGCGCGTGTATGTAAAGTGGTTTAGTTTTATGGTGCGCCCTCAGGAGGCCATACCAGTGTGCTACCGCTGCCTTGGTTTTGACCACCGTGTTCGGGATTGCCGCATGAGAGAGGATTTCTGCAGGGTGTGTGGGCAGGGTGGACATTTGTCCTCACAGTGCCAGAACCTGCCGCGATGTCGTAATTGTGCCTTCAAGGGCCTCCCTGCGGACCATCTGATGCTGTCGTCATCGTGCCCGACATATGCGGCTATGGTTCCCAGGGCGAACGCTAGGCATTAGAAATGTTGCACCTCCTGCAACTTAACTGTCAGAGGTCGTTTGGTGTTATGTGTGAGTTGGGGCAGGCTATGTGTCAATTGGACGCTATTCCTGGCGTTGATTCAGGAGCCGTATACTCGCGATGGTTGTGTTAGGGGAATTCCGGGGGGTATGCGCGTATTTACTGACGAATTGGTGAAGGCCGCGATAATAGTAAGGGACAGTGACATAGACTGCACCGTACTTAGCACTAGCCAATGGGGGGTCTGCATTCTTGCAGAGGGGCGGTTTGGGAGGATGTACCTGGCTAGCATCTACTGTAGGTTTGGCGACCCCTTGGAGCCCTATCTAGGGTATATGGATACGGTGCTACTCTCTACGAGTAGTTTTCCGCTTATCCTCGGCCTAGACGCAAATTCGTCTTCTCGCATGTGGTTCAGTAAGATGTCCAGGCATTCGTCTGGCTATCAGAACCATATGCGAGGCGAGATGCTAAGTGCATGGATGCTGTCTAAAGAGGTGAATGTCCTCAAAGAGCCGAGTGAGTTATATACCTTCGATGGGCCGAGTGGCGTCAGTGACATTGACGTGACAACTGCAAGTGGGGCAGCAATGACTGCTTTTAACTATAGGTGGAGGGTGTGTGACAATTGGGGGATAAGTGATCATAATCTTATTAAGATTACGATTACTTATCAACGACGAACTGGGGAGACTGTGGGCGTTAAACGATGGCACATTCGCGACGCTAACTGGGACCATTATCGGAATTGTGTTAGGGAGGCATTGTCATCGGTGCCACTTGATGACTTTAGGCTACTAACTATTGACGACCAGGTTGCTAAGATAGAAGAGCTAATTGGCCAAGTAAATGATACGCAACTAGGTCTAGTTCGTAGAACTAGGCTTAAGAGGGTCAAATGGTGGACCCGTGAGCTGGAGATGATGCGGCGGCATGTTCGACGCCTGCGGAAGTATTTCCAAAGGGGGCGGCGCGCCAATGTTGAAGACTTAGCTCAGCGCAAAGCAGACTATCTTCGCAGCCTTAAGACGTACAAGGACAAACTTGTGACTGTTAAGGAGGACGAATGGAGGAGTTTCGTACGGGACAATGGGGATGACCCCTGGGGTAAGGTTTACCGTATCTGCAGGGGTAGAAAGAATCAGGTTGACTATACGAGCCTCCAGGTTGGCAACACTACGTTGTCCTCTTGGAGAGACTGCACGAACGCATTATTGGGGGTCTTCTTCCCTAAGGCGGAGTCAATCGGTTATTCTCCTCCTCCGGTGGAAATAATCGATCCTCCTAACTTGGAAAGAGCGGACATTGAGGACTGTTTTTGTAAGGTTAAGAGTAGGAAGTCGCCGGGTATTGACGGTTTGACTGGAGAGATGTGTAAAAACATCTGGAAGGCCATTCCGGAATACCTGGAAGCAATCTTTGGGAAGTGTATCCAGCAGGGCTATTTCCCGAAGGCATGGAAATCAGCTCGCGTTGTGGTCCTTCTGAAGTCGCCTGATAGAGTGAGAAGTAATCCTCGCTCTTATCGGGGCATCAGTCTCTTGCCGGTATTTGGAAAAGTACTTGAAAGAATCATGGTGTACAGGCTTCAGGAATGCTACAGCGTTGGCATTTCATGTTACCAATTTGGTTTTAGGGAAGGCAAGTGCGTAGAAGACGCTTGGCTACATGTTAAGGGAGCGGTTGAGCAATCTAGCTCAAAGTATGTGCTTGGTCTTTTCATCGACTTCAAGGGCGCCTTTGATTATCTCTTATGGGATAGTGTCCTTCAAAGGTTGTCTGAGATTGTCTGTCGCGAGTTGAACATATGGTGTAGCTATTTCAAGGAAAGAAAAGCCTGTATTATTGGATCCAATGACACGGTCTGGATGGAGGTTGTTCGGGGCTGTCCGCAGGGCTCCATCTGTGGTCCATTCATTTGGAATCTCATGATGGACACCCTGTTGCATCAGCTCGGGCTGACATTCAAGCTGTGTGCGTATGCGGATGACCTACTCATCCTTATCGAAGGCCAGTCTCGCGCTGAGCTGGAGAGAAGGGGTGATGAGGCCATCCGTATTGTCTGTGATTGGGGTACACAAGTTGGTGTAGAGGTTGCGACTGATAAGACGGTGATGATGCTACTCAAGGGTAGATTATCACACGCGCGACACCCAAGCATTAGAGTTGGTGAAAATTGCATTAGGTATGTGACTGAGGTCAGGTATCTTGGAATAGCTATGGGGGAGCGCATGCGCTTCCATGTTCATCTCGATCGCATAAGAGAAAAACTTACAGCAGTCGTTGGGAAGGTCAGGCGCATTTTGAGGAATGATTGGGGCCTCAGCAGGCGTGTCGTTCGTACCATATACGATGGACTGTTCGTTGCTTGCGCAGCGTATGGTGCATCTGTTTGGTATGATGCGGTGATGACTGTTGTTGGCAGACGTAAGATTCTTACTTGTCAAAGAATTGCTCTCTTGGCATGTATCCCAGTTTGTCGTACAGTGTCAACAGACGCATTGCAGGTCCTCGCTGGTGCGGCACCCCTTGATCTGGAGGTGATACGTCGTAGTATCGCTTTTAGGGTCAAGAAGGGACTGCCACTTCTTGTACATGATTGGATTTCTTCCTCTGATCTTGCAAATGGGAGTGTTAGGATCAAGTCACTTCTACGGGAGTGTCTTGAGGTTAGGTGGCAGACAAGATGGACGAACAGTGACAAGGGAAGGGTGACTTATAATTTTATACCTAACGTGACGTTTGTACAGGAACACCCAGATTTTCGCTTCGGCTTAAATTTGGGGTTCATACTTACGGGACCTTTAATGCATTCTTGCATGCGAGGGGCCTGACCGAGACAGCTGACTGTCGGTGTGGGATGGGGACTGATGACTGGAAGCATGTACTGACAACAGATTTAGATAGTATGGGTATTACCTATACTCGGGGGGAGTGGGATTTCAGTAGGGCCTTAGAAGACGTTCGGACGATTGGGAGGTTGGGCGTTTTCGCCAATGAAGTTTTCAGTAGGAGAAGAACAGGACATTAGTGGAGGTTTTCCCCTTCACTTCACTCGCTAGTGGCTTCCTAATCTTGCCATTTTTTGTGCCCTTTGTCCAGTGTTTTTGTCGCCGTTAAATTGTGTTCCTCTGGTAGTTGGTTGTCGTTGCTTTATTAGTTTTGTTTTTGGTGCTCCTCTAAAGCTGGGACGTTGTCGTTCAAAGGGCCACCAGTCCCGAACTATTTGGAGTTCAACTGGTAGCAGACTGGACTGCGAAGTTCGACCGGAGGCTTAATTCTGGTACCACAGGTGTCGGGAGCCCCAGAGATTCGACTCTGCCCGACAATGGTGAGGCCCCCTTGTGGGAGCAACGTGGTGGCTGTGGTTTAAACCTAAATCGCGGGAAGAGCGCAAGCTCGGTGTGGCGTTGCATTCTCAACCATTTTCAAAAGTGGAGTTTAGATAGTCTCCCACCCCTAACCAAGAGGGAAGTCTTGTCCAAATGCAAGGCTTCGAATTGGTACTCACGTATGATGATGTGATCAATGATATGCTCTTGCATGTCATATGCTTGCATCATTATGCGTGGGGGCGCTGGTAGACGCATTGTATCCACCCGTGCTTAGAGCACCGTGGGGCAAGCCTTCGCGGCGATACTCACGTAAAACCCTGGACTAATGTCCCTACCTACTCATTCGTTGTGAACAGCTCGTTGTGATCGATTGTTATTTTTGCAGTGCGGTATATTTCGAAGTGTTTACAGTGTTTTTTGAGTGGTTATTAAAGTGATTAATTAATTAATTTTTTAATTGATTAATAGAACTTTTAGTGACGATCATTTTGATATAAAAAAACATTAAATTCGGTTGAATATTTCATTAGAATTTTGTGTTTTAAGTTAAAAGTTATTTGCATATAAATAAAAAGGCAAGAAAAAAGAGACTCGTTTTGATTTCTGTTATAAATAGATTTTTATAATAAACAGTGAAGAGAAAAGACTCGTTTTGCTTTGTGCTAATAGTACGGTGTTCTATAAATAGAATAGTGGTGAGATTTGAGACTTTTTCAACTCTTTGGTTAATTTCTGACTATATATCTACGGTTCGTGGCTTGGCTAGTGGTAAGTGCAATTTGGCAGTTATATTTGAATATTATATTATCGACATATTAACGATCTACCGTTTTACCGATTTACCTTTGGTAAGGTTTGTGGCGTTGGTAGGATTTTCGTCATTTTTGAATTTGTAATTGGAATTTTGTTGTTTTTTGATATTTTATACTTGTTTACGCTGGCCACCCTAATTTTAAGTCAGTAGTCTACTTAAGACTACTGTAAGTACGCTGTGTGGATTATAACGAGGAAAAGAAAAGAAAAAAAGAGAAGAAATAAATAAAAGAATTGATCTCATTCTCTCGATCAACCCCAAACTACGAAGGTACGTGTTTTCCTGTGCAATCTTATTTGTTTGCATTTTTATTAATACTGTTACGAAAATGGAAATGGTGTTGTTAAAATAATAAGCAAAAGCTCCAAAAACAACACAATGGAGTTGATCACGCATAAAAACAAAAGCTCCAAAAACAAAACAATGCAGTTGTTCACGTGATCAACGAATGAGTAAGCATATAGCAACAAAAACAACAGTGCTTGTTTACAAGTTCGATGAATAAACAAATATAGCAACAACGACCGCGTATAAAAGAAATATAGCAGAAAGACAAACAAACAAAACAACAACAACTCTGCCTGGACGAAAGTAAATAAGATGCACTAACAACAAAAATGGAAATAAATTGTTTACATTTTTGGATTGTTCCCGAAGGTCGTCATCATCCTTCAAGGGCATTCATCACACTGTTGATCGAGTGATATAAAAGGCAAGATAAAGCGAGCAACGATGATTCAGTTAGAATTCAGTCAGCCGTGTATGAAGACACGTTATTCTCGGAGTTCGAGTGAAGTTAGTCGTGTGACGACGTCGCGTTGAATTGAGTGAGAATTCAACCAGTGGTGTGCGAAGTGACGAGATCGAGTTATAATCCAGTCAGACTTGTGTGCAGACAAGTTGCGTAAAGAAAACAGTTGTTAGTGTGGTGCTTACAAAAAAGGTTGTGAGCAAAGAAGAATAACTAACAAGTGTTGTTGTTGCTTATAAAAAAGGGTTATAAGCAGAGAAATATCGCGAACAAGCACATATTGTGGAAATTATCATTGTATGCGTAGAATAAGTTCGAACAGTGGCACGAAAGTTGTGCAGAAAATAAAGAATTGAATTAAAATTAAACACAGATTTATTTTTATTTTATTTGCAATCTACGAGCTCATATTTTTAACGTTTTTAAAAGGTAAAAACGTAACAATACATTGTGTATTTTTATTGTGGCTCAAATTTAATTATTTTATTCTGGAGATTCTATCCCTATTCCCCCCGAAACATTTGGTCCACTTCGAACCGGATTACCCAAAACAAAATATTTTAATTTAAGTCTCTCATTTCAGACTTATAGAGAGACAGCCATATTGGATTTATTGGATTATTTATTTGGATTATCCTTATTCTAATTTGGAAATCACCCCTACTCCCTTCAAAACCTACAAACATAAATAAAAATAATAATAATAAATAAATTCAAGGTATGTAATTTGAATTTTAAGTGCGAAAGTGGTTTAAATTATAAAAAAAAAAGTGTAAGAATATAAAGTGAAGAACATTGTGTAAAAGAAAAAAGAGCCAAAAGTGTGCATTGTTGTTGCTCTTTGCTTGAAAGCAATATTAACATTGTTGTTACTCTCTTGGAGGAAGCAATAAGTATTGAAGTGTTGTTGTTTTGTTTACTTCTTTTGTAAGTAAACATATTATTGCTTTCTACGCGTAGTTGTCAATCTTCAATAAGTTGGTTGATTATTGACATTATTTTTAGCGTTTTTTTTTCACGTAATTTGGCGTTTTTGCTGTGAAAGTTTATATTCTTACACAAAATAAAAGTGACTTGAAATATTTATTTGGAAAGAATTCTATATCTTTCCAAAGTGTTTACTTTGCTATTTTTTGATTTATATATTATATTATTTTATATATTATATTATTTATATACCATTTGCCAATTTTGATATTTCGATTTCAATTTTGATTATTTCGTTGTTCGGTTGAATATTTTAAGACCATTTTGTATTTTTTGAATTATCTCGTGGCGGAATTTCGCGTGATTATCGTTGCGTACTGCGATTAATTTTGTTTCTTTTGGGGAAAGTTTTTATAACGCTTTGGAATCCCTTGTAATTCATTAATTTTAATTTGTTGAGGAAAAGATAAAGTTCCTAATTCGTACAAAATGGAACGGAATTTAAGAAATTTCGGTAAAAATTTCAACCGCTTAGCCGATTTTGAAACCTTTGTTCGGGCTATTCCCATCGACAGGAATTGGTCCGTTTGTGGGAGGTCTTCCGCGATAGTTATGAAGACCTTCTGGAGAATGCCGAGGACACCAAGATGTCCACAAAGGACGTTAAGTCAAAGTATATGTCGGGATATACTTTATATTTCGAACTGGTGTCATTTCTGGCTGGGTTAGTCGATAATTTTAAGTCTAAACCCGCGAACCCTAATAATACTATCCCCATACACCTTCCCCCGTGTGACACCCAGACATTTTCTGGGGATTATGCGTCCTGGCCAACTTTCCGGGACATGTTCTCGGCCCTTTACGGGACTAACACCCATATTAGTAATATTCAGAAGATGTATTATCTTCTACAGAAAACGGAAGGTGAGGCAAGGGATATAATCCGAACTTGCCCTATTACCAATGACGGTTTTGATATGGCGTGGAAAAATCTGGTTGACCGGTACGAGAATAAGCGAGTACTGGTAAATTCCCAGTTGAAAACTCTGTTCAATCTTTCTGTTATTGAAAGAGAATCGGGTCCTGCAATTAAACAATTGCAGAGGACAATCAATGATTGTATTACTAAATTATCCTTGCTCGGAATTGAAACGCAAAATTGGGACATCATATTCGTTTATATTTGTTCCACCCGGTTACCTGAGAACACTCTTGGTCTTTGGGAACAGTCCCAGGGCCCTAGCTCGTGCTTGCCCAAATGGAGCAGCATGGACGAGTTTTTGACTGCGAGATACCGGACTTTAGAGTCTGTTTCTGATATTATTGGCAGTCACAATCCGAACCAAGCGAGTAGTCGTACTCGAAGTTCTCCTCAGGAGAATCGGAAGTTTAGGAGTTTTGGGACAACAGTCACTCCTAATATACCCCCGAAGAAATGCCCACTATGTTCGGATAATCACCCCATTCGACTGTGCCCCAAGTTTCTCAGGATGTCAGTGAGCGAAAGGATAAATGTTGCCAAAAGGAACAAGATTTGTTTACTCTGGCCACCCTAATTTTAAGTCAGTAGTCTTAAGTAGTGTAAGTACGCTTTGTGGATTATAACGAGGAAAAGAAAAGAAAAAAAGAGAAGAAATAAATAAAAGAATTGATCTCATTCTCTCGATCAACCCCAAACTACACGTCCTTTAATTAATTATTTAATTAATTATCGAATATTTTATTAATACTCTTTTCGTTCTCGACTTGAGTTAAAATATTTTGTTTGTTTAACAACCCCAATTCCCCCCGAAACAATACTCGTTTTTGCGTCGTTAAATATAATGCCGCCAGAACGTCGGCGTAAGAAGCAAGGCAGGGGCGATGCGTCGGACCTCTCTGAGGTCCAGACTGACGCCACAATGGGTCCGCCGCCAACTCCGGTGCCACGCGTTAGGCACACGGAGAGTGAGCTGTCGAGCTCGGATGCGGACGTAGAAGAGGGGAAGCGGGTAAAGCTGGGTTCGCCGCTTGCGACCCGTGCTGCTGCCGCCGTTGCTGCTGAAAACGCTGCCGGGACTGCTGCATCTGCAGCCAGCTCTGCTGGCACAGCGAATACTGTTTTTGATTTTAGGTGGAGGGTGTGTGACAACTGGGGCGTGAGTGATCACAATCTCATTGAGATTGTTGTGAACTCTCGCAGACGAACGTGGGGATCGGACCCTGTCGCAGGTGGCGGGATCGATACGCGAACTGGGACAATTACACGGAATTTGTTAGGCACCAGGCTTCGATTATGCCGTTTGATGACTTTAGGACACTTACGATTCGTGACCAAGTAGAACAAATAGATCGGTGGATGTGTTCGGCAAATGATACTCTGCTGGGTAGACGTCGTAAGACTAAGCCTAGCAAGGTAATATGGTGGACAGAGGAGTTGGATGGGATACGCAGGTACGTCAGGCGTCTTCGGAGTCATTTCCAGGGCGCCCGTCGTTCAGGTGCCTCTGACCTAGCTTCTCGCGAGGCCGATTTCCGTTCTGCTTTAAGACGCTACAAGGACAGAATTGTTAGGGCCAAGGAGGACGATTGGAGGAGTTTCGTACGAGACAATAGGGACGACCCCTGGGGTACGGTTTACCGTATCTGCAGGGGCAAGAATAATCGTGAGGCAGACCTCTCTCTTCTACAAGTTGGCAATTCCACATTGTCTTCTTGGAGAGAATGTACCGACGCTCTACTGGGGGTTCTCTTTCCTAGTGTGGAACCGGTCGGCTACTCTCCTCTCATTAGGGAGATGGTTGATCCTGCAATCTTGGAAAGCTCGGAAGTTGCGGACAGTATTTGCCGAGTCAGAAGTAGGAAATCGCCTGGTGTTGATGGCATGACTGGAGAGGTGTGTAAAAGCATCTATAAGGCCATGCCTCAACATTTGGAGTCAATCTTTGGAAGGTGTATTAGCGAGGACCATTTCCCGTAAGCTTGGAAGTCAGCCCGCATTATGATTCTCCTGAAGTCTCCTGATAGGGTGAGGAGTAATCCTAGCTCTTATCGGGGCATCAGTCTTCTTCCGGTACTTTGAAAAGTATTGGAAAGGATAATGGTGTATCGATTGAGGGAGTGTTACAGCGAGGGTCCTTCTGAATTTCAGTTTGGTTTTAGGGAAGGTAGAAGTGTAGAAGATGCTTGGCTGTATGTCAAGAATAGTGTTGGCAGCTCATCTTAAGGGTGCATTTGACTATCTCTCTTGGTATAGAGTTCTTGAAAGGTTAGAAGAAATAGGCTGTAGGGTATTGGAACTTTGGAGGAGTTATTTCCGGGACAGGAAAGCTTGCGTTGTAGGTGCCAGCGACACGGTTTGGAGGGATGTCGTGCGTGGTTGCCCGCAGGGTTCCATTTGTGGTCCATTTATTTGGAACCTAATGATGGATCCTCTGTTGAGGCTGCTTGCGCGTTCTTTCAAGGTGTGTGCATATGCGGATGACCTGCTTATCCTCGTCGAGGGTCAGTCTCGTGCTGAACTTGAGATGAGGGGAGAGCAGGCCATGCGTGATGTAAGTGAGTGGGGCGACCGTGCAGGCGTCGAAGTGGCGATGGACAAATCTGAGATGATGTTGCTCAAGGGCAGATATCTCGGGGTCGTCCTCCACTCATTCGATCTGGCAACGCTAGTCTCCGATATGCGACTCAGGTCAAATATCTGGGAATAACGGTTGGTGAGAGAATGAACTTTTTGGTTCATCTCCCTCTTGTTAGAAGCAAGCTTACTGCCATAGTAGGTAAGATTAGACGCATCCTTAGAAGTGACTGGGGCCTAAGCAGACGTGCTGTCCGTGTCATATATCTCCACAGGCTTTTCGTTGCCTGTGCAGCGTTTGGTGCTCCTGTGTGGTACGAAACGGTTATGTCTGTTGTTGGCAGATACAACGACTTGTCAGTTCAGAGAGTAGCCATGTTAGCATGTATGCCAGTTTGTAGGACCGTTTCGACGGTAGCTCTGCAGGTCTTATTAGGAGTAGCACCCCTTGACTTGGAGGTGATACGACGTGCTATCATCTTCAAAATCAAGAAGGGACTACCACTTTTAGATCATGATTGGGTTTCTGCTTCTGACTTGGTGAATTTGGAGTAGGGAAATAAAGACACTCTTAGAGGAGTGCCTTGTTTCAAGGTAGCGGACCCGATGGACCAGTGCAGACGAGGGTAGGGTAACGTATGGATTCATACGTGACGCGGACTTCGTACGTCGACGTCCGGACTTTGGCTTCGGCTTAAGTCTCGGTTTTTTACTTACGGGACATGGCTCACTTAATGCATTTTTGCATAAAAGAGGTCTGTCCGACTCTCCGGACTGCGGGTGTGGGAGGGGACCTGAGACTGTCGAACACATTATAACAATGTGTTCATACTATGATGACATTAGGAGTTTAGATAGTATGGGAATAGCCCATACTGGGGAGGGTTGGGATTACAGTAGGGCCTTAGTAGACAGCCGGACTTTTAGTAGGTTGGGCGATTTCGCCCGTGAAGTATTTGTTAGGAGAAATAGGAGGTTTAGCGGAGGTAACCCCGAAATGTTATCACCCTTCGTGGTGTTCTCCTTGTCGTGCGCCCCTTGCTCCTTTTGCCGCTTTTGTCTGTCCCCGTGCGCAGATAGGCATGCGATCGTTGACAGTTTTGAATCGATTGCTGCTGGTTCTTCTGCTCCGCTTCGTTGCTCCTGTTGCTGCTGCTGTCGTCCACATGCCGGTTCAAATTGCCCCTCTCCCTTGCTGTCATCATCCCCGTCATTGCCGCCCTTGCTGTCACCGCCGCTGCCGTTGTTGTGTGTCTTCCTGTCTTGTTCGTTTTGTCCACTCCCGGTCACAGTGGTCAAAGTCTCGTCCGTGAGGACGCTGTTCAATTTCAGTACTGTAAGTGTCGTTTTTTATGTTGATGTACGTTTATTGTTGTTGCTGTGGGCCACCAGTCCCGAACTGTTTGGGGTTCAACTGGTAGTAATCGATCTGATTACGAGGTACCGGAGACTTAATTCTGGTACCACGGGAGTCAGGAGCCCCTGGAACCTCGGTTCCAGCCTGGCTGTTGGTGTGGCCCCTTTTGGGAGCATCGTGGTGGCTGTGGTTTGGACCCAAATCGCAACATGCGAGAAGATGCATTTGCGTCTAGGCCGAGGATAAGCGGAAAACTACTCGTAGAGAGTAGCACCGTATCCATATACCCTAGATAGGGCTCCAAGGGGTCGCCAAACCTACAGTAGATGCTAGCCAGGTACATCCTCCCAAACCGCCCCTCTGCAAGAATGCAGACCCCCCATTGGCTAGTGCTAAGTACGGTGCAGTCTATGTCACTGTCCCTTACTATTATCGCGGCCTTCCACAATTCGTCAGTAAATACGCGCATACCCCCCGGAATTCCCCTAACACAACCATCGCGAGTATACGGCTCCTGAATTGGCTAGCGTCCAATTGACACATAGCCTGCCCCAACTCACACATAACACCATACAACCTCTGACAGTTAAGTTGTAGGAGGTGCAACATTTCTAATGCCTAGCGTTCGCCCTGGCAACCATAGCCGCATATGTCGGGTACGATGACGACAGCATCGGATGGTCCGCAGGGAGGCCCTTAAAAGCACAATTACGGCATGGCAGCAAGTTTAGGCACTGTGAGGACATATGTCCACCTTGCCCACACACCCTGCAGACGTCCTCCCTCATGCGGCAATCCCGAACACGGTGGTCAAGACCAAGGCAGTGGTAACACAAAGGTATGGCCTCCTGGGCGCGCACCACGAAACTAAACCACTTAGTATATACGCGCTCAACTGACAATAAACGAGTTAACGTCACATATATACTCACACACACATATTGAACAACCTTGGAAAATTTGGTAATGAAAACCTATGTAAACAATTGTAAACATAATCACAAATGTAAAATATATTTAGATATCATAAAAATATTGAAACAAAATGTATTTAGGATACTTTAAACAAGAACATAAAAATATAGATTACAAAGAAGAACAAAATGTATTTATGGTAATGTAAACAATAAGTAACCAAAACTAATCAAGTAACGATAAACAACTTGCAAAAAAAAAGTAGAAAAAAAAATTAAATAAAAGAAGATATTATTTATATGTTTAAAAAAGTGAAAGGTGAATTAACAAAACAACGACATAATAGTAGACAAAGAAAATTTAACAACCACAGAGAAATGGCTCAAATCAACATGGAACAGCTCATCCAACAAATGGCAAGTCTACAAGTAGCTTTGCAGGCGGTTCAACAAGAGAACCAACAATTAAAGACTAGATTAGAACACATACCAATAAATCCTGTAGTAAACCCCCAAGTAGTAAATCTAGAGGAAAGAGTTGCAGTATATAACAACCCAAATGAAATAAATTTGGAAATCTTTAAATCACTCCCGACATTTGATGGAGTAAAGAATAATTACAGACTTTGGCGAGAAGACGCCACTCGTTTGATAAATAGCATAAGTCAACATTCAAATACAAACAGGTACGCGAACTAGCGTGAATTTCAAAAAAAGCTGAGACCCGTATTTAATTAAATCGACTACAGATTAAAATATGTTAATTTGGCATTATTATTACAAACAACCCCGAACAAAAAATTCAAAAACCGTTCTTTTGTACAGAATATCCTTAAAAAAGGACATGGATGATCGTCCTTGGACAAATTGTATATACTGTTGGACGCGCCTTAATAAAACCTTTCTTATGATGCCCATATTGCATATATTGGTAAGGAAACAGTTTCTCAAATTAACAAAACATGCAAAAATAGACCCTTTTTCAAAATGGTCCAGCTCATGAGAGGTCAAAGCTGGAGCCGAAATATTTTAAATATCATAAAAAACACCAATGTTCATTTTGAGGGAGGTAAACTTTGCACGAATTTCGCTTCCATACAACTTGAGTCGCTCTAATAGACATACGAAAATATGAAAGAAAAAATAAAATCATATAAAGAAATAAAATTTTTTAAATAAAGTACAAGAATAAAAATAGTAAAATCTGGAAGAAAATAACGATAAAAAGAAAAAGGGACTAAAATTTTTGCGCACAGTGGCCAACAATTAAAAATTTTTTTTCGAAAAATTGTAAAAAAAAATCACAGAAAAAACAAAAATCAGCAAAACAAAAAAAAAAGGGGCCAAAGGAAAAGATAACAGTGAACAAAAAACAGTAAGAAAAAGAAAACGGTGCAAAAATATAGTGGGCACATTAAAATAAAAGCTTTTGAAAAATAAAAAATTGACAGAATTTTTTGGAAAAAAAGTGAAGGAAACAACAAAAATCAGTTAAAAAGGAAGCAAAAAAAAAACAGTGGAAAGGAAAATTTTTTAAAAATTTACCAAAATTAAAAAACGCAAAACTTTTTTCAACAAAATTTTTTTCTCAACAAATTTTTAAAAACAACAACCATAACGTTTTAAACAAATTTTTACAATAGCACATACAACTTTCTTTTTCAATGAACTATTATTACAATACGTACAACGTTTTTTTTTAACAAACAAGTTTTTACAACACAAAAATTTTTTCAACAAATTTTCTACAACACAAGGAAACGCTTCTCGCGATGCAATAATGAAAAGAAGAAGATAACGGTAAGTCAACTTTTGGACAATATTTTTATTTGGAATTTTCCCTCTCTTTGCATTCAAATTCATTAAATTGTTTGAAATTTGAAATTTTTTAAAAGAAAAATTTTTATTACGGAAAAGTCGCTAAATTAAATTTTATTGGTAGTCGACATCGGTAAATGATTTATACTCCGCGCGGGAATAAATTTTCTATCCGAAGTCAATAATATCACAGTTTCCGCACAATGTCGGTGAAACGAAGGTGTAAATTCGATATACACCAATTAACGGCGTTGTGTACCGAGTTTGAAAATGTGAGCGGGGAGGATCAAACTCCAGCGTTTCTTCAAGCGAAACATGATGGGTTGGAGAGACGGTGGGGCAGGCTTATGGAAAGCTATGAGGCGTTTGTAATGGACGAGAAAAGTGAGGTTAGTGACGACTTCAAGGATGGAGTCTCACTACAATACGAAGCAGCGGCACACATGTATCAAAATCTCAAAGCGAAACTCATGGATAGGATGGCGAACAAATCGATAGCGGATCAAAGCGTAATGAATCAAACAGAGACAACAGTCGTTCGGCAATCAAGGTCCGGTTTAAGGTTACCCCCATGTGACATGCCAACCTTCGAAGGTGGTTATACTAAATGGTCGGAATTTAGGGACATGTTTACATCGTTAGTGTTGGGAAACAAGGACATATCTCAAGTCGAGAAACTACAATACCTTCGAACCAAAGTAAGGGGGGAGGCCTACCAAATCGTAAAAAGATTTGATTTGGTTGGACAAAATTTTGAGTTAGCTTGGGAAGCGCTTCAGAGTCGGTTTGAGAACCCAAGAATTTTGGTCAACCAACAGATAAAACACATTCTGTCAATACAAACTGCTCAGAACGAATCCTCAAGATCCATACGATTAATTGTAGACACCATAGATGAAAAAATAGCCATTTTGAAAACCTGTTACATCAACGTTTCTTCGTGGGACCCTTTCTTAACTTATATTTCGATGGCTTAATATAGAAAGGTCGTATCTCATTTTTTTTTCAAAATCGGGGATTTTACATAATATGTGAAATATAAAAACCCTGATTTTGAAAAAAAATGAGATACGACCTTTCTATATTAAGCCATCGATTTGCTCTTCAAAGTTGCCAGAAAATACCTTACGGGCGTGGGAAAACTCTCTCAACAATCACAAAGAGATGCCCTCATGGAAAGATATGAGCAATTTTCTCAAAGGAAAAAAAAGGAAAAAATCGAAAGAATCGAGATGTTGGAAACCGTTTTCGATATGAAGAAGCCAAATTGGAAGGAAAGTTTAGGTTCAAAGTCAAACACATTTCACTCCCAAGCGGATGCAAGTAGGGTGAAATTGAATTGTAAAAAATGTAACGAAAATCACCCATTGAAACAATGTAAACAATTTTTAGAATTATCCGTAAAGGACAGAATAAATTTTGTGTTTGCAAACAAATACTGTTCCAATTGTTTTTCTCCTAATCATTTTAAATCTAAATGTCCCAGTAAAGTTGTCTGTTTTCGTTGCAAAATGAAACAAAACACATTACTTCATGTAGAGGATGGAAACTCTCGAGCGCTTAAGGAAGCTTCTCCACGAAATGGGGAAACAGTTTCATATAACACCCATGTAATTAGTAATGAAAAACCAAAGTTAAGTCCGATTGATCTAGGTTCCCTTCCGCATGGACGCACAACAATTCTACCTATGGCTCTAATCTATATACAACAAGCAGGTGAGCTATTTTTTATATTCTCAAAAATTCAGCAACAACTAGCAATTCCGGTGGAACCATATCACTCTAGGATTTCTGGTCTAGGAGGAACGGTGGTAGGAGGGTCAAAAGGGATGTGCAGTCTTACCTTACGAACAAAAAGGTCCGATTTTTCAATCATAATTAAAGCAATTGTCGCTCCAAAATTAGCTCATTTTCTACCAAGTTGTCCCATACAAAAAACCAATCTTCTAGATATAAAGGCTTTAGATTTAGCAGATCCTTATTTTTACAAACCTGGTCCAATAGATCTTATTATAGGAAGCGATTATTTACCCTTCATCAACCTAAGTGGTATAAAATCGAATATCGAGAACACCCTAGAGGCAAGGGAATCCCACTTTGGATGGTATTTGTCAGGTCCAGAACCCAGTCAAACGTATAATTCATTTTCCACCTTAGTCACATCAGAAAAAGAAACTGATTTACAGGAGCAAATGAAAAGATTTTGGGAATTAGAAGATGTAGAAAAGGAAAAGGTCGACTCAGGGCACGATGTATATTGTGAAAATTTTTATAAAGATACGGTTAACCGTCAACCAGAGGGAAGATACATGGTACGACTCCCTTTTAAGGAAAATTACCCCTCGGAAATTTTTTTGGGTTCATCGAAAAGCACAACACCTTCAGATGGAGAAGAAACTCGACAAAAATCCTGAGCTAAAGGCTCAATATCAACAAGTTCTTCAATAGTATATCGATTTGGGTCACATGGAAGAAGTAAATCAGCAGGAGCCTTCAACAACAAAACATTTTTTTTTTTTCTACCACATCACGCAGTTATTCGTCCAGAATGCAAATCCACAAAAGTACGTGTTGTATTCAATGCATCGAAGAAAACGTGTAGTGGATTTTCATTAAACGATGTTTTATATCAAGGACCAGCCCTTCAAGGAGACCTCATGCAAATTACTTTGTCACGGAGATATTATAAATATGTATTCACTGGTGACATTCAGAAAATGTATCGCCAAATTTTTGTTCACGAAGATGATAGACAGTATCAGAGAATTTTATTTCGAGTTAAACCAAATGAGTCAGTTAAAGTTTTTCAGTTGAAAACTGTTACCTTTGGAGTTAATAGCGCACCGTATTTAGCACTAAGAACACTTCTTGAATTAAGCGAAGATTGTAAAGAAACCCACCCATTAGCCTCTTCAATTCTTAAGGAGGAGATCTACGTAGATGACGTTTTATCAGGAGGATATAATCTGGAAGACGCTCAAGAAAAACAAGATCAACTTTCTAAAGCGTTGATTACTGCCGGTTTTCCCTTGAAGAAGATAACCAGCAACCACCATGCTCTTTTGAAAAATTTGGCCCGGGAAGATCTTCTAGAAGAAGATTTTTTGAAATTTGAGAACTCCAGCTCATTAAAGACCTTAGGTATACGTTGGAATGCCAAGAAAGATATATTTTACTACGTACCAGAAACAATAGGAGTTTCACCGTCCACTACTAAACGACAAATTTTATCGTTTATTTTTTTTAAGAATAGAGCTAAGAGAAGTAAGTCGTGCTTGTAAGACATACATACATAATTAGTCATTACAACCCTTCAGTCAGGATTATTGACCTAGTTTCTCACAACACTCATGTTGTGTGTGTTAATTTTATACATGAGTGGCGGGACCTACAGTTTAAAGTCGACTCCGAACGACAGATTTTTTGAGAAACTTTTCATGGCAAGTTTATTTACTCTCAGAGTTTTTGCCAGAAATCTGCTGAGAGGAAATCGCCGAAGAAATACTTTTTGTATTTTGTTTTCATGTCTGGCCTGGGGCTCGAACCCTGGCTTTACGTCTAATAAGCCAACACACTACCTACTAGACTACGGCGACTAAGCTTGTAAGATAAGCTAGAAAATAAATAAAAAAAGATATTAATAAAAAATAATTAAACAAACGGAGATTACTACACTAGGCTGGTTAGGACCCATTATTATTGTAGCTAAACTTATTATGCAGGAGCTATGGGAATGCAAATCGGATTGGGATGAAGATATAGCACCAAAGATATAGCACCAAAGACATGGAACGCGTTTTCAAATAATCTGCCACAAATTTCAACCATTAAAATAGCTAGATGGGTAAATTTCTCACCTCGATGCCAGGCTCAAATTCATGGGTTCTGTGATGCATCGGAAAAGGCATACTGTGGAGAAGTTTATTTGAGAGTCTCTACTCCTGAGGGAGAAATCTTTTGTAATTTATTAGTTGCGAAAACTAAAGTTGCGCCTTTAAAAAGGATAACCATTCCGAAACTTGAGCTCTGTGGAGCATTACTATTGTATAATTTAACGAAGAGCATAATTAAACGATTAAAATTCCCCTATGAACTATTTCTATATACCGATTCTTCGATTGTCTTGGGCTGGCTGCAGAAACCTCCGCATACTTTGAAAACTTTCGTAGCCAATCGTGTTAGTCAGATCACCCAGCTTGATCATTGGAGATATGTAAAGACATATGAGAATCCCGCCGATCTTGGAACTCGAGGATGCACTCCGCAGGAACTTTCGGAAAGTAAATTATGGTGGCACGGTCCTCCATGGCTAAGTCAATCCCCTGACTGTTGGCCCAAACCTCGTATTTTTGATCCAACTGATTTAGAATCCCGATATATATCAAATTTTCATTTACAAACCCAACAGGAAGATATTTTGAGCGAATTTTCATCATTTCCCAAAGCCCTAAGAATTCTCAGTTATCGCTTTCGCTTCATCAATCGTCTTCTGAAACGTCCATATGAGACCCAGAAACACATCACCTTCGAGGAAATACAATTTGTGAAAAATTTTGTAATTTTAAATGCCCAACAAACTCATTTTTATTTAGAGCATGAATGCCTTAGGAACAATCAACTCATAAATTGGAAGAGTCGTATACTTTCTCTCAATCCCTTTCTTGACCAGGATGGACTACTACTATAAACTATAAGTAATTAAATACAGCGAAATTGTATAATATTAAACTGAAAAGAAAAAGTGAAAAATAATTATTTCCGAAGCAAAAGATGAGTAAGTTCGACGAGCGAAGAAATCTGCAAGAACCTGTTGGCGAAAAACAGATGACAGAGGTAATAAAGGCACAAGAAGAGGCTATAAATCAGCTAAAGGCCCAATTAGCACATCAACAGAAAAGCGTTGAACAAGGTTTTTGGCTCGAACCTCGAGACGTCCTCACACAATGCAGACAATTAAGGTGTCTGGACAAGGACCACGACGTTAATGCGTTTATATCATCAATGGAAGCTATTATAACCCTATGTCCGCTGAATAATAGACAGCTAGAAAATCTAGCAATGTCGATAATAGTAAATGAAAAAATTAATGGTGCAGTTGGAAGTTACGTTAGAGAATTGGGAACCAACGCAACTTGGAACCAAATAAAATCGAAATTGAAGGAGTACTACAGACCAACATATGGCGACGTCTTCAATAGATGCAGAGAAATAAAAGTAAGCAATTTAAGAGAACTATTCAATTATTTTGAAAAAGCAAAATATGATATAAACCAATATATATTTATTCGATGACAATAAGCCTGGTATTTATAAACCAGACGAAGTTGATAGGGATTTGGTAAATATTCTAATAGAAAAAATTGACATGCCAATGAGGACCCATTTAGACCAGAATTGTACACTCAATACTACAATTACAAAATACTCACAAATTAAGGCGCTAGATGAACCTAGGGCTATTCACATTAAATACAAGAAAAATACTAATACAATAAAAACTTAAACATTTACAATACTAATTATAAAATTAACACACCAAAAATAAACAATATAATATATACAAACAAAGACCCCCTAGTTTTAACACATCAAATCAAAATAACCCTCCTAACCCTTCTAGCTCAAATCCATCTAGGATTATTCGTATGAGCGTAGATACTCGAAATTCTAAATTTTAGTCAGAACCCATGGAGATCGGAACTCTACACGAAACCCAGACGAATGTAGAAAAAGAAATAAATTTTTTAATATCGCCTCAATATCTTCATTGCCAATAGTAACCATTTCCATAGGGAAACAAAAAATAAAGTGTCTTTTCGACACCGGCTCTACTACAAGCATTCTAACAGAAGAAGTCTTGATAGAGCATTGCCCTAGAATTAGGCTTAAGAATCCTTTATATTTTAAAACTTTAAACGGTACAAATAAAATTGAATATATTGTAACTACACCATTCCCAAAGGAATTTGGTTATCCTGGCACACTTCAATGGAAAATTATCAATTTTTCAAACGAAAGCTTTTCGGGCGTAATAGGACAAAATTTTTTGAGAGTCTTGAAAGCTAAAATTAACTATGATGAAAATTACATTGAAATACTTAAAAATAAATTGTATTTCGAGGAATATGACTATGACAAATATTTCCAAAACATTTGTAATTTAGAACATACAGGAAACAACAAAATAATGAATAGTATTGATTTATCCCATACAAATCACGAAGAACGTCAGGCAATTTTAAAATTGCTTACTGAATTTGAACATTTGTTCTTCAAAGAATGGGATGTTTTATCATGCACAAATGAAGTTTGTCACGAAATAATAACTACAAATGAGAAGCCGTTGTATTCCAAAATATATAGGTACCCTCAAATACATGAGGAAGAAATAAAACGTCAAATTAAAGATATGATAGAACAAAAATTTATACGTGAAAGCAATTCACCTTATAATAGTCCATTGTGGATCGTCGAAAAGAAATTGATAATTCTGGGAACAAAAAGTTCAGAATTGTTATAGATTATAGAAAACTTAAACTTCACGATTGACGATAAATATCATATTCCTAATTTAAATTCACTATTAGATAAACTTGGAAAAGCAAAGTATTTCACAACTTTGGATTTGGCCAAAGGTTTCCATCAAATACCGGTTAGGGAAGAAGATAGAGCAAAAACTGCTCTTTCAACGCCCTTTAGGAATTACGAATTTATCCGCATGCCATTTGGCTTGAAGAACGCCCCATCAACCTTCCAAAGGTTAATGAATAAGATTCTCAGTGATTACATAAATAAAATTTGCGTCGTCTATATGGACGATATATTGGTTTTTGGCACATCCTTACAAGAACACTTAACAAACCTTAAATTAATACTCTAAGCACTTAACAAAGCGAAACTTAAAATACAAGTGGATAAATGCGATTTCCTAAAAAAAGAAGCACAATTTTTGGGGCATATCCTAACAAATGAAGGGGTAAAACCAAGTCCCTTGAAAATCCAAATAATTCAAAATCTTAAAATACCAAATACCACAAATAAGATAAAATCCTTCCCAGGAATGACTGGATTTTATAGAAAATTTATAAAGGACTATGCAAAAATTGCATATCCAATGACGCGATTTTTAAAAAAGGATCAATCAATTAACACAAATGATCCAAGTTTTATTACTTCTTTTGAAAAACTTAAGTATCTTGTAACAAACTCACCGATATTGCGATATCCTAATTTTACGAAGAAATTTAAATTCACAACAGATGCCAGCAACTTTGCTATAGGTACTGTTCTATCTCAAGATGGACACCCTGTTGCATATGCATCTAGAACCTTAAATAAACATGAAGTAAAATATGCTACTATAGAAAAGGAGTTACTCGCCATTGTATGGGCAGTAACATACTTTCGGCTAGAGTCCGACCGAACGTTCGGGTACGGTGTACGGTAAAAAGTGACGTTCGGCTAAAATTCGACGTTCGTTCAAAATTTTGCCGAACACCGAACTTTTTATTTAATTTATTTCAAATCACCAAAAAATAGAACTATGATTAATGTGATTACAAATACGAAAAAAAACAAATACATATATATGAATATTGGAACTCCTGTTCATTTGCAAACCTTAAGGCTGCAGCCAGGAAATATCTATCAGCACCGCCAACGAGCGTTTCTAGTGAGCAACTATTTACTGCTGCTGGCCAAATTTATTCAGATAGACGAAGTAACCTTAAAGGCATTAATGCAGAAAAGTTACTATTTTGCCATTATAATATAAAAACAATGAATTTTGAGTACTAGAAAATCCAAAAGTACGTATCATCAAAAAAATCAAAATCGAGTTTTTGATTGATTATGATTCGTAAGGTTATCTAACATATCTCTACCAATTTTTAGATTTTTGGGACTAAAAATAACGTTTTTATATCAATAATTGAAAATGGCGTACCATATGAAGTACTTTTAATTTTATAACGTTTTTTGCTTCTCCTGTAAAATTCGAAAAAGTGCTGTTACGTACTTTTGGATTTTCGACGAAGATTAAGTGGGTTTTAGACTTTTTCCTAAGTGAACTATAAAACCCGATCTTTATATTTTTCTCAAAAAAAATCATAAAGCATTTCTTTTCTAAATAACTAAAAAGTAAAAATTGTTTCTTTATTTTTTAATACTACTTTTTAAAAGTACATATCGATGGCTTAATATAGAAAGGTCGTATCTTCAATTTTCAGTACTTTACAAGAGAAGGAAAAAATTTAATAAAATCTAAAACAAAAATGTTATAAAAAAAAGTTTAAATGCAGTTTTTATTAAAAATACATGAGGAATTCATTTAAATCAGTAACGGAGTATATACTATAGTTGAACTCTTCACTCGGTACAAAGAGTCAAAAATATTTATTCAAATTTATGTGAGGCTTTTATGGGCTTTTTCTTTTAATTACAGTAAGTCGACTATTCGTCAACATAGGAAGCTGAAATATTCAGAGGATGTGTATGGGGGTATTGTCTACCAGAATATGTAAAAACCCCGATTTTGAAAAAAATGAGATACGACCTTTCTATATTAAGCCATCGATATATTTTTCTTAAATGTTATGAATTCGTTATTTTTTGTTTTTATCTATAAATTCCAAAAATGTATTTCTGATTTAATATTTAATAACAAAAAGGTCGGGTTCGTCGAACTTTGAAACCCGAACTAAGTACGAGTTCGGCCGAACTTTAAAATTGGCCGAAGTTCGGGTTCGGTACCGAACGAAATTTTGAGTTCGGTCGGACTCTACTTTCGGGCGGGCATACGTTTACGGTAGGGAATTTGATTTAGAAAGTGACCATCAGCCGCTGAAGTGGTTGATGACAAAATATTCCGGAAAGGATATAAGTCCGACACTTCAAAGATGGCTGGTGAGTTTGGGAGAATATAATTTCTCAATTGAATATACATATAAAAGGGAAGACCAATAATATTGCAGATTTTCTTAGTAGAATAAGAAACGACGAGATTAATCCTCAAATAGAACCAGTCCACGTCAATGAAGACAACAATAGCATGACAGTTGAAATAGACAGTTCATTCGCAACAGCAGAATTCAAATTTTGAAATTCCAACATTGGATACTGTCGTAAATAGATTTAAAACTCAAATAGTTATTGTACAAAGAAAACAAAATATAGTTGAAAATATTTTCAGGTTTAAGCGTATCTACATAGACAAAAACGATATTGATAAAAATCAAGTCTTGAATATTATTAGAAGTAGGAAAAGGGAGAGTGGGGATATACTCTTATCTGAATGATCATGAATGTTATAAGGTTCAGAAAAAGATCGAAGAAGAGTTCTCGTCAAATAATAAAGTGAAATTTGTGAGGTGTTCTAGAATGGTAGAAGATATAGCATATGGCGAAGAGCTTAGAAAAAAAATTGCTCTCTTCCATAAAAACGAAAGTGGCCATTGCGGTATTACAGCAACTTTAAAAAATTAAAAAGCAAAGTGTAAAATCCCCAACTTATGGAGGAAATAACAAAAGTCATCAACAATTGCGACATATGTTCGGGTGGAAAATATGATAGAAATCCTATTAAAAATAAATTTCATATTACTGAAACTCCACAAACTACTAACGAAATAATTCATGTCGATACCTACATATGTATGTCAATAGTAAACATTCTTTTATGGTTTTCATTGACAAATTTTCAAAGCACGCTACTTGCTTACCGCTAACAGATAGAAACAGTATTGCACTAGTAGCGCAAATTCAACAATTTCTGGCAATCAAAGGTAAAGTGAGAAAGATGGTGTTCGATAATGAATTTAATAATGAGAACGTTAGAAAGTTTCTAAACCAGGAAGGTATAGAATATCACATTACTAAACCAAACAGTCACACTGTTAATAGTGATATAGAACGATTAAATAATACAATTACAGAAAAAATTCGAACTTTGAATCTTGATAATTATTTACCGATTTCTCAGCAAATATATAAAGCATTTATGTTATATAATGACACATATCATAGTACAATCAAATGCACACCTCTAGAAGTACAAAACCAAAAAATAAATTACATTAATACACGGAAGGCTTTGCAAAATTAAAGAGTTTAATATACGTAAGGTAATCAGAAAAAAAAAATTATGTAAAAACCAGAGAAGTAGGATTTATAAAAAATTATAAAAATTTGCCACCACAAGCAACATTAAAAGACCAAACAAATTTAATAATACTTAAGTACCCTAGTAATAACAATTAACCTAAAATTGCAGATATTGTTGTGGACAATATTAATATTAATGAAATTGGCACCAACTAAAGCTAATATAATGATTTACCCCATAGGAGAAACAAACGGCTATGTGGAAATTCTTAACGGTAAATGTACCATTCCAATGGAGTCCGATTTAATTTTACATCAGATAAATATAGACGAAATAACAGACGTGTTGTCTTCAATGAGAAGTAATATAGAGGCTTTTGATGAAAACGAGAAAATATATGTGAATAACGAAATAAATGCCCTGTTAAGCAAATTAAAAACAATAACTCCAGCTAGTAGAAAAAAACGCGGACTAATAAATTTGGTGGGTCATGCATACAAGTATCTTTTTGGAACAATGGACAGTGCAGATGAAGAAGACATTACTAATCATTTTAATACAGTTGTCGGTACCTGTAGCTCGTCGTGTGCGCATTCTATATTAGTGGGTTGTTAATTTAGGTATGCGGCTTAAGTTGTTCCCTGCAAGCATGGTATTTTTGTTTTCGAGTGGGGCTGTGCCAACCTTGACGAAACACCTTACTATACCATTATTTTATCACATTATCCGTAGTGTGGTTTTTGAATACTGTATTGTTTTTTTTTTTTTTTTAAATCGGTTCATATGGCTTTTAGTGACCGTCCTATCAGTCTATAAATTGTTTTTGTCTAATTAGTTTTACGGCATAATTTTTGTGCTTGTGTGTTTTTGTTATTAAAAGAAAATAGAAAAAAGGAAACATTTTGATGTAAGAAAATATGGATTCGCTGAATACTGATCGTGAAATCATATTCTGATCAACTATGATGGTTGCTGTTTTTGGATTTTTGACTTGGTTACGGAATTAAATGTAGGTTTTAATATTCAATAGAAATTATGTTTTTGTTTTGTAAATTGACTTTGGTTCTTAGAAATATTTAATTTAATAATTTTATAGATTTGGGTGTAATATATATCCTACCGTTAAGGTTAAGAATCCTAAGGGTAGGTTGGAGTCCAAGCTTTCGTCTGAGAGATCGCTAACTTCTGCGCTTGATGGAGGAGGATGTCACCAAGATGATCAATACTTGCTCTCGAGATGACGTTAGCGTTAAGAGGCTTAAACTGTGGTCGCCGAAAAAGGACACTGTGGTCGTCGTGGAGGCGTCACCAACGCTCAAGCGGGAGTTGCCTTCAAGTCGGTATTAGGTGGATCAATCGTATTAAAGGCGATGGTGGTTTTGCAGTAGGTATTATGAAGTACATCACCAACAGTCTATTAAGAGTAGTCTTTGACGAAAAAGGTGGAGCGATTGATTATAGAGCATGACAGGCAGTAAGACGCTTTGCTGAGAACGATCGTGGCGGAGAACGAACGTCTCCATGGTAGACTCAATATTTACGATGCCATCTATCGCACCTACTGTTATGCTTATGACTGCCGAGGTAGTTGTTAACCATAGTAAATTAACCATACTGAATTAATTAATTATTGCTCTATTTAATTTTTATTCCACCCATATCTGTAATAATCGATACAAAAAAGTAAAAAAATATAATAAATACATAACAATAACATTAACACTTACCAGGATATCAACTAGCGCAGTCAAACGTGTCGCTTTTCATGTGATTTCACACAAATTAAAGCTTTTTCGTATTTTACATCACCATATATTTTTAATCTATCCCCTTTGAGTTAAATTAAATTTTTTTCAATTTCGCAATTGTTCTTAGGATATAAATCTATCAGGCATTCTTTACGATATAGTCACATGATAAGTCTTTTGAATTCGGAATTAAATAATGTTCGAAAATTAGTTTGCAGCCTAGGAAGTTGTTCACGATAGTATGTATATTAACCATACTGAATTAATTAATTATTGTTCTATTTAATTTTTATTCCATTGATATCTGTAATAAAGAAATAAATATGTACTAAAAATTGGAAAATATTTCAATCATATATTACACCTTCTGTTATCAAAGATATTTTCAGTGAATAAGTTAGATAAGTAAATAAAATTAGCTAAAAATATCGTTTAAAATGCAGGATCAACTCGACTACGATACCGTTCACATTTTCAATTATATTATGTTTTTGGTTTGTAAATTGACTTTGGTTCTTAGAAATATTTAATTTGGTAATTTTTTTGATTTGGGTGTAATATATATCGTACCGTTAAGGTTAAGAATCCTAAGGGTAGGTTGGACTCCAAGTTTTCGGATGAGATATCACCAACTTCTGCGCTTGATGGAGGGGGATGTCACCAAGATGCTGATATGATCAATATTTGCTCTCGAAATGACATTAACGATAAGAGGTTTAAACCGTGGTCGCCGAAAAAGGATACTGAGGTCATCGTGGAAACGTCACCAGCTCTCAAGCAGGAGTTGCATTCGAGCCGGTATTAGGTGGAGCAGCAGGTATTATGAAGTCCATCACCAACAGTCTATTAGGAGTAGTATTTGACGATAAAGGTGGCGCGATTGATTGCAGAGCATGATAGTCAGTAAGATGCTTTGCTGATAACGGTCGTGGCGGAGAACGAACGTCTCCATGGTAAAAAAATATAATACATACATAACAATAACATTAACACTTACCAGGACATCAACTAGCGCAGTCAAACGTGTCGCTTTTCATGTTATTTCACACAAATTAAAGCTTTTTCGTATTTTACATCATCATATATTTTCAATCTAACCCCTTTGGGTTAAATTAAATTATTTTCAATTTCGCAATAGTTCATAGTATATACATAAATCTATCAGGCATTCTGTACGATATAGTCACATGATCGACTTTTGAATTCGGAATTAAATATTGTTCAAAAATTAGATTGCAGCCGAGGATGTTGTTAACCATAGTAAATTGACCATATTGAATTAAAAAAATTATTGCTCTATTTAATTTTTATTCCATTGACATCTGTAATAAAGAAATAAATACTAAAACAAAATTGGAAAATATTTGAATTATAAGGTGTGCTTCAAAATGATAAGGTTACGTCAATATTTGCTCAATTCATCCGAACTATAGAATGTTATGTATGGTCAATTTATTCAAAAAAATCTAGGTTTAAATACATTAGTGAATAAGAAACCGATTTTGCTTTTAGAGATGTACCGCTATATTATGTTTATTTAAATTTACGTAAATAGATGCAAAATGCAATGCGTCAAAATGATAAGGTGAGTGATTAATAAGCAATTAATCTAAGCAGAACGTATCACAATTGTTATTTTTATTTTTCGTAATAATTTATAATTTAAATAAAATCTGGGCGGTATGGGTCGCGGGAAACTTTCGTCAGCTTATGAACAAGGACTAATTGTGGCATTTCATGAGCAGGGATGGAGTATGCGTGAAATGGCGAAAATTTTTCTGAAAAACAGAGAAAACTATGGAAAATTAAAAGGCTTTAAATTGCTATTAGCGAGATTTAACGATGAAGATCTTGTTTCTTTCCAAACGGAATTTCGGCGGCGGCAGTTTAATGGTTTGAGCTGGCTTTAGCTCACATGGTATCTTGAAACTCTACTTTCTTTCCACTCGAACGAATAGTTTAGAGTACCAGGGCATTCTTTCTGAATGTTTTCTGGCTTATTTGGCCCAAAATGCTGACACAGCTCCCACCTTTCAGCAAGATAACGCAGCAATTCATGTCAGCAAGTCGACCAGACAGTGGTTTGAGGAACACAATATCAAAGTACTTGATTGGCCATCACGTTGCCCCGATTTAAACCCCTTGGAAAATTTTTGGGGACTGCTTGTGCGTAAATTTTACGCAGACAACAAACAGTATCAGGCAAAAGATGAACTGAAAGTGGCAATATGCAACAGCTGGCGCGAAATCCGTTCCAATGTTCTGGAAAGTTTTTTATTTTATTTTATTTGCCTATGAAAATATTCCTTGCAGGCAATTAAGTAATATTACAAGATATTAATTCTAAAAAACTATGAATACTTAATTACATTACTTTTTATAACATTATTCGATAAAGAAAAATCAATATACAATTTATTAAATTCGTTACACATTCTCCTTATTGGATCAGCACCAGCGTAGTTGAATCTAAAAAATTGTATTGATAATGGGGAAAAATGACGTGACGGACGTTGAGGAACATTAAACGTGATATTATGGATTAAAAAACTGGAGCCAATATCACCAGTATTTACATTGAATATGAACGAGATATTGAACATAGTTCTGCGACTTTTTAGTGTCAGAAGTTTGATTAATGCTAGTCTGACAGAATAAGAAGGTAAACTTGTGGGATTAAAATTCAGTCCTCGGAGACAAAACATCAGAAATTACTTTTGTACAGATTCGATGACGTCAAAATATTTTTTATATAGAGGATCCCATATTACGGATCCATACTCCAGTATAGGCCTTACAAGAGATGTGTAGAGCGATTTAGTAACATAAGGATCGTTAAATTCTTTTGCTCACCGTTTCAAGCATAGCTTGCTGGAATCGGATTCTTTCTTACAAATCTCATGTATTTACATTTTTTGAGATTAAGCTGCATTAGATTTAAATTACACCATAAATGAAACGAATTTAGGTCATTTTGAAGAAGTTTTTGATCGGAAATTTGGCGATAACTTAGGAAAATTTTTACGTCATCAGCGTACATTAGGATGTTGGAATAGTGAATCATATCAGGTAAGTCGTTAATAAACAATGAAAACAGAAGCGGTTCAAGATGGCTACCCTGAGGTACACCAGAAAGGACATTAATACTTCTGAAGTAGCAGTTTTTAAAAAGTACGATTTGTTTTCTTTTAATTAAATATGAGTAAATCCATTTTAAACTAAGATTAGTAAATCCCATTAAATAAAGTTTCTTCTTTAAAAGTACATGATTGACTTTATCAAAATCATCAGTAATCATTTTTTCAAATAGTTTTGGAATTATGCTCAGATTTGCAATACCACGATAACTTGTAACATCGGATTTATTTCCTGATTTGAACAAAGGAACAATGAATGAATCCTTCCTTGGAACAGCTATGGCTTCGGCGCAATTAATTAAAATGCTACTAGGAATGTTATCAGTTATCAAAGTTATAGGAGAACTTTAGTTTTCTTAATTTCATAGAAATAGCAGGAACGTTGATTAAAGATATTGACACAGTGGCATTTCTATTTATTTTAAAGGGATACTCAATGGAATCTTTATAAGTTGCATCCAAATAAGTTGTGGAAAACAAATTGGCAAATAAATTGCTTTGAATGCTGTCATAGCTAGATTCAATCTGCTGAAATCACATGGAAGATGAAAAACCAATTACTTTTTTCTTTGAATTAACAAATTTAAAAAAGGATTTCGGATTACGCTTAAAGTGGGACTTCATTGTATTTACATATTTATCGTAACATGATTTATTAAGTATTGTGTATTCCGCGCGGGTAATAGAATATCTCATATAATCAATATAACAACCAGATTGTTTAAACTTTTTATAGTATTTATTCTTCTTATTTTTCACACGAGCCAGTTGTTTATTATTCCATGGAGGACCGGATAATTATCTAGATATTTGCTTTGGAACACATAAATTCAAAAATGTATTAACCTTAGAGTAAAAGGTATTAGACATATCATCAACATTAGTATAGCATGAAAATAAGGAGTACCTATTCGTATTGATTAGGAGTTGATTTAACATATTATACATAGTTGGTGTGCTTAAATGAAAAAACTTTCTCATTTTTACTACACGAAGGCATCGATAAATTAAATGGAATGGATGTTTTTAATACGAGCGTTGGGTGATAACAATCCTCAGAACTGGTAATAGGGAATGAGCGTTTAATAAAGCTATTAGTCACTTCATTTACGAATATTAAATCCAATATTTTGAAATTAATGTTTGGAATGCCATTAATTTGGAATAGACCTAAATCATACAATATATTAAAAAATTCGTCGAAATTTGAATTCAGCTTCATTTGAATGAAATAACCATCATCTGGTATTTCCATTGAATTGAAGGTAGATTAAAATCTCCAAGGACAAAAATAAAATCACCGTTTTTTGAAGAATGAGCGACAGAACTAATAGCTTTTGCCTTTTTTATGTATACAGCTTGTGGAGAAGATGGCGGAATATATGAACAGGTAATAAAAATACGATGACCTTTCATTTTTATTGAAACAGCTATAAATTCTATATCATGAGGTGTATCAATTACTACAAGCTCAGAATTTCTCCGTAAATACTAATAGTTGTTGATCGATGTTAAAACTATTCGTGTATAATGTTGTTAGTTTTGTTCTCAAGCCACGAACATTTTCATAAGCGATGGACATGAACTCATCAGTTAGTTTTTTGGAACAAAAGATTCACGCTGTGGAAGTACGGCAATACTTTGGGGTCTAGCTCTGTAGATATATTCCCGCACTAGAGTATTTGTTGGCCAGAAATTCGGATTAAGTAGAGTTTCAAAAATATCCGTAGAAATGGTAATTTTAAATGATGAGATAGATCTAGGTTGAGAAAAATTAAATTTCTGTATTGATATATCCGCATCATTACCAATAGTATTTCTTATGTAGAAATCAACAGATTCCGATGTTGTATCGCGATGTAAGCGAGAAATGAAAATTGTCTTTTTTGGAGAAACTGCTCCGAGAGGAATATACCTGGATTCACTATTTATGGATCCAGGAGGATTAATCGTATTTGGAATATTTATAGATTGTGGAGGATTTCTTCCATTAGGATATAAATTATTACTATTTAATTCAGTAATATTGGAGGAAGGAACATTGCATCGGATTCACGATATAAATTACTATTTATTTCAGTAATATTGGATGATCGAACATTACAATCGGATGTAGAGTTACATGGAGGCGCAAAAACATTTGCTTGGTCGTCACGTGTATCTTTATTCATATTTCTTGCCGACTTACGACGTTTTGGAGAATACTGTGGAGGAGATTTTAAATTATCCAAAGATTTAAAATCATCAAACAATTTTCCATATGTCGCAATGCGGTAATTTAATTTAATTGCCTCTTCTTGAAGTTCGGTGAATTTGTTTTTAGTCTCTTGGAAAAAACGGTAATAATTTAATCCGAATTTTCTACAGTTTTCGCACCTCCAATATTTACCTTTATTTTTAGATACGGCTTCAGCAACGAGCCCTTAAAGACCACTACATTTAAAGTGACAACATTCATGACAGCCAACAAACGATCATTCTTTCATCTTCACTTTTTCTGTTCTGATTTTATTTATTGTTTGTGTATTTGATTTAGTTTTGTTCTTTATTTATATTTCATTTTATTATTCAATTTGCATATGTTTCGGATTGTTTTGCTTTAAATTTTCTATTTGTTTTCTTGTTTACTTTATGTTCATTTATTTGTATCAGCTCACTGTGTTGTGTTATTGTATTTGGTATTGTTTATGTACTAATATATGCTATTGTTTATAATTGAAATTTATTGTTATTGTTTTGATATACATATGTACATATATGCACTTGTTATTTACAATGTTCGTATTGTTGTTGTTTGTTTATTAAATTTTCAGTGTTTATCGGTGTTATTATTCAATATTGTTTAATTATTATTTTAATTTGATAAATTAATTACATATATTTAAATTTTTTAAAGTGAATTTATGATTATCTAATTAAATTTGTTCAATCTGTTGTTTAGTAAGTTCGATTGCATCCCGTATTTTTAAGACAATAGGATAATTACTTAGTTTAAATAAAAATTTTGGTTAAATGAATCACTGACCTTATCATTTTGACGCATTGTATTTTGCACTTATTTACGTAAATTTAAATTAACAGAATATAACGATACACCTATAAGAGCAAAATCGGCTTCTTATTCACTTATTTGGACGTAGAATTTTTTGAACAAATTGATCATATATAACATTCATTAGTTTGGACCTTACCATTTTGAAGCACACCTTATATTACATATTTTGTTATCAAAGATATTTTCAGTGAATAAGTTAAATAAGTAAACAAACTTAGCTAAAAATATCGTTTAAAATGCAGGATCAACTCGACTACGATACCGTCCCTAAAGCTGGATTCACCCATTGTTTCGGAACAAACAACAAAATGCTTGTTCCGAAACAATGGGTAAATCCAGCTTAAGTCCACAAGTTCAATTATATTACGATATCGATTACTTATATTCAAATCCAAATTTAAAATCGTGCAATTTTTAAACATTACAAATGGCTAGGTTAGGTTAGGTTAGAGGACGTGAGCTTCATCTGAAAAGATGATTTTTTTGCCAAAATCGGCATCTTCTGTAAGTCGATCGCAGGCCAACTTAGCGAAGCGAAAACGCATAATCATTTATTTCCATTATTAACCGGAAGGATTGTACTTTCAAATAAAAAAAGAAATTTGAGAAAATATTCATTAGTTTTTTTTTTAAGTATTTGACACATTTTGTGATAAACAATCCAGATCCATCAAAAATTCTGAAAATTTATGAACTACAAGTTTATTTGATGGGATGACATATATAAAAAATATAACACGACTGTTGTACTATTTATATAATAACTACAGTAATTTTTATACAATTTTATCAAATGATGGTTCAATCTCTTCAAAAGAGAACAGACTTTAAGAATATTGTCACTTATCCTATATTTTTTTATTAAAGTTTGCTAATAATAGATATATGTATATCGTTTTAAAGGTCCATCTCTCCCCTTTCCAACAAGATTTAAATTTTGAAAATCGGGTCAGAAATGTTTGAGTAATTCAGAAATTTGTGCGTAAAGTCAAAAAAACAGTTTTTGTCAAATAAAACAAGTTTGGAGGGTTCGAGAAATATAAAAAAGGTATTTTTGGGTTCTACTCAACTAACTGAACAACGTGGACTATGTAGTTACTCGGGTGTATTTTCACTGTCGCACCGTGTTATCGAGGTTGCAAAGTATATTTGGAACTCAAAAATAAAGCGACGGTCAAAAGACCTATGTATATATGGTCAGTATTGTGAATCAAACTTCCCAAGTTTACCTCAGCCCACCATTCCCCAGTGCCAAAGACTTCTGCGTGACGCTTTGCAGAAGGACAAAGAGTCGAACCTGCAAAAATATTTGCAAAATTTGGACGCAACGAAAGACTCGGACCACAGTTTATGGAAGGCAGTAAGGAAAATGCGGCGACCTACTTTGCATGAATCCCCTTTACGACTACAGCACTGTGATTGGACAAAAAGCGCAGAACAGAAAGTGGAGGCTTTTGCCATCTACTTAGAGGATGTTTTTACACCAAACAATTCTGTTTCTAGTATTGCCCCAGTTACAATCGACGATATGGTTGGTAGGCCTATCAAGTTCCAGCTGTCTGCAGTGATTGCCGTCATCCAGAGTCTAAAGCCGAACAAATCATACACACACATACATACATAATTGGCCATTACAAACCTTCAGTCAGGATTACGGCCTAGCTTCTGACACCACTCATGTTGTGTGCGTTAATTTTATACGTGAGTGGCGGGACCTACAGTTAAACGTCGACTCCGAACGACAGATTTTTGAGAAATTTTTTCATGGCAGGTTTATTTACTCTCAG
This sequence comes from Sarcophaga caerulescens, assembly GCA_927399465.1. NCBI lineage: Eukaryota > Metazoa > Arthropoda > Insecta > Diptera > Sarcophagidae > Sarcophaga > Sarcophaga caerulescens. Next base: position 68,230,152 of record OV656866.1, read on the forward strand.
AGTTTTTGCCAGATATCTGCTGAGAGGAAATCGTCGAAGAAATATTTTTTTTTCATATTTCGTTTTGATGCCTGACCTGGGATACGAACCCATGCTTTACGTCTAATAAGCCTACACACTACCTACTAGACTACGGCGACAAATCACCTGTGACAAATTAAGTTTGCTAGATCTTACCGGTGTAAAGAGATTATTCAACAGCGATACAAGACTCTTCTGTAACAGCGACAATTTTTTATACACACCACTAGTCTTTGGAATTCCGAAATAAATTACATTCAAAATTTATGAAGTGCAAATGCGTTCAAAAAGGAGTTATTTAAATTATTTTCTTAATAAAAATTTTATGTGAGAGCCTTTTTTTTAACAATTGTCACCCTGTGAAAATACAACTCTGCATAGTTGTTAAGAAGAAGCATCCTACATTTTTATTTTCTTATTCTTTTTAATATTTTCTTTAAACGTATTCGTACGGAAAATGAATTAATAAAACTATCTTATTTTGTTTAAAATTAATATATCGTTGAATGATTGTTTTTTATTCCCAATCTTTAATGTCCACGTTAGTGATATTATTTCAGAAGTGGGATAGTGGATCCAATAAGTCTAAATACGAACGCTAATTGGAAATCTAATTAGACAACGAACTTAAACGAAACGCACGAACATGGAAAACTTACATGGTATGACGGTTAAAGCCCCAGTTATGCATCCGTAACGGAACGTAACCGCAACAGTAAGAAACAGCTGATCGTTTTTGTTATGTATAAAGCAATACGAATGATTATAGAAATGTAATGTAATGTAACCGGAACGTAAGAATCTGTAAAATTGGAATTTTCTTGCATTTTTACGTGACATCTGTTTAGCAGTGTTAACAACATGTCAATATTAAAAACCACCAAAACTGAAATTATAAACAGAATTTAAATTTTCTACTTATGTTGTCTGTATGTGGTATTCACTTTAAATAAAACTTTACATATTTTAAAAACCCAAATTATAATTTATTTCATTATTAACTTTAATAATTTAAAATAAAAATAAACACTATTTTACTATTACATTATGTAGGTGGTGTTTATTTTTATTTTAAATTAGAAAAATATAATCGATTTTTAACTAATTAAACTAATTATTTAATTTGCATTTCACTTTTACTAGAGAAGATAAAAATGTTTTAACATTCGTAGAAATTTGGTTTCCGAAATACCTGACCTGTTTCTGTAGGATAAACAATTTCACTTGCTCTTCTATTTATATCCAAAATATAAACAAAATCACTAAATTTTGTGTTTGTGTTTTCCTCAACAAATAAACACAAACTAAATTGAGTGTGTTTGTATGAAAGTGAAATTGTTTGGCTTACAGAAACAGTACATAAAACTTTTAATAAGTACCTTTAAATATATAAAAAATCGTTAAATTGAACCTAAAAAGTCTGTAGTGATAACACTGGTTAATAGATGAATTAAAGCAAAACAAAAGGCGCCATATTGAAAGTGATAAAAGAGTGAAAACAAAGTTTTTAAAATCTGAAATTAATATTAAATTTGTATAAAAAAGAATAATAAAATAAAAACTCAAACCCAAAAACTTGACTTCTATATCCATATCTGAATTTTTGTCTTTTAGTTTTTGCAATTTTTATTTCTTTATTTGTTTTTTGTTTTGTTTACATAAAAACATATGACACGTTTTTACGATCTATAATTGCACTTACATTTTTACGTTCCGTACACGTTACATTACGTTACTGTTGCATTCCGTTACGGTAGCATAACTAGGGCTTAAGAATCTACAAGCGAAGTGTAGAGAAATAGGTGTGTCGTGCTCAGGGAATAAGAAACAATTAATTGAACGACTGGAGGATATTGGTGAAATGCGTAATTTACCTACTATGACGGAGCGAGTTAAACAGTTGGAAAAGACATTAGCAGAGATGCGTGCAATGTCAATGCGGTTCCAACCGTCGCAAGCGTCATCGCCGATGCAGACATTCACTTCAATCGAAGGTTCTCCAGTGCGCAGTACAAACGTTGCTATTTCACACGGAAATAGCCCCCCTGTTGTTACGTCAGGCAACTCGTTTAGCGGTGTCGATATAATAGCTCCAGCCGCAAATGGATGTAATATAGACAAATTTCCAATGTTGCGAAGGCCAATGCAACACGTTATTTCAACAAGCTCCGCATGTCATCAGCCTGAAATATTGCCTCCATTAACACAACACGTCATTTCTAACTCCGCCAGACAGCTCCCGATTTCACAATATGTTACGGAAGGTGGTAATACATACCAGCCGCCAGTTTATGTTTCGTCCACAATACCACGTATTGATCAACAATATACTATTTCTGCAAGCAACATACAGATTCCACAACAAACTTCGTGCTACGTAACAGGTGCTCATGCTGCAGGCCCATCGTCAAACTGCGCACAAATGCACTACGGTAGTCAACGACAGTTCCCGACATTAACGTTCAACGCCTGTGAACAGCAACAACAACAATATTTACCGCCTAACAACTGTTTTATATCCAGCCCGTATAATGATGTAAGGGAGATGATAGCCATTCTACCGGAATTTAACCCATCAATAGAGGAATCAGTATATTCTTCTCAGTTCGTTAGACGTGTAAACGTATTAAAGGCAGCATACGGGTGGAATGACCACAATCTAATATTTGGCCCCGCAAAGTATTGGGGGATCTCGAATGAGTATGATTCGTGTAATCAGCTGCTTAAGAACATTATTAGTTATTGCAACTACAATGATGTCATGAACTCAACAGTACAAAGGCAAGCGAAATCATCGGCGTCAAATGAGAACAGTGTAAACAGTACAAAAGGTATTAAAAATTAAAAGAAACAACAATACTACTTCTTCATCGGGCAAGATAAAATGTTACAACTGTTCGCAACTAGGACACTTTTCCGTAAATTGTCCTGAGCCATCTAAGAAACCCAGATGTACCAACTGTAAACGTACTACACACACAGTAGATAAATGCCCTGAGAAATCAACGCAGAGAACATCCGTGAATCAAATTGACTCAACATCAGTACCGGCAGTTGAAAATGATATCGTGAAAGTGGTCAATGTCAACGGACACGAATCAAAGTCGTTTGTAGATCCTGGTAGTAACCGGTCGCTAATCCGTAGATCATATGCTCATACAGTCGGTAATGTTGATGATACGAATGTTTCTTTGTAAGGTTTTGGTGGTGGACAATACAAGTGTACAGGTAAAGTACATGCTGTCTTGGTGATTGATGACAATTCGTATGGTGTTGATTTACTGGTCGTCGAAGATGAATTTTTAAGTGAAAATATTTTATTGGGTAGAGACGTTCTATGTGGTAAAGGTAAACGATTAATTATCGAAGACGATGATTGTCGTTTGGAGAAGCTCGATAGTATACAAGCCTTAGAGGAGCTAGCGCCTTCCGAGCGAGACCAATTGAAGGAATTACTTCTGGGACATCGTGGTTGTTTTGCGGAAAATACTTCTGTCCTTGGAAAGTGTAATGTCGCTAGAATGGAGATTCGTCTTACCTCCGATAAACCCATCCAGGCGAAAGCGTATCAGGTTCCATTCGCAAAGCGCTCAATTTTGATCAATGATCTGCTTGAACACGAAATCATCCGTCCATCCGATTCGACTTACGCATCGCCTGTAGTTCTGGTCAACAAAAGCAATGGTGAACACCGTATGTGCGTTGACTACCGTGGGCTAAACGCTTTTACAGAGAAGACACCCTACCCAATGCCGATTATGGAGGAACAATTTGCTCAACTTGCCAACAACCAATATTTTACGACGTTAGATTTTTTCAATCTCACATTTAATAGAAAGAACAATCTCTCTTTTTAAAAAATTACGAAAATAAACCACAGCTTTTATTAAAAAAAAAATAACATAAACAGTAAGAATAACAACAACAATAATATCAAATACTTTATCTTGCAAGAGAGCAAAATAAAAGTGCTTTCGCTCTCCCACGTTATTTGTTATCTACAAAAAATTTATCTTTGCAAAAAATGAGAAAAAGATCAAATATTTTTCCCTTCCCTTGCCACTTGTCCCCCGCATCAGTAAGCTGTACAAAATTTGTGTTAAACCAAAATGTACTGAGTGGAACATCTTTATATTATATAGTCTTTGCTGAAAGCCTTTTTTGTTTCTTTTTTGGATTTGTTTATGTTTGGCTTTAGTTTATATGTAGTCAATAAAACCGTTTTAAAGCACATTATCAATATGTTTTCTATTAAAATTTTTTACATTCATAAACATCAACAATTTGTTAAACGTCAACACCCGCGGGTTTAATTAGTTGACGTTTTCCCGAGTGCACTGTAACTCACTTTTTTGCTCATATAAAAAATTTAGCTTCGTCGACTATATGTCTCTCCGGTCCCAAAGGTTTTCCGACCATAACGAGAACTGTTTTGGAATCCTTGATCCAACAGCTACTTAGTCCAAATTTTGCTCGGTTTATGGAAGGTATATTTGGTAAAAATAATTGATTTTGCAAAGTTATTATCTCCAATAAGCAAATGATTTTCATATTTTCCTTTTTTTTTTTTTTGTAAAATAAAAAGGTTCATCCTTTAACTTTTTCGCCAATTCAGTTCTATCTTCGTGATTACTTAAGATTTTCTATCTCCACTTTTCTAAATTTTTCAATTATGTTAACTTAACAGTCTCTTTTAACATAACATTCACTGTAAAAAAAGCAATATGTATGTATAAGGCTGCTTTCCTAAACGCCTGAATGCAAAGTCAAAGTTGTGTTAAAATCAAGCAGTACTACTTTGCAACACTGAAAAGCAAATTGCATTGTCATATTAAACTTTGCAACACTATTGACGTTTAGAAACATATGTTTGCTTTGCATTATTATAAAGAATTTGTGAAAATAAACAATGACAGCAAATAAAATTATTTTTGAAAGTTTTTTTTGATTTGTGCAGTGAAAATAGCTCCAGGAGCCAAATAATTAATACTAGACTTGTTTTAAAAAGAAAACGTTTTGTGCTTTTTCTACTTCAACAACATATTCCAAGGAAAATACCAAAAAACAAGAATTTTGTTTCTGTTATTGAAGAAATTTTATTAAAAATTTAATTTTTCAATTAAAATTATTTATTTACCTTTCTTTTTCCGCCATTGTTTATAAAAAGCATAACCAATTTAAATGATGCACTAGTTGCGTTTATTTGCTTTGTAGCTGAAAAATTTATGACTTTAGGAATACAATGCATTGTCAACATTTGCACAGTTGCGTTTAGGAATATGTGACATTGTCGCACTGCAAAGCACAGTGTAACCAGTGGCGACAATTATGACGTTTGAAAAACGCTAAAATCAGCAGTTTTAACCCCCCTCATAGAGGGAGAAAAAAAATTTTATAAGTTTTACGAAGCAAATGTGTTAGAAGCAACAGATATACAGAGTGAAAATTGGCGGATAAAGTAGAAAAATTAAATGTAAACAAGCATTTATTTTGTGTTAAAAAAGGGAAAATTTAGGATATTTTTTAATTTCTTCAATGAAAAGTTTCAAGATTCTTAAATATTTAATTATTAATCGAAATTTTTGTGGTTTTTGGTCCCAATGAATATAATTTCTTGTGCAAAAGGTAAGTAAGAAGTTAAATACATTAAGATGATATTTCTTATTAGATATATTGCATATAAAATTTTTTTCTTGTAGAGCTTTGTATATATTACCAGTATTTATTAAGTTCTTGAATGAAAAAGTTAAAATTCGGTAATTTTTTCATTATTAATCGAACTCTTAGCAATTTCCCTTCACATTTTTTCATTTCATTTCATTTTTAAATTCTTCTTTATTTATATTACTTATTTACATAAATATTTACATTTTCGAGATATTATCTAATGATATTACAGCGAATTAGATTTGTAATCACAGATATTGGTCGTATTTCTAATCATATATTATTTAAAGGAAAAATAGGAAAACCTTTATTTGAAAAAAAAAAAAAAAGAAAAACAAAGATTCAAATATAATTAGAAAAATATATATGTATATAACTGAATTACATAAAAATAATACACCCTATACATATCATTTTCTATTTGGTGATTTCTGTTTAAAAAGCTGCTTCAAGCCGACTCACTGCAATCTCTTATCAGTTGATAAGAAGAATTTTCCACATTCTCAAAGTATTTTTTATTAAGTGTTTTGATAAAGTCTTCAATTCTTTCATAACCGGTTTCACTGTGTAGAAGCTGTGTCGAGTATCTCCAATGTTTGTTGTTTATTATTTTAAGGCATTTGTTTTGAATTATCTGAAGTTTCTTCAGATGACTTTTTGCAGCTTTGTACCAAATGGGACATGCATATGTTAAAGTTGGACGTAAGACACTTTTGAATAACAAATTTTTGTTGCTTTGATTGAGTAATGACCGTTTATTTAGCATTGGCCACAGAGCTTTGAGCGTCTTAAGAGATTTTTTACATGTTTCGTCAATATGTTTTGAAAAATTGAGTTTCTTATCCAAATGCATGCCCAGATACTTTACTTCTTTTTGGATTGTTAGAGTCTCATTTTCAAAGTTTAGCTGACGGCTTGGTAATCGTTTGGGAGAGTTATTGTATGGAAATATAATGGCTTGCGTTTTGTTGGGGTTAATTTTAATTTTCCACTTATATAAATACTTTTTGCAGGCTGCCAATCCCTTTTCCATTTTCTTTTGTAAAGCTTTCGTGAGTTTGCTTGAAGTAATAAGGGCAGTATCGTCCGCGTAATATGCAGTTTTCAAGTATGAGGGAGAAGCAAAGTCCGACGTATAAATTGAATACAATAAAGGTGACAATATTGAACCCTGTGGTAAACCTGTTGTGACTAATTTTGGAGAGGAAAAAGTTTCATTAACTGCCACAACAAATGATCTGTCATCAAGAAAATCTGCAACAAGCCTGCACAGATATCTTGGTATATTAGTCTGGAGCAATTTGTATACAAGTCCATTATGCCAAACGGTATCAAATGCCTTTTCCACGTCCAAAATTATTAAACCAGTAGATTTTTTTATCCGCTTATTAGTTTTGATTATATTAACTATTCTATTAATTTGGTGTACTGCACTGTGTTGTTTCCTAAAACCAAATTGTTCCTTCACACTGAAAGAAGTTCCGTGTGCAAAATGTAAGTAAAAAGAAAAATATAACAAAATATATACTCATAACTTTTTGTTTCAAGAGTTTGTGAATATACCTCTAAATTGGTTAAATACTAAGTTAATTACAATCGATGAAAGGTGTCATAAAAAATACATTAATTCCGAATTACGTTTCCCTAATAAAACGGTTCATCTCCTTTCAAAATTATTCTAATATTCTACAAAAATATCATAAATTTTTACCAAAATAGAAAATAAAAACCCACCCTAAAAATTAATAAACATAAATAAACATTATGGCATATGATCTATATAACCAAGTGGTTCAAAAACTGAATTTTGTGATAATTTTCAAGATATTGTAGAAGAAATATGTGAGACGAATAATGATATTTTAATTGTTGGAGATTTCAATATTGACCGGAAGAACGACTTCTATGCAAGTAAATTGGAAAGTGTAATTTATGATAATGGACTAAAACATATAATGAATGAATATACAAGAATAACAGAAAACTCAATAACTTTAATAGACTATATAATAACAAATAATACATCGATTACGGCGAAAAATAATATAAATAATAAAAAATCTGATCATGAATCTATAGACATTTTTATTGAGAATAGTGATGCTAAAGAAAATCGTGTTAAGGAAAAGGACATTTTTATATATAATAAAAACAGCTTCAAAAATGAAATAGGTGCAATATTACATAATAGTGAAACAGATGATCTCAATTTGGATGTGTTTAATTTTGACCGATGCCTAGAAAGCGCAATAGAGAAATTCACATTTAAAAGGAAAATTAATGAAAGAAAATCTAAACTATGGTTCAATAATGAACTCAGATTATTAAAAAGAGAAAAAGTTTTTAAATATCAAAATGCAATCAATGAAAACACAAGTGAAGCTTGGAATAATTATAAAGCAATAAGAAATATATATAAAGTTAAAATTGAACGAGAAAAAATAGATACATTACCAATAAAACAAATAATGCATGTAACCAGAAGGAAATGTGGTGCAAGATTAAGGAACTAGTCTTAAGGAAACCAAAAAATGTGATAAAAACTGTGTTACATGAAAACATAGAATATAAGGAAAATACACAAATAGCCATTATTTTTAACAAGTATTTTGTAAATAGTATTAAGGAAATTAGATCTTCCATTGATGATGTGCAATATGAAAATCAAATATCTGTGATAAATTCTAAGTTTAAATTTCGTGCAATAAATTTAAAAGATCTAAAAAATGTTTTTAAAAGTATTAAGAAGAAACCTGACTACAAAAAAATATCAAGCAACATAATTCTTGACAATTGGGGTATACTGGGCAATATTTTATTAAGATGTATAAACAAATCATTAATGACTGGAGTATTTCCAAGTAATTGGAAAGAATCGATGATACTCCCAATCGAATATATCGAAATATATTATATATATTAATGACATTGAAAGAGTCTTGGAGAAATGTGAGATTGTGCTATATGCCGATGATACCGTGATTTTTACTGAAGCGGCGAATGAAGAATTATGTTATGAAAACTTAAATAAAGATATTGGTAATATAAATAAATGGCTAAAAATGAACAAACTAAAATTGAATGAAAACAAGACTAAATTAATGGAAATTAATATGAATACTGACATATTATTCAAGATAAATAATGTGATTATAGAAAAAGTAAATACAATTAAATATCTGGGTTTCCTAATAGATAAATGTTTAAATTTTAAGGAACACATTGAATACATTTGCAAAAAAATTGGTAAAAAAATTGGGTTTTTTAAGCGAGTAAGAAGTGTCAACATTAACGGCAATTAACATATATAACACCATGATAAAACCACACTTCGAATATGGTTCAACTATAATATTCAACTGCGGTTTACATCAATTGAATATATGTTAGACACATTGAAATGGTTGAATGTAAAGCAAAGATTGCAGTTAAATACAATAGTTTTTATTCAGAAGATGAAAATGGGATGTGCACCAGAATACCTGACCGAGCAATTAAGGTATGTAGGAGAAGTTCAACCCTACAACCTACGGAATGCCTCAAATTTTAGACCATCAAGAGCAGACACAAATGCAATGCAGAAATCTCTATTCAGTAAGGGTTTGAGCCTATACAACATGATGCCGACTGACGTGAAAAATGAAACGAATATGAGCAAGGCATATCCAATAGGTAGTAGCATCTGTACAACAAGTACAACAATGCAAAAACAACAGGCGTTTTGTTTTTGTTAAAGAGTACGCGGAATGTCAAAAAAATTAACCCTCAAACCTCCATAGGAAATTAATAACATACATACATAATTGGTCATTACAACCCTTCAGTCAGGATTACGACCTAGCTTCTCAAATTAATAAAAGCAATTAAAAAACTAAATAAATTTTATATATTGAAATTTCTTTTGATTTTTATGTCATGCTTAATTACGCAATAGTGGGGCACCTATAACTTAAAAAAAATATGCCATGCAGTCGATAACATTTCCACTTTATGTAAAGTACATGTTTTTATATGGCCATCGAGAAAAATGGCAGCTGCAAACGTTATTTGGTCATAGTTTATGCACCTAGTTGGAGATACCGAAATCTTGTTTGGGTAATTCATCACTCTCGTCTAAATATAATAAATATAAATATTTACTATATTTATACTTATACTAGGTTGTAGTTTAAAAGATATGTGTATTTAGTGTTAAAGACTTAAATATTATTAATCATCTTGCAAAAATTTTAATAAAATTGGCTTTGAAATAATCCTGAAGAATTTCTAGAGTGCGTATCGTTAAGGATACATCCGGTACATATGAGGGTTTATAAATACGAAAATGATTATCGAAACAAAACACAAAAAAAAACAACAAAATTTTGACATTCAAAAAATAATCAGCTGTTGAGATAAGGCTACCTATTGGATATGCCTTGAATATGAGTATATTTAGAAAGAGAACTGTAAATTTTATAAAACATGTTTATTTTGATCAGGGTTTACCTAATTGATAAATATAATTAAAACGAAATGTATTTTAAGAGTATTATTAATACTACTAATAAATAAATAAAAAAAAAAGTGTTGCAAACTTCTGCCAAATGATTTACTGCCAGAATGACAAATTCATCAGGTTTCTGCCTTTCGTTGTCAATTTTCATAACAAAAGACAATTCTGGTTGTGAACTTCTTGTATGTTACTAAATTACTGTGTTGGTTTATAAATTATAATGTTTAAAAGTTTTTGAGTGACGAACTAAATCAGTGAAACTTGCTGCAATTTCTGTTTTACAATAAAATCGAAGTGCTTTTTTACTACATTTTGTGGGGCGTAACCATTTTCTAAAAAGTCGATCACTTTTCCAATCTTTTCGAAATTAAAAATTTTCGAAATAAATTGTTAATCTTATCTAACAAAAAAATTACATTCTGCGCATGTTTTGCATGTATTTACTTACTTTAATTGAAGTAAAATTTGTATGTACTTGTTTTATAAACTATCGCTTTTGGCTTTTACATATGTCATATAATTTTTATTTTGTGTATGATTGATTCGTGATAAATTAGATTTTATTGGGGGATTTACGTTTTGCAAGCAAACATTTGAAATACGCTTTTCATATTACCTTATCAGTTTACAATGAGTTACGTAGAGTTACTAGAGGAAAAAATAAATACTTTGACGCCTTTTGCACCTTCAAAGTACTTTGAAAATTAGTTTGTCAAACTTTTTTAAACTTTGTTTCGCTTTTGCACGTCCAAAGTACTTTGAGAAGTAGTTTGACAAACTCTTGATATTTTGTTATTGTATATACGACTATCGGTAGACGACGAAGAACATAGCAAGTTTGCGAGTACATCAAAGTGTGAACTCACCCCCGGTCGTTTTTCCCCTCTCTCCAACAAACTCAAGTTTTCAAACTAATTTGAACGTGCAAAAGGCGTCTTTCCAGTGATAAAATGGCCTAGCAAGTTTTTATTAGACAACTATTAAAAAAATATAAACATATCTTAAAAGACCTAAAAGCAGAAATGAAAAATATAAAATGCATCATTTTAATGCTTTTTTATTTTGAAACCAGAGTTAAAGTTTTGGCGTTTTGCTAAATCAAAAAGCACTAAAAGAGAGCCAAAAGTATGCTTCCGATTTTGCCCGATTTGTATGGACCACTTTCTTGCTCACATGAAAAAAAGTTAGCTACGTCGTCTATATCTCCGATACCAACCAATATTCGATCATATCGAGAACTATATTGAAATCCTTGGTACCATCATACCCATCATTTCTCCCCCAATTTTTTTTTAACCATTTTAGCCCGATTTATATAGAGCACTTTTTTTTGCTCATATGAACAAAAGTTAGATGCGTCGTCTGAATTCCCGATAGAGAGTAATGCTCGACCGTAACGAGAACTATTTAGGAATCCTTGACGACCGCCCAGCTTATTAGGTCTGTTTTCCACTCAATTATAATTTTATCCCATTTTGCACGACTTATGGAGGGTATATATGTGGTTAAAAAAGTCGGTCTTTTAACTCAATTATTAGCAATAAGGAGACAGCATTTTTATATACTAGCTTGTTTTGTGGTAAAACACAAAGGTTTGTTTTCTTCTAGTTTTATGATTTTTTACGACTTTCTTCTTGTATTTTTCAATTATGTTATTTTAACTTAACATTCACTGTAAAAAATAATATAGCTAACCTCACAAAATATTTTGCCAGAAAGCATATATACATATGTATCTCAAACGAATTTTTAAACAAAAATTTTAAAATAGTAATATAGAGCTAAAAAAATTTAATTACTTTTATTTCTTATGCATGCATGTCGTACTTTTTTTTTTTAAACTTTAGATTTCTGTTTTTTACATTTCATCCATATACCTGTACAACAAATTTAATTCTTAAGGATAACATAATATGTATACTTTTTTGTTCAATACTGTATTTTATCTGCATATACATATGTATGTACATACTATATATCGTATTTAATTTATCAAATAAGTATACTATATTGAATTATTTTACTTACTTTTTTGTTTTTAAGATCCTTTAAACATATTTGCATGTATCACATATCATTTTAAATATTTGCTAGCTGCAAACGCATGTTAAGATAATTTTTTCCTTCTCTCTTATAATATCAACAGAATCTGTATATGCATTTGCATTCTTCCATGCGATTACATATTACCACAGGTATACAGATACGTCACGGTTTTGACGTTTAACCTTCACTTAGAAAGGGACAGCAAATATTACCAAAAAAAATATTTCTGTCCCTCTCTGACTGCTTGTCTGTTTTGTTTATGTTTTTTTTAGATTTCGGGGTGGATTTTTATTATTCTATTTTGGTAGAAATTTTTGGTATTTTTGTAGAATATTAGAATAATTTTGAAAGGAGATGAACCGTTTTATTAGGGAAACGTAATTCGGAATTAATGTATTTTTTATGACAGCTTTCATCGGTCGTCACTGACTTAGTATTTAACCAATTTAAAGGTATATTCACAAATTCCTGAAACAAAAAGTTTTGAGTATATATTTTGTTATATTTTTATTTTTACTTACCTTTTGCACACGGAACTTTTTCAGTGTGAAGGGAAATTGCTAAGAATTCGATTAATAATGAAAAAATTACCGAATTTTAACTTTTTCATTCAAGAAATTAATAAATACTAGTAATATACACAAAGTTCTAAAAGAACAAATTTTTATAAGCAATATGTCTTATTTCATCTTGAAGTATTTAACTGCTTACTTACCTTTTGCACAAGAATCTATATTCATTCTGACCAAAAACCAGTCACATTTCGATTAATATTTAAATATTTAAGAACTTTTAAGATTTTCATTGAAGAAATTAAAAAATATTCCAAATTTGCCCTTTTTTAACACAAAATAAATGTTTATTTACATTTAATTTTTCCACTTTATCCGCCAGTTTTCACTCTGTATATCTGTTGCTTCTAACACATTTGCTTTGCAAAAACTTTTAACATTTTTTTTCTCCCTCTACGAGGAGGGTTAAAACTGCTGATTTAAGCGTTTTTCAAACGTCATAATTGTCGCCACTGGTTACACTGTGCATATTACATACATTAACAAAGAAACGTGTTTTATGCTGAAGGATGACAAATATTTCATTGCCATCTTGATGAAAAAAAAGTGATGCTAACCTTGGCGTTTTCATTCTATTTTCACTGAATGAGAAATCAGCAACTTGTGGTTTTAGAGAACAATGATAATGGTTCAATTTTGTTGCATTTATGGTTCATAGAGAAATCAATGTAATGTACACAATTGGAGACAAAAGCGTTATATGATAAATACATCATAGAAGGTGTTTTTTTTGGATATTTTAAAGGAGACAAAGAACTTGCAAATGCGGTTGCAATATTAGCGAATAAGCGAATGCATTTCAGTTGTTTTTTAAATATCGTGAACAACAGTTTACTTATTTACAACTCTTTAGCCACGATTACGACGGAGCTTTTTATGCTATCCAAGTTGTGTGCGTTCAGTGGGTAATGAATAGTCGCTGTAGTACAACGTAACAAGTAGCGCTGTAACTTGTCAAAAATTTAAAATGTAAAAATATATTTAAAATATTAAAAATTAAACCAATTAAAATTGATGTCAACAAACTACGTAGTAGCAGAAGCTACAGTACAAAATTCGAATTATTGAACTTTGTTGAGTGATAGGTCAGCTGATTGTGAATTATTAATTGTAAAGAAGGTTTACATACATATCAGAGATCGTAGCAATGTACAAGAAATTTTAGTGTACACCTTAAACACAATGTACACCTTTAATACATTGAAGGCATTGCCTTTCATTCGTCATGTACATCTGATACTAATGTGTGGCTATGACTGTACCCGTGTACATCTTGTGTATATGCTTTAGCAAACAAACACACGAGTGGGAGTTGCCATATTTGTAGTTTTTGTAACTTTTGAACTAAAATTTTTGTTTTGGCATTGGTATGGCATTCTTTTGATATGACAAGAGTATCAATATTTTCTTTTGTACTATTTCTTTTTTAGGACATTTAGGGGATACAATGTGTATTTTTTTTATAACTTTTACACTCAAAGACATATCATATTTATGTATGCGATACATGATATGACAAAAGCATAAAACTTGTCTTTGATACTATTTCCTAATTTGGACATTTAGGTGATAAAGTTCTTGCATTTACACTTGGCACTTTTTCATAACTTTTAAACAATGACTGAAAATGTATACATATGTATGTAAATACACAGTTTAACTTTTCTCATGTTTTTTTCTTTATTAGTTTATTAATGTATGAAAATCTTCTTAGTTGTGATGGAATTTCAAGTTTTATTTTGTTTTTGATAATAATATAAATATCAAGAAAAATATTGACATTTTCATTTTCACGAAAAAATTTAAGTAAGTATTTCTCTGTTAAGGGTGATTTTTATGCTTATTGTTGCTCAAAGATACAAAACAATTCATCTGGCAACTCAAATGTGCATACGTCTATAACGTTAATGCTATGTTTTTAATGTCTTCAATGAGCCAATTCACATTAGAACATTTGTGCTGGCGTAAAATGACAGTTTATAGGCAAGAGGGGTGAAGAGAATGGTTTTTCGGTGGCGTAAAGTTTCCACCAGCTACAACCCCGCATCACCAGCACAAAACTAATACATGCACATTTTTAAAACATCAAATGAATGCAAAAAGCACTAATACATACAAAGCTGCGTATACGTATACATTGCTGCCAAACTAATATCAAAGAATATGGATATAAAGAATGCGCATCATGTAGAAGTAAAATTTCTTATGGCGGGTTGTAGGCGTACGGCCCGCTCTCACCAAAATTTGTTTAAAATTACTACCCGCACAATTGTGCAGAGAGAACTCACACGCATTCTTGTGTTATTTGATTTAGTTGTCGATCAGACTGCGACAAGAACACATGTGTAGCGGATGCGTTATCATTTTATTTCAGAATAACACTCAAAAAATATTTTATGTTAAAAATGTTCTATGTCATTAGCTGGTCGTATTTAATTTTTTTATTTTTTCTTCTAATAAAAAATGGGTTTTTTTATTTTTGTTTATCTAAAAAAACTAGGTATAATTTTTAAGCCAAAGATGGATAGCTTTATGTTCTTTTAATAAAAAAAAAATGGATTTTCTATTTTATCTTTATTTATCTAAAATTATTAAGATAGATAGCTTTACATATGTACATATGTTGATGAAATGAAAATCAAGTATAGTATATTATTGTCAGTTTTCTATGGCTGTAAATAAATAAATTCTCTCAACTTATTTTCTCTCTCTTGCTCACTAATCACAACCAGTGTTGCCGTTTAACTATTTTTAACCAAAATTTCCGAATTTGGTTATTTATTTTTCTTATAAAAAGAGCTTTTGTTTGTAGAAATGAATTAATTTGTAAGACTAAAATTTTAGTTTGTTATTTTTTGTTTCTTTTCTTACTATGTTGTATTAATTATAATTTATATTTGAAAAAATAAAATAAAAAAACTGTGAATTTAATTTTGGTTATATTTTTTCTTATTTAGTAATTTTTTTCACAAATGTTGGTTACAATATCTTTTTCATGGCAACACTGACCAGAATAAGTGATTTCAGAAAATTTAATAAAAAAGTGGTCAAACAACAAAAACGCACGATGAGAGCAACGCATTGTTACGCTCTTCGTTTCCTTCCCTTCTATCTTTCCCCCCGCGTCATGAAATATTTTTGAAAAATATTCCAAAAAATGTTAAGATGCACATTCTTTATACTTTATTTTCTTTGCTAATATTCATCTCGTGTGAATTGAAGAGAACAAAAATTGTGCGACTAAAAAATGTGCTAATGTGAATTGGCTCAATGTATACATTTAGATATGATGCACAGAAGTGTACACTCAAGAAATATTCGTGTGTAAAGTGAGGCAGGCATACATTTTTCAATGTCATTTTTTTCGATGTCCATTGTGTAGGCTTGTGTGTATAGAGCAGTGTAGGGCAAACACATACTATCATAGTTTTGGTTGTGTTGGTAAAGCTGCGGAGAACAAAATTCAACGTAATTTTTGAGAATCGTACACTGGGAAAATAAAAAAAAATGTCTTTTTATAAAAAAAAAGAATTACGACATAAAGTGCGATAACACACAATACATTGTGCATTACCATCCATATTCTCTATACAAAAAAATTATATTCCCAATTTTCATCAAACATTTTGCTGCGTGTATTTGCAAAAAACAAAAAATCATTCAAAAAAGTTGCGTAGCGAGATCTTGCTTCATCAAGTGCTAAACGTCAACTGAATTGATTTTGTTCTCTGAGATCAACACAAAACAACACACAAAGCAACAAACACACGATCATCATAAGAAACCACACAAGTAAGCTTATAGTGTATGTGTATCAACGGAGCGTCAGCAGAAATTTCTTTGCCTATCACATGTGATACGAAATTTCAAATGTGCCCTTCACTGGTATAGAGTATAAAATGTGTACACTAAATTAATCTCTGATACATATACATAATTGGTCTTTGACCAACTCTCTGCCTCTGCTTTTGCAAGTCATGACCTTCTCTTCCTATCATATGATATCCGGACAGTAACTCAGGAACAGGTGATTAAGTATAGGGATTTTAAGAACATTGACTATACTTCACTGCAAACGGAATTAGCAACTATACCTTGGAATCAAACTTTTTTAATACCTACAGCGGACGAGCAGGATAATTTTTTACAGTGTAAGTTACAGTATCTATCAGATATCCGATTATTAGGAATAATGAATATCCAATAACACTGTTGATGTAAGTCAACAGAGCGTAGATTTATCGAATATACCGACTACTGATGCAGATCTAGAACACTACAAATCATCTGCTGTCTTTTCTTCCTTTATTCTTATCACCAGTGATGCCAACTTTTTTAACCTTTTTAAACCTACACCACAGGTATACAGATACGTCACGGTTTTGACGTTTAACCCTCACTTAGAAAGGGACGGCAAATATTACCAAAAAGTATTTCTGTCCCTCTCTGACTGCCAGTCTGTTTTGTTTATGTTTTTTTTAGATTTCGGGGTGGATTTTTATTATTCTATTTTGGTAGAAATTTATGATATTTTTGTAGAATATTAGAATAATTTTGAAAGGAGATGAACCGTTTTATTAGGGAAACGTAATTCGGAATTAATGTATTTTTTATGACAGCTTTCATCGGTCGTCACTGACTTAGTATTTAACCAATTTAAAGGTATATTCACAAATTCCTGAAACAAAAAGTTATGTGTATATATTTTGTTATATTTTTATTATTACTTACCTTTTGCACACGGAACTTTTTCAGTGTGAAGGGAAATTGCTAAGAGTTCGATTAATAATGAAAAAATTACCGAATTTTAACTTTTTCATTCAAGAAATTAATAAATACTGGTAATATACACAAAGTTCTAAAAGAAAAAATTTTTATAAGCAATATGTCTTATTTCATCTTGATGTATTTAACTGCTTACTTACCTTTTGCACAAGAAACTATATTCATTCTGACCAAAAACCAGTCACATTTCGATTAATATTTAAATATTTAAGAACTTTTAAGATTCTCATTGAAGAAATTAAAAAATATTCCAAATTTGCCCTTTTTTAACACAAAATAAATGTTTGTTTACATTTAATTTTTCCACTTTATCCGCCAGTTTTCACTCTGTATATCTGTTGCTTCTAACACATTTGCTTTGCAAAAACTTTTAACATTTTTTTTCTCCCTCTACGAGGAGGGTTAAAACTGCTGATTTAAGCGTTTTTCAAACGTCATAATTGTCGCCACTGGTTACACTGTGCCTACACTTGGACAAAAAATTCCTTTTTCCCCTATATTTGAAGAAAGAAATCCCCTACAATTATACCTACGTTTTCAACTGCCGAATTTAGAAAATAACGTTTTTTTTTTAATGAAAATAAAATTTATTCACTTTTTGTACATACTTATGTATATACATATAATAATTATACAAATCTTATATTACATATTTTTTACTTTTGGTGTAGAGTAAAACCAAAATTCTGAGAATACAATATTATATTAATGTTATTACCAAAATGGAAATGGTGTTATATCGCTTAACATTAAAATGATAAAAGCTACAAAAACAAAAGCAATGGACTTGTTTACATGATCAACGAATAAACAAAAATATAGCAACAACATCAGTATAAAAAAAGGCATAAACAAGAAGCAACAACAAACATTACCATTAATGTAAACAAAATACACAAACACCAATGTTTACATTTACAGAGATTTCGAGAACACGAAGTCATTCGCCTTCAAGAGCAGCCATCAGACTGTTTACCCTGCAATATAAAAGGCAAGACAAAGCAGGCAACGAATCAGTAAAAATTCAGTCAGTCTTGTGTGAAGACGCGTTACGTGTGAAGATCTTAATCGTGGTTTGAAGATCTCCATTGTAAAGATCTAAAAAATAAAATAAATAAAAAATAAATAACAATTTTAAGTGTTTAAGCAGAAGAGTGTAAAGAAGAACAGCAAACAAAGCAAATTGTTGTTGTTTACATCAAGTTGTGAACAGTGGTACACAGAATTGTCCAAACAATAAAGCAATTAATTAAAACCGAATACAAATTCATTTTTATTTCAAACGTTTTTAAAAGGTAAAAACGTAACAATTGGTGTCAGAAGTGGGATTGCAAAATCCAAAAGTAAAAATAAATAAATAAAAAAAATTTATTTTAAAATGAAACTCTCCGAATTAAGAGTGGCGGAGTTGGCAACAGCGAGCACGAAGAATGAACTCCAAAGGCGGTTAAGGGAAGAACCACAGCATCAGGGCATTGACGTCGATTCTTACGTGATCGAGAATGAGGAGGAAGGAGAGCTACAGGCCCCTGCAACCCCTAGAGGTATCGAAACAATGATGCTATAATGAAAAAAATGTAAGTAGCAAACCAAAATCTATTTGATGATGTACAAGAAGCTTATCGAGCTTGTCAAAAATTGAGAAGAAACTTGAAGCGACAACAGAGAAGCCGCAAAAAATACATAAGTCGGTGTCACATTTAGAAAAGACCGTTGACGACAAAGTAAAGCATTCGGAAAAGTCCGTTGAGGAAAAACACGTTATGATGGAGAAAAAGATCAACAACCTCTAGAGCCGGCCACCGGAACCAGTGCGAATCGTATCAGAAGGTACCGGCAGGGTAAAACCACCTTGCTTTATTGGTTGTTGACCCCTATCCGTATTTAAATTCCGATTCGAGACAGTAGCCAGCAGAAACGGATGGGACGATAACGAGAAGGAGTTGGAACTAATTTTGGCGTTAAAAGGTGTCGCAGCCGAGATTCTAGAAACCATGCCAGTCAGCTGCAGAAACAACTACAACGATTTAATGGTAGCGTTACATCGTAAATTCGGCGACGAGCACAAACGAGAACTGTACCGTATGGAGTTAAGGTGCCGTGCGTAAAAGACTAATGAGTCACTTCAAGCCTTGCAATGGAGGCCAAGGGGTTAGTGCAGCTTACATACCCTGGAGAAAACCACCCGTTGATAGATAAATTTAAAACCTAAGCGTTTGTTAATGGTATTCGCGACCCAAACATCAAACTAGCGGTATGTGATTTCTAGACCACAAGCAAGCAAAGTGCGAAAATGGAAGTCGTGGAGGAAAAGGAATGCCTTTTAAATAAATTTAAAGAAATGATGAAGCAAGTTTTCGAGGAAAATGGAGAGAAGGCCAAACTTAAATGTTTTAATTGTGGAGAGGGCGGTCATTTCCAAAGAAACTGCAAAGCGCCACGCAAAGGATCAAGATCCGCCTCACTAGCAAGGAATAATAAACGGGCGAACTACCCACCATCTGCACAAGAGTCCCCGTTAAACTAAAACGAGCTAGCTCCCACAAGCAAGGACCCCACATTTTCCATATCATTTATGCAGCAAAACAACAACAACATTACGGCGTGCGGGTACATAAATGGCAGACGACACACCTTCAGTGCGACGCAGTCTATCATCAGACCAGATGTAGTGAAGGGAAAGTGTGAGGTACTTAGTAATGTAAGACTACGGACAGCTGCTGGAGAGTCTGCCACCGTCCACGGAAAAACAGAGGCGAAGGTGACTGTAGCCAACATTAGTGTAAGCCACGTCTTTATTGTTGCCGATATTGTGGACGAGCTTATCATTGGTGCCGATTTCCCATGGTATCAATTTGAACATGGGGCAACAGATAATGAGTTGGCGAAATGTGGGGATACCTCTTGACATGGGATACAAGCATGAAGTGCACGCCAGAAGGTTAGGTGCTGTCGTACAACAAAAATTACCACCTCAGAGTGAATCGTTGATATGGGCGCGTGTGGAGGGGGATTGTGAGGAAAACCGCTTGTGGGTTGTTGAACCAGCAGAGGTATTTGTTATCAGCAAAGGCCCTCGTCAAATCCAACGAACAGAAAATAGTCCCGGTGAGAATGCTAAATCTATCAATCCATGAAAAAGTCATCCGTAAAAACTCCGAGGTAAAGAATTGACGACACGCTCGACACGCTAGCCGGAGCGAAGTAGTTCTCCACATTGGATCTACAAAGCGAGTATTGACAGGTGGAGATTGCAGACAAGGACAAGGAGAAAACTGCATTCAGTGCGAACGGCGGCTTATGGCAGTTTAAAGTTGTGCCATTTGGGCTCTGTTCCAACCACATTCGAGCGGCTTATGGAACGTATCCTAAAGGGACTGCATTGGAAGACTTGCCTGGTGTACTTCGATGACATAATAATGATGGGCAGAACTTTCAACGTACACCTCAAGAACCTGGCAGAAGTTCCGCAACAAATATCAATGGCTGGACTAAAATTAAGCCTAAAGAAATGTGGGATTTTCCAAAAAAAGTGAAATATTTGGGGCATCTTGTCACAGCAGATGGCATATCCACGGATGAAGATAAAATACGAGCAGTAAAGGACTGATAAAATACGAGCGGTAAAGGACTGATTCGTCCCCAGAATCTTCATGAATTACGCAGTTTTTTGGGACTATGCACATATTATAGACGGTTTGTGTCTAACTTTGCTAGCGTGGTTGCAAGCTTCCATGAGCTCACCAAGAAATCAAAATTGTACCAATTTATTGAGTCACAAGAAAAGGCGTTCCAGACACTAAAAGACCTATTGTGTGATGCAGCACCAGTTTTTGGCGTATCCAGTCCCAGGGGAAAAATTCATTTTAGACAGTGAAGCTACCGGATATGGTATTGGTGATGTACTTTCCCAAGTGGTCAATGGTACAGAGAATGTCGAGAAAAAGGAATCCATCATTGATATCCGGCTAACGCAGATCGAAGCCAACGAAGACTGGTCCGTAGCACAAAGAAAAGACCCCAATATTGGCGAAGATTATAGCAGCTAAGGAAGAGGAAAAACGGCATACCAGAAATGAAATATCCGCAGAAGGTCCTCTTACAAAATCTTACATATTGGGCGCAATGGGACAGTTTAAAAGTGATAAACGGGTGCTTATATCGACATTGGGAAAGCGATGATGGCAAGACCTCATCCAACCTAATAGTGGTGCCCTCCTCCAAATGAGTACATCTTGGAGTGACAAAGTGGTGGATTATTTCAGCAAATGACCGGAAGTGTATGTCATACCCAATCAAGAGGCGAACACAATAGTAAATGTTTTTGTGAACAACTGGATATGCCGCTACGGGGTTCCAATAAAGCTACATTCCGATTAAGGCAGAAATTTCGAATCAGCTGTATTCAAGGAAATGTGTGTTCACGCTGGCCACTCTACCTTTAAGTTATACGGTATTAAGAAGACTCGAACGGCGCCGCTTCAGCCACAGTCTGACGGGATGGTAGAACGATTACATGTATAATCCAACGATTTGGTAAGAGCAAAGCTGGATGGAAGCAACCAAGGACTATTCCCATCATGTAGGCTTGATGAGCGCTCTCCATTAGAAATACTACCGTACTTTCTGTTTAGTATTTAAATACTTATTGTTCTTTCCTTATTAGGATCGCAACAAAATATTTTTACAATTCTTCCTACTGTATCGTTATAACACAATAGTTGATATGACGTCTCCGCCCATTTTCCTCTGGAAGGGTTTGGTAAGCTGACCATGCGTCGTTTTTTTTAGAGGACAATCATCTATTGTAACTGGCTGTCATCTATAAAATTTATGTCCTCTATCTGTCATCTATTTCTATAATCTATCATCTTTAGTCATCTAAATTTTTAAATTTTTATTTTCTCTGTCAAGTCGTATGGAAATTGTCGTGCCGTGCTTGTTCTGTTCATACTCTTATTGAACTCTAAAAATAAATTGTAACACTTATTTTCTTATTGTAAACTTTATAACTACAGGGTTGTTACATTGTAAACATTTAGCTTTTGAGTTTCGTCACTCTATGTTGACATAATAAAAGAAGAAGAATATGTTGAGTTTATATATTTTTGTGTTTATGTTTTGATTTATGTGCTGTTTTTTATAGAAAATTATATATTAATAAACCAGTTGGTAAGTATCTTTCTGATTATTATTATCTTCTTTTGTAGATATTGTGATTATTCAACACAATAATAAATAAATTATAGTAATTATTTTGTTCACGCTGGCCACCCTACTCTTAAGTATAGATTTAAGTTTTGTTCAAGTGTATAAACCACCCCTGCACTTACGTTCTAATTATTCACCCCTATCGCAAATAACTATTCGCATAAAAAAATTCCACAAATTTCATCATTTCGTAATAATAATAATAATAATATTTGTATTTTGCTTTGAAAAATTGTTGAGAGGTAATTCACAATAAATTTTTTTTGTTTATACAGCATTTATAACTAATTCACAATAAAAACTTTTTGTTTATACAGCATTTATAACTAATTCACAATAAAAACTTTTACTCCCAATATATACGCAATACCGATTTTTTGGGATGGGAAAAAAGTTTACTCCCAAATAACTTATTCCCATAATATCACGATAGGGGTGATTGTGAATTATTACGAATATAAATGAAAAGAGATCACTACTCGATCTACCCCCCAACCCGAAGGTACGTTTTGTGTACATATAAATAAATATTTGATTATTTAATAGTAATACTTTTGTATTTTATTTCCCCGCATTCTCGCCAAATACTTTATTTTATTTTCTCCCCGCTCACCCCTACATTTTGGTCCTTCGAGCCGGATGAACCAGCGACTTAATTATCTTTGTTTTTATTTACCCCATTATGTCGTTGTTAAATCACAACATTCATCTTTTTCTTTGGGCTATCCGAATAACCCATATATTCCGAATTTTTTGAAATTGTCAGACGCCAGCACCGCTAAAACTCTGGGTTTACGTTGGAATGCGAGCATTGATACATTTTGCTTCAAGCCAGCTCCAACGCCCTATTTCTCTATAGTCACAAAACGTTCTGTCTTGTCTCAAATAGCCTAAGCTATTTGACCCCGTTGGGTGAGTGGCACCTAAAATAGTAGTTGAAAAGATTATTATGCGACAAAGTTGTAAAGGCAGAACAGATTGGGACGAATGTTTGGAACCAATGACGTTTAACAGATGGCTTGAGTTTGTCGATGATTACTCGTACATCGACAGGATTAACATCCCCCGTTGGATTAAATTAACCCTCAGTATGAATTTAACTTCATGCATTTTGTGATGCTGCTGAGGAAGCATACGCTGCCATTCTGTATAGTAGAGTCCTAACACCGTCTGGTGAATTTGTCACCCACTTACTCTTGGCAAAAAATGGTATTTTCACTTCTTAAGAAGCTGAATCTTACCTGATCGGAAGCCTTTGTGGGACAGATTCGACTATCGTTCTGTCCTGGCTTCAAAAACCCTCGGCCATTGGCTAACTTTTGTTGCATATCGAGTATCGTTTATCGTGGACCAGGTAGGTACTGACAAATGGAATCTCCTTTTGATGGCCTTTTACCCATCGAAAAACCTATCAAAGAGATTTTATTGTTGTCGATTTTGTTGTCATTCGTTATGGCAATTAACCCCATAACGATCGAAAATTAAGTCGAATCGAACGGGTTTGTTTTGTGTATTATTCGAAGTGCGAGTAGCCGAAATTCGAATTGCCAATGGCGTTCTAATACGGCCAATTGTGACGCTCGTGTCGTTTTTTAATCTAGAGCAGTATTAATTCGTTCTCTCGTTTTCTGTTGTGTGTTTGTCGTTTTTATTTACAGAGAACCTAATACCCTGTAGGCTAATTGTCGAACGCCTAAGAGACAAACACCTCGGAAAAAGCTGGCAGTAAGAAGGAACCCACTCACAGAGAGCACAACCCACAACCAGGCTATTGTTGGAACATGTACATTGCCAGCAAAACCTATCGTTTTTAGAGTTTATCATTTTTTACCTTTACACAAAGAATTTGTATTATTATATCATGCTATTATTACCTCTGAATTGTTAATTTTGGTCTCTGGCCAGCTGACTTGTTGGTCCTCTTGTTGCAAGGGGGCGGGATGTTCACGCTGGCCACCCTACTTTTAAGTATAGATTTAAGTTTTGTTCAAGTGTATAAACCACCCCTGTACTTACGTTCTAATTATTGTGAATTATTACGAATATAAATGAAAAGAGATCACTACTCGATCCACCCCACAACCGAAGGTACGTTTTGTGTTCATATAAATAAATATTTGATAATAAATAAATATTTTGAATACTAATACTTTTGTGTTTTATTTCCCCGCATTCTCGCCAAATACTTTATTTTATTTTCTCCCCGCTCACCCCCACATATTTAAATCAACATCTTTATTTTAATACAGAAATGACCAATGTTAATAAAAGAAAAGTATCTCTCAATGAAAAACACAAGAAAGAGTTTCCTTACATTCCCAGCGATTTTTTTTGCCCATACATCTTCCAACTGAGACCAATGACAATGTAGATCCGATTAATCCAAAGTCTATATTCAGTTTCCACTTATATTTACACAGCGATGGCCTAGGCCGTATGATAGGTCCAACTCTACCGACAATGTAAGCGAAGGTCGGATGGGTCCAACTCCACCGACATTGTAAGCGAAGGTCGGATGGGTCCAATATTATAATGATTCAAAGGGTACCTAGATATGTCTTAAATTTCTTTTACTGAAGCCGAACATTTCTTTTCATATAAAAAACACACAACAACACTTACTATTTTTAATTTATACTTACTTATTTTATTTAATTATTTATTTTTAATACCACAATCACGGTTAAACCACTTGTATATTCAAAAACACTTTACAATATGAAATTTTACTTTGAAAGAATAGAAAAAACAAAGAAACACCAAAAAATAAATAGCGGGACATCGGCTGAACCAAAACAAACAACAAAACTATATTAACAATATGATGCTACATTACTTATGGTGTTTTCTTTTCTACCAAAAAATGTGCATTTTATTAACGCAAAATGCAATTTTGCGTTTGTTTCTTAAAAATGTTTCGCCCTCTAAAAGGGTGGTATGTTTTATTCTAAATAATTCGCACTTGTTAATGGTGGACGGCATTGCATTTTATGCCCTGTATAAATCGAGAGTGCTGCTAATGCCCTGTAAAGCAGATGACTTTTGTTTATTTATAGGGCTACCAGATGAAATTTAAAAAAAGTCGCCTGGTATTGTTATCCAATTTGAATTTAATTTCTTCATTGTTTTGTGGAGTAATCTTAAGGAAATATTACATTATTAAAGCTACATGGTCAACAATATAAAAAATTGCATTCAATGTTAGAACAGTGTTAAAATATTTTTTTTTTGTTTGTTATAAAAAAAGCGTGCAAAAAAATAAATAGAAAAATTAGCGATCTGGCAACACCTTTGAACAAATTGGCATCACCTCATTCATTTTCTTAATAAGTGGTAAACACAGGGCATACCCTTTTTTAATATTTGTGTTATGTTCTTCTCAAATAAAAAATTACATTACAACAGGGTTGGTCAAAAATTTTTTTAATGCACCTTGTAAGAGGGTGACATTTTCTTTTTAGAAAAGAAAACACCATTAGTCATCCAATTCAGATGCAAGTACGATGGCAACATTTTATTCGATTTTGTCTTGTTCTTAAATTCGTATAAGTATTTCATTTTCCAATGTAATAGCAATAGGACTCATCCGAATCGGATGCTAGTTGTATGCTCTTAACCAATTTTATTTTATGTTTTCCTATTGACATAATAGTATACATTTGGATGAGTTTTAAATTGTTATAACCTGCGGACTGCTGGGTTATTGCTGCAGATGATGCCGAAAATGTGGATCATTCGAAAGTCAAATGCACAATTTGTAGACAAATATTTTCCATTCACAATAAAGGGAGACAGGATATTATCTAGTACAACAATACAAAAATACATAAACTCAGCGAAAATGGTGCTGAATCCTCTTCAAAAATGACAAGTTTTTTACGTAGCCACGACTTTCAAAAAGAAACTAAACAACTAGCACTACACGAACTAGTATTTTCTTATCATCAAGTGATGCACACCCACTCATTTCGTAGTATGGACTGTGCCAGTAATTTTATACAAACATTTTATGATAAGATATTTTCTTGTGCACGGTCCAAATCTAACGCTATTATTAAAAATGTTTTGTTTCCTGCTGTAAAAGAAGAATTGTTTGGGGAAACTGAAGGAAATTAATTTTGGGTCAATTTTATCAGATGCATCCAACCACAAAGCCGAGAAATTATATCCAATAGCCGTTCAATATTTTCATTCAAAATATGGTGTGCAAGTTAAACTTATCCACAATAAAAGGTGAAACATCAAAAATTATATCAACCCATATATAAGTAAATCTAAATGTAAGTTTTTATATGCATACATATGTATGTTATGATTTTTATTTATTTTACATATATGTATACACTAACTTTTCTGTAAAATATGTAAAAAAAAATGTTGAATTCAAATAAATTGTTTAATTTTTTCTTTATGTCATCTATTTTTATTTCCAAAATCTGGTCGCCTTAGGTTTGGGTTATTCAAGCCAATAGTGTGTGGCTCCATTAGCCAGTTTGTTCGCTTCCTCATAGGTACCCACTATGTCTGGTATAATTATTAATCGCCTTTTTACAGTCTAGAACACCGTCCGTCTTCTTGAATGTTATTGTCTTACTTGTCATTAAATATATTAAAATCCCTATACGTCAAGTTTGACAAATGATTACTAGCCCAGATCATACATTTCCCGACCGGCGTACCTCCGCTTGAAAAGCATATTAGGGTCCGGTAGCCGCCAATGACTCCATATATTCTCCCAAACCCAGCTACTATTTACCACACGATGCCGTTTTAATACTGAATATTTGAATAGTTGTTAATATGTACACCATCTTCCAATGCTCTAAGTTTTAACAATGTTTTGCACACTCGTCCGATCTAACTATTTTGGTTCAAAGGATATTGTTCCGTCGAAACTTTGAGGACTATGTCCAAGGTTTTGAACTAAAGTCAGTTACATTTTGTATTAACTGTGCTCCCTATTTGGCCATAATAACCCTATATACATCGAATTACCCGATTGCAGCTAAGACCTAATGTATGTGATTGAAATTCAAGCTGGTTCGCATTCAATTGTGGAAGAAGGGGATAATTTCATGTTTAAAGAACTGCTGGCCGATGAACCCGATTTATATAATAAGTCCCTCAGCTACGCTAATCGAAGGTATAAACTTAAAATTTTGCTCAAATATAAATATATACAACAACCAAAGTGATAAGTAAACAAAATTAGTCTGAAAATATAAATAAATGTAGGTTTCCGAATCAAACACTGTATTTTCACATGGATATTCATTTATTTATTGTTTTAATAGTAACTATAATATTTTACAAAAAAATAGAATAAAGGAGAGCCACCACGAATAATTCAACTCTTTACGCTTGCGTGTCTGATTGAAAACTAAACTAACTAAGAAAAAATTCAAGTTCTGTACCTATCAAAATATGACGAATTCAGCGTGTGTGTTGTGTAGTGTGTGTGTTATAGTAGTGGTGTCCTGTTATGTCGCCGTATGTCAAGTATACATCCTACATTCGGCCGTCCTGATGTTGGCTTCGTCCTGATGCTGGGTTCGTTTAATAGCGACTAGGTCGCCCACTTTATAATCGGTAGCTGGTACTCTCTTATTGTCAAACGTCTTCTTGTTTTCAGCCTGTATCTTCGAAATATTTCTCTTTGCCTCATCTCTCATATCATCTCTTTCACGCTGTAGTTCAGTTATCGACAACTCCTGTACTAACTGATTCAATTGTGGATCTTCTTTAGTCCGCATACTAATGCCTGTCATCAACTGGAAAGGGGTGTTCTGAGTACTTCTCGAGGGGGTGTTGTTTATCACTTGCTGAACTCTTTCAACATACCTATACCAATTACTGGGTTTTTCGGCACACATTTTGGCTAACATGGGCACGATTATTCGGTTGATTCTTTCTACCTGTCCATTACCTCTCGGAACTCCCGTGGCGATTAGCAGATGCTGTATCCCTTCGCTCTTACAATAATCTTCAAATTCATTGGCTGTGAAGGCAGTACCTCTGTCGGTTATTATTCGTTGCGGATTACCAAAGATAGCGGACTGTTTTCTCATCTTCTCGACCACTTCTTTGCTGCCAGTACCTTTGGTCGGGTATAACCAAACAAATTTTGTAAACGCATCAACCACAACGAGGATATGATTGTACATCTTGTGAGTAGACTCCATTGGTCCGACGTGGTCCAAATGGTAGGTCACGAAAGGTCAGTCCTATTTGTCGATCGGGTTAAGCCTCCCCTCTTTCCTCCCAGACTTTGCTTCAACTATAATGCATTCTACACAGCTCTTTACCACTGCCTCCGTTTTCTCTTCTAATTTGGGGATATAAAACTGTTTCTCCACTAAATCTTTGGTCTTACGACTCGCAAAGTGTCCTTGGCGGTGAGCCATCTCGATAACTTCCTTTTCCATACTAACGGGTATGACGATTAGTTCTTTAGCCTGGTTCTTGTGTAAAATTCCATACTTCATGTAGTAATCATCATAAGAACTTTTTTCGAGTACTTTGCAAACTGCTTTTATCCAATCGTCGTTCTGCTGAGCCTCTTTAATACGATGTAGGAGTGCATCTTGAATCATAAGACATGAAACTCGACTTAGGGCATCAACGTGCTTCATTCGTGTTCCAGACCGGTGTTCGATGGTGTAGTCAAATTCTTGAAGGAATAAGGCCCATCTCGATACTCTAACCGGTATATCGTCTTTCCGCATGGTCATGGCAAACGCATTACAGTCGGTCACTATTTTGAATTTCAGTCCTAAAACGTACACTCTCCACTTCTTTAAGGCTTCGACTATGGCTAGCACTTCAAGCTCGTACGAATGGTATTTCTCTTCTGCAGGAGTTGTTTTTCTGCTCATATACTCTATAGGGTGGAGCGCGGAATCTTCTGAGTCTTTCTGGAGGAGTACAGCTCCATATCCATATTTACTCGCATCGGTATGGATCTCTGTTTCGGCTTTCGGATTATATAGTCTCAAAACCGAATCGCTCGACAATGCTGTTTTTAGTTGTTGTACGGCTAGTAACTCTTCATCACCCATCTTGAAGTTCGCACCCTTTTTGAGCAAGTCAGACAATGGTTTGGCGATCATTGCATACTCCGGAATAAAGCGACGGAAAAAGGACGTCAACCCTAAAAATCGTTGTACAGCCTTCACGTTATTGGGTATCGGGAATTTCCTGATAGCTGCGATCTTCTCTTCCGAGGGTGATATGGACGAGTTTTCGATTATATAGCCTAAAAACTTGATCTTACGGCGCAGAAACTGGCACTTACTCCACTTAAAGTGAAGTCCATTTGATGATGCGACTTCTAAAACTCGGTGCAAGTTATGGATGCCTTCTTTCTCATCACGGGATAATATAACTATGTCGTCCATATACACGACAATCGTTCCATCCTTAACCAGATCGCGGAAAACGGCTGATATATAGCGACAAAACACGGCAGGCGAATTACTAATACCGAAAGGAACAAATTGGAATTCGTACTGTCCACTTGGCGTAACGAAAGATGTGTATTTTCTCGAGTCTTTTTCTATTGGCACGTGCAAGAAACCGTTCTTTAGGTCGAGTGTAGTAAACACTTTAGCCTCCTGTAATCTTTGAATTACGTCATCGATCGGAGCCATGGGAAAGTTATCCCGAATGATCTTCTCGTTTAAACGCCTGTAGTCGCAACAAAGTCTTTTCGATCCGTCTTTCTTCGTTACTAAGACTACCGGTGAAGAGTACTCGGAATAGCTTGGCTTAATGACACCCTCTTTCAACCATTCACTTACTTGACTCTCTATGGCCTTCTGATCAGCATATGATGTTCTGCGGGGTCTACTGGTCACTGGAGTGTCGTCGGACAATATAATCTTCATTTTCACAGCATACGTTGCTGGTTTTTGTGGTCGGTAATGGTAGACAATTGATCGTATCTCTTAAGCATAATTCTCATTCAAGTGTTGCAGTTCTAACTCAACTTTATTGGTATCGAATGTCATAGACTGTACCATGGCTTCAAATTCTTTCCCCAATTCAGCAATTGGCTTAGCTTCCAATGCCGGTTTAGAGTTAGCATCGACTTCTTCTACGAAAAAAGATGATTCGTCAGACGACTCATTGTCTGCAACCTCGTTCACCGCTCTCTCAAATAAATTTACACCAGGGATTTTATTTCTGAATTTGGCACCCGTTGAGTCAATCACCAAGTCCACCCGGTCCAAAATTTCGTTACCTATAACCGCAGAATATACTATGTCACCTTCTCTAACTATGTGAAATACCATATCCAACTCATTTGCATCTAGTTTGGCACGAACTTTCAAACAACCCATCGTTCTAATGCTCCTTCCGCCTATACCGTTCAAAGTTTTCTCGACTGGTTCAAGCGCCATATCAGTCAATGATAGAAGCGTATCGTATCTCAAAATGCTGATATCACTGCCGGTGTCAACAATCGCCGTAATGGTTTTGCCTAAAACTGTTATTTCCTTAAAAATTCTTCTTGACGTTGACAGCGCTTCCTCGGTTAGGGTATGTACGCTTGGTTTAACATCCTTCAGCGCGTTGTCTGTCTTATTGGAAGTACACTCGTAAGATTTATGCCCAACCATTTTGCATTTGAAGCATTTCATATTCGTGGACTTGCAGTTCCTAGCCATGTGCCCCTCTTCTCCACACTTATAGCATTTACGATTTTCACCACGTAAATCTGAAGTGGGCCTATCCC
This sequence comes from Sarcophaga caerulescens, assembly GCA_927399465.1. Taxonomy (NCBI): domain Eukaryota; kingdom Metazoa; phylum Arthropoda; class Insecta; order Diptera; family Sarcophagidae; genus Sarcophaga; species Sarcophaga caerulescens. Next base: position 68,261,686 of record OV656866.1, read on the forward strand.
CTTTTGGCTTTCCGCTTTTCCAGTTTGACGACTTTTCTGCAGAGGCGATTTTCTCATAAACATCCAGCTTCTCTTTTAACTCATCTAGAGTTTTTGCCTGATATAATATAGCTTTGCTGGTCAGGCTGCCTGGGATACCCTCTATAAAATATTCGATTATGCTCGAATGGTCTAAGCTGACGGGGCTACCAATCTCCATCAAAGAGTACAGATATTGACGTAGTGTTTCGTCAGTTCGCTTTTTCCTGGCCCTCATTTTCTTATGGATAGATACTGCCGACGGTTGTGCTCCAAATTCTCTACGCAGGATGGTTTTCAGGGCATCCCAATCCCTTCCACCGGATTGACTTCTGATGAAGGTCTTGGCCGCTCCTGTCAACAATTGCTTGGCATAGATAAAATTTTGTTGTGGACTTCATTTCAGAACATGGGCGCAGTCTTCTAATTCGTGAATCCAACATTCCACACCGTGAGAGTCCTCGCCCGAAAATTTTGTCACCGAATCTTCGACTTCTCTCAGGGTGAACTGTGAATATACTCTGGGTTCTTCGTCCCGTCCCGAAGCCGCTTCGCTCAACACCGAGCCTCTCCCAGCATCAGTACGGCAACCAAAATGTCGAATGAGTCTCTCCTGTAAGTCAGTCTTTGTACCAGTAGCGTCCAGTCCTAGTTCAATTGCGTTCGTTCTCAATTCCTCTACCGTCAACACAAGTATATCCCTCAACTCCATTCTACACTATCAGTGGGGACTCTCTTACAAAATTATCAAAATAAAACTATAAAATGTATTGATGATAAAGATAACAAAATGTATATAAATAAAATAGAAGTATGTAATCTACTAACTAATAGTACAAATTTCAAAAATACTTTAAATATTTCAATTATTATTTAATTATTCAGATATCAAATTCATCAAATTTACTTTAAATTATTTACTTTAAATTATTTACTCTAAATTATTCACTTTAACTTATTTACTTCAAATTATTTACTTTAAATTTAAAAATTCAATGTTAGACTCCAATTTATTTTATATGACTTCGAATTAACGTTAATTATAGTTACACCCGTTCACTGTGCCTTTATTTACATAAAAAAAATGACTCAAAAATTTTCGTTAGGTATCGCCAACTGCTAACCTCTATATGAACTTTATTTATCACTCACTCTTGGCACCACTCATACTTATACTCATACTCCTCTATCGCCAAACGATTCTCTTCACTCAGCTCTCTGGTCATCAATCATTCAGCAACTCAAGTGTACTCTGGCTCAATTCTCTCTCTCTCTTGGCTTTTTTCTCTTCACACTCGCACTCTCAGATCGTTGTTTTTTTTTTTTTTCCAGTTAATTTTCTTTACATACATAAAGAATTGTGAACTGTTTCTTCGTACATATGTATGTATGTTGACGCATACAGTTTTTTATTTTTTCTTCTTCTTATTTCAAAACAGGTTTCTTTCTTCTTTTTTTTTTTTTTCTTCACTTTGTCTTTTGTTCTTTCACTTTTCGAAGTTTGGCCTCATCCCGGTTGAGCCCCCAATTGTAGGTTTCCGAATCAAACACTGTATTTTCACATGGATATTCATTTATTTATTGTTTTAATAGTAACTATAATATTTTACAAAAAAATAGAATAAAGGAGAGCCACCACGAATAATTCAACTCTTTACGCTTGCGTGTCTGATTGAAAACTAAACTAACTAAGAAAAAATTCAAGTTCTGTACCTATCAAAATATGACGAATTCAGCGTGTGTGTTGTGTAGTGTGTGTGTTATAGTAGTGGTGTCCTGTTATGTCGCCGTATGTCAAGTATACATCCTACATAAATAAAATTGAAAACAGAAATAAACAAAGAAAAACAACAACAAACAACTCTTTAACAAACGTATCACGACATCAACACATACAACATATTTAAAGCAGAAGTCAGCTGCTCTTATCATGTTGTGCATTTCGTAACTAAATGTGAATTAGTCCAGGATAGTTTAATTTAATTCAGACTTACATACACTGATCAAAAAGTTTCAAACAAATTATTACTAATTAGATCAGTTTAAACTAAATTGTAATGACTCTACCAAAAGACAAATGCATAATTCAAAAATTAAAAAGCCAATCCAAAAATAAAAGCAGGAATATGAAATTTTGTAGACTCCCTTACTCAATTTTTTCGTTTAACGGAAACTGATTCATCCCGTTCTTTCAACACTAAATAACCATTTAAATTTATAAAAATGATTAATAGAAGATGTGAAAAGTTATTTGAACAACTCTAGGACACAAAAAAAGAAATGTTTCGAGAATGTTTCGTCTTTTACGTGAAATTTATAAAAGCTTGAGTAACGCTGGAACTGAAATAGGTAATTTGGCAGACATAATGTGCAAAGGATGTTAAGAATTCAGATACTGAAAAAGATGTGGCACTAACAGATGGGGCAGAAGATTTAAAACTGGAAGTAGCATATTTAAAGGAGGGACGAAAATTCAATCGTTTCCAATGGTTTACGGTTAGTTGGCATTCTGGAGGTATAGTCCAAAAATCTGATTATAATTGTAGAAATTTATTTCAACCGAGGACGTGTTTATATTAAGTAACGTGACGATGATGAGCCGACATGCTTTGTTAAACTTGTTAGATATGTCAGAGCGTGATTTATCTGCTGCATCGAGCCGTTCAATTTGAGTTTATATGGCTTGAGTGAAGTACGATTCAAGCATTTGAAGACGACATTTTATTATGGGGTAATCGGAAGATGTCTCTTCTTTTTCGACTTTTGATTTTAATTTAGTAATATGTAGTACGTTTCATTGTACTTTGTTGTACTTTTAGCGATAACAAATCCATAATTGATGGCTTTACTGAATTGCTTTGTGTTTCTTCTTCTATTAAAAATTACACCAACCAATGTACAAAAGTACCAATTTATGTTCAACACTGATTCGAGAGTATACTGTATTGCTAATAAATAAAAACAACTCAAACAGAAACGATAAGTGAAGAGAATAAATAAATATTTCTCTGACTTACGTGAGATGCTGAATGGTTATACCAAAGACTATATAATATAAAGATGTTCCACTCAGTACATTTTGGTTTAACACAAATTTTGTACAGCTTAATGATGCGGGGGACAAGTGGCAAGGGAAGGGAAAAAAATTTGATCTTTTTCTCATTTTTTGCAAAGATAAATTTTTTGTAGATAACAAATAACGGGGGAGAGCGAAAGCACTTTTATTTTGCTCTCTTGCAAGATAAAGTATTTGATATTATTGTTGTTGTTATTCTTACTGTTTATGTTATTTTTTTTTTGAATAAAATCTGTGGTTTATTTTCGTAATTTTTTAAAAAGAGAGATTGTTCTTTCTATTAAATGTGAGATTGAAAAATAGAAAGAAACAAGATGACTTCGTAGGTGAATGTAGGGAAAATCACATTTGTTTTGTTTTTGTGAAAACGAAAATAAATTGATTCACACCGAATTTTTGATGCCCATTGTATGAAATTTATATGCCAAATTTTTTTATTCTTTGGGAATAATAGACATATTTCGCTTAAAAATACAAAGAAAAAACTGTGAATTTTTCTCATTGCAAAGGCAAGGAAAAAATTCAATAGGTAGAAAATGTCATTACATTATAAGATACTTTGATTCGCAAATTGGTTAAGAAGGTCTATTTTATTAGCTCTCAGAGTTTTTGCCTGAAATCTGCTGAGAGGAATCCGCCGAAAAAATTTTACTTTTTGAAATATCAGCGGTACCTGAAATGTCTAATGATGACTCATACTACAAATCTATAAGAACTTCAGCAAAAAAATATCAATGTCGTTCGTTTGAAAACGGGATAAAAGTCGCCTGAAATCTGCTGAGAGGAATCCACCGAAAAAATTTTACCCTTTGAAATATCAGCGGTACCTGAAATGTCTAATGATGACTCATACTACAAATCTATAAGAACATCGAGTGCTGAGAAAGTCAAAATTTTAAATCATTAAAAATTAATTTAAATAACCTTTATTTATTCTTTATTCCTTATTTCTTTGTAAATATTTCTATATTATAATAAATGCTTGTTAAAATTTTTGTTATTTATAAAAAATCAGCATTTCGGTGCGAGTCGATTAATTTTTATTTTGTACACCAATAAAACACATATTCTTTACCCTACATAGATATCATCTTTTATAAAATTCATTTTCTTGTTTACTAGTAATATTATGTGGTTTAAAAAGTATTAAAAAGAAACAAAACACAAAAAGAACTTATGAGTAGACTACACATATATGCATACAAACATATCACACACTCAGTTCAAAAGTGGCACAACTCAAAAATTAAAACTACACGTATTAATACATAAACTCGAAAAATACAAATTTTGAATTGTGTCACTTACGAACTAGGTGTGCGATATGCATGTGTATGTCTGCTTGTTATAGCTTATTCTCTTTTTCGCAAAATTCGTCTCCCTTTTTATCTTTCAGAGAGACTATAAATGATTTTCTCTCTTATATGGGATTTATGATAAATCCCATGCAGATTTTTGCAATGGAAACACAATGTACGGCAGTGTGCTATCTTTATAATTATATAGTCTTTGGTGCTATCTTTATAATTATATAGTCTTTGGTTATACAAACGACAAACGTAGGTTTACAAAACAACAATAAAATGTATGGAGATAAAATATTGAGTGATTGATTCTGTTATTCGATGACGACGTAGTTACTCCTTACGATGATGATGAGTGTATTTCTTACGATGACAGCGACGAAATTTCTGTTTCTGATGACGATGATAATGTTCTTGATCACGACGACAATATTCTGGATGATGATGATAAATGTTCTTGATGACGATGATGAAGTTTATATGAAGACTGATGTGTGGTACGGCAGCGAAGACGATGGATGTATGATTTTTATGATAAAGATGAAAAAACGAGAACGATGGCAATAATGAAGATGTGTGCAGCAATAAAAAATGTGATGTTTGAAGACCATGATGATTTTTGAATTTCTTTATACTTTTATAAAAATAATTTCAAAAAAATAAGTTCAAATTTGCAACTTGGACTTCACAAAGGTCCTGTCACGGTCCCCAAAATTTATGTTAAATAAAACTATTGCAAATTTTAAAAAAAAAGAAATCAATTTTTGCGAGAACAATTTTTATTTTTCTATATTTTTCGATTGTCTAACAGCAACTGGTTTGTGCTTTCGCACAGAATAATAATGTAACTCCAAAGGATGATGTTTTTGTAACACAGGCTATATCACTTGCTAGTCTGTCTATATGGGAAACACAAACAAAATTGAGTGCTTTTGTTTGTTTAATCCCGTTACAAAATTGTGTATACTATAATATTGTTACGTTTTTACCTTTTTAAAAACGTTTAAATATGAGTTCGTTAATTGCAAATCAAGTAAAAACAAATATGTGTTTTATTTCAATTAAACTCTCTTTATTGTTCACACTACTTTTGTGCCACTGTACACACTTAACTGATACAACAATAATTTATTGCTTGTTCGCTATAATTCACACACACAACTATTCCCTATTCTGTTCACACGGAGATCTTCAAACCGCAACTATTTACTTCGCACGCAACTTCGCCTTCTCGAGAATTCTTTTGCGACTACATTGTTTGTTGTTGCGTTTGCTTACTTGTCTATCCCTTTTTCTCTCATACTTGTTGTAGCTGGTTTACTTATAATAAGTTCGATGTATGTGTTCGTTTAGCTGGTAACTTTTGTTCATCATTTTTATTGTTAAACGATATTAGGTCGTTTCGATTATTGTTGCGTAACACTGCCGCCCACTTAAGCCTGTTCGTCCCGAATAGGCTCATTATCTCTTTTCCAATATTTTTCCAGTCGCTCTATGTGTACGACCTTCATGTTTGTTCGGGGGCTGTTAGCTTTTTGTATCCTGTACACGACATCATTTAACCTCTTAATTATTTTATAAGGTCCTTCCCAGCTGGTTCGTAGCTTGGGGAATAATCCTTTCTTCCGCTTTGGGTTGTATAGTAGAACCACTTGTCCCTCATGGAAGCCCTCCGCGTTTGCTGCACGATCATACCTGGCTTTCATTCTATCGCTGACCATTTTTATTCGGGTGCGCACAAATTGATGAAGTTCATTTAGGCTTTCTTCTTTCCCAGTGTCTGTGGCGGGCTTAACTCCAAACTCCAAGTCACCGGGCAGTTTTATCTCAGTCCCAAAAATTACCTTGGCGGGTGACCTAGATGTTGAATCATGGACTGCAGATCGGTACGCCAGTAGAAACCTTGGAATGTATTCATCCCAGTCCTTCTGTTGCTCGCTCACTACACCCCTCCAGGGTTCGATTAAACCGTTCTACAATTCCATCTGACTGTGGGTGAAGCGGCGTCGTTCGGGTCTTCTTAATTCCGTACACATCACATATTTCCTTGAATACAGCTGACTCGAAATTTCTGCCTTGATGTGAATGTAGCTCTATTGGAACCCTTTAGCGGCATACCCAGTTGTTCACAAAAACGTTTACTATCGTGCTCGCCTCTTGATTCGGTATGACATATACTTCCGGCCATTTGCTGAAATAGTCCATCGCAACGAGAACATATCGGTTTCCAGCATTGTTGACTGGAAAAGGGCCTGCGACGTCCATCGCTATCCGCTCGAAAGGTGCACCTGAGATATATTGCTGAATTTGACCTCGACTTCTTCTTACTGGACCTTTACTGCAATACACAGGGTACAGTTTGTTATCCAATTCGCCACTGCTTGCTGACATCCAACCCAATAAAAGCGTTGTTTTAGCATTTCCAGCGTCTTGGTCACTCCAAGATGTCCTCCACTAGCTCCATTATGGAACTCCTTTAACACTTCTTTCATCTTGGAGGAAGGCACTACTACTAGGTTGGATGAGGTTTTGCCATCAGCGCTTTCCCAATTTCGATATAGGCATCCATTTATCATCTTTAAACTGTCCCATAGTGCCCAATATGCTTTCGTAAGAGGACCTCCTGCGGATATCTCATTTCTGGTAGGTCGTTTGTCCTCTTCCTTAGCTGCTATAATCTTCGCCAATATTGGGTCACTTCTCTGTGCTTCAAACCAGTCTTCGTAGGCTTCGATCTGCGTTAGCCGGATATGAACGATGGATTCCTTTTTCTCAGCTTTCACGCAATGCTTACACTCCAAATTACAAGGTCGGCGTGAAAGAGCGTCAGCATTTCCATGTTTTATGCCTCTTCGGTGTTCGTTGCTGAAGTCATAAGTCTGGAGGCGCTCAATTCAAAGTGCTAACCGTCCTTCAGGATTCTTGAATTGTACCAGCCATCTCAGTGCGGAATGATCAGCCCTTAGCAGAAAATGTTGGCCATGTTTTATGTTTTATGGTAATGTTTTATGCAATCCATCACTGCAAGTAGTTCACGTCGGGTCACACAATAGTTTCGTTCCGGCTTTGACAGTGTGCGACTATAGTAGCCTACGACTTTCTCTGTACCATTGATCACTTGGGAAAGTACACCACCAATACCATATCCGCTAGCATCACTTTCCAAAATGAATTTTTCTCCTGGGACTGGAACGCCTTTTCATGTGACTCACCCCATCGATAAACTTTTTTTCTGCATAGTCTCAAAAAGCTGCGTAGTTCATGAAGATTCTAGGGGCGAGGCCAGTCCTTTACTGCTCGTATTTTATCTTCATCCGTAGATATTCCATCTGCTGTAACAAGATGCCCTAAATATTTCACCTGTTTTTGGAACAATGCACATTTCTTTACGTTTAATTTTAGTCCAGCCGTTGTTATTCGTTGCAGAACTTCTCCGAGGTTTTTCAGGTGTTCGTCGAAAGTTCTGCCCATCACTATAATGTCGTCGAGGTACACAGTAGAGTCCTTTGAGTGCACGTTCCATAAGCCGCTCGAATGTGTCCGGAGCATTACAGAGCCCAAATGGCATAACTTTAAACTGCCATAAGCCACCGTTCGCACTGAATGCAGTTTACTCCTTGTACTTTTCTGCAATCTCCACCTGCCAATCCATCTGTAGATCCAATGTGGAGAACCACTTCGTTCCAGCTAGCGTGTCGAATGTGTCGTCAATTCTCGGTAGCGGGTAACTGTCCTTTTTAGTGACATCATTCAGCTTCCTGTAGTCTACGCAGAATCTTGTACTGCCATCTTTCTTCTTGACTAAGGCTACAAGTGAGCTTCACGGACCCGATGATGGTTCGATTACACCGCTCCTCTTCATCTCGTCGACTAGTTCTTTGACCTCATTACGCTTCGCCAACGGTATGCTTCTGGGTGCCTGTTTTATCGGCCTCGCTTCGCCAGTATCAATTTCATGTTTGACCATGCCTGTTCTTCCTTGCCCTTTATTGTTCGTGGAGAAAGCGCAAGCATACCTCTTTAGCAGCTTTTTGGCTTTATTTCTCTCTGGAGCTGCTAAACCTGCTACCCATTTCTCCATATTTTCACCAAATTCCTGTTGATCCTTAGCTGACATTTCGGCAGGTTCCGGCGGTTGTTCGTTGTTTATTACCGCCTCTACTGGAGCGCATTGACCCACATCGGAGTTTTTACAGATGACTTTTTCATGGCGTGATAGATTTAACACTCTCACCGGGACTATTTTCTGTTCGGTAGATTTGATGAGGGCCTTTGCTGATAAAAAGTCCGTCTGAATTTCTGCTGGTTCAACAACCCACAAGCGGTTTTCCTCACAACTTCCCTCCATACATTCCCATATCAATGATTCACTCTGAGGTGGTAATTTTTGTTGTTCCAAAGCAATTAACCTTGAAACCATGGGAAATCGGCACCAATGATAAGCTCGTCCACAATATCGGCAACAATAAAGACGTGGCTTACGCTGATGTTGGCTATCGTCACCTTCGCCTTTGTTTTTCCGTGGACGGTGGCAGACTCTCCAGTAGCTGTCCGTAGTCTTACGTTGCTTAGTACCTCATACTTCCCCTTCACTACATCTGGTCTGATGATAGACTCCGTCGCACCGGTGTCTATGGTGAAGGTGTGTTGTCTGCCATTTATGTACCCGCACGTCGCAAGGTTGTTGTTGTTTTGCTGTATTACTGATATGGAGATTGTGGGGTCCTTGCCCCTCAGTGCTAGCTCGTTTTAGTTTAACGGGGACTCTTGTGATGTTGGTTGTTTGTTCGCCCGTTTATTATTCCTTGCTGGTGAGCTGGATCTTGATCTCTTACATGGCGCTTTGCAGTTCTTTCGGAAATGACCGCCCTTTCCACAATTGAAACATTTAAGTTTGGCCTTCTGTCCATTTTCCTTCAACACTTGCTTCATCATTTCTCTAAATTTATTTAACCCATTTCGTTCCGAGATTAAATTTTATTTTTTGTTTAAGAAGAAAATACTTTTTTATGGTAATTAGGACCTACTGATGTCAAAAATCAGCTCAAAAACTTTTTCCGACTTTTCGTTTTGCCAGAAAACAGTGTTCGAAATTTCGAACACTGGCGTTTATCCTATATACTATCTGCTTTATATGCATGTAAAACATTTGGATTTATTTGCTGTTTTATTGATTTATTTTATTATTTTTGAATCAAAAGGCGCAAAAGTTATTAAATTTAGAGAAAAATTATACTTAGCTAAATTTATGTTGTAATAATTTGATATAAAAATTTGAAAAAAATACGAAATACCCGAAATAGAAACTATGAAAAAAATGCTTTTATTCATGTTTTTATTTGAAACATTTTGTATGCAGATGAATATTACATTTCTCGTACATATATATTGTGGGCTTACTGCAACCCTTCAATTGACAACGACGATGTTTTCCCTCGGGATTTTTGATTACAACGTGTTTTCCCTGCATTTTTGGAAGATTTGGAGGTCGATGCTCCTTATCGTCGACATCATCATCGATAGTTTCTTTCATTTCAGTCAAAAGAAGAGCTTCGGTCACCAAGATTTTGAATTCTTTTTGACTCAAAGGCTTCTCAACTTTATGTTTTGCAATCAAGCAATGCAATTTCCAAGCATTCACAACTGCCGAATTCAAAGTAGTACACCACAAAGGCCAATACCATTTTTTCCACGAATATTAATTCGGTAGTTCTGGATTGCATTGTCGTTTAAATACGTCACGTAGGGACACCCCCTTGTTATAATTGACCATACGTGACGTATTTACCAGCTTCCGGGTTCTTTTTGGATGTGGATGCTTTTTTAAAACGTTGTACTTTGTGAAAAGGCAAGACTTAATCAAAATTTGTTGCCATGGTGACCTCTTTGTTGTCCTGCCATCTACATAGCAATATTTTTTTGGTTGTCATTAAATGTATAATCATAATAACCTCTTGGTAGTTTTTTACCGGTTTTTATTTTATCAGATCCACCAGCCAGTCGATTGGAACGAACGGTTTCCGAAGCGCAATACCCTTTATCAGACACCAAACAAAGCAAATGGTATGATATGAAAAAGTTGTCAAAATAAACTTCATGTCGCATTTGATGTTTAACAATCGAAAGCAAACGCATAACCACATCAGCTCCCAATCTAACTAGGGGGATATTTTACGGGCGGATTTTTATTTTATTTTCCTAAAGTTGGGACTTAATACCAATATCCAATTTTTTTTGAAATTTTACCTTTTACATACATAAATGTGGGATCGCATCCCAAAGGATTAAGACGATCTCGTAGGGTTAAAATAAAACCGTACTAAAATAATAACAGTAAGCGGACTGAAAACCATTAACATGATAAAACTTAAATACTTGATCGAGTTGGAAAAAATAATAGTTTTCAATATAAAAAAGACAAATTAAAATTATTATATATTTGGCAGCCGAGCCAGGCAATTCAATTTTGTATTTTAAATTAAAAAGAATTGTTTAAATATAATTTGTTTAAACTTAATAATTGTTATTTTAATTGTAAATTTTAATTAATAAATGGATTTATATCAATAAATATAAATCTAAATACTACAAATGAGGGCTCAACCGCGATCAACAAATTGCAACAATTAAAAGAAAAGAAAAGTAAAAGCAAAAGATGCCCACAAGCTGTGAATAGCCTAAATGCGAGAAAATTAAAGAGTTCTACCAAAAACGTGCAGTGCAGTGAAATTCAAGAAAATTAAAGAGTTCTACCGAAAACGTGCGGTGCAGTGAAATTGAATTGAATCGAAGAAGGACGATCTCTGTAAGGATGCTCAATATCAAGATCTATGTGATGATGATGATCTCTGTAAGGATGCTCAATATCAAGATCTATGTGATGATGATGTGAGATGGGATAAAGTATGTATGTATGTACAATTTAAAAAAGTTTGAGTATAGAAGAACATTTTATTGCGAGAGAACGCATAAATGTAAGGAATTTAGATGTTTATAGAAGAAAATAGAAGTTTTGAAAAGTGAGTCGAAGTGAACAGAAGAGTTGAAACTTATAGAAGAAAATAGAAGTGTTTGTGGAAGAATATTGAAATAATAAATATATATAAAATAAATTAAAATATATATAAAAACATTGAAGAACATAAAAGAACAAAGAATCTTAGAAGTTTGTAAAAATATTTTTTTAACCTATAAACCTAAAGGAAATTTATAAAAATTTTGAAAAATTATATTAATTTTAACGCTATTTAAAATTAATATTAAATTGTTATTCTAACATTATTTAAAATTAATATTACTTTATATCGTTTCTCTTTACGTTGAAATATTTAATTGAATTTTTGTTTTATAATTCATTTATTGTATTTTTATTTGGAAGTTACATTTAATTTTGTATTTTAAATTTTTAATAGTATTGTAAACAAAGTCGCCGTGGTCTAGTAGGTAGTGTGTTGGCTTATTAGACTGAAGGCCCGAGTTCGAATCACAGGTCAGACATCAAAACGAAAATATTTCTTCGGCGACTTCCTCTCAGCAGATTTCTGGCAAAAACTCTGAGAGTAAATAAATTTGCCATGAAAAGCTTCTCAATAAAATTTGTCGTTCGGAGTCGACTTTAAACTGTAGGTCCCGCCACTCATGTATAAAATTAACACACACAACATGAGTAGTGTGAGAAGCTAGGACTGAAGGGTGCGGTCTTCTTGGGGACGATTGCTGTAGACTGTCTAATGGTGAAGGTATAGCACTGGCCATTTTATAGTCACCTAGCAGCAACTCGTTTCCTTGCCGTTCGCATCTTGAGATGTCCACAAACACTACTCCCTCTCTTCCACCTTCCTATAACCCATTTTCCTAAAAAACCTGCACAATGCACTGCATGAGTAGGGGCCATCCCCTGAGTGCTGGTTTCACCAAAAAAAAAAAAAAAATGGAATTGCTTGATATTTTAGCGCTTACTGTAGAGGGTTTACAAGGAAAACTGACAGAATTAGGGTTACAAACGGAAGGAACGAAGACATTTTTACAGGCACGTTTGATAGAATATTATCAAAACGTTAACAATAGGGCCGATGCCGACTCCGAATATGGCGAAGCGGCTTCAGTTGTCCGGCAGAATGGTGTTATAGAACAGCCTGGATCTACATTTTCCTTAAGGGACATAGAGGATACAATCTCGAAATTTTCAGGCGAGGGTCAGCCGAGGATAGACCAGTGGCTTGAAGATTTTGAAGATTGTGCATATACAGTGAAATGGAATGACTTGCAGAAATATATCTACGCCAGACAATTGTTAACAGGGGCTGCTAAGATTTTCATTAGAAGTCAGGGCAACGTTCGCGAGTGGAAATCACTTAAAGATTCTTTAAAACGAGAGTTCGGCAATAAACTTAGCTCAAGGGAAGTACATCGTTTATTGCAAAGTAGAAGAAAACGGGCTAACGAGAGTTTTCGCGAATATTTGTATAGTCTTATGGAGATTGGATCTCCAGTTGGCATAGATATTGAAAGTATAATCGGATATTTTATTGAGGGAATAGATGATGATAGATCAAACAAGTACGTTTTGTATGGCGCGAAAAGTATCAATGAATTAAGGGAGAAAATTTCGATATACGAAAAGATTCGTTCGTCGAGAACTTCAAACTCGGGAGGATCAAATAGAAATTTATTTAAAAACGCAGTGACAAAGACGGAGACTATGGATGAAAGACGATGTTTTAAGTGCGGTGACAAAGGACATTTATCAAACAGTTGCACTAGTGGCGGAATAAAATGTTTCAAATGCCAGCGTTTTGGACACAAGTCGTTTGAGTGTAGTGTGGAACTGAAGAAAGAAAATACTTCAATAAAGGATGTTACACAGGAAATAGAAGAAATATTCATACAGTACCTAAAGATATCACCCCTCCACCTGGTCGAATTTAATGTGGGATCGCATCCCAAAGGATTAAGACGATCCCGTAGGGTTAAAAGAAAACTGAACTAAAATAATAATAGTAAGCGGACTGAAAAACATTAACATGATAAAACTTAAATACTTGATCGAGTTGGAAAAAATAATAGTTTTCAATATAAAAAAAGACAAATTAAAATTATTATATATTTGGCAGCCTGCCTGGCTGCCTGTATTTTAAATTAAAAAGAATTGTTTAAATATAATTTGTTAAAACTTAATAATTGTTATTTTAATTGTAAATTTTAATTAATAAATGGATTTATATCAATAAATATAAATCTAAATACTACATAAATATTTTTTTGAAAAAAGATTTTTACTGTTCGAAAAATCGAACAGCGGAGCGAAATGGGTTAAAAGGCATTCCTCTTCCTCCACGACATCCATTTTTCGCACTTTGCTTACATGCGGTCTAGAAATCGTGCGAGCGGTCTCCTGGGCTAGTGCAAAGGCCACGGTCTCTGTAAAGGTTTTCTTTTGTGCAGAACATACCGCTAGCTTGATGTCAGGGTCGCGTATACCATTTACAAACGCATCGGTTTTAAAATTGTCTACCAGTGGGTGGTTTTGTCCCGGGTAAGTGAGCTGCACTAATCTTTCGACCTCCATTGCAAAGGCTTGAAGTGACTCATTTGCCTTTTGTACACGGCATCTTAACTCCATACGGAACAGTTCTCGTTTGTGCTCGTCGCCGAATTTACGATGTAACGCTAACATTAAGTCGTTGTAGTTGTTTCTGCAGCTGGCTGGCATGGTTTATAGAATCTCAGCAGCGGCACCAAGATTAGTTCCAAAGCCTTCTCCCCATCGTCTCATCCGTTTCTGCTGGCTACTGTCTCGAATTGGAATTTAAATACGGATAGGGGTGAGCCGCCATCAAAGCAAGGTGGTTTTATCCTGCCAGTACATTCTGATATGATTCGCGATGGTTCCGGTCGCTGACTCTGGAAGTTGTTGATCTTCTCCTCCATCGTAACGAGTTTTCTCTCAATGGACTTTTCCAAATTAAATACTTTCGTGTCAACGGTCTTTTCTAAGATTGACACCTTTTCCTCGACACTAGGAATTCTTTTGTTGAATCTGCAAGAAATACCGACTCTGTAGTCGCTTCTAGCTTCTCGATTTTTGACAAAAGTTTTTGATTTTCAGCTCTAAAAGCTTCTTGCCCTTCTTGCATCTTGTCCATTATAGCTGCATCTTTTCCATGGGTTACAGGAGCCTGTAACTCATGTTCCTCTTCGTCTTCGAAGTCGTAAGTATCTGCATCAATGCCACGATTTCGAAGTTTTCCTCTTAACCGCCTTTGGAGTTCATTCTTCGTGCCCATTGTTGGTAGCGCTAATTTACTCAATTCTTGTTTGAGCCATTCCATTCTTAGTTCGGAGAGTTTCATTTTGATTTTTTTTAATATTTATTTTCAGTTTTAAATTTTGCAATCCCACTTCTGACACCAATTGTTACGTTTTTACCCTTTTAAAAACGTTAAAAATATGAATTCGTAGATTGCAAATAAAATTAAAATGTGTTTAATTTGAAATCAATTCTTTATTGTTCGCACATTCCGTGTGCCACCTTTAAGGATTTGATTTACACAATAACAATTTGCTTAAATTGCTATTCTTTCTTTTACACTCGTTCGTTAGAACTTCAAACCACGATTCTCTTCGCAAGCAACACAACGTGTCTTCACACAAGACTGACTGAATTTTTTTTCATCATTTCTCGCTTTGTCTTGCCTTTTATATCGCTGGATCAATAGTGTGATGAATACTCTCGAAGGAGAATGACTGCCTTCGGGAAATATCTAAAAATGTAAACAAGTTGTTTTCATTATTGTTGTTTTAGTATCTTGTTTACTGTTTATTTGCTTCTTTTTTTATACTGTACCTAAGAAATTTATACCAGATGGGTTTCTTCCCAGAACGAGTTGGCTTCGCTAAATGACATCCGCATTTCACGGTATGTACCTATTATCAATTCAACAGAAATTCATGCATTTTCAGATGCCAGCACTCGAGCATATGGAGCGTGCATTTATGCTGTGACCAACGCAAATGGTGAAGTTTCGTCGTCGTTATTCTGTGCTAAATAAAGGACAGCACCAACAAAAGAAATAAGTTTGCCAAGATTAGAGCTCTGTGCAACGCTTTTATGCAGAATTGCTGCATTATGTCTTAAAGATCTTCACGTTGCAGCCTAAAAACATTTGTTGGTCTGATTCGACCATTGCATTAAAATGGATAAAAGGTGAACCATATCGTTAGTCACCAAGACATTCACATGGCATCACGTTCCATCATCAAAAAATCCAGCGGATATAGTTTCGCAAGGAGCAAGTCTCAAGGATTTAATCGATAATCAGTTATGGTTTTGTGGTCCAGAATTCATCAAACAAGACAAAAATTTGTGGCCGATCGCATCTTCTGCTTGTATGGACAACATCCCAGAACAACGTCGTCGTAAAATCGCTTTAGTGTGCACACAATCATTAGAATCGTTCAATAACCACAAATACATAAATAATTACAATAAATTCCTACGCATTGTGGTCTACATTCATCGCTTTATTACAAAAAATTCGTCCAAACAGCCAATAACATCTGAAGAAATCGAAGATGCTCTGCTTTTCGTGTGTCGTATAATACAACAAACTCATTTTTCTGGTGAAATAAAATCATTACAACATAATTGTGTCGATAATTCATTAAAAATTAAACAACTTACACCCTTTATGCACAATGGTTTGATTCGTGTAGGAGAAATAATTGAAAACTCAACCCCATCGTTTAATGCAAAGCATCCAGTACTTTTACCATCTACACATCCATTCGTAACAACTATCATTCGTCATTATCATCAAGTAAACCTTCATGCTGGTGCACAAACATTACTCAACACATTACGTGAAAATTTTTGGATTATCAATGGAAAAAATGCTACAAAAAGAGTAATTCACGACTGCATATTGTGTTATCGATTTCGGCCTCAGATATCAGAACAAATTATGGGTAACCTGCCGACTGATCGAGTCGTAAAATCGTACGCATTTGAAGTATCAGGCGTTGACTTCTGTGGACCACTTTTAGTAACTCAACAAATACGAGGTAAGCCACCAATTAAGGTCTACTTAGCAATTTTCATTTGTTTCGTCACCGAGGTAGTACACATAGAATTGGTACCAGGTTTATCAACCGCAGCTTTCATATAAGCGCTAAAAAGATGCTTTGCTCGTCGCGGTAAATGGCGGAACATATACTCAGGCAATGCTACCAACTTCGTTGGCGCTAACCGAGAACTACAACAAACGCTAGCACACTTTCATACACAACAACATATTGACGATGTTGAAACTGCATGTCATAATGAAGGCATACCTTGGAAATTTATACCACTCCGATCGCCACACTTTGGGGGATTATGGGAGAGTGCGCTCAAGCAAGGAAAAAATTACATCCGACGTTGTATCGGTAATCACGTTTTGACACATGATGAACTACACACCATTTGTTGTCAGGCTGAAGCTGTCATTAACAGTCGCCCACTTACACCTCTATCCAATGATCCAAACGACCTTACCGCGTTAACACCTGGACATTTTTTAATTGGTTGAAATCTCACAAACAAATCTAAACATATTAAAAAGATATCATTGCATACAATCAATTCAACAACAATTTTGGTGTCGCTGGCACAATGAATACATTAAACAACTGCAACTACGATTAAACTGGAATCACCCATGCTCAAACCTGCAAGTAATCGACTTGGTCCTCCTGAAAGACGAAAATTGTGAACCATGAAAATAGCCTATCGGACGTATTTTACAAACAATTCAAGGTGACGATGGAAGAGTACGTGTGGTCACAGTCAAAACATCAGATGGCATCCACAAAAGAGCAATAACAAAAGTATGCAAGCTTCCAATTGCCATATCATATACTATTTTCGATATGGCAATTTCAAATTCTTTCAAACTTGTTTAATTGAGCAGTTTTATCGACTTTGCTCCGGCACTGCCATATTTTAATTTTATTTTGTCTGTAAGTTGTAATAATGAAAATCAGTTAAAGGTAACTTTACAGTTCCCTTTAGCTAAAGGTACCTTTATCTAAACCCAAGTTTAACGGCAAGTTGTAATAATGGCACTAAGAATATTCAAAGGATTTTGAAAAAGAAATCATTATTAGCAAAGTGAACTTCAATTAGTAAACTTCGTTCTGCGGCAACCAATTTAAGTTGAATTTTATAAAACAAAATAAAATACAGTTAAATATTAAATATTTAAAAAACAGTTAATTTTAAATTAATAAAATCAATAAAATTTGAAAATTTATCAAAAAAAGTAAATTTTTTTTGTGGAAGAATTCGGTGAAGTGTTCATTTAGAACCAAAACGTTGAAAAACGCTTTAATTTGTTGAAAAATATATCATTTTAGCCGGATGCGGAGAACCCTCTCTTATATTTTTATTATTATTAATTCTCATTGTAAGTTTGAAAAATATTTCACATGTGACTAATAGTGTTTTGGGCTTGGTTAAGGCCAGCTTAAGGTTGGTTGTCGGTTTTATCACGGGGCACTGCGAGATTAGGTCGCTGACGGGGATCTGGAACAGATCCCAGCCGGACTATTGCAGGGCATGTTGAGATGAGGAGGAGTTAGAGACTATCGAACACCTTCTCTGTAACTGCCCAGCCCTTGGTATGTTGAGGTTGAGGACCCTTGGCAGGGCCTTCTTTGAGAGCTTGAACTCTGTGTCGAGAGCCGACATCAAGGCTCTCCACAGATTCATTAGTAGCTTGGGCTGGTTGAGAGGTGCTAGGGCTTCATAAGTGTAGTCGCGCTCTCCCCATTTTTTGTTTGTGTCTGTTTCTTTCTGTATGATTCCTCCGCTTCCCATTCCCCCCCTTAGCTACATGCCCTCCTTTCATCCTATTCCCTCTCTACGGACGTTGTACAATGGGTCAGTTCGACCTCCGGGTACTGTACTTGTCTTAACTGACAAGTACACGTCCTCTAACCTAACCTAATAGTGTTTTCACACCAAAAGCTAAAACCTGATTTTAGCATTAAAAGCATAAGCAGCTGATTTTGCGTTCACACTGCAAGTTTTCTTAAATCTGGTTTTAAATTCATGACATTTATGACTATGCAACAGCTATTTTTGGTTTTGTTTTGTTTTTTTTTTCAGCTGTTTTCAACATTTCAATGTTGGTAGCTCTGATTTAGTACATCGAAAACAAGGTTGTATTTCATAAAACCTACTTAAAACCAATTCAAAAAAGGTTTTTATGATGGTTTTAACACAATAATTTAGTATGGTAAAACCAGGTTTTATTTATGGTTTTAACGTTAAAACCAAATTTTGCGTTAAATCCACTCAGTGTGAAAACGCTATAATTCATATTCTTTTTTCAAAAGAAAAAAATTACAACCAACATTTTTCAGAGTTGAAAAATGTTAACATTTGAAAATTTATGTGACATATGATACCAAATGTTAATTTAATGTAAAATTTTATTTATGGTAAGGCTAATTAAAAAATCTAATTTAATTTATGAAAATAAGTCCGATTATTCCGGAAGCTAAACTAGAGTGATTTACTTTGTCATACAAAAAAGATGTAAGTAAGGTTTTCTTTATAAGTTTGGGGGAAAAAGAAAAGAATTAAGAACGTTAGTTCTTAATTCCGTCATGATGTCTTATTTTTTGCAATATTGTCACATTTAAATTTAAAACGGCTTCCAAATGTATCGCCGTCAGGTCAATGTTCAAACCAGACATCTCGAACGAAACGAAATATAAGAAAAATTTTTCTTCGGCAGCTTCTTTGCAGCAGATTTAAAACTGTAGGTTTCCACTTATGGATTAAGCATGGGTGGTGAGAAACTAAGTCGTAATCCTGACTGAAGGGTTGTAATGAAGAAATAAGTAAGTTATGGCTTGGAACGAAACTTTGTCTCTCATTAACTATTGTAGCATAACTAAGAAGTCAGTTAAAGCTATTTTCTTCAATTAATTAAAGAGCCTTTATAAATTTTCGTTTCGTCTCCTCTCTTGCGTCTTTCTTTAGCAATGGGCTTAAACTTAATAGTGTCTAGCCATAGTTACCATTTCATCAAAATTTAGTAATAAATGTGAATTCAATATGATTTTATTAAATGAATTATAAATTTATTTAAGATATATACAGTGAGCGTCAAAAGAAAGTGTACATAAAAAACTATATATTATTAAATTATCGTTATTTGTATTTTAAAATTGTTACATTGCCAGTTTTTAAAATTGAAACATATAAAAAAAATTACAAATTCGGAATATTGTCAAATTTTTTCGGGCACTCTCCTTACAAGTGGTAAAAGTTGAGTTTGTTGATTGTTAGAATTTTATCCACATTGTACACTTTCTTTTGACGCTCTCTGTATATTAATGTGTAACCCTCTCAAGCTTGGTGCTTTGTTTGATACACGAGAACGATGTTTACTTACCGACATAGTTGTTTCACACTATGACACTGCTTATAGAGATTATCAAATTGTATCTTACAATATAATAATCTGAACTTTGAAAAAAGCCTTTCTCTTTTAATATTGTCAATCGGTTTTCTAATCACAATGGTTTTCGTGCAGACTTGTTAGTTTTCATCTGATTTTCTTTACGGCGTTCTACCATCTATTCTTCTGAGATACACATCGAACTCCTCAGCACCTGAATAAATAAATATACGGACATATTCTACGTTCTAATTTGAAGTGCGCACGTAATTTGTAATCACTTCAATTTGACACTTTGGTGTTTTATTTGTTACTTTACACATTTCTTTTTCTATTTGTTTTCGAACATCAAATCACAAATCTATTCTACAGACTTCCTTAATACAAACAGGAAAATTATGTAAATACTTTTAAATTTGACCGTGATATTATAACGTTTTGTAGAAATACGTAAGAATAATTAAAATTACAATTAAATAAAACGCTTTGTGCAATATAATCCAGATCGGCTGAAAGGTTTTGATAGGGAGTCCTAGTGAAATTACAGGAGTTAAGAAAAAACCTTGGTATTGAATGCTAATGGCCCCCCAACAAAGGAGACATCTATTTGGAAAAAGTTAAGTTGGGATTATTTAAATAAAATAATTATTTATAGAAACTGATAATTTTTTGTACAGGTCAGGGCGACTAGTTAAATTAATATGTTCTTACGAAAATGATGAATAAGTGAAATCGAATAATAAAATAACACTACGCTGAAGTTATCGGTTAAGTAAGTCTGGTACTTCGAATCCAACACGCTAGAGAAACGCGAGCTGAAATGTCATTATGTAAGAGCGCATGAAAGGCCAAACGAATATTAAGATAAATTGTGTAAAATATTTAAAACGAGAGATCAAGGGTTGTCTAAAAAGCATAGAGAATAAACATTATATTAAAATGGAGCAGCTAAGAAGAAAAAATTAGAGGTGGTTGCGCAAAATATTCCTTTGTAATATTGATTTTG
Organism: Sarcophaga caerulescens; assembly: GCA_927399465.1. Classification (NCBI taxonomy): domain Eukaryota; kingdom Metazoa; phylum Arthropoda; class Insecta; order Diptera; family Sarcophagidae; genus Sarcophaga; species Sarcophaga caerulescens. Next base: position 68,282,542 of record OV656866.1, read on the forward strand.
CGTGTTCATTCATCTGATGCACCATGCACATTAAAAATCATGTTCGTTTTTATTAAATTCTTACTTATTTTATTATCGTTTAATCTATAAATTTTTACAAAATTTGTTTAGCTTTTATTCGAACAAAAAAAAAAATCAATTTACAATTTTTTAATATAAGCGATAACACTAAAATTCACATGTCATACGGTAAACAGAAATACAGAAATACTAGAAGAATTTACGAGAAAAGAATAAAACAAAGATCAAAAATCCAAAAACAACACTTAAAGAAATATCACGAAGTCATCAGCATATAAAAATAAAAATGAGTACAAATAGAGTAAAGAACGATGCTGTTACGCAGTCAGGAATAGGCAGTCAGTGTTGAGGTATAACTCTATAACTGAGAGTTGTATTTAAAAAAATATATAACCAAATGACTGCTTTTGCAGAACATTAGAAATAAAAAGTTATCACTTTAAATCGTATTTTACTTTCTGCTTCTTTTATTGTTTAATACATTATAAAAAATCTTTCTTATATCATTCTGCCAAATATGAAGCAGTCAATGTGAAGCGAGTATCAAGCTGGGCGTAAGGAGGATGTGTGTCAACGTTGCGAGTGATCGGGCCATTTGCCGTCGCGTTGCGTCATTGTCGAAATTATGCGCTCAAGGGCATGCCGTCGGACCCAAACCCGTTCTTTATCTGTACGCAGACCCCCATTGGCTTTTACTAGCTAAACTACAGTTCAAGTCCGGGTCAACAACTAAAACTGCCGAGTTTTCCCCTTCGTCAGTAAATAATCGGATCCCACCAGGTAAGCCCCGAACGACACCGCCCGACGTGTACGTCACCTTCACGAGATTAATAGAGCTCCACAAATCCAAAAAAGCCTCGCCCAGCTCGCACATAACCGCGTACGCACCCTGACAGTTAAGTTGCAGCAACTTAACCATGCTAGTGCCGAGCATTCGCGCGCGCGTCATCATGATAACAGGTGGCCCGACGGCATGTCCTTGAGCGCACAATTCCGACAATGCAAAGCATTGCCACAACACGACGCCAAATGGCCCGATTTCCCGCACCGACGACACACGTCCTCCTTATAACGGCAGTCCCTAACCGGATCGTACGACCGCCCATGGAAGCTGAACCACTTCACATAGCACCTGCCAACTCCCAATAGGGTCGATGTGACCCTATTGGTGTCCTCTAAAACCACGTTGACAAGCCCTGCGTCCGGCTTCCATGGACCACCAACAAGTTTAACACTTCAGTTAAACGTCTCGCGCGTCATACGATCCTTTAAGTTCATCTCATAGAGATTCGTCATGAATTCCTCAATCGGGATCTCTCGATGAGCCTTCTGTACAACTACGCGTGGGCCCAGTTTATCCTCGACGGATACCTCGAGCCCGACCTCCCGGAACTTCTGGTTCGACGCAGGACGCTCCATCTCAGCGACAGAGGGAGTCCTAATGACCGCGCCACCGTCGCGGGTTGGCCGCACCTCATGGACCTAAACTCCAAGGGTAGGGCCAACCTCCTCTACGACCTTCTTAATAACCTCCTTTGAGGCCTCCCTGCCCCTGCCTTTGCCCTTAACCACAACAGCCCACGTCTCCACCGGCTTAGGCAAAGCCACTGTAGCGCAGGTCGAAGCAGCCACGGGCGTAACAACAGGGGCCACGGGAGTCCCAACAGGACACGACCCGACTGATGGCACCGGACGCGTACCGTAGACATTAAGCCTGCTTCGGTGACGCTCGTTTTCGGCAACGAGCGTCATGAGCATCTCCTCGTAGCGCCCGAAGTGCTCCATCACCAGCCTCGTGATCGACGATTCAACCTCACCGTCGAAGACCACCCTCAACAAACTGTTGGTGATGGCCTTCATTTTCCCGACCGACAACGAACTACTACCGATCACACCACGTACACCCTCAACTACCGGCTCGACCTCGCCCCTACCCAAGGCTGCCTTCCTTCTCTTACGCCTGGGCTTCGGGGGCGCAAACGGGGCGACTTCCGCACTTCTCCTCGGCGACCCCAGCTTGAAACGCTTGCTCTCGTCCTCGATGACCGCCTTTTCCACCTCGGAGCAGGTGGTTTCACCCTCACCGCGAACGTCTGAAACCGCAGAAGGGGGACCCATCCCATCCGTCTGTTCCCTCGTGGTAGCATCGGATGCATCCCCCCTCGCCTTACGCCGCCCCCTTAACACCGGGAGGCATTTCAAACGACAATTCAATCACTTACACAAAAATCCAATAAATACAAAATTCAAAATTAACGTATAATTCAACTCACCAGTAGCAAAGACACGAACCAATAGCAAAAACACAACCTACCACAAAGTTGTAAAATCTAAAAACTTCACCAATATTTCTATTAATAGAATCAGATTTCTGTTCTATTAATAGCACAAACCAAACAACGAGTCTTTTTTTCTCTTCTTTGTTCTTTTATTTATGCAAGTAAAAACAAGTATCTATCTCTTATTTATTTATGCAAATATAATTATTTGCACAAATAAAATCAACTTTATAGACTATTTTCTTGGGTAATACCCAACCGATTTTCACAATTTATATGTCAAAATGAAGCTTGTAAAACGCACTACAATTCACTATAAATTTCGATTCACTAGAAAACCGCTCGATAACACACCGTAAAACTTTCGAAAGATCCCGTATTGATAAAAAAAAAACAACCGTTCACGCCAAAAGTACACAACGAATGAGTGTACTGAGGGACATGAGTCCAGGGTTTTACGTGAGTTTCGCCTTAACGGCATACCCCACGGTGCTCAAAGCACGGGTGGAAACAATGCGTCTACCTGCGCCCCCACGCATAGTGATGCAACCAGATGATATGCAAGAGCATATCACTGGTTACATCACCATACGTGAGTACCAATTCGAAGCCATGCATTTGGACATGACTTCCCTCTTGGTTAGGGGTGGGAGACTATCTAAACTCCACTTGAGTTTAGACTCCACTTGAGTTTAGATAGTCTTCAACATTGTCTTCAACATTGGCACGCCTACCCCTCTGGAATCGCTTCCGGAGGTGTCGAACATGCCGCCGCATCATACTCAGCTCTTGGTCCACCACCGAACCCTACGGGGCACAGTGGTCTTAGACCTCCCGAGTAAAGCATCATTCACAGTGGTAGTCCACTGATGTAACCTACTAATCTGGTCGTCGACAGTCAGTTGCACAAAATTTTCAATTGCCACAGCCGCTGCAGCCTTCCTAACACAGTACTGGTCCCAGTCTATATTGTGATTGCGCCAACGGAAGACGCCCCCAGTCTCCCCAGTTCGTCTTTGGTGAGAGATAACAACCTCAATCAGGTTGTGATCACTCAAAGGTCAAAGGTATACAGATAGCTCGGCTGATTTACAACGCACATCCCGTGAGAGACTAACCACTCACTTAGCTCAATTCCCCTAGTGTGGTTCCGATAGCCAGACGAGTGCCTGGATACCTTACTGAACCACATAGGGGATGAAGCATTCGCATCGAGGCCGAGGATAACTGGAATGCTACTTCCTAGCAGTAGCACCGTATCCATATACCTTAAAAACGGCTCTAATGGCTCCCTAAACCTACAGTAGATGCTAGCCACCAGCATCCTCCAAGACCCGCCCTCTATCTGCACGCAGGCCCCCCATTGGCTTTTACTAACTAAACTACAGTTCAAGTCCGGGTCAACAACTAAAACTGCCGAGTTTCCCCCTTCGTCAGTAAATACTCAGATCCCACCCGGTAAGCCCCTTACGACACTGCCCGACGTGTACGGCTCCTGCACGAGAGCAATAGAGCTCCCCGACCCCAAAAGAGCCTCGCCCAGCTCGCACATAACCGCGTACTCACCCTGACAGTTAAGTTGTAATAACTTAACCATCTTAGTGCCGAGCATTCGCGCGCGCCACCATTATCGCATACGTTGGGCAACCCGATGACAACATCAGGTGACCCGACGGCATGACCTTGAGTGCACAATTCCGGCAATGCAACGCATTGCCACAACGCGAAGCTAAATGGTCCGATTGCCCGCAACGGCGGCAGACGTCCTCCTTATATCGGCAGTCCCTGACACGATGGTCGAACCCGAGGCACCTGAAGCATCCAACTACCGGATCGTACGACCGCACATGGAAGCTGAACCACTTCACATAGAACCTGCCAACTCCCAATAGGGCCGATATGACTCTATTGGTGCCCTCTAAGACCACGTTGACAGGCCCTGCGTCCGACTTCCATGGACTACCAACAAGTTTAACACTCCTGTTAAACGTCTCGCGCGTCATACGATCCTTAAGATTCATCTCATAGAGATCCGTCATGAATTCCTCAATCGGGATCTCCGGATGAACCTTCTGGACCACCACACGTGGGCCCAATTTATCCTCAACGGATACCTCGAGCCCGACCTCCTTAAACTTACTGTTGGCCACGACACGCTCCCTCTCCGCAACAGAGGGAGTCCTAATCACCGCACCACCGTCCCGGGTTGGCCGCACCTCATGGACTCGCACGCCAAGGGTTGGGCCAACCTCCTCCACGACCTTCTTCACGACTTCCTTTGAGGCCTCCTTGCCCCTGCCCTTGCCCTTAACCACCACAGCCCAAGTCTCCACCGGCTTAGGCAAAGCCACTGGAGCGCAGGCTGGAGCAGCCACAGTCGTGACAGCAGGGGCCACAGGCACCAACACAGCACTCGACAACACCGACTGCACCAGACGCATAGCGTATACGTCCAGTCAACCGTGCAGACGCTCATTTTCGGCCACAAGCGTCATCAGCAATTCCTCGTAACGACCGGAATGCTCCACCCGGCGCGCCACCGAAGAATCCACTACACCGTCCAAGACCACCCCCAACAAACTGTTGGTGATGGCCTTCGCCTTACCGACAACACCCTGACCGCAATCGTCAGCCAATCCGAAATGATCGCCACTCTCTCGCCTCAATTCAGGCACCGACGCGCCCCTACCCAAGGCTGCCTTCCTCCTCTTACGCAGCTCCCGCTTGGGCTTAACCGATGCCTCCGCAGCATCCTTCTTCGGCGACCACAGTTTGCACCTCTTGCCGCCCTCATCCCCCGTCAACGCCAGCTCCAACTCGGAGCATAGGTCATGTCGACGTCGACATAACCAGCACCACCAGAGGCCACAGAAGGTGGCCCCATCGTCCCATCGGACGTCACGCCCGAACCGCGCCTATCGCCCAACATTTTTACCCTAACGGTCGGCATCATACCACCGTCAGCAACAAAAAGTCAAACGAAACCAAGTACACAACCAAAAGTCAATAAAACCGAATATAAAATTCAAAATTAACGTATAAATTCAACTCACCAGTATCAAAGTCACGAACCAATAGCAAAAACACACCTACACCACAAAGTTGGATAAAAACACCAACTTCAACACTATTTCTATTAATAGAATCTGATTTCGGTAGCAAAAAGCCAAACAACGAGTCTTTTCTCTCTTTTGTCTTTTATTATTTAAGTAAATATAAAAAATATTTACAATAATGGCAGACTTAAAACAATAAATTCCGACTAAATATTTACCCGAATTTCACGTTTTACACAGCAAAAAACTCGCAAGGAAAAACTCTATTAGATAATTAATAAATTAATTAAATAATCACTTCACAAATCACTTAAAATTCACTATAAACACCTTGAAAATATCAGTTTAGCAAAAAGCACGACCGATCACAACTAATGAGTAGGTAGGGACAACGCCGATGGGTTTTACATGGGTACCTGTCCGCGTGGACCTAATCCCATGGTGCTCTTAACACAGGGTGAAATACAATGCATCTACCAACGCCCCCAGATGTAACTTATGCTACACCTGAGTACCAATTCGAAGCCATGTATGTGGACATGACTTCCCCCTTGGTTAGGAGCGGAGCCTATCTAAAACTCCTTCCGATCTTTGGGTCACGGCACCCGGTTGAAAATGCAACTCCACACCGAGCTCATTAACTAGACTCTTCCCGCGATTTGGGTCCAAACCACAGCCACCACGATGCTCCCAAAAGGGGCCACACCAACAGCCAGGCTGGAGCCTAGGTTCCAGGGGCTCCTGGCTCCCGTGGTACCAGAATTAAGTCTCCGGTAAGCAGATCGATTACTACCAGTTGAACTCCAAACAGTTCGGGACTGGTGGCTCACAGCAACAACAATAAACATACATCAACATAAAAAACGACACTTTCACTGACATTGAACAGAGTCCTCACGGACGAGGCTTTGGCCACATGGTGTGACACCTGGAGTGGACAAAACGAACAAGACAGAAAGACACACAACAACGCAGCAGGCTTGGCAGCGGCGGTGACGGCAAGGGCGGCAATGACGGGGATGGTGACAGCAAGGGAGAGGGGCAATTTGGACCGGCATGTGAACAACAGCAGCAGCAACAGGAGCAACGAAGCGGAGCAGAAGAACCAGCAGCAATCGATTCAAAACTGTCAACGATCGCATGCCTATCTGCGCACGGGGACAGACAAAAGCGGCAAAAGGAGCAAGGGGCGCACGACAAGGAGAACACCACGAAGAGTGATCACATTTCGGGGTTACCTCCGCTATACCTCCTATTTCTCCTAACAAATACCTAACGGGCGAAATCGCCCAACCTACTAAAAGGCCGGCTGTCTACTATGGCCCTACTGTAATCCCAACCCTCCCCAGTATAGTATGAACACATTGTTATAATGCAAGCTTTCCTGTCCCGGAAATAACTCCTCCAAAGTTCTAATTCCCTACAGCCCATTTCTTCTAACCTTGCAAGAACTCTATCCCAAGAGAGATAGTCAAATGCACCCTTAAAATCAATAAATAGTCCTAACACATATTTGGCAGATGAGCCGCCAACACTATTCTTGACATGCAGCCAAGCATCTTCTACACTTCTACCTTCCCTAAAACCAAACTGAAACTCAGAAGGACCCTCGCTGTAACACTCCTTCAATCGATACACCATTATCCTTTCCAATACTTTTCCAAGTACCGGAAGAAGACTGATGCCCCGATAAGAGCGAGGATTACTCCTCACCCTATCAGGAGACTTCAGGAGAATCACAACGCGGGCTGACTTCCAAGCTTCCGGGAAATGGCCCTCGCTAATACACCCTCCAAAGATTGACTCCAAATGTTGAGGCATGGCCTTATAGATGCTTTTACACATCTCTCCAGTCATGCCATCAACACCAGGCGATTTCCTACTTCTGACTCGGCAAATACTGTCCGCAACTTCCGAGCTTTCCAAGATTGCAGGATCAACCATCTCCCTAATGAGAAGAGAGTAGCCGACCGGTTCCGCACTAGGAAAGAGAACCCCCAGTAGAGCGTCGGTACATTCTCTCCAAGAAGACAATGTGGAATTGCCAACTTGTAGGAGAGAGAGGTCTGCCTCACGATTATTCTTGCCCCTGCAGATACGGTAAACCGTACCCCAGGGGTCGTCCCTATTGTCTCGTACGAAACTCCTCCAATCGTCCTCCTTGGCCCTAACAATTCTGTCCTTGTAGCGTCTTAAAGCAGAACGGAAATCGGCCTCGCGAGAAGCTAGGTCAGAGGCACCTGAACGACGGGCGCCCTGGAAATGACTCCGAAGACGCCTGAAGTACCTGCGCATCCCATCCAACTCCTCTGTCCACCATATTACCTTGCTAGGCTTAGTCTTACGACGTCTACCCAGCAAAGTATCATTTGCCGAACACATCCACCGATCTATTTGTTCTACTTGGTCACGAATCGTAAGTGTCCTAAAGTCATCAAACGGCATAATCGAAGCCTGGTGCCTAACAAATTCCGAGTAATTGTCCCAGTTCGCGTATCGATCCCGCCACCTGCGACAGGGTCCGATCCCCACGTTCGTCTGCGAGAGTTCACAACAATCTCAATGAGATTGTGATCACTCACGCCCCAGTTCTCACACACCCTCCACCTAAAATCAAAAACAGTATTCGCTACCCCACTTGCAGCTGTCACGTCAATGTCACTAACACCTCCAGGACCATCAAAAGTATATAGATCACTAGCCTCATTGAGAACAACAAGGCACTTCGTGACCATCCACTCGCTGAGCATGACTCCTCGCCGATAGTTCTCATGAGCAGGAGCATTCCTACCCATTTTTGAGAACCACATTGAAGAGCATGCATTTGCATCGAGTCCTAGAATTACAGGAAAGCTACTCGCAAGGAGTAGCACCGAATCCATATATACAAGATAAGGCTCAAGAGACCCCCCAAACCTACAATAGATACTTGCTAAAAGTATCCTCCCAAAAACTCCCTCTACTGAGAGGCAAACCCCCCACAGACTCCTACTAACAATGGTACAGTCCAGGTCCCTATCATTAACTATTATTGCAGCGTTTCCCCCGCTGTCCGTATAAACTCGCATACCCCCCGGCAACCCTCTAATGCGTCCACCCGACGTATACGGCTCCTGTACCAGCGCAAAAGTTGCTCCCATGGCGCGTATCGCCTGCCCGAGCTCGCAGATCACGGCAAACAAACGCTGGCAGTTCAGCTGGAGGATCTTAAACTGCCGCTCCATTTTAGTGGCGTGCATTCGCCCTAGCGACTATAGCGCTATAAACGGGACACGCCGAGGACATCATAAGATGCCCTGATGGGAGTCCCTTTAGCGCGCAGTTTCGGCAGTATATGTCGTTAGTGCAGCGAGAAGCTCGGTGGCCGGCCTGTCCACAGAGCCGGCACACTTCCTCCTGCATCCTGCACTCTCTAACCATATGGTCGAAGCCCAGGCACCTGTAGCAGCTTGGAACAGCGTCGTGCTGGCGCACCAAAAAGCTAAACCATTTTATGTAGCAGCGGCCATTGTCCAGCAAAAGCTGCATGGCCTCCTCGCTACCTTCCAGCACGACGTTCACGGGATTGCCAGTGGGCTCCCATGGACCAGTCACCAGGCGGACGCTCTTTCTATAAGCCTCGGGAGTCATCCTATGCTTGAAATTCCAAGCATAGGGCTCCTCCATGAATACGTTCGGGGTGATCTCCGAATGCACCGCTGCACTACCACTTTGGGGCCGAGCTTGTCCCTTACGGACATCTCCAGACCCACCTCTCCAAACTTAGAGTTAGCAGTTACTTTTGCTCTCTCGGCGACTGACGGGGTCCTTATGACCGCATCGCCATCACGTGTTGGCCGAACTTCGTGAACATGGACCCCTAAGGTGGGGCCCACCTCCTTCACCACCTTCTCGACGACCTCTTTGGACGTCACGCCCTTCTTGCCCTTGACGACGACCGACCAGGTCTCCACGGGCTTCGGGGCCACTACCGGCGCAGCAGGAAGGGCAGGAAACTGCCCCAAACTACGCCGGGCTGCCACTGGAGCGGGTGGTGCCACAGGCATCCGAGGGATACCTGCTGGTCCACCACCACGGGCAACCGCACCAGACTCGTAGACGTCCAGTCTACCTCGGAGGCACTCGTTCTCGGCCAACATTCGCACTATGAGAGCCTCGTACGGGCCCGAGTGCAACAACACACTCCTACCCCGAGCAACGGGGACACCGTCGACCATGACCTCCTCCTGGAGGCTCGTCGTGACGGCCTTCATTTTTCCGATGACGCCATTCTCAGATGCCACCTTCCTCCGCTGTCTGCTCTCCCTCGTCTTCGGGGCGGCAATGGGTGCAGCAACAGCTGTGCCAGCAGAGCTGGCTGCAGATGCAGCAGTCCCGGCAGCGTTTTCAGCAGCAACGGCGGCAGCAGCACGGGTCGCAAGCGGCGAACCCAGCTTTACCCGCTTCCCCTCTTCTACGTCCGCATCCGAGCTCGACAGCTCACTCTCCGTGTGCCTAACGCGTGGCACCGGAGTTGGCGGCGGACCCATTGTGGCGTCAGTCTGGACCTCAGAGAGGGCCGACTCATCGCCCCTGCCTTGCTTCTTACGCCGACGTTCTGGCGGCATAACGATGTTTACCGACGTAATAAAACCAAAAAACCAAAATTCGCAGTACAAAAAAGTCTATATTTAATTTCAAAATTAACGTAAAACTCTACCAAAGACAAAAACCTAGTAAATTCAAGTCGGTAATACAGTCGATAAATCAAATTCAAATATAACAGAAAATTGCACTCACCACTAGCCAAGCCACCAACCGTAGAATAATACACACTAATTATTTGTTCACCACAAAGTTGAACAATTCTATTTATAGCACACTGAACAATTTCTATTAGTAGAATGAGTCTTTTTTCTCTTCTTTGTTCTTTTATTTTGTCTAATATAAGCACAAGCAAACCCGAGTCTCTATCTCTTTTGTTTAATTTATTTATGCAAATATAAATTTTGCACAAATAATACAAAGTTCACACACTATTTTCTTGGGTAATGCCCAACCGAATTACACGATTTATACAGGAAAATGAAGCTGTATCCACTACAGCAATAATACAGCTATTATAGTGGATTGTACTGTCCGCAACTTCCGAGCTTCCCAAGATTGGAGGATCAACCATCTCCCTAATGAGAGGAGAGTAGCTGACCGGTTCCGCACTAGGAAAGAGGACCATCAAAAGTATATAGATCACTAGCCTCATTGAGAACAACAAGGCACTTCGTGACCATCCACTCGCTGAGCATGACTCCTCGCCGATAGTTCTCATGAGCAGGAGCATTCCTACCCATTTTTGAGAACCACATTGAAGAGCATGCATTTGCATCGAGTCCTAGGATTACAGGAAAGCTACTCGCAAGGAGTAGCACCGAATCCATATATACAAGATAAGACTCAAGAGACCCCCCAAACCTACAATAGATACTTGCTAAAAGTATCCTCCCAAAAAATCCCTCTACTGAGAGGCAAAACCCCCCACTGATTCCTAATAACAATGGTACAGTCCAGGTCCCTATCATTAACTATTATTGCAGCATTTCCCCCGCTGTCCGTATAAAATCGCATACCCCCCGGCAACCCTCTAATGAGTCCACCCGACGTATACGGCTCCTGTACTAGCGCAAAAGTTGCTCCCATGGCGCGTATCGCCTGCCCGAGCTCTCAGATCACGGCATACGAACGCTGGCAGTTCAGCTGGAGGATCTTAAACTGCCCTCCATTTTAGTGGCGTGCATTCGCCCTGGCGACTATAGCGCTATAAACGGGACACGCCGAGGACATCATAAGATGCCCTGATGGGAGTCCCTTTAGCGCGCAGTTTAGGCAGTATATGTCGTTAGTGCAGCGAGAAGCTCGGTGGCCGGCCTGTCCACAGAGCCGGCACACTTCCTCCTGCATCCTGCACTCTCTAACCATATGGTCGAAGCCCAGGCACCTGTAGCAGCTTGGAACAGCGTCGTGCTGGCGCACCAAAAAGCTAAACCATTTTATGTAGCAGCGCCATTGTTCAGCAAAAGCTGCATGGCCTCCTCGCTACCTTCCAGCACGACGTTTACAGGGTGATCTCCGGATGCACCCGCTGCACGACCACTTTCGGGTCGAGCTTGTCCCTTACGGACACCTCCAGCCCTACCTCTCCAAACTTAACATTGGCAGTTACCTTCTCCCTCTCGGCGACTGACGGGGTCCTTATGTCCGCACCGCCATCACGAGTTGGCCGAACTTCATGGGCCCACCTCCTTCACAACCTTTTCGACGACCTCTTTGGACGTCACGCCCTTCTTGCACTTGACAACAACCCATCAGGTCTCCACGGGCTACCGTCGCCGTAGGCAGGGCAGGAAACTGCCCTAAACTACGCGGGGCTGACACTGGAGCGGGTGGTGCCGCAGAGCAGCGGGGATACCGTCGACCATGACCTCCTCCAGAAGGCTCGTCGTGACGGCCTTAAACTCATCGATGACGCCATTCTCAGACGCCACCTTCCTCCGCGGTCTGCTCTCCCTCGTCTTCGGGGCGGCAACGGGTGCACCAACAGCTGTGCCAGCAGAGCTGGCTGCAGATGCAGCTGTCCCGCCTACAACAACGGCAGCGTTATCAGCAGCAACGGCGGCAGCAGCACGGGACGCAAGCGGCGAACCCGGCTTAAACCGCTTCCCCTCATCGACGTCAGCATCCGAGCTCGACAGCTCGCTCTCCGTGTGCCTAACGCGTGGCATCGGAGTTGGCGGCGGCCCCATGGTGGCGTCGGTCTGCACCTCAGGCAGGTCCGACGCATCGCCCTTGCCCTTTTTACGCCGACGTTCTGGCGGCATAATGTCGTTTAACGACGTAAAATCAAAATCAAATGAAATATGAAAATATAAAAAGTCCAATAAAGATTCAAATTCAACGCCAAACTCACCAATGACAAAAACCTTAGCAAAGGCAAGTCGATAACAGTAAAGCCCAGGACTAATGTCCCTATCTACTCACTCGATTGTGAATTATTTACAAACGCTGCGTGTAGTTTTTTGTTTCGTGGGAATTTTTATGATTTCTGTGGTATTTTAACGTACAAAAATTCGGGAAATATTTCAATTTGTGCGCGAGTTTTCGTTTGTCAGACGCTATTTCGGGGTTTCTCGTTAGCCTTTAATTGGTCTGTGTTTTTCGAGTTTAAAAAAAATCTTTAGTTACAATACAAAAAGAAATAAGTGACATTTAAGCAATTTTTTTTTGTGAATTGCTTACAAAATTCTGTTTATTGCGATTGCTATAATTATAATTTGGTGTGGATTTTGGGTTTGATTCTGATTGTAATTGATTTTGATATTGTTTCTAGAATTTACTTGCCTTTGGTTTTTAATTTGAATATTTATTGTATGTTGCCCGCCGTTAAGGCAAGGAAGGGAAAGAAAGTCGGGCGCGGTGTCTGATTTCTTAGTACTTGTACGTCGGCCCTTTTGGAGGTAAGCAGGTGCTAAATAAGGTGGTCCAGCTTGCATGTGCGTATATTAACACAATTGAGTGGTGAAAGAAGCTGGGTCGTAATTCTGACTAAAGGATTTTAATGACCAATTAAGTAAGTAAGTAGGATATCACCTTGACGGAGGATATGGTGGTCCTCAGCAGGGCCTTAGAGATCCTTGTTGATGATTTCATGAAGGATCTTTATGAGATGAACCTTAAATCTGGCTAAAGGATTTTAATCACCTTGACGGGGAATATGATGGACCTTAGCAGGGCCTTAGAGGCGGATCGAACCAAGTAAAAACTTGAGAAGTTCACTTGTCTTGTCTTTAGTAGGAGAAAAACAAGGGTGGGTCGGTCGTAGGTTACGCTTTTAGTCGTACGTTCTCTGCCGTTGTCAGGACCTGTAGCTCGTCGTGTGCGCATTCTATATAAGTGGGTTGCTAATTTAGGTAGGTGGCTTATGTTGTTTTTGCTTTTGCGTGGGACATAGGTGCTTACAGAAAAGTGGGCTGTGCCAACATGGCGACGCTCACGTTAAACCTTGGACAATTGTTACTAAAACACCTTACTCTACTGTTATTTTATCATATTATTCGTAGTGTGTTTTTGAATACTGTAATGGATTTTTTTTTTGTTAAATTATGTGAAATACATCGGTTCATACGGTTTTTCGTGACCGTCCCATCTGTCAATAAATTGTTTTGTTATTAACTTTACGGCATAATTTTTATGCTTGTGTGTTTTTGTTATTAAAGAAAACATTTTGATGTAAAAAATTATGAGTTTGCTGAATACTGATCGTGAGGTAATATTCTGATCAGAGATCAGCAATGAATCGTTTCTTCGCCACTCATAAGCATTCATGAAATTTTGAATAAAGAAAGTCAACACTATTGAAATTGAACTACTCTGATTCATTCATACTCTCTACAACGTTGATTTATAAGTACAGGTTGCAATGAGTATGCGTACATCGTTGACACCAAACTCATACCATTCGAAATATGTGATTTATAATCGTACTCATTTAGAAAAATATTTATGTATAATACATACTTATAAATAATTCGAGTGTCTCGAATCATTCATCAAAATTTACAGTCTTAGTTGTGACGCATTTACAACACAGAGCAGCAAGCAGAGCAAGCACAATAATAATAATTTTAGGGTTCGTACGCGATTCATTCTTATTTTGTGATTCGCGTATATGTTGAGTTATGGAGAATCGAAATCAATAACATCATAGGTGTTGTAAAGTATGAATGTGATGAGTACTTCAAACTTTGAATATGAGTAGCGGTTCCATGATATTAAAATAAGTACGAATGCGTATAAGTATCAGAAATTATGAGTATGATTCGATTCTACTCTTCTTTTTGAATACTCATTGCTGATCTCTGATTCTGATCAACTATGATGGTTGCTGTTTTTGGATTTTTGACTTGGCTTGATATTCGATAGAAATTATGTTTTTGGTTTGTAAACTGACTTTAGTTCTTAGAAATATTTAATTTGGTAATTTTATTGATTTGTGTGTAATATATAACCTACCGTTAAGGTTAAGAATCCTAATGGTTAGGTTGGAATCCAAGTTATCGCCTGAGAGATGGCTTGATGGAGGGGGATGTCACCAAGATGCTGATATGATCAATACTTGCTCTCGAGATGATATTAACGATATTAGGTTTAAACCGTGGTCGCCAAAAAAGGATACTGAGGACATCGTGGAGGAGTCACCATTCCTCAAGCAGGAGTTGCATTCGAGCCGGTATTAGGTGCAGCAATCGTATTAAAGACGATGGTGGTTCTGCAGCAGGTATTATGGAGTCCATCACCAACAGTCTATTAGGAGTAGTCTTTGACGATAGAGATGGCGCGGTTGATTATAGAGCATGACAGGCAGTAAGACGCTTAACTGATAACGGTCGTGGCGGAGAACGAACGTCTCCATGGTAGGCTCAATATTTATGATGCCATCTATCGCACCTACTGTTATGCTTATGACTGCCGAGGTAGTTGTTAACCATAGTAAATTAACCATACTGAATTAATTAATTATTGCTTTATTTAATTTTTATTCCACCCATATCTGTAATAATCGATACAAAAAAGTAAAAAAATATAATACATATATAACAATAACATTAACACTTACCAGGATATCAACTAGCGCAGTCAAACGTGTCGCTTTTCGTGTGATTTCACACAAATTAAAGTTTTTTCGTATTTTACATCATATATTTTTAATCTATCCCCTTTGAGTTAAATTAAATTTTTTTCAATTTCGCAATTGTTCTTAGGATATAAATCTATCAGGCATTCTTTACGATATAGTCACATGATAAGTCTTTTGAATTTGGAATTAAATAATGTTCGAAAATTAGATTGCAGCCGAGGAAGTTGTTAACCATAGTAAATTAACCATACTGAAATTAATGAAATATTGCTCTATTTAATTTTTATTCCATCGATATCTGTAATAAAGAAATAAATACTAAAAAACAATTGGCAAATATTTCAATCATATATTACAACTTCTGTTATCAAAGATATTTTCAGTGAATAAGTTAGATAAGTAAATAAAATTAGCTAAAAATATCGTTTAAAATGCAGGATCAACTCGACTACGATACCGTTCACATTTTCAATTATATTATGTTTTTGGTTTGTTAATTGACTTTGGTTCTTAGAAATATTTAATTTGGTAATTTTTTTGATTTGGGTGTAATATATATCGTACCGTTAAGGTTAAGAATCCTAAGGGTAGGTTGGACTCCAAGTTTTCGGATGAGATATCGCCAACTTCCGCGCTTGATGGAGGGGGATGCCACCAAGATGCTGATATGATCAATATTTGCTCTCGAGATGACATTAGCGATAAGAGGTTTAAACCGTGGTCGCCGAAAAAGGATACTCAAGTGGGAGTTGCATTCGAGCCGGTATTAGGTGGATCAGCAGGTATTATAAGGTCCATCACCCACAGTCTATTAGGAGTAGTCTTTGACGATAAAGGTGCCGCTATTGATTGCAGAGCATGATAGTCAGTAAGATGCTTTGCTGATAACGGTCGTGGCGGAGAACGAACGTCTCCATAGCATGCTCGATGTTTACGATGCCACCTATCGCACCAACTGTAATGCTTATGACTGCCGAGGTAGTTGTTAACCATAGTAAATTAACCATACTGAATTAATTATTGCTCTACTTAATTTTTATTCCACCCATATCTGTAATAATCGAAACAAAAAAGTACAAAAATATAATACATATATAACAATAACATAAACACTTACCAGAATATCAACTAGCGCAGTCAAATGTCTCGCTTTTCGTCTGATTTTACACACATTAAAGCTTTTTCGTATTTTACATCATATATTTTTAATCTAACCCCTTTGGATTAAATTAAATTATTTTCAATTTCGCAATTCTTCATAGGATATGAATCTATCAGGCATTCTTTACGATATAGTCACATGATAAGTCTTTTGAATTTGGAATTAAATAATGTTCGAAAGTTAGATTGCAGCCGAGGAAGTTGTTAACCATAGTAAATTAACCATACTGAATTAATGAATTATTGCTCTATTTAATTTTTATTCCATTGACATCTGTAATAAAGAAATAAATACTAAAACAAAATTGGAAAATATTTGAATTATAAGGTATGCTTCAAAATGATAAGGTCACGTCAATATTTGCTCAATTCATCCAAACTATAGAATATTATGTATGGTCAATTTATTCAAAGAATTCTACGTTTAAATAAGTGAATAAGCCGATTTTGCTTTTAGAGGTGTATCACTATATTATGTTTATTTAAGTTTACGTAAATAAGTGCAAAATGCTATGCGTCAAAATGATAAGGTGATTGAGTAATTGCTATTAATATAAGCAGAACGTATCACAATTGTTATTTTTTTTTTTTCGTAATAATTTATAATTTAAATAAAATCTGCGCGGTATGGGTAGCGGGAAACCTTCGTCAACTTATGAACAAGGACAAATTGTGGCATTTCATGAGCAGGGATGGAGCGAAATGGCGAGAAATTTTCTCGAAAACTATGGAAAATTAAAAGGCACGGGCCGTCCAAAGGTCCCGAGTGCCTGTGAAACTCGGCTAGTCTCACGATAGGCCTCGAATTCCATGAAAAGTGCGGTAATAATAAAAGAGAAAGTAATTGACCTAACAAGCTTCAAAAAGCACAATTTTAAGAGCTATCAACGCCCAACCACACCTTATTCGAGCAAAATTAAAAAAGATTCCGTCTGACTAAGCAGCATTTTCCTCCACCTGGGTAACAATCTTGTCGCGTTGTGGGGGCTTAAATGTACTTCGATTCACTCTGCGACTCAGAGTGAGTTGGAGTGTGTTTACGCTGGTCACCCTAATTTTAAGTAATAGATTTAAGTAATGTAAATACGCTTATGTGGAATGTGAAAAGGAAAATAAAGAAAAGAATTGATCGTCCTTCACTTGTCGATCAACCCCAAAACCCGAAGGTACGTCCTTTATTAATTTTTGATTAATTATTGTGTATTTTTCTAATACATTTGTATCTTTTTTCTCTCGATTTAAATTAAAATATTTTGTTAATTTACCCCGCATCCCCCGGAACATTTTGGTCCTTCGAACCGGATTTCTCAAAACAAAATATTTTAATTTAAGTCTCTCGTTTCAGGATCGTTTAAAGAGACCGCCATATTGGCCCCAAATTTAAATTAAAATTTTTGTTTGCGACAACACCCTTCCCTCCCCAAGTACATATTTACATACAACATAATTTATAATTTTCAAGGTATGTAATTTGAATTTATTTTGAAAAGTGAAGTTATTATTATTTGAAAATAAGTGTAAGGAATATAAAGTGAAAATTGAAAGTGCGTTGTTGTTGTTAGAAAGCAATAAATACAAACGAGTGCATTGGTGTTATTTTATTTGTATTAATAAGAAGTGCACAAGTGTTGTTTTTTTTATTTTTTATTTTTGTTTACTGCTTTTGTAAGTAAACTGTTTATTGCTTTCTACGCGAAGTTGTCAATTTTTCACTAAGCCGCTGTTAATAATTGTCTATTGTTGACATTATTGTTTACGTTTTATTTTTCGGCAATTTTGTATTCTTACGCTTAAATTAATATTATTTTGAACTTCTTGAAGAAGAGTTGTGATAACTCTAAGTATATTTTAAATATATTTTTACCAAATATATATACATTTTATTATATTTTTTTTATATTATTATAATACTAGATGACCCGTGCGAATATTTCGCACCATTAGTTGTCATTTTTGTAACATAAAATGAAAATAATTAATAGAAATTTTATTATATACATTTTTACATACATACATATGTTTAAATACTTTTATAATACTTCTTTGAATACAATGTTAGAGGTAATGACATTGTTAAAACTACTCCCAAAATCTCTATAATTTATTTAGTGGTCTGGCAATATGCCATGATAAATTCTTAACTCTCCAATAGTATACATACATTTTTTTTAACGAAGATTAAGTTATGAAGTAAAATCTTATTATAAAATTTTCTATAGACGCGCTTAGTCATATAAATTTAATTAATTTTTTTCTTGTTATTCGATTTCGGTAGCTTTCCTACTAAAAAGTATGTCGCTTTAAGAAATTGTAATCTATTTTATATAATACAATTTTTAATTTTATTATACAGGAATTTTAATAAATATATTGCCTGATAAATCAAGTCTTTTGTTAGGCTCTTGTATTTATTTAAAATCCCAGGAAGTTGCTGGCTTGGCCGATTGCCTTCTTAACAGACATGATCATCGTTAACTTTTTGCCCGTACGAATCCTTAATACAAACAAAAATATCTTTAAACGTACGCACTCGAGAAAAAGCCACGTATAACTGCCCATGTGAAAAGACCGGTTCTGGTAAATACAATCCTACCTTTTGAAGGGTTTGACCTTGTTTTTCTTAAAACCTTTTTAACTGTTAAATATCCGCTGACACTATGTATATATTAAAAGACACAATATTACTACACTTCATAAAACAAACAATGCCATGACAATAACGACATTACCAAAATGGCTTTTACAACTTTATATATTATGTGGAATAGCATTACAATTAAGCGACCCTGTTTATTGCACTTGATCTAACAACTACTGCAAAGTATTGCCAAAACAGCTTTTTACAACTTAATATACATATTATATATAACTGACTTAGTAATAAAGGGCATTATAGTAGATAGCGGTATTGCCAGAATGGATTTTAATACAGACTATATTATGTAGAACTGCATTACTACTAAGCGACCCTGTATTACCACACTTGAACAAAAACATAAAATCATAATGACAATAGTATTATCATGCAGTTCTATATAAAATATAATTTTTATCAATGAAAATATTAATTTTTCAATTTCTAATATTTTGTGTCATTAGTGTTAGATATAAGCTTTAAAATGAGATATCATTCATTAAATTTGATGCGGTGGTATGGGAGATATTTGCAAACGACAAAAAAAAGTGCTTTAGAAATAATATATATGATATTTCTCCGTAAGTTTTAAAGTTTCGGTCTATTTTTTTATACGATCGTGTACTTTTAATTACTCGTGTCGGATCGTTTGCGCATCTATCGTTGTGTACCGCAATTTCTTTCTTCTTTATTTCTATTTTTTATATAATCGTTTCCTTCTAATTACTCGTGTCGGAATTTTGCGGATCTATCATTGTGTCTTCCTTGTTAAGTTTGTAATCCTTTTTTTTTCGGTGCGAAGTTAACTTATTTGTTGGGAAAAGGAAGAAGGACAGTAAGGCTCCTCTAATCTGATAGAAATGGAGAGGAATTTGAGAAATTTTACGAAATATTTCAATCGCTTCGCGGATTTTGAAAATTTTGTCCGGACTCTTCCGCAAGAGGGACATTCGGTTCACTCCCTCGTCACTCATCGGCAGGAATTGATTCGTTTATGGGAGGTCTTCCGCGATTGCTATGAGGACCTTCTAGAGACTGCCGAGGACCCTAAGGTGTCCACGAAGGATGTCAAGGCAAAGTATATGTCGGGGTATACTTTATATTTCGAAGCGTTATCATACCTTGATGGGTTAATTGATAAATTGAAATCGAAACCCGCGAACCCATCTCTTAATAGTATCCCAATACACCTTCCCCCGTGTGACACTCAGACATTTTCTGGGGACTACGCTTCTTGGCCCACTTTTAGGGACATGTTTTCGGCCCTTTATGGGACTAACCCCCATATTAGCAACATTCAGAAGATGTATTATCTTCTACAGAAGACGGAAGGTGAGGCAAGGGATATAATACGAACTTGCCCTATTACCAATGACGGTTTTGACATGGCGTGGCAAAATCTGGTAGACCGGTACGAGAACAAGAGAGTACTGGTAAATTCCCAATTGAAAACTCTGTTCAATCTTTCTGTTATTGAAAGAGAATCGGGACCTGCAATTAAACAATTGCAGAGGACAATAAATGATTGTATAACAAATTTATCCTTGCTCGGGATTGAGACAAAGAATTGGGACATCATATTCGTGTATATTTGTTCCACTCGCTTGCCTGAGAACACTCTTGGCCTTTGGGAACAGTCCCAGGGTCCTAATTCGTCTTTGCCGAAGTGGAGTAGCATGGATGAGTTTTTGACTGCAAGATATCGGACCTTAGAGTCTGTCTCTGACATTATTGGCAGTCACAACCCGAATCAAACGAGTAGTCGTACTCGGAATTTGAAAACTTCTCCTCGGGAGAACCGAAAGTTTAAGAGTTATGGAACGACAGTGACCCCTACTATACCCCCGAAAAAATGCCCACTGTGTTCGGATAATCACCCCATTCGATTGTGCTCCACGTTTCTCAGGATGTCGGTAACCGAAAGGATAAATGTTGCCAAAAGTAAAAAGATTTGTACGAATTGTTTGGCAACCTCGCATGAATTTAGAAGATGCCAGAGCACTAATGTTTGCTATATGTGCAAACAAAAGCATCATTCGCTGCTTCATCGCACTGAAGCCCCTAGTCATTCTCGACCCAAATCCGAGAATAGTTCAATAAACCCCGCGACATCAAGTCACTCTGCTCCAATTCCGGAGCACCCTTCTCGATCTGAGCAAAATTTGGTGGAGAAACCATCAACTTCTGCCGAAGCTCGCTCGTTTAGAAATTTTTCGACACAATTACAGTCCACCCCGTATTCTACAGTCTTGCTGGCCACGACTGTAGTAGATATCATGCTCAACGACGTAAGATACTCTGCTAGAGCATTGATTGACCCTGCCTCTCAGGCTACTTTTGTCTCGAGGAGACTTCAGAGAAAGTTGGATCTTCCAACATTCTCTGCCCCTGCTGCTACGATACTCGGCTTGAACGGAGCAATAACAGCCAATTCCGCTAAAATCTGCTCGATTTCCTTGGGCTCATCTATTGACCCAGAGTTTCATTTGGAAACAGATGCTTATGTGGTCGAGCAACTTACTGGTCGTCTACCCACTTGCCCTCTGACAGACGTAGGTGATTTTGATTTGTCCGAAATTCCAGTTTCTGACCTCAAATGCTGTCATATGGATCTGCTATTAGGAGCAGATATATATTCACAGATAATGTTGACCGACGTTAAACGGAACCCTAAGGGTTCACTCATAGCACAAAAGACAGTGTTTGGATGGGTACTTACTGGTAGGATTCCTCGACCGAATTCGTTGAATTCTATAGTTTCGTTTTTCAGTCACTTGGACTTGAATGACCAGATCACCCGGTTCTGGGAAGTCGAAGAAGTTCCCAAATTTAGGAAAGTGTCGGCTGAGGACAAATTTTGCGAGGACTTATAACGTCGCACCACCACCAGGAATAGAGATGGTCGATATGTGGTTACCCTACCCTTTAGATCCGAATTCCCTACCAGTATGAAACTTGGTTTCTCCCGAAAGATAGCGCTTTCGCAATTCACCAGGAATGAAGCGAGATTACTGAAATCCCCGGAGATTAAGAGTCAGTATGACTCTGTTATTGGGGAGTATTCTACCTTGGGTCACATGACAAAGGTAAACGCGGATTGGACTCAGTCTCCCAAC
Organism: Sarcophaga caerulescens; assembly: GCA_927399465.1. NCBI lineage: Eukaryota > Metazoa > Arthropoda > Insecta > Diptera > Sarcophagidae > Sarcophaga > Sarcophaga caerulescens. Next base: position 68,304,477 of record OV656866.1, read on the forward strand.
TCTAGCTATTACTTGCCGCACCACGCTGTTTTTAAACCTGACAGTACTACCACTAAACTTCGTGTGGTCTTTAATGCCTCAAGCCCGTCCTCGAACGGTGTTAGCCTTAACAATGTCCTACACCCCGGACCAATTTTACAGTCTAACCTCACTATCCTGGTTCTGCGTTGGAGACTGTTCAGATACGTCTTTAATGCCGACATAGAGAAAATGTATAGGCAGATACTGATCAGCCCGGATCAGGCACGTTTTCAACGAATATTATTTCGTCGAAACCCCGAGGGAGATATAGAGGATTATGAATTAAAAACAGTTACATTCGGAGTGAACTGTGCCCCTTATTTGGCAATTAGAACCTTGCACCAATTAGCTAGTGACTGTGAGTCAAGCTACCCTGCTGCGTCCACCATCTTACGTACTCAAATGTACGTGGACGATATTTTGTCGGGTGCACACTCCATTGAAGAGGCTATTCATAATCGCGATGACTTAATTCACTTTTTGAAGTCGGCTGGTTTCTCGTTGCGGAAATGGACTTCGAATGAACAGAGTCTTATCCGAGACTTACCCCCCGAACATTTATTGGATTCCAATTTTTTGAAATTTTCGGATGCTAGTACTGCTAAAACGTTGGGTTTACGTTGGAACGCGAGCTTGGATACATTCTTCTTCAAGCCATCTCCGACGCCCGATATTACCCAAGTCACCAAACGTTCTGTCCTTTCTCAAATAGCCAAGCTATTTGACCCTGTTGGGTGGCTAGCACCCAAAATAATTGTCGCTAAAATCCTTATGCAACAAATTTGGAAGGACAAAACCGAATGGGACGATTGTTTGAAACCCATGACGTTACACAGGTGGCGCGAATTTGTCGATGACTACCCTTGCATCGAACGGATTAACATCCCCCGCTGGGTTAATTTTAACCCTGAGTATGAAGTACAACTTCATGCCTTTTGTGATGCTTCTGAGAAAGCATATGCTGCCACCCTTTATAGCAGAATCAAAACCCCGTCAGGTGAAATATTCACTCATTTACTCGCTGCCAAGACAAAAGTTGCGCCAGTAAAGGTGCAAACCTTACCCCGTTTAGAGCTCTGCGGTGCAACTCTGTTGGCAAAAATGGTGCATTCACTCCTCACAGAGCTGAATTTTACTAATTCGAAAGCTTTTTATTGGACAGACTCGACAATAGTTCTGTCTTGGTTTCAAAAACCCCCGTGCCATTGGCCAACTTTTGTGGCGAATAGAGTTTCGTATGTTTTGGATACTATTGGCATCGATAATTGGAATCATGTCGAATCACATCATAACCCTGCTGATCTGGCTACTCGAGGTATGACAGCCAGAGAACTCGTCAATTCTGACATCTGGTGGAAGGGCCCTACTTGGCTAAGTCTTCCACGTTCAGAATGGCCGACATCATCATTCAAGCCATGTACCCAGCTTGAAACACGTTTGGTTCAAGTGAACCTTAATACGGCAACGCCCACGGAGGAAATTTTGAGCAAATTTTCTGATTTGCCTCGTGCATTACGAGTGTTGTCGTACGTTTTTCGTTTTTACCATTCGGCTGATAAAACCCACAGACTATCTCACCAATACTCGTCGGTGGAACTCACTCAAGAAGAGATCTGTTTCGTGAAACGTCGGTTGATTGTTTTATGTCAAAGTCCTCATTTCCCGGAGTACTCAACTTTGAAGGTCGGAGCTACTTTGTCTCGTAAGAGCTCTCTGCTAACTTTTAACCCTTTTATCGACTCTAATGGTTTCTTAAGAGTCAATGGAAGACTCTCTCGATCACCGACTTTGACGTACGATGAACGCTTCCCCAAATTACTCCCCTACATTGGCCATTTTACCCGATTGTATTTGGAGCACCTTCATAAGTGCTCAGTACACGCAGAATTGTCCCTGATGCTGCGCCTCATGCGGCAAGAATTTTGGGTCCCTAAATTGAAAACACTCATTCGAACCGTCATTCATAACTGCAAGATCTGTACGATCTATCGGAAGAATTTGGGTCAACAAATTATGGCTGCGCTACCTCCGGAAAGAACCACGTTAACTCGCCCTTTCACCCACACTGGTCTAGATTTCGCTGGACCTTTTGAAATTAAATCATATATAGGACGTGGTTGCCGAATCACTAAGGGATATGTGCTAGTGTTCGTGTGTTTTGCTACAAAGGCAATTCATTTGGAAGCAACCAATGAGATATCGACGGACTGTTTTTTGGCAGCGTTTACTCGCTTTTCTTCTAGAAGAGGTTGCCCCGCACATATTTATTCAGACAATGGAACCGCTTTCGTTGGCGCCGCCAATATAATGAAAAAGGACCGGGCTAAGTTCCTTACTGAGTTGAGACATAAGGTAGTGTCGGAAAACATTTTCCAATCGGTAGAATGGCATTTCATTCCCCCTGGAGCTCCACATATGGGCGGCCTCTGGGAGGCCGGTGTTAAAAGCTTCAAGACCCATTTACGAAAGATTTCGAATGCTCAAAGATTTACTTTTGATGAATTTGCTACTATGCTGGCAAGAATAGAAGCTTGCTTGAACTCTCGTCCTCTTTGTCCCATGACGGATAACCCTTCGGATACTAACCCCTTGACCCCAGGTCATTTCCTTGTGGGAAGTACAATCCTCTCACCCCCTGAACCTGATCTATCGATGGAGTCCCTCAACTACGCTAATAGGTGGCGAAAGTTGAAGGTTCTTCACCATTTGTTTGCGCGTGGCTGGAAAGACGAGTACTTGGTTGAACTCCATAAGCGCAACAAGTGGAAATGTCCCCAACGCGATTTCGCGGTCGACGACTTTGTGGTCATTCGGCATGATAACTTGCCTCCAAACGAATGGAAGCTCGGTCGTATCTCTCGCGTGTACTTCGGCTCCGACTCTAGAGTACGAGTGGCTGATGTTCGAACTGCCAATGGCGTTCTAACGCGGCCTATTGTGAAGCTCGTACTGCTTCCTAACCCGAATCAGAACTAATTCGTTTTTTCTTTTTTCTGTGTCTGTTTTGTCCTTTATTTACAGATGTCCGAAGTTGCGCCCCGAAGACTCACCGTTGAACGGCCAGAAAACAGAAGTCTGGATGAAGTGATTGCCGGTACCACCTCCAATTGCCGATTATGTAAGAGCAGTCACACTCTGCAGAAGTGTCCAGCATTCCACCGCTTAAAACCCTATAAGCGACTGGGTATCGTAAGAAGATACAAGTACTGCATAAACTGCTTGGCCCAGTCGCACTTCCTAAGAAATTGTAGAAGTAGGGAGCGGTGCATGGAATGTCTGGGACACCATCACACTTTACTGCATCTTCGGCCTCATGACAACAAGAACCCTCAACAACAACGCAACAACAACAACAACAAAAGAGCTAAGGCCATCAAAGGCAACAACAGGAGCGCAACCCGCAGCCAAGCTCCTGAGTGTTCCTGCCGTTCCCGAAGCCACAAGAAGGACAACACTGTTATTGCTACACCTAACACTGCTGGGGCGACAATTGTTATCAATGTCCTCAGTAAATAAACTTTATCTTCCTTTTTTTATCTACTTTTTTTTGTTATTATTATTTAATATATTATGAATTCGCTTACCTAAAACTCGAAATGAACTAATGAATTGTAAATGAACCCCTTAAATTGAATTTATTTGAACCCAGGTAGCTTCCCGTTTCCTCTTGTTGCAATCTTGCAAGGGGGGAGGGATGTTTACGCTGGTCACCCTAATTTTAAGTAATAGATTTAAGTAATGTAAATACGCTTATGTGGAATGTGAAAAGGAAAATAAAGAAAAGAATTGATCGTCCTTCACTTGTCGATCAACCCCAAAACCCGAAGGTACGTCCTTTATTAATTTTTGATTAATTATTGTGTATTTTTCTAATACATTTGTATCTTTTTTCTCTCGATTTAAATTAAAATATTTTGTTAATTTACCCCGCATCCCCCGGAACAGAGTGCATGACTAAAGGTTACCCTAATATCAATGGAAGACTCTGTTTCGGATCGACGTCATGCGTGATCTTTTCGAACCGTCGCACACTGGTTTATTTTATGAATCTAACAAATTTTGTTGTTTTTTTTTTACGAGATTTAATCACCCTTATTCTGGTTGTCGTAGTCGACGTCGTCTTGCGTCGACAGTTTAAAATTGGTATTCTGTTTGTCGTTATTGACAGTTATAGATGACTGTCGACTAGAGATGAGCGATCCAGTGATTTTTGAAGAACGTTGTTCTCAGTGAACGTGATTTGTTAATCACTGTTCTTTAAAACAGTGATTGTGATCACAGTATTCCAATAATACAATAATTACAATAACGTATTTTATTAAGTCGTAAGAAAGAGACAACTAGATACATACTACGAAAAGACTACTAAACAAAATCAAAGTGGTGTCATCAATGTTATTATTTTTAATGTACATTTTTGATACAACGTTGATTTATAAGTACAGGTTGCAATGAGTATGCGTACATCGTTGACACCAAACTCATACCATTCGAAATATGTGATTTATAATCGTACTCATTTAGAAAAATATTTATGTATAATACATACTTATAAATAATTCGAGTGTCTCGAATCATTCATCAAAATTTACAGTCTTAGTTGTGACGCATTTACAACACAGAGCAGCAAGCAGAGCAAGCACAATAATAATAATTTTAGGGTTCGTACGCGATTCATTCTTATTTTGTGATTCGCGTATATGTTGAGTTATGGAGAATCGAAATCAATAACATCATAGGTGTTGTAAAGTATGAATGTGATGAGTACTTCAAACTTTGAATATGAGTAGCGGTTCCATGATATTAAAATAAGTACGAATGCGTATAAGTATCAGAAATTATGAGTATGATTCGATTCTACTCTTCTTTTTGAATACTCATTGCTGATCTCTGATTCTGATCAACTATGATGGTTGCTGTTTTTGGATTTTTGACTTGGCTTGATATTCGATAGAAATTATGTTTTTGGTTTGTAAACTGACTTTAGTTCTTAGAAATATTTAATTTGGTAATTTTATTGATTTGTGTGTAATATATAACCTACCGTTAAGGTTAAGAATCCTAATGGTTAGGTTGGAATCCAAGTTATCGCCTGAGAGATGGCTTGATGGAGGGGGATGTCACCAAGATGCTGATATGATCAATACTTGCTCTCGAGATGATATTAACGATATTAGGTTTAAACCGTGGTCGCCAAAAAAGGATACTGAGGACATCGTGGAGGAGTCACCATTCCTCAAGCAGGAGTTGCATTCGAGCCGGTATTAGGTGCAGCAATCGTATTAAAGACGATGGTGGTTCTGCAGCAGGTATTATGGAGTCCATCACCAACAGTCTATTAGGAGTAGTCTTTGACGATAGAGATGGCGCGGTTGATTATAGAGCATGACAGGCAGTAAGACGCTTAACTGATAACGGTCGTGGCGGAGAACGAACGTCTCCATGGTAGGCTCAATATTTATGATGCCATCTATCGCACCTACTGTTATGCTTATGACTGCCGAGGTAGTTGTTAACCATAGTAAATTAACCATACTGAATTAATTAATTATTGCTTTATTTAATATTTATTCCACCCATATCTGTAATAATCGATACAAAAAAGTAAAAAAATATAATACATATATAACAATAACATTAACACTTACCAGGATATCAACTAGCGCAGTCAAACGTGTCGCTTTTCGTGTGATTTCACACAAATTAAAGTTTTTTCGTATTTTACATCATATATTTTTAATCTATCCCCTTTGAGTTAAATTAAATTTTTTTCAATTTCGCAATTGTTCTTAGGATATAAATCTATCAGGCATTCTTTACGATATAGTCACATGATAAGTCTTTTGAATTTGGAATTAAATAATGTTCGAAAATTAGATTGCAGCCGAGGAAGTTGTTAACCATAGTAAATTAACCATACTGAAATTAATGAAATATTGCTCTATTTAATTTTTATTCCATCGATATCTGTAATAAAGAAATAAATACTAAAAAACAATTGGCAAATATTTCAATCATATATTACAACTTCTGTTATCAAAGATATTTTCAGTGAATAAGTTAGATAAGTAAATAAAATTAGCTAAAAATATCGTTTAAAATGCAGGATCAACTCGACTACGATACCGTTCACATTTTCAATTATATTATGTTTTTGGTTTGTTAATTGACTTTGGTTCTTAGAAATATTTAATTTGGTAATTTTTTTGATTTGGGTGTAATATATATCGTACCGTTAAGGTTAAGAATCCTAAGGGTAGGTTGGACTCCAAGTTTTCGGATGAGATATCGCCAACTTCCGCGCTTGATGGAGGGGGATGCCACCAAGATGCTGATATGATCAATATTTGCTCTCGAGATGACATTAGCGATAAGAGGTTTAAACCGTGGTCGCCGAAAAAGGATACTCAAGTGGGAGTTGCATTCGAGCCGGTATTAGGTGGATCAGCAGGTATTATAAGGTCCATCACCCACAGTCTATTAGGAGTAGTCTTTGACGATAAAGGTGCCGCTATTGATTGCAGAGCATGATAGTCAGTAAGATGCTTTGCTGATAACGGTCGTGGCGGAGAACGAACGTCTCCATAGCATGCTCGATGTTTACGATGCCACCTATCGCACCAACTGTAATGCTTATGACTGCCGAGGTAGTTGTTAACCATAGTAAATTAACCATACTGAATTAATTATTGCTCTACTTAATTTTTATTCCACCCATATCTGTAATAATCGAAACAAAAAAGTACAAAAATATAATACATATATAACAATAACATAAACACTTACCAGAATATCAACTAGCGCAGTCAAATGTCTCGCTTTTCGTCTGATTTTACACACATTAAAGCTTTTTCGTATTTTACATCATATATTTTTAATCTAACCCCTTTGGATTAAATTAAATTATTTTCAATTTCGCAATTCTTCATAGGATATGAATCTATCAGGCATTCTTTACGATATAGTCACATGATAAGTCTTTTGAATTTGGAATTAAATAATGTTCGAAAGTTAGATTGCAGCCGAGGAAGTTGTTAACCATAGTAAATTAACCATACTGAATTAATGAATTATTGCTCTATTTAATTTTTATTCCATTGACATCTGTAATAAAGAAATAAATACTAAAACAAAATTGGAAAATATTTGAATTATAAGGTATGCTTCAAAATGATAAGGTCACGTCAATATTTGCTCAATTCATCCAAACTATAGAATATTATGTATGGTCAATTTATTCAAAGAATTCTACGTTTAAATAAGTGAATAAGCCGATTTTGCTTTTAGAGGTGTATCACTATATTATGTTTATTTAAGTTTACGTAAATAAGTGCAAAATGCTATGCGTCAAAATGATAAGGTGATTGAGTAATTGCTATTAATATAAGCAGAACGTATCACAATTGTTATTTTTTTTTTTTTCGTAATAATTTATAATTTAAATAAAATCTGCGCGGTATGGGTAGCGGGAAACCTTCGTCAACTTATGAACAAGGACAAATTGTGGCATTTCATGAGCAGGGATGGAGCGAAATGGCGAGAAATTTTCTCGAAAACTATGGAAAATTAAAAGGCACGGGCCGTCCAAAGGTCCCGAGTGCCTGTGAAACTCGGCTAGTCTCACGATAGGCCTCGAATTCCATGAAAAGTGCGGTAATAATAAAAGAGAAAGTAATTGACCTAACAAGCTTCAAAAAGCACAATTTTAAGAGCTATCAACGCCCAACCACACCTTATTCGAGCAAAATTAAAAAAGATTCCGTCTGACTAAGCAGCATTTTCCTCCACCTGGGTAACAATCTTGTCGCGTTGTGGGGGCTTAAATGTACTTCGATTCACTCTGCGACTCAGAGTGAGTTGGAGTGTGTTTACGCTGGTCACCCTAATTTTAAGTAATAGATTTAAGTAATGTAAATACGCTTATGTGGAATGTGAAAAGGAAAATAAAGAAAAGAATTGATCGTCCTTCACTTGTCGATCAACCCCAAAACCCGAAGGTACGTCCTTTATTAATTTTTGATTAATTATTGTGTATTTTTCTAATACATTTGTATCTTTTTTCTCTCGATTTAAATTAAAATATTTTGTTAATTTACGCCGCATCCCCCGGAACATTTTGGTCCTTCGAACCGGATTTCTCAAAACAAAATATTTTAATTTAAGTCTCTCGTTTCAGGATCGTTTAAAGAGACCGCCATATTGGCCCCAAATTTAAATTAAAATTTTTGTTTGCGACAACACCCTTCCCTCCCCAAGTACATATTTACATACAACATAATTTATAATTTTCAAGGTATGTAATTTGAATTTATTTTGAAAAGTGAAGTTATTATTATTTGAAAATAAGTGTAAGGAATATAAAGTGAAAATTGAAAGTGCGTTGTTGTTGTTAGAAAGCAATAAATACAAACGAGTGCATTGGTGTTATTTTATTTGTATTAATAAGAAGTGCACAAGTGTTGTTTTTTTTATTTTTTATTTTTGTTTACTGCTTTTGTAAGTAAACTGTTTATTGCTTTCTACGCGAAGTTGTCAATTTTTCACTGTAGTTACCAGTGAATTATCAATCACCGTGATTAAATCACAGTTTTGAAAATATCGCTCATCTCTACTGTCGACACACATTTGGTATTCTTTGAGTCAATACGCCGTCGATATTGTGTTGTGTCGACTCTGATTTTATCGACATCATTTTTGGTAACGACGACGACGACGACAACCAGAATAAGGGTGAATATTTGTGTCATTTGAAAGTGGAGGTATGTTTATGTTGCATATATTGTGGTCGCATAATCCTAGAAAAAAACTTAAGTTTAATTAAAAAAATTTTCGTGTTATTATGGCAGAAGTCTCCAAAAACCCAATAAAAATTAAATTTTAACTTGTTTTCTACCAAATTATATGATAAAAGTTGCAAAAATTTAAGCTCATTAAAAATCCCTGAAGAATACTTTTTTGACCTTTTCAAAACACACGTTTTTTAAAAACTAATTTTTCACGTAGACTTTTAGTTATTTGGCCCTCATCTACCCACAACTTATTATACATCAAATTGTAGATTTTTATCCCTCTTTAAATTAAATAATATTGTGGTAGCGGGTTTTTGCATATTTTCGCATATGGATGTGATTTGCATAGTCATCCTACGAAAAATAATAAAAAAACGCATTTTGTTTTGTACTATATCTTTTTAAGAACATGAGGTAAAGAGAAATAATTTTTACAGTTATGAATAAAGACAAAACATTTGTTTAAGAAATTGTTGTTTTAAACTTTATACTGCAATTTAATTAATTGATTTCGCAATAGTGTTATACGTTTGTAAAATATCAATATGGAAATTAAAATAGAAGGTTTATTCTGTCAGTGCCAATTTTCTAGAATGTATATGCTTGATATTTGGAGTTCCACAGCTGGTAATTATCATTCGAAAGAAAAAAAAAATATTTCAAATTATGGAGGAAAAATTGAGGGATGAAAAAATAAAATTCGACCTGAGCAATTTAACAAAAGTTTTAAAAAGTCTTTGTAAGCGGATTGGTAAACTTTGGACTAAAAATTATCGAAGCAAATTAATTATTCTGAAGGAGCATAAAAAATGGTTTGAATTTCTTGAAACTATTCAGCTAGAAGCAAAATCCCTTGGAAAAGAACTACCTGCACCTAGTCAAAAGCGTGGTCGTCCTGCTTAGGAATTTTTCAAGTCTTTAGAATGAACAAAGAGGCGTAAAATATCCAAAATTACGCAAGGCAATAATTCTTTAACCGAAGTTTTACAAAAGCACAATTATCCCACGACATACAATGTGGAAATTTACTAAGTTTTGGCTTCTTTCGTTGAAACAAGACTTACTAAGCAACAGTACTTAACTATAAAAGATTTTGTGAATAAAAAAATATCGAATAATTTTTTCCCAAGCTATAAATGTATCTTGACGGCTAAGAAAACCTGTTATCCAAGCACAGAAAACATTACAGTTACAGAGTCAAGTGCAGAGGTCGATCATACGGCGAATCGAGTTGTGCAACTACAAGATCAAGTTTTTGATGAAGCATTAGGCTCAGGAGAAAAACGTTTAACAGTGGTTGGAAAATGGGGATTCGATGGCGGTTCTGGCCATAACCAATTCAAGCAGAAATCGTCAAATAGGCTTATGGATGAGAGTTCTCTCTTTGTGACATCCTATGTTCCGCTTCAGCTTGTCACGGAAAACAAAACTTTAATTTGGAAAAACCCGCGCCCGTCATCCACTCGATATTGCAGGCCTTTGAGGTTTCAATTTAAAAAAGAAACTTCTCAATTATCCCTTCAGAAAAATGGTTACTCTGGCTACAGTTGTTAAAATTTTTTCCAAAAAATTTGCATGCTTTAGGCTCTTAGGACATGCTATTGGCTGACCATAGCTTTTTTGAAGACCCTAGCTTTTTTAGTTTTGGAGATATTGATTTTTGATCGCTTGTCCATACAAGGGAAACCACTGTGCGTCGGATCACGTATATTTTCTTCCATACCCCTAATCCGGAGTGTTAAGCGACCCGTGCTTATCGGATGGCTTGCATTCGGGGGTCTAGTCCGACTGTATTATAACGGAGCCTCAGTGACGCCTGGGCGCCTTAGTGAGTATTAGGTTTTCTACCAAGTCCTTGTCATGCTAGCGGGGGCTATAGCATGATCGACCTCCTTTCCCCCTCACTCGTGGGGCCTATATGGACAATAAACATGACGAAATGGCTATTGATTTTGGACTAGATGGGTCCCAGCTCATTGCGCGAATCCAGGCGAGTATTGTTGACAACGAAATCGTTAGGAATTTCGCCCTAGCTGGTATGAGGATTACGACTGTAGAGGAGTCCTTTAGTGAGGCGACTGCTTTGGCAATCCCCTCTATCAGATGAAGACGGTGACAATACGGCTCCCCTTCACTCGTATCCAAATTGCTACTGGGAGCAATGAGGTGGTGACTTCCCCTTTAACCCACTTGGCGCCGAATTTTTTTTTTTGGAAAAAGTGTAATTTTTTGTTTGTTTTATATTGAAAATGCATCGCTAATCAAAGTTTGTTTCTGACTTTTCTTCGAGTTTTTCACCGTTTCCCCGGAAAATGCCGTTCTTTTAAAAGGACGGTGGCAAAATAAACTACTATTGGTTATTTTTTATTGATTTTATTAACACAACTTATATTACTTCAAATCAAATCAAAAACTTTATGTATGTATTATATGCATAAATAAAAAATATATATATATGGATTTGCAAGTTTGCAAGACATCCACAAACTGTAGAATAACGCTTGCTCCTAAGCCAAGATGCCTGAAACTTTCGTGAAGTGGTGTAGATTTTCCTTGGTATGGCTCGAACCATTCTATATATCCGAGTTGGTTCGTCGCAATCCATATCTTATAGCCCCATCTAATTGGCTTTCCTCGGATGAATTGCTTGGCGCCGCGGTTTCCATAATATGGTACCATCGATTCATCCACGCAGTGATGTTCCTCAATTTCCGTGAATTCAATGAAGTTTCTTCCAAGTATGTCGAAAAGCGGACGAAGTTTTGCAAACTTGTCGTTTTGCTGTAAGTTTTGATTGTCACAGCAAAGGATGTTTTGCATAATAAAACGGAAACGGCTTCTTGTCATGTCGCTTGAAACGAGTTCATGGTGAACATCTGGTGAACTTTCACAATACATTTCCCGCCGGGGAACAATACCGTAGCCATTCAACAGCAAAATTCCGAAGTAACAACGCATCTCGTCACCATGAACATTCCCTTCGTGGTTATTATCTTTAGCGTATTTATTTGTGTACTTCACGAATAGCTCAATAGTTTCATCGTTGAAGAAGCACGAAAAAGCTTCCATTGGAGAGAGCTCAATTTTACAGCCTGAAAGTTCCTTCCAAATCGGCAAAGATGGTTCTATATCTCTCTTTTCCCAAGTATACTTCTTTAGTTGTGATACCTTGACAATGCGGCTGGTTGTTTTTATTCGTTTACGAAAGTCCGCTAAGCATATGTCATCGTCGCTATCAAAGTCTTCATCGGATACACTATTCACAGCAGCTTCGGAAAGCAATTGTGAACCTGGCAAGTTGTATAAATCCACATTATTTTCTTCAATTTTCTGGAGGCAATATAAAAATTTCGCCTGGCTGATCTTCGCTGCTCAAATTTTCAACCTCTTACAATATTTGGTTCAGAGTTAACGGTTTGCGCATATATCTGTTTAACGTAAAACGCGAATGTTAATGGTAGGGTATTTTGCCACTGTCCTTTATAAAGAACATTAAATTTTACTAAATAAAAAGCAATCAAAAGCAATGTTTTGATTATCATTGCACAAAATTGAAAGATTATAAAGCAAACAACCTAAAAATAAAGTAACAATGTATTCTCTTGTTTGCTTTGGTTTTTTTTTAACGTTCGCGCTCCATCGTTGCCAAAATTATATTTTTTTCCAAAATTTATGTTTTTCTCATCACAAATTACAACTGACCGCACTATTGCAACTGTCACACTCAACTGTTACATGTTCTGTTTGTATTCTGCAAAAAAGCAGATCAATAGATCAAGTGTCGGTAAAGAAATAGAAGAAAAATAAAGGGACCTTTTAAAAGGACGGTGGCGCCAACTGGGTTAAGGGATCCACTTGTCAGACAGGATGCTTCGGACTCACTAGTGCAATCATCTACAGATTCGGACTGCGTGGGAAAAGGTGGCTCGTCTGACAAGGGGGTAAAACTGGTGGGAAACGTTCCGCTATGTATAAGGAGAGGAATTCATATCGCAGGGCTTGCACGGTCTTGAAGAGATTTGCAAGCTGTGATGTGGATTCCCTCCCTGTTAAGGAGCAGAAGATGCTGTTTCGCGGTATGAGGCCAAATACCCGGGCAGTGTCCTCACACGAGGCGCTGACTCTGGTAAGAAGGATGGACCCTTGAGTGCCGACGGGAGCGTAGAGCCAATTGCTTCTACCTCTCAAGCCGCAAGCAAGTGGTATGAAGGTTCTACACCCTTACTCCCAACTGGAGCAAAGAAGACCACCCAGGTTTTGAAACTTTCGGTGAAGAGAAAGTTTCTACAATGCTTGAAGGCAAGGAGGTAGAAACTACCGTTACTCCTTTATCCCAGAAGAAGGATGTAAGGTTGGAGGCGGGGGGCACACTTCGGTTGATAAGTCTTCTTTACAGGATTCTCGCAAGGGAAATCGCATGAAGAGAAACAGATCTGACGATGTGCCTTCCTCCGGCTCCAAGCGTCCTAAGAAACAAAGTAGCCTAGGAACTAACCCTTCCCTTCAGCTGGCTTTCATCGACAGGTCGGATTTAGATGGCAAAATCTCTCTTGAAAGGTGGGATCTAGTTGGAGAAAGAAGAGTTGTGATGGCAGGAATGCTCGCATATCTTCCATCGGTTGGTCCAAGGGCATCAAGGTAGTGAACTGTGAAAACGAGGGAACTGTAAAGATCCTTATGGAATCAGTGAAGCGCCTTGGTGAACTATGGCCCGGTGCTCGCTTGGAGATGGTCCCTCAATCCGACCTCCCTCTACGTCCAATAGTGACGGTATGGGTCCCGCCTATTTTTAGGCAGGTGAATATCTTACCCAAACTTATTGGAAAGCTGAATGACGGATTGAACACCAGCTCGTGGGTAGTCGTCAACTCCCTGACTGGTGATGGTAAGAAAGGCTGCGATCTTCGGATCGCTATTGATCAGGATTCGCTTCAGTGGCTAAGGGCAAGGGGTGGTGTAGTGCTGTGTGGGTTGGCATGCCTAAAATTCCGTCATCGGGACATAGGTGGTGTCAGGAACCCAGAGGAGGCTAAAAGTGGTGCATATTAATCTGCATCACTGCGAAGCCGCCTCACACAACATGCTAACCACCCTGCGCCGCCTTGAAGTTGACATCGGTCTTATCCAGGAACCCTGGATCCTTAGGGATAGGATCCTGGATCCTTAGGGATAGGATCCTGGGTCTGAGCGATCCTGATTATAGGTTACTTGTTCCTGGAACAAGTGAGAAGGTAAGGACGTGTATTTTAGCTAGAAGTGGTTTGGACTTATTAATCACTCCTTCCTTTTGTACAGGTGACGTAACAACTGTGGCCTACAGAGATGACCGTGGGATCGATTTGATGCTGTCATCTGTGTACATGCCGTATGAGGCTGCATCCTCTCTTGGTGATTTAATTGAACTACCGGTGGAACATGCGAAGAGGAAAAAATGTCGCCTTGTCTTGGGTTGTGATGCCAATGCTCATCACACCCAAGGGGGGGGCAGTGCTGATATAAATACTAGGGGTGAGTCGATTTTGAATTTTATTAATCTTAATAGGCTTAACATTTCTACCGTCGGTAACACGCCAACGTTTAGGAACCGTGTTAGGGAGGCGGTAATTGACATTACGCTCTCTAACATGGATAGGTCTATGATTAAGGACTGGAGGGTTCCAGATGAGTGTTCTTTCTCTGACCACCTACTGATAACCTTCAGTATTAATCTATCTTGGGGCTTTAACAAGCCTTTTAGGAATCCAAGAAGAACCGGCTGGATCAGATATGAGAGAGCAGTGGAGGGGAAACTTAGGGCTCTTAGGGGACGCTCCACTCCTGGGATCAATGATCGAGTTGGATCTTTGACGGATATTTTGTTGTCTTGTTATAGAGATGCTTGTCCTCTCACTTACCCGGGTAAGAGGAGCCAGCCTGCCTGGTGTAATGCGGAACTCCAGATACTCCGCTGTTGTACTAGGAGACTCTTTAATAAGGCTAAGAGATCGGGCAAGGATGTTGACTGGCCTGCATATAGATCCAGTTTTAATGATTATAAAGGGGCAATAAAGCGCTCAAAGAGAACCACCTGGATGAGTTTCTGCACGAGTATCGAGGATGTTGCTGATGTGGCTCGTTTCCGTAGGATGCTGTAGAAGGACCCCAAGTCCTAGGCTTCGTCCAAAAGAACGATGGCACGTGGACATCCTCGAGAAAAGAAACCATTACCAGGGATAAGGTCAAATGGGCTATAAGTAGCTTTGAGTCCTTTAAGTCGCCTGGTCCGGATGGTATCTTTCCGGCTCTGCTCCAGCATGCTGGTGATATATTACACGAATATCTGGTGGACGTGTACAGGGACTGTCTCCGGTGGTGTGATATACCTGATGGTTGGAAAGATGTGCTCGTGGTGTTTATACCAAAAGCTGGTAAGAACAGTCTCATCTGCCACAAGGATTACAGACCGATATCGCTCTCATCCTTTCTCTTGAAAGCTTTGGAGAGACTTATCGATCTGTATTTGAGGTCAAACATGGACCGGTCTCTGTTGAGTAGGTCGCAACATGCTTACATTAAGGGTAAGTCAGTTGAGAGCGCTCTTCATGATGTTACAGGTTTTGTTGAGGTGAATTTGGCTAGGGGTGAGTACACACTGTCGGCTTTCCTTGATGTAGAGGGGGCCTTAAATAATGTTACCACTTCTTCTATTGAGAATTCATTAAGGGATATACATGCCACAGATTTTCTGGTGCGGGTAATCACCCACATGTTTGGTAATAGAGTAATCCGATCGAATCTGGGTGGATGATCTATCGTCAAGCGTGCGACCAGGGATACACCACAGGGAGGTGTCCTATCCCTATGTTGGTCTGAGGCTTCTGGAAAGTAGGGGCTTTAGGGTTGTGGCATATGCCGACGATGTGGCTATTCTGGAGGGTGGACAATTTTTGCCGACGCTGGGAGAACTGATGGAGTCTGCTCTTGGAATTTTATCCTCTTGTGCAAGGAACTGTTATCTGGGTATAAATCCAAATAAGACTGACCTCGTTTTGTTCTCGCGTAGGTACAAAATTGAAACCTTCAGGTTGCCGAGATTAGCTGGTAGGGAGCTGCCGTTTAAGTTCTTGGGTGTTGTCATGGACAGCAAGTTGAACTGGAAACGAAACAACGAGGAAAGAATCAAGCAGTGTGCAGCGCGTAGTGCCATATGCCTGAGGGAATCGGGCTGCTGGAAACAGCGCTCGATAGGTCACTCCAGAGCAGTGTTCGAAAAAATACTCTAAAGTACGCAACGTTTATATACTGTACTGAATGTCATGGGTAAAGAACACAAACACATTCACTACAACGAGAGCGAAACTTTTCGTTTCTTTTTTAATGTTTGTGAACATGTACGCAAACTCTAACATAACGTACTGAACAGAGTTCACAAACACTATTTTTTAGTGTTTGTGTACAAAGTACACTAAAAAGATCAGTACACAACGAAAAATATTGGGTTTTAGTGATCTTTTTTTGAGTACACTAACATTTTTAGTGTACGCGAGAGCTCATTCGGTTTTTTTAGAGATCGCGTTGTGGTTTTTGATGTCCTTTATTATTCTGTAGGAATAATAGACATATTTCGCTTAAGAATACAAATAAAAACTGGCCATTTTTCATTCTCTCTCTCTCTCTCTTATTGAATGAGAATATAAACTCTCGCGTACACTAAAAATGTTAGTGTACTCAAAAAAGATCACTAAAACCCATTTTTTTCGTTGTGTACTGATCTTTTTAGTGTACTTTGTACACGAACACTAAAAAATAGTGTTTGTGAACAGTACGTTATGTTAGAGTTTGCGTTCATTTGTTGTGTACATGTTGTGTACGTAATGTGTTTGCGTACGAGTTCGCAAACACTTAAATGAAAGTTAAAAGTATTTTATCAGTTACGTACACAATGGTTTGTGTACAGTATTTTTTCGAACACTGCTCCAGAGTTCTGAATATCGTCTTTCCTGACAGAAGGTATTAAATTTCGGAAAAAGCCACTGATTATATTGTGCCTGAGGCTATGTTCCTACCTGGTTTAAGGATACTTACACCGGATAGGGCACAATGGAATGGTGGTGAACTCCAGGGGAAGAGTGGTATACCCATCTTTACAGATGGGTCTAAGTTAGGTGGATGTACAGGTGCTGGGGTTTTCTGTAGGGAACTCGGTCTTGAACTCCACTTCAGGTTGAATGATGACTGCAGCGTTTTTTAGGCGGAGATTTTCGCAATACTGAAGGCTATTGAGGCCATAGTTGGTGGCGTATCTTCGGAATCTTACATGATCTTCATTGATAGTCAGGCTGCCCTTAGGGCCATTGCGTCGGTCTGGTGCAAATCACGGCTCGTTCGCGAGTGCAGAGTCGTTGAGAACTTTTGGACCAGACCGTATCCGTCTATGTGGGTTCCGGGTTATAGCGGAATACTGGGCAATGAGACGGCGGATGCCCTCGCTAGGTTAGGTTCGCTTTCAAGGGGCTGTTTAATAGTTGGTCCTGACCCCCCAGTCTGTCACCTCTACGGCTTCAGCAATGGATGGGTCAGGGAGGAAGAGCAGAGGCGATGAGGGAACGGATCGGGTTGCTCTGTTTCTAGACGTCTATGGCCTGCTGTGGACAATAAGAGAACAGATTGGCTGCTGGGCTTGGTTAAGGTTGGTTGTCGATTTTATCACGGGGCACTGCGAGATTAGATCCCTGACAGGGATCTGGAACACATCCCAGCCGGACTATTGCAGGGCATGTTGCGATGAGGAGTTGGATACTATCGAACACCTCTTCTGTAACTGCCCAGCCCTTGAAAGGTTGAGGACTCTTGGCAGGGTCTTCTTTGAGAGCTTGAATTCTATGTCGAGAGCCGACATTAAGGCTCTCCACAGATTCATTAGTGGGTTGGGCTGGTTGAGAGGTGCTAGGGCTTCATCAGTATAGTCGCGCTCTCCCCCTTTTTTGTTGTGTCTGTTTTTCTGTGTGATTCCTCCGCTTCCGATTCCCCGTCTTTCCTACATGCCCTCCTTTCATCCTATTCCCTCTATTATACTTCCCTCTCTAAGGACGTTGTACAATGGGTCTATTCGACCTCCGGGTACTGTACTTGTCCTAATTGACAAGTACACGTCCTCTAACCTAACCTAACCTAAGCAGCATAAAATTAAGAAGGAGTTTGCGAAAAATAACGTGGCAACTAATTGGTTTCAGATAAACATTTTTTTAAAAAGGTTATAAGATATTCCATACATTTTTGGGTTGTGGATGGACCATATGGTTTAAATTTGATATGGCGAGATTTAAGGATGGAGACCTTGTTTCTTTCCAAACAGAATTTCGGCGGCGGCAGTTTAATGGTTTGAGCTGGCTTTAGCTCACATGGTACCTTGAAACTCTACTTTCTTTCCACTCGAATGAATAGTTTAGAGTACCAGGGCATTCTTTCTGAACGTTTGCTGCCTTATTTAACCCAAAATGCTGACACAGCTTTCACCTTTTAGCAAGATAATGCAGCAATTCATGTCAGCAATTCGACCAGATAGTGGTTTGAGGAACACAATATCAAAGTACTTGATTAGCCAGCACGTTCCCCCGATTTAAACCCCATGGAAAATTCGTGGGGACTGCTTGTAGGCAAAAGATGAACTGAAAGTGGCAATATGCAACGGCTGGCGCGAAAACCGTTCCAATGTTTTGGAAAGTTTAGTAAGTTCAATGCCATCCCGTATTTTTAAGAAAATAGGAGGGAATGGGAACTGGATAAATTAAAAATAATTGATAATTACTTAATGAATCACTGACCTTATCATTTCGACGCATTGTATTTTGCACTTATTTGAACGAAGATTTTTTTTTTTTAATAAATTGACCATATATAACATTCTATAGTTTGGACTTTATCATTTTGAAGCACACCTTATATTACATATTTTGTTTTCAAAGATATTTTCACTGAATAAGTTAGATAAGTAAACAAACTTGGCTAAAAATATCGTATAAAATGCCGAATCAACTCGTTTACGATACCGTCCCTAAGTCCACAAGTTCAATTATATTTTCATATCGATTATTTATATTCAAATAAAAATTTAAAAACGTGCAATTTTAAAAACTTCCAAATGACTATGTACTCACTTTTTATTTCGGAACCTAGTTTGGAATGGTCCGTCTACCTTATAATCAATTACGGTTTTCACATTTTAAGGCTACTTTTCATGATAAGACTTTACGTAAGTAAAGTCAGAAATGATTACGACGTCGCTGTAAGGTAAAGGCCTTTCGCACACGGTCATAAGAGTATTGCAATTGAAGGCCCCCAAAAATTTTAAACACGTCTTTAATCTTTCTAAAGAAACTTTTGAAGAACTGTTCTGTATAGTAGATCTGAGGAAAATACTAATACCAGGGAACCAATTTCGAGGTAAATTCACAAATATTATAACAAGGGATGTAGACGCTCCCCATCCGCAATATTCATTTTAATTCCCGAAATTTCAAAATTATTATATTCCTTCCATTGCGAGATAAATATTTGCAGGCATTTTCAGCCGCTAAAAACAGTAACTAATTTTTTTATGTTAAAATTATATCAAAATTTTATCACTTATGTATGTACATCCACTTTAGCCGTGGTCAATCTGGAGTTGCTTATCGATCATCGAACAACACAAAACAAATACTCAGTGTGCGAATGTGCGTGTGCGAAAATAAAAGTGATTTGATTTGAACATTAAATTTATATTAATTATATAGTTATCAAACTACAAATATTGTGAACATTAATAGATTAAAACCTAATTGTGAACGATCGTGAACAAAATAAACATTGTGATTGTGTTTCCGCATCGGAAGTTGAAAAGAATTATAAAGTGATAATAGGTGAAAACTTATATTTTTAAATTAATAAATATAAAAATCAATAAGTTCGAAATTATTATTTTCAAATAAAAAAAATCCCAAAGCCAAATTAAAGACAAGAATACATACAGTGAATGAGTGTTCCAAAAAGAGGAGCAGTAGCAGTGGCAGAAATGCCTACTTGGTTATGAGCCATGATTCTGTAAGCAATGAAAGTATTAAAGACACCGAAATAGAAATTACTTGTGTGAAACCAAAAAATTATTTAAATTTGAATTTAAGTGCGAGTGCTCCCAGTTTAAATAAGTGTGCTGAGCCAAATACGAATCTACCCCATACCACCTTTTTGGGGCACCGAAATAGCATTTAACTCGAACGATATAAAGAAAAAGGGTGACAATCACCTTATATATTGATTACGGTATCCTCTTAATCGTAGAATATATGTAGAGGAACCCATTAAACGTAAAGACCCCCCCTCAGAATGAAAATTGCCAAGAAGTTGGGCACACAAAATCTTTCTGCAAATTACCGGCAGTATGCGTCAGATACGGAGATATATATGTATACATAAAAGCACTGAATGTCCCCACCCGAAAACTGAAGTCAGCTGTAAAGAGTGCAGTAACTGCGGTGAAAACCACACGGCTAATTATCGAAGTTGCAAAGTATATTTGGAACTCAAAAATAAAGCCACGGTCAAAAGACCTATATATGGTCAGTACCGTGAATCAAACTTCCCAAGTTACCTCAGCCCACCATTCCCCAGCAGGCAAACTACAAAAATAAATAAGATCTGCTTTTGGAACGTGAACTGCTTAAGCCATCACAAAAACGAAATACAAAACTTCTTGTATACCTCCCAAATTGATGTCATGCTAATATCGGAAATACACTTCTCGAACAAAAACTGCTTTACCACCCAAGTGGTAGGGCATGCGGAGGGTCAACTATTCTTGTTCACAAGGATATTAGGCACTTTCCATTGCCAGAATTCCCCTAAGATTACATTCAAGCAACATCAATTAATCTGCCCACATTGATCTTACAATATCAGCACATTCTTGTCCTCCAAGACACAACATCTGCAAAGATCAATTCCTTGATTGCTTCAACACGCTGGGTCCGAAATTTATTGCAGCAGGTGATTATAATGCAAAACACACATTTTGGGGATCACGTCTCAGTACTCCGAGAGGAAGATAGCTCTTGGACGCAGTATCTTCGAACAGTATGGATGTTTTGTCTGCAGGTATCCTACTTACTGGCCATCTGATCTAAAGAAAATTCCGGATGTAATAGATTTCGCCGTAGTAAGAAATATTAGAAGTGAAAATCTTCGTATGCACCCGTCATTGGATTTGTCTTCTGGTCACTCACCAAGGATCCTAACATTTATGCATGATACAAATCTGTTGGGGTAAAATTATCTTCAGACAAGGACAAATTAGCGGAAATACAAAACGTTTATAAGCTCGCATCTGCCATCAAATATCCCATTGAAGTGCGAACAGGAAATCGAATCCGCCGTCAGTCAGTTTACTAACATCTTAGCTGAAGCTGCTAGGGTAACTACATCCTCTACCCCTTTGGCAAGAAAATTTCGCTGCGCTAATAACATAGAAGCACTGCTACGCCAAAAAATTAATTTAAGACGCCAATGGCAAGAATTTCGTTTACCAGGTCTAAAGTCTCAACTTAACCAGTGCCAAAGACTTCTGCGTGACGCTTTGCAGAAGGACAAAGAGTCGAACCTGTAAAAATATTTGCAAAATTTGGACGCAACGACAGACTCGGACCACAATTTATGGAAGGCTGTAAGGAAAATGCGGCGACCTACTTTGCATGAATCTCCTTTACGATTACAGCACGGTGATTGGGCAAAAAGCGCAGAACAGAAAGTGGAGGCTTTTGCTACCTACTTAAAGGATGTTTTTACACCAAACAATTCTCTTTCTGGTATTGCCCCAGTTACAACCGACGATGTGGTTCGTAGGCCGATCAAGCTCCAGCTGTCTGCAGTGATTGCCGTCATCCGGAGTCTTAAGCTAGGTACTCTGTTCAAAATTTTGTGCGTAATGCTGTCAAACTACATATAAAATATTTCGTATGTAATATTTGCGAAATACTTTCGCAAAAGCAGTATGTACTCTGTTTTTATTGTGAAAAACGCTGTGAAATTTATCTGGCAAATTTGTTTCCAACTTACTAACATAAGCTGCACTTCTTTCGCGCGAAATTAATACAAACAGCTGATCACGTTTTATTTGTTTTTCCTAAATTCATAAATTATTATTTGTTGAGCCAGAAAAATGGAAAAAATTTCAAAATTATTAAAAAATGAAAAATTTAACGGAACAGATAAGCGGTTACTGATAGTAGCTGTAAAAACACAAAAACTTATTTGGGATAAGTGCCATAAGCTGCACAGTAACCGCAACGCTGAATAGTTTATATTATTAAAATTTGTTATTGAATTTTTTTTTTATTTTCAGCTTTCAAAAACATATGTTTTTTGTTTACGCATTTATAGCAATGATGCATACTTTCAAGCAATACAACCGACAAATTTTCCAAAATCGCGATATAGACTACATTTGTTGCACATCAAAATTTTCGCATGAAAAAACCATAATTTTTCGCAAATATGAACAGAGTACCTACCTTAAAGCCGAACAAATCACCTGTGACAAATTAAGTTTGCTAGATCTTACCCGTGTAAAGCGATTATTCAAAAGTGATACAATACTCTTGTGTCACAGCGACAATTTTTTATAGACAGCACTTGAGTCTTTGGAATTCCGGAAAAAATTACATTCAAAATTTATGAAGTGCAAATACGTTCAAAAAGGAGTTATTTAAATTATTTTCTTAATAAAAATTTTATGTGAGAGCCTTTTTTTTTAACAATAATTAAGTTGGATTGGATTTCTTTTTATTTCATTTTTAATTTTCAAGTTTTGATTTTACCGTCAAGCGAATTTGAACATTTTTATTCGAAAAATTTAATTTTTATTAATTTTCAATAATAAAAAAAATAAAAAAAATAATTATTTATTTTTTTGCGTCTTTGACCGTGTTAGAGATTAAACATCTTTTCTGTGTATTCAATAAACATACATACATACTGTATTCATTAAAAAAAAAAAATTGAATTAAAGGAAAAAACAATTAAAGGAAAAACAATTAAAATATACAAAAACAATTAAGTGCAAGACTGCACATGGAAACTGCTTTCTTTAGTAAAACAGCAACTTTTACTAAAAAATAACAATGGATAGTTTAAGCGATGATAGCGACGATAATACAGAAGTGAGTAACAAAATTATAAAAAACAACAACAATGTTGAAGAAGCTTGGCAATGTGTAACAGTAAATAAACGTAGACGAATTGAATCACCAAAAAAAACAAAAAAAATAAATGTGAATGATGCTCCAACTACATCATCTAATAGCAACAAATTTGCTATGCTTGATACTCAAGGTGATGAAGAAAATGATGTTCCAGCTATAATACCAAAACCACCACCAATTTATATTCCTAATGTGCAAAATATAAATATTATGGTAACCAAATTGAGTCAAATTATTTCTACTAAGGATTTTAGTTATAAATCTTTGAGGGAAGGTCAAATTAGATTGATGATCAAATCTGTTGATTCATATAGGAAAGTGATTAAATATTTAGAGAATTCTAACATTTATTATCACACTTATCAATTAAAACAAGAAAGATCTTATAGAGTAACTATAAAAGGACTTCATCCTTCAACACCCACTGAAGATATAAAAGCTGAACTTATAGGTTTGGGCCACTCAGTTAGATCTGTAACAAATGTTAGAAGTCGCGTAACAAAGGAGCCTTTATCAATGTTTTTTGTCGACTTGGATCCAGAACCCAACAATAAAACTATATTTGAAATTAAATATATTAATCATGCTGTCGTCAAAATTGAACCTCCTCAGAGAACTAATGAACTGGTACAGTGTTATCGATGTCAACAATTTGGACATACAAAAGCGTTCTGTAAAAAACCATATAAATGTGTTAAGTGCGGTATGGATCACCCTACCGTAGAGTGCAAAAAACCTGCTGATACTCCACCTCGTTGTGTTCATTGTATGTCAAATCACACTGCTAATTATAAAGGTTGCAGGGTTTATCAAAACTTAGTCTCCAATAGAGCTAATAGACAAAAGCCATATGAAAACAGGCAACAAAATTGTGTGAACATGGATCATATCGAATATCCACAGTTAAGTAATGTTACTACCAATGAGCCCTACAATAATAGATTTAAAATGTCATTTGCAGAAGCTGTAAAAGCATCCAATGTAAATGAAAACAATCGCTTGGACAGACTTGAAAAAATGATGGAAAATCTGATGAATTTGATGTCTATGTTAATGGCCAAAATATGCAAATAAGCTTAAGAATAGCAACATGGAATGCAAATGGAATGCATAATCACACAAATGAAATAGAGATCTTCATTAAAACTATTTATATTGATATCTTTTTAATCTCAGAAACTCATTTTACAAATAGAACCTTTTTCAAAATTAAAAATTATGATTTAATTTCTGCTAACCACCCTGATAATAGAGCCCACGCTGGTGCTGCTATTTTGATAAAATCAAACCTTAAACATGAAATACTTACCCGAGTTGAAGAACCTTTTTTGCAAGCTGCAGGTGTTAAGATAACATGTGATAATAATGACATTAGCATTTATTCTATTTATTTCCCCCCAAGACATAATGTTACATGTACTCAATATGAAAACTTTTTTAATCAACTAAGCTCGAAATTTATTGTTGGAGGCGATTACAATGCAAAACATCCTTGGTGGGGATCTCGTTTAATGAATCCCAAGGGAAGAGAATTATATAAATGCATTTCTAAGAATAATTATTCCGCTTTGTCTACAGGTAGTCCCACATATTGGCCCACCGATCCAAATAAAATACCTGATTTACTGGATTTCTTCGTGTATAAAAATATTCCAGGATCATCTTTTGACATAATAGACAGCGCTGACTTAGGCTCTGATCACAGCCCAATAATTTTAACTTTTAACACAGTTATCCAAACTATAACAAAACTTTTTAAAGTAATAACTCCTAGAACAAATATGCAACAGTTTGAATCCTGGATAGAAGAACATTTAAACTTAAATTTACATATCGAAGATTCCTGCCACTTAGAGGATACTATTGAAACATTTACAAACTTAATACATGAAGCAGCATTTATAGCAACTCCACAGCAGCAACAAATAAATAGGAATAATGGTAATAATGTTCGATTATCGGCTGAAATTAGGGCACTAATTGCAAATAGGAGAAGACTAAGAAGAATATACCAAACCACTAGAAGCGTATTAGACAAAACTAATTTTAACAGAGCATCGCAACAACTAAAAAAACGTATTAAAGATTATAAAAACTATTTATTAAATAATTATTTAAAAAATTTGGATACTGTATCTAACGACAGCGAACATAAACTATGGAACGCAACCAAATATTTAAAACGACCTACTAAAAGGAATATTCCAATCAAGAATATAAATGGTGAATGGTGCAGATCGGACATCAGCAAAGCTAATGCTTTTAAGGAACATTTATCATCAACATTTAATTTAAACAACCCCACTATTGGGACTGATATTGTAAACTTTTTAGATGTTCCCTGTCAAATGGATCGCCCTATAAAACCGATATCCTCATCAGAAGTGCTAAAAGCGATTAATAAATTAAACAATACCAAAACTCCGGGCTATGACAATATTGATGGCAAGGTTTTAAAATCTTTACCTAGAAAGGGAATTGTTTTTCTAACAACAATATATAATTCAATACTAAGGTTGAACCATTTCCCATCGCAATGGAAATATGCGAAAATAATAATGGTATTAAAACCCAACAAACCTGAAAATAACGTCGCATCCTATAGGCCAATTAGTCTGTTGTGCAGTTTCTCAAAGATATTTGAAAGGCTCTTTCTAGAGAGATTAATGCCTATTTTAGAAAGACAAAATATTATACCAGAATATCAGTTCGGATTTAGACACAAACATGGTACACCAGAACAGTGTCATAGGATTGTGAATAAAATTTTGAATGCCTTAGAGAGAAAACAATATTGTTCTGCCGTATTTTTAGATGTTCAACAAGCTTTTGACAAGGTTTGGCATATTGGACTTTTATATAAATTGAAAAACTTTATCCCAGCCCCATTTTACTTGATGTTAAAGACATATATTCAAGATCGATATTTTTTTGTAAGCGTTAATGAAGACTACTCAAACTTTGGTAGCATCAACGCGGGTATTCCACAAGGTAGTGTTCTGGGACCAGTACTGTATACCATTTTTACAGCTGATATGCCAACAATTGAAAATATCACCATTGCTACCTATGCAGACGATACTGCAATACTAGCTTCAGATGAATCGCCAGTCACAGCTTCTAACATGCTGCAAAATCAATTAAATCTTATTCAAGATTGGCTTCAAAAATGGAACATAAAAGTAAATAACACAAAATCTGTTCACGTCACATTTACCCTAAGGAAAAATGATTGCGCGCCAGTATACCTAAATGGCACGATTATTCCAAGCAGCAATACTGTTAAATACTTAGGCCTCAATCTAGATCGAAGACTTACCTGGAAGCACCATATTAAAAAGAAGCTTGAACAACTTAAAATAAAAACAAGAAAAATGTATTGGTTATTTGGCCCAAGGTCAAGCTTAAGCTTAGAAAACAAGATTCTGCTATATAAAGCAATATTAAAACCTGTGTGGACTTATGGTATTCAACTCTGGGGAACTACAAGTAATTCCAATTTGGAGATATTACAGAGATACCAGTCTAAAACTCTCAGACTACTAACAAATGCGCCATGGTTTATCACCAACAAAAATATACACAGAGATCTTAGAATTTTAATGGTCAAAGATGAGATTCATAACTTTAGCGAAAGGTACCTGAATAGACTAAGTAATCATTCAAATGTGTTAGCAATAAATCTGTTAGATGATAGTAATGAAATCAAAAGACTCAAAAGACTACATGTCCTTGACCTACCCTTCAGAAAATAAAAAAAAAAATTATTTAATTTCTAAGATTATTTGATTTTATAATACCATATAGCATATTGTATTAAAATTAAAAAAGTAAAATTTCTTTGTATTTACTCTTTTCTTTTGAGTTTTAGCAACTCAATATATGTTATATTTATGTTATGAAATTTGCTCATTATTTTAAATTTGTAAAATAGATTGCAAATAAAATAAACTAAAAAAAAAAAAAAAAAAAAAAATTTTTAATTTTAATTTTCTATCTGTCATATTTTTATTCTCACTTTTTTATATGTATTGGTTTATGTAAATACTATTTATAATTGTTTATTGCTTGGACATTACAGGAAAATATAAAAGAAGTTATTTGGTCACAAAAACCTCACATTTTTAAATTTTATTCGATATATATGTCAATTTTTTGCTCATATAAAAAAGTTAGCTTTGTCGCCTATATCTCCGGTCCAAAAGGTTTTCCGACCATAACGAAAACTGTTTTGGAATCCTTGATCCAATAGCTATCCAGTCCAAATTTTGCTTGGTTTATGGAGGGCATATTCGGTAAAAATAATTGATTTTGCAAACCAATAGGCAAATTATTTCTTTTTTATAAAAAAAAAGCAATATATGTATGTACATATCTATGTAACTTTTGCAACTAACTTGACACATATTGTTTTATCTTCTTATATATGTAGTTCATAATTTACTCCTGTCATGACTGAGGTGTTATCAGTGTCAATTGGAACAAGATTTTTTAAATTAAATTATTAAATTAACTAGCTGTACCCTGCGCGCGTTGCTACGCCTCCAACTAAAACAAATTTGAATCATTTTTATTGATTTTTCCATTTAAAAAAAAATTGACATAAACTTTAAAAATGTTGAGGTTTTTGATTATGAACATTTATTGAAGTGCTGTCGGAAATTGGTCATACCAACTTATAAGCCTTCGTCGGCTCATGCGCAATAACTTTGCTAAAGATCATAACATAATTAAATGCACAGTTTACGATTTAATTAATTTTTAGTAATTTTCAGTGGCTCCACCTGTCGAAAATTGGTCATAACAACTTAGAAACCTTCCCCGGCTCATGCGCAACAACTTTGCTAAAGATCATAACATAATCAAATGCACAGTTTGCGATTTAATTCATTTATAGTAATTCTCAGTGGCGCCACCTGTTGGAAATTGGTCATACCAACTTATAAGCCTTCGTCGACATCATGCGCAACAACTTTGCTAAAGATCATAACATAATCAAATGCACAGTTAACGATTTAATTCATTTTTAGTAATTTTCAGTAGCTCCACCTGTCGAAAATTGGTCATACCAACTTAGAAACCTTCGTCGACTCATGCGCAACAACTTTGCTAAAGATCATGAAATGATCAAATATACAGTTTACGATTTAATTCATTTTTATTAATTTTCAGTGGCGCCACCTGTCGCAAATTGGTCATACCAACCTAGAAACCTTCCCCGGCTCATGCGCAACAACTTTGCTAAAGATCATAACATGATCAAATGCATAGTTTACGATTCTATAAGATACATACAAACATACATTCATTTTTATATTATTAAATTAATTAAATAATCAAAATTATTTATAGGACGTTCTAAGCCTTTTAAAAACGTATATGCATTTCCTTCAATTAAGCTGAAGTTATTATTTTGTATATCAATGTATGAATATAAAATTTTAGCTCAGGATGTTATAATATTATAATAATATTTATCAGGCCATATTAAATGGTAAATTAAACAATAATGAGAAATGAAAAATAAACCAAAAATTATAGTGTTTCAAAACTTAAAACAAAAACAAAAAAATTTATTATTCACGCATGCATACATCAGTAACACAATCCAATACAAATAAAACATTTTCTTAAGAAAATAATTTAAATAATCAGTGAAGATTAATTCGTACCGTCCTTACGGACACAAAAAAAAATCCTTCGATGCAATATAAACAAGAGTTTAAAATATCGTGTCCATACTTAAAAAATATATTCTCCTCGATCACAATCTATATTTTAATATGATTCCAAACAAATATATCCTCCGCAATCATTTTTCCATCAAATACGTAAGACCGGATTCCTTACAAATTATGCTGCCCTATTTTTCTTATTGTTTTTATATATTTTATTTGATTTTTTGATTCAAGTAGTTAAAGAAAATAAATTTCCTTATAAGGTACATATGACTAAAACCAGCACATCATATTACAAAATACTTTCGTTTATGTATAAGGCTTGACGTAAACGTTTGTTTATGTTAGCACATGTTATGTTAGCACATTTGGAATTACATATGTATGAATGTATGTAACAAAAAAATTAATGCTTTGCTATCACTTTACAAAGTGTTGCAAACTTCTGCCAAATGATTTACTACCAGAATGACAAATTCTTCAGGTTTCTGCTTTTCGTTGTCAATTTTCATAACAAAAGACAATTCTGGTTGTGAACTTGTATGTCACTAAAATACTGTTTTGCTTTATAATGTTCAAGTTTTTGAGTGACGAACTAAATCAGCGAAACTTCTTGTAATTTCTGTTTTACAATAAAATCGAAATGCTTTGTTACTACATTTTGTGGGGCGTAACCATTTTCTAAAAAGTCGATCACTTTTCCAATCTTTTCGAAATTAAAAATAAATTGTTAATCTTATCTAACAAAAGAAAATTACATTTTGCATGTATTTACTTACTTTATTGCAGGACAAACTCAATAAGGTGATAGCAATTGTACAATTGTTTTTTAACAAAAACAACATGATTTTTTTTTGGTGACCGGTTATGTCAAATGAAATTTGCCATATGGCTGAAATGACAGAGGCGAATTCATATGACATAAAGTTGTTATTTTGTGTCATTGTATCTCTTTTGCAAATTCTACGATAAAGTTGTGCCAGTACATTAAAAATATTTAAATAAATTATAAAAATGTGTAGTATACAACTATAATACAAATATAAAAGGAAATAAAAAAATAAACAAAAGAATGTATATACAGTGCGCAAAAAAAATGTGTACATTTATTATAAAAACCTAACAATATTATTCCACAGGATTTTGTTCAAGATGACTTTCTAGAGAATCCGGTCACCGTAGTCAAAGAATCACAACTTTTTGTGCCTAAAAATGTTGAATTTCTTAGTTTGGATGGTTATTTTCTTTATACGTAACCAATAGAGAAATGTTTATAATCAAAATATAGTTTTTAAGCTTATATTTACTCTTAAGGACAATAAATTTCATTTTATAGTAATTCTTCGTTCAAAAATGTATTCGAGATAGTAAGTGTACAATTTTTTTTTGCTCACTGTACGTATACAAAACATTTGACAAACTCGTGTACCCAAAAAAGCACTCACCTAGGCTGATAACATTAAAGTAAAATTTTTACTTTTTTTTAAACAATCGCTTTTGACTTGTACATACATGTCATATAATTTTTATTTTGTGTATGATTGATTCGTGATAATTTAAATTAGATTTTATTGCGGAATTTACGTTTTGCAAGCGATGGAATACGCTTTTCATATTACCTTATCAGTTTGCAATGAGTTACGTAAAGAGTTACCAGAGGAAAAAAAATAAATACTTTTCAGTGATAAAACAGCCCAGTAAATTTTTATTAATTAGTTTAAAGCTTTTTTATTTTGAAACCAGTTAAGTTTTGGGGTTTTGCTAGATCAAAAAGTAGTGCCAAAAGTACTGCTTCCGATTTTGCCCGATTTGTATGAAGCACTTTTCTGCTCATATGAAATAAAGTTAGCTACGTCGTCTATATACATTGAAATCCTTGATACCATCATACCCATCGTTTCACCCTCAATTTTTTTTACCCATTTTAGCCCGATTTATATAGAGCACTTTTATTGCTCATATGAACATAAGTTAGATGAGTCGTCTGCATTTCCGTAACGAGAACTATTTTGGAATCCTTGACGACCGCCCAGCTTATTAGGTCTGTTCTCCACTCAGTTATAATTTTATCCCATTTTGCACGACTTATGGAGGGTATATACATATGTGGTTAAAAAAGTCGGTCTTTTAACTCAATTATTAGCAATAAGGAAACAGCATTTTTATATACTAGCTTGTTTTGTGGTAAAACACAAAGGTTTGTTTTCTTTCTTCTAGTTTTATGATTTTTTACGACTTCTTGTATTTTTCAATTATGTTATTTTAACAGTTTCTATTAACTTAACATTCACTGTAAAAAATAATATAGCTAACCTCACAAAATTTTTTGCCAGAAAGCATATGTAATTCAAACGAATTTTTAAACAAAAATTTTAAAATAGTAATATAGAGCTAAAAAAATTTAATTACTTTTATTTCTTAAGCATGCATGTCGTATTCTTTTTATTTTTAACTTTAGATTTCTGTTTTTAACATTTCATCCATTTAACTGAACAACAAATTTAATTCTTAAGGATAACTGTATTTTACCTGCATATATGTATGTACATACTATGTATATTTATATCGTAATTAATTTATCAAATGAGTATACTATATTGAACTATTTTACTTACTTTTTTGTTTTTAAGATCCTTTAAGCATATTTGCATATGTCTCTTATCCTTTTAAATATTTGCTAGCTGCAAACGTATGTTAAGATAATTTTTTTCCTTTTTTCTTATAATATCGAGAGAATCTGTGTATGCATTTTTATTCTTCCATGCGCTTCCTTTCACAGAATACACTTCCTTTCATTGTTACCACAATACATAATTGTTACATAGTTATATTGTGGTTACATATTACATTAATAAAGAAACGTGCTTTATGCTAAAGGATGTCAAATATTTCATTGCCATCGTAATGAAAAAAGTGATGTCAACTTAGCGTTTTCATTCTATCTTCACTGAATGAGAAATCAGCAACTTGTGGTTTTAAAGAATGATGATAATGGTTCAATTTTGGAGACAAAAGCATCTATACATATATATAAAAATGAATGTGTGTTTGTTTGTATGTTTGAACTTTATAGACGACTAAACGGCTGAACCGATTATATTTTGTTATATTTTTCTTTTTACTTATCTTTTACACACGGAACTTGTTTCATTGTGAAGAGAAATTGCTAAGAGTTCGATTAATAATAAAAAAATTACCGAATTTTAACTTTTTCATTCAAGAAATTAATAAATACTGATAATATACACAAAGTTCTGCAAGGAAAAAATTTTATGAGCAATATGTCTTATTTCATCTTGATGTCTTTAACTTCTTACTTATCTTTTGCACAAGAAACTATATTCATTCTGACCAAAAACCAGTCACTTTTCGATTAATATTTAAATATTTTAGAACTTTTAAGATTTTCATTGAAGAAATTAAAAAATATTCCAAATTTGCTCTTTTTTAACACAAAATCAATGTTTGTTTACATTTAATTTTTGAACTTTATCCGCCAGTTTTCACTCTGTATATCTGTTGCTTCTAACACATTAGCTTTGCAAAACTTATAATTCATTTTTTTTCTCCCTCTAAAAACTTATGTAAAATAATGTTATGAGAGTTTGTCAAACGTCATTGCTTTCCATTCTGTGCCTTCTACCTTCAAAGCCAATACAGCTTAGTATAGTACGTTACCGGACGGGCTATTGGAATTGAAGTTATATTGTCGAGTGTTTGCCTATAAGGACATTGTTTTCCTTATTTTTTTATCATTGTTCTTCATGAACATATATAATCTTAGAAACAAGATTATTTCATGTTTACCATTCTGAAAATTATTCTTATCGCTGCTTTCGGGTGCAGATTTTCTTGAGCAAGCAGGTATTGTTCTCAACATGGCCCAGAAGTATTGGTATTTTGAGGATGAACCAAGACGAAAAATCAATTTTACAACAAGTTCAACAGATGCAGCCATTTGCTCCTTACAAGTTGGTGAAGCAGTTTCACCGTGTAGAAGAGCTGTAAAAGAGATGTCATCGTTTATTAAATTTGCCGAAGGAATGAAAGCTGTGTCACCTTTACAAAGAACCCCAAAAACTACAACTAAAAGGAGTACCTCCCCGACATTACCGAAGACGTCTTCATTCACCAGTAGTAATGAGACATTGGACCCCTGTTTGAAACATCGGTTGCTGCCCGGAGCAGTTGCCACATTTGAGCAAGAATGGCTCGATAAATTGTTTTCATCACCCGGGGCCCGCTCAACATCTATTAACTACTCTCCACATTACATCCAATCGATATTTAAGGAAACGAAGAAGGCAACCGATAATTCAACTACACCTCAACCACCACCAGCCAAAACCACAAAAATTACTGAAACACCAGATGACTGCCTCATCCCGTTATTTTCATTGGATCTCAAAATATTGAAAGAGTCTGATGGTATTAGTCTGACCGATGACGAAAGGAAAAAACTGGATGCATTACTTGTTGAAAATGGAACAATATTCGGTGAACTTAACAGTGCTACACCTTACGCTATCCATCGAATACACACTGGGGACCATGAACCAATAGCTTTGCCCCCATATCGATTATCGCCGACAATGAAGACTACTCTGAAGAATGAGATAAGGATAATGATTGAGTCTGGGATCATCGTGGAATGTCAGTCGGCTTGGCCCGCTCCTGTAGTTATTGTTACTAGGAAGACCGATGGGATACAGGTATGTATTGATTATCGACAACTTAATGCCATTACAGAACCTGATCGATATCCGATGCCAAGAATTGACGACATACTTCTTGAGGCAAAGGTTACAAAGTTTATGTCAACAATTGATTTGCAGAGTGGCTACTGGCAGATTGGAGTTCATCCATCTGACCAGGATAAGACTGCTTTCGTTACACCCTTTGGGATGTATAAATTTACCCGTATGCCTTTCGGATTACGGAATTCCCCGGCGACGTTCCAGAGGCTTATTGATCGTTTGAAGATATCTCTGGGTGAAACTATAGTACTAGCATATCTAGATGATATTATATATTATATTATAGTTTCGAGCAACACCTTTGTGATTTAAACAAAATCTTCCGAAAACTTAAGGAATTTGGTCTAAAGGCAAATTTGACGAAGTGTCGTTTTGCATGTGGTGACCTCGGTCATGTTCTAACTCCAGAAGGTATACCTTAGAGGTGTGCACAAGACGTATAAAATTGCACAGTATTGCATTTTTCCCAAGACCGAATATTGATTGTAGCTGCAAATATAAATAAGTGTGAAGCAAAGATAGAGAACAAAAAAACAACTGCACTAGTAAACCATTGTACAACAGTATAAAAGATAGTTGTAAATTTAATGTTGTATTTTTAAAATTGCGATTATGATTTACAAGAGTTGTTTCTAAGTGTTGTCAGAACTGTCAAAAACTTACAACAGCTCATTAGCTGTTGTCTTGTTGCCGCGGTCAGTTTAAAAAAGGAAATGGAGAAAAATTTGTATAAATTTGTAATAACAGTGCAAATAATTTTTTGTGGAAATTTTAAAAATTATGCATAACTGTAAATATTTTATAGAAAAATAACCAATAAAGCTGGTCGAGTTAATGAGAGCAAATCCTGACATTTATATAGATATTTTATAATTTTAAGTACTTTTGAAATGAATTTATTGCAATACATACAATAAAAAAATTTAATCAAGCAGAACATATATTTGTAATTTTAGTGGCAGTTTCAGGAGAATAGTGCAAATCTCCTGCAGAAAGCAAACATCGAAATCTGCTTTTCTGTTCTACACCAATCGTTCTTTCAATAACGTTTCTTGCTTTGGAATGGACTGTATTAAAATGGAGCTCTGGTGTTCCTTCCGCGGCATTTTGAAACGGAGTTATTAAAAACGTTTCCATTGGTATACTGCGTCACCTTAACACATAAAATGGATACATGCATATGTACATATGTATATCTGTATTTATAAAAAGGAAAGAAATGTTATAAACAATACTGCATTTTATAATTGAATAATTTTAAGTACTCAGTATCTGGTAATTCCAAACGGTTGGAACTCTCCCGAATTTCATTTGCGCTTTGTTGGTACCCTCATCATCATCAAAGAATAATAATATCCATTATTTATATTTTAAATTTTTTTTAATGTAATAATTTTTGTTTTCAATTTACAGTTTTATACACTCAGGGATGTATTTTAAAGGAAAAGTATACTAACATTGAAGATCAACCCTGTGACATACACAACATCTAGATGTTGTGAACCATAATCAAGAAAGTAATAAATGTTGTGTTGTCTCTGTTACAACACAACATTTATATGTTGTGAACCATAATCGGGGCCATAGTTGTGTGAAGAGTGCAACAAAATTATTGTACTCTTCATAGTGTCACAACGTGCATTTGTTGTTGTTTGTTTTTGTTTTTTAACAACAATGAAAAGAAAGATCCGAATGTTTTGCTCTCGGGAACCGAACATCTTCGTCGATGCCACCATTGCCAGTAACTTTTTTAAACTTTTTATTTCGGGGAAAACCTTTTTTATGAGTTTATGGCGAAAGCAAAGAATGTATAGAAACACTTATGTACACATATTTTTCAATATGGCAATACTGAAAATGTAGCTTCAGTAGTAAAATATGCTCTTACAACACAAAGCATAGTTCCGTTATTTCACAGACAAACGAGTGCTGTTGTATACATTGATAAATGAGAAATACACATTTCAGTGCACTCGTAAAATCAAGAGCAACAGAAAAAGAGTACAATAAGGGTGAAGGGTAAGCTAGCAGAATGTCTTGTGCACACCTCTAGTATACATACAGATCCCGAAAAAGTCTCAGCTTTATACTCTCGTAAGGAACCTAGAAATATAAAACAATTACTGACGTTTCTACAAGCATGTTCATGGTATAGGCGATTCATACCATCTTTTGCCGATATATCGAAACCACTATCCGTTTTGACGAAGAAAAATGCTTTATGGTGTTGGGGACCGGATCAGCAAACATCTTTCCAACATTTGAAAACTTTATTAACATCGGCACCAATATTGAAACAAGCTACTGATGGTGAGCCATTTATCCTGAGAACAGATGCCAGTGGCTACGCTCTGGGGGCAGTTTTACTCCAGGGGGAGGGCAAGGATGAACACTAAATTGAATACGCCAGGAGGCTTTTATCTGATGCAGAACGCAACTATTCCACGATTGAGCGTGAGGCTCTTGCTATTGTCTGGGCTGTCCAAAAATATCGTGGTTAATTGAAGTAGCCCCCGTGAAATTGGTCACCATCCTTTAAAATCATCAGCCTTTAAAATGGCTAATGAAAATCAAAACCCCGACTGGAAGGTTGGCCCGTTGGGCTCTACAACTGCAACCTTTCGACATGCAGATTGAGTATAAGGCAGGTAAGACAAATGTTATTGCTGATACTCTTTCTAGGCCTCCATGTAAAGTCGACCATGATGATTAAAAATGTGAAATTTGTGCTTTTTCCATCGAATTACCAAAAAAGAATCCAAGTGAAATAAGAGAGGGTCAGCTAAACGATCCTTAACTCAAGAATATTATTGGTTGTTTTGAAGACAATACCGAGGACCTAGCCTACTGGATGAAGAAGGGGTATATTATGAATGATGGTGTTCTCTACTGTTACAATAATGAAGACTCTGATGATGCCCAGCTTGTTATACCCATGGAAGAAAGAGAACAAATCCTGAAGTACTACCATAATGACGAAACTGCGGGTCACTACGGCATAGAGAACCATGCGTAAAATTACGGCAAGATATTACTGGCCTGGAATAAGAAAGGACATTGAGAAGCATGTCAAGGAATGCATGGAGTGTCAAAGATACAAAGCAACAAACTTAAAACCAGCCGGTCTCTATCAAACAGTGTCATGTAACCAGCGATTTGAAGTGATTGCCATTGATCTTTTTGGTCCTCTGCCTATTACCTCTAAAGGATTTCAGTGGATTTTTATAACAGAGGATATTGCCAGCAGATGGGTGGAATTATTTCCTTTTAAAATTGCTACAGCGGAGGCGTGCGCCAAAACTTTAAACGATGAAATATTTTTACGTTACGGAGTACCTAGAAAGGTTATTAGTGACAACGGTGTTCAATTCATCTCGGCTATTATGCAGAAACTCATCTACTGTTTCAACATTGAACAGATACTCACGCCGGTTTATCATCCTGAGGCTAATCCAGTTGAACGTAAAAATCGGGATTTGAAGGCTCAACTTGCTATTTTGGTCGGAAATGATCATCATTCTTGGGATGACAAGTTGCATAGTATTCGGTTTGCAATGAATACAACACTATGCCAAAGTACAAAATACACAGCAGCTTTCTTAACATTCGGCCGTGAACTTCGAACGTTTGATGATGTACAACATGACTTGAAATCCGTTATTCAGTCGGAAAATTTTTTAGTTGACATAACACCATATCTACTAAACTTAGTTAATGTTTTTAGGAATGCCAAGGAAAAGGTGTATAAGCAACAGGATCACAACAAACAGAACAGCAATAGACACAGGCGAGAATTACCTTCATTGGAAATAGGATCGAAAGTATTGGTGACTACCCACGTTTTGAGTAATAGCGATGAAGCTGTTACCTCAAAATTCGTTTCTAAAAGAGATGGCCCCTATCAGATAATTGCAAGAAAAGGAACTACTACATACGTGATTGCCCATGAAGACGACCTTAATTTGCCGTTAGGAACCTACCATGCTTCAGCTTTAACACCAGTGGTGGGAGTATCCAACCAAGCCAAAAACCCGATTAGGAAGATGAGACCTAGAGGACGCCCCAAAAAATGAAGTTTTGTTGATGCCTCACCGGGTCGTTTTCAGCATCAAAGGGGAGACTGAAGCAGCCCATTATTTTAATTATCATATTTTTATTACTATTTTTTCAATATAACATTTTTATTATCAATTACCAATTAACGATTTTATTATTATTAAATTTAAATACAACCCTATGTAAATATTAACACATTTAAAGACAACTGTATGTAAATATTAATACTTTCAAATACAACTCTATGTAAAATTTAGTATATAAGAGGCGGCATTTTCATGAATAAATCGCATTCTACCTTCTACCTTCAAAGCCAATACAGCTTAGTATAGTACGTTACCGGACGGGCTATTGGAATTGAAGTTAGATTGTCGAGTGTTTGCCTATAAGGACATTGTTTTCCTTATTTTTTTATCATTGTTCTTCATGAACATATATAATCTTAGAAACAAGATTATTTCATGTTTACCATTCTGAAAATTATTCTTATCGCGAATTCGGTAGAAAAATCGGACGAAGTCATAATGTGGTAATGAATTACATAAAACATCGTGAAACATATAATTAAAATTACAAAGGAAGTACTTACACAGCTCTAACACCACAGGACAAGCGAAAAAAAGACTATTAAGCGATAACGATTGGCGAAATGGAGGTTCTTTCTTTAGTTTTCGAAGTTGTAAATGTTCACTGCTTAAAATATAGCGAGAATTTGTTGATTTACTTGCATTAACTCCTGCTAAATGCTTAATTTTAGAGATAGAATGGGCTGAATTTGAGGCAATTCGAAGAATTTTTCGCTTGTCCTCCGGTGTTAGAGCTGTATAAGTACTTCCTTTGTAATTTTTATGATATCTTTCACGATGTTTTATGTAATTCATTACCACATTATGACTTCGTCCGCTTTTTCTTCCGATTTAGCGATAAGAATAATTTTCAGAATGGTAAA
This sequence comes from Sarcophaga caerulescens, assembly GCA_927399465.1. Lineage (NCBI taxonomy): Eukaryota > Metazoa > Arthropoda > Insecta > Diptera > Sarcophagidae > Sarcophaga > Sarcophaga caerulescens. The sequence goes on from OV656866.1 coordinate 68,342,940, forward strand.
CATCAATTTTTACCATTTCAGACGAATTTAAAGAACTTTTTCTTCCCATATTGTTTTAGCTAACTGCCGTCACAAACTGTAATTTTAATTTTATTTGGTTTTTATAAAGCTTTATTACAACCGCCCACTGATTTAAGTTAAAAATGCACGTGGTTCTATTCTGTTTAACCAAAAAATAAATAAAAAATTTTATACTTGACTACAAAGAAAGCGAAAAAGTACCGTTATAATTGATTTTTATACTATTTTTTGTGTTTAAATTATCATTTACAGTTATCAACTAATTAAATTAAATTAAAAACTAATTTTTTTTATTCTATCTTTATTTGCAATTTATACAGCTTTTTTGCTTTAAAAAGTGTAGGTTCTATCCTGATGAACCGCAGTGTATTTAATTTAAACTTAATAAAATTTTGTGAATTTTGTATAATTTTTGTGAAAAGAAACTAAAAACCAAAAGAAATTGTAATTTATTTGTAAACCAAAATAAGTATTTTTGTTTTTTTGAAAAAAATAAAAGAACGATATAAGTTTGGATTGAAACGAAAAAAAAGGTTTCTTTTTTATCTAGTTGAGTGGAACAGATCGTAAAATAAGCAACAAAAAAGAAAAGTATTGTGTGGGTAAATTATCGTGTTGGAACTATTTTGCTGACTTTTTTTTGGTTCCCTTTTTTTGTAGTGTCCATAAGCAACAACCCTTTTTTGTGTGTTCCTCCCCTCTATACAGTCCACGGATCGAACAATGATAACCAGTGAACAATTGCGTTCGCCAACATTTGCAATTGTTCAACTTTGCGAGGGGGAGATGTAAGAAAATTATAACACGAATATTTGGGTTATGTTTGTGTTATATTTTCTTAAGGATTAAGGTTCTGCCCTATCGACATACATATATACACACATACATTGCTGACGAGATGGCAGATCAAATGACATTAAATGAAAATTGGAAAATAAAAGCATAAAATGTTCTTTCTCAATATTCTTTTGTGAAACCCAATTTTGTTTTTAATTTAAGAGAAGATTTTAAGTAAGTAAAAACTATTCCATACGTAAGATTATTTAAAACTACAAGTAACTAAAACGCTTTATGCAATACAATCCAGATCGGTCAAAGGATTTTGATAGGGAGTCCTAGTGAAATTACAGGAGTTAAGAAAAAACCTTGGTATTGAATGGCCCCCCAACAAAGGAGGCATCTATTTGGAAAAAGTTAAGTTGAGATTATTTAAATAAAATCACCCTTATTCCAGTTGTCGTCGTCGACGTCGTCTTGCGTCGACAGTTTAAAATTGGTATTCTGTTTGTCGTTATTGACAGTTATAGATGACTGTCGACACACATTTGGTATTCTGTGAGTCAATACGCCGTCGACATTGTGTTGTGTCGACTCTGATTTTATCGACATCATTTTTGGTAACGACGACGACGACAACCAAAATAAGGGTGATTGTCACTTCGTTTAAACGCCGATAGCAATTTATCATTCTATAAGAAAATGACGACGACCTTGACTATTTATCGCTTATGTCAACAAATCAAATACACATCGCTAAATATTTTAATCAGCTGTGTGGTTTGATTGTTATTTAAGAAAATTAAAAATGTTTTTTGTTTGTGAAATAAATTCAAACTCAAGTGGTGACGTAAAAACAAAATCCTGTATTTGAAAGCAAGCTTCTGAGACAGAAAAGTAACATATTTAACCTACCGGACAGCAAGTAAGAAACAATTTCAGTATATTACTTTAATGATTGTATTAACGTATACTTGATTACTTTGAAAGGTTTGAAAGCTATTTTAAATTAAATAAGACTGCTTTTAATTATGTCTTAAAACGTAAGATCTACTTTCATTTCCAAGACAACCAAATTGGCAGCGACGTTACGATTTTTGGCACAAGGGTCATACCAACTAGGTGTTGGTAACGATTTCAATTTCTGGCTATCGCAACCAATGTTTTCCAAAATTTTGTCGGAAACACAGAATGCATTGGGAATAGGGTTGCCAGATTCCGATTCGCAAAAAGCTGGACAAAACAAAAAAAAGCTGGACATAAAAAATACTGAGAAATACTGCCTTCATATTTGATTATAATGTCTGTTTGGCACAATTTACACTCTGCCGTGTAATTATCTTTTTTACTTATCCAATTAGCATATTTTCCATCTAACGCTGAAAGTTGTGAGTCGTCTTTTTGATGGACCAGCCCCTTCATCAATATCCATTTCAAGATTTTCTGCAAATAATTTTTATTATTTTCATGTACAAAAAAATAAAAGCTGTACGTAAAGAAATTGACTACCGCTCGCAATAATATTTATTATGACATCAGCTGTTCAAGTGTTGAGACATGTTGTCAGTGATGATAGAATAGGAAAATCATAACTTAGTTGTATAACAAATGGACAATCAATATTGGCTAACATGATTTGACAAAGACAACATGAAAATTATTGCCCAAGTTATTGCAGTGTACTAAAAAAATTTCCATTTAGCTGGACAAAATAAATTTTAGCTTGAAACTGGACACAAGTATCAAAAAAGCTGGACAATCCAGCCAAGTCCAGCCAGGCTGGCAACCCTAATTGGGAACGACACTTAGTTGGAAGTGGGTTAAATTTGAAAAGACAGAAGTTGAAAAAGTTTTCGGTTAAGTCTGATACTACGAATCCAAAACGCTAGAAAGACGCGAGCTGAAATGACATTATGTAAGAGCGCATGAAAGGCCAAACGAATATTAAGATAAAATGCGTAATATATTTAAAACGAGAGATCAAGGGCTGTCTGAAAAGCATACAGAAGAAACATTATATTCAAATGGAGCAGCTAAGAAGATAAAATTAGAGGTGGTTGCGCAAAATATTCATTTGTAATATTGCTTTTGCGCACATTAAAAATCATGTTCGTTTTTACTCAATTTTTATTTATTTTATTATCGTTTAATGTATAAATTTTTATAAAATTTTGTTTAGCTTTTATTCGGACAAAAAAAATCAATTTACAATTTTTTAATATAAGCAATAACACTAAAATTAACATCTCATACGGTAAACAGAAATACAATAAACAAATACGTAAGAATTTACGAGAAAAGAACAAAACAAAGACCAAAAATCCAAAAACAGCAAGAAATACCACGAAGTCATCAGCATATAAAAATAAAAATGGGTACAGATAGAGTAAAGAACGGTGCTGTCACGCAGTCAGGAATAGACAGGCAGTGTTGAGATATAACTCTGTAACAGAGTTCTACTAAAAAAATATAAAACCAAATCACTGCAGAACATTAGAAATAAAAAGTTATCACTGTGACACGTTCACGCCGGCGCTTTAATTCACGCTTGTCGCCTACGGGCGGCTGTTATATTTATAAGACGTTATTAATTATAATTGTTATTAAAAATAAATGCTTTTAAGAGAACGTGACTCTCAGGTATTTTTTTCGAAAACCGAAGTGTTCAAGATCTAAATATTTGGTATTACGTACCGTCTAATAACTTGATCAATTGCAGTTTAGAGCGGGCCACCGGTGGTACGCGCCGGCGTGAACGTGTTAAATCGTATTTTACTTTCTTTCTGCTTTTTTTTTATTGTTTAATACTTTATAAAAAATCTTTCTTATGTAATTCCGCCAAATATGAAGCAGTATCATTGTCAATGTGAAGCGAGTATCAAAATCATTAACGGCCGTATCAGCAATGAGTCTCTTTAAATAACTAAATGCCTCATCAGTTAATTAGTGACTTGTACCCCTTGCTACCAACACCCTCAATATCAGCCTCCGACGCGGAGCTACTTCCCAGCTCGCTATCAAGGCGCTGCTTTCGCGACACTGGCAGCGAAGTTGGGCCCATCACCTCGTCCGTCTGGCCCTCTGTGGTGACGTCGGAAGCGTCCCTTTTCGCCCTACGACGTCCTTTACCTCCAGGAGGCATTATCGACGATGACAATAACGCCGATCAACTAATAATAAAACACCCACAAAGCAACAATTGATACTAAAATTTAAAATTAACGACTAAAACGAATAAGCAAATCACCGATGTCAAAAACCCTAGCCAAGTCGTCAACAATCTCACCAAAGACACCACACTAACCACTATCCTATCCGAGTCACAATACCAATTGTCCAATTACGCGGTGAAGTCACTAACAGTACTCTGTCAGCAATTAAGCGCTGAAGAATTTCCTTTGCTTTTACTTACACACAAACGTATGTGTTTGATTTTGTTAAATACAAATAAAAATTAAATGCAAATAACAAAAAACTTAACACAATAAATTCTAACGAAATATTCACTCCAGGCATGAACTTCATTGGCAATGGTTAAAACCGAGGCACCGGAAGCAACCAGCAACCATGTCGTATGCACGCACGTGGAAGCTAAACCACTTAATGTAGCACCTGCCAACTCCCAAAAGGGCTGATGTCACACTGTTGGTACCCTCCAAGACCGCGTTGACAGGCCCTAAGTCCGGCTTCCGTGGACCACCAAGCTTAACGCTCCGGGAGAAAATCTCAAGCAACATACGATCTTTCAAATTAATTTCGTAGAGGTCAGTCATGTAATCTTCAATTGGAATCTCTGGATGCACCTTCTTGATGACTACACGAGGACCTAATTTGTCCTCTACGGATACCTCCAGACCAACCTCAACAAACTTCTTATTCATGACGACGCGATCCCCTCAGCTACCGAGGGAGAGCGAATACAACAGGGGCCAGGAGCACACAACTCATGTACGTCCATCCCCCGTAGACGCTTATTTTCAGCAATGAGCGTCATTAGCAGTGCCTCATAATGACAAGCATGCTCTACCACCCTACGTGCTAGTGATGGCTCCACTTTAGAGCTGTTCGATGTTAATCGATGCATCGTAAACATCGATGTTTTGATTTCGATACATCGTTAAAATGTCGATGTATCGTATCATACGATGTTAATCGAAAAGCTGAATTTTAAATTTACGCATCCGGCAGCTTTTGTTTAAGTAGATGATTGCAACTGATTTAAAGTAGTGACTATGTTTTTAAACAAAAACCCTCTAAGAATGACTTAATTTATTTTAAAATCGCTTGATGTAACAACACACAGTAAAAAATATACGTTATATTCATAAACCATCATCGAAGCAACAGCGTTTGCAGAAAAAATCAAAAGTATATTTGTATAGTGAAAAAATTTTCTTTTTTATGGTATTAATCAACAATGTAAGTTCTTTTTGTGTGTTTGATGTTAACAGCAATAATATGTATATTTGTCTTTATTATACTGTTACAGGTTGTAATAATGTCACCGTCAACGTCGAGCTTGGTTTGGAAATACTTTGAAAAAAAAAATGGCGATAAATCTGCAAAGTGTAAGCTGTCCAAAAAAAATATAAGGACCGCTGGTAACACTTCTAACTTGATGGACTATATTAAACACATTCACAAGGCTACATTTTTGGAAATTGATAAAATAAAAAATTCTGGAACGCAAACATTAATAAATACAAATTTTGTAAGAGTGTTAGGCGAAAATACACCAGTTGTTGCCGATTCATGTGTACCGTCTACAAGTAGTTCAAGTAATGTACAAGTTAACGTTGGCACATCTGAAGTGTCACCTTAATGTTTTTCATTTATTTAGGCGACGCCCTAATACAGTCCATATAAATTGCTGACGGCAAGTCTGGCAATAAATTCATTTGTTTATCAATTATTTTCCAGCCCTTTTGGTGTAACCTGATTCCGCACACGAGGTGCATTGTCAGCAAAGTAAATAGTATGGGAACAATAAGCTTGCTTTAGTTTGATTCTTTTTATATTATTGTATTTTAGTTAGTTTTAGTTAGTCTGTAACCAGCACTCAAAATAGTAGACAAATCTAAAACTGGATTTGCCTTTAATAAAAAAACCCACTTATAACGACAAGTCTGTGACAATGCAACAGACATGACCGTCTCGTACCACACTGATGCACCATACGCCGTATATAGCGCGAACGGTACGTCTGCTGAGTCCCCATTCATTCCTGGGGATACGCCTAATTGAGCCCACTACTTTGGTCAGTTTTTCCCTAACTCTCTCGGTATGCACCAGGAAATTCATCGTTCGCGCTATATACGGCGTATGGTGCATCAGTGTGGTACGAGACGGTCATGTCTGTTGCTGGCCAACGTAGGGCTCTGATGTGTCAGAGAATCATTCTCCTGGCTTGTGTGCCAGTTTGCAACATTGTCGCCACATCGATGCCGACATCTCGACCCCAATCACATGCGATCCGGATGGCCTCCCCACCATATCTCTCCAGCTCAGCACAAGACTAGCCTTCGACAATGATGAGTAGGTCATTCGCACACGCAGACACCTTGAAAGTAAGCCCGAGTTGACGCAACAGAGGGTCCATCATGTGGTTCCAAATATATGGACCACAGATGGAGCCCTGCGGACAACCCCGAACGGCATCCTTCCGAACTTTGTCACTGGCACTAACAACACAAGCCCGCCTACCATGGAAATAAATAGACCAGAGGCTTATTCGCCGCAACCTACCTCCTGAGAACACTGTCCCAAGACAGGTAATCAAACACACCTCTGAAGTCCACAAATATGCCAAGGACATATTTGGAGGTACTTTCCTCAATATTACGCTTGACGTAAGACCAAGCGGCCTCAACACATTTTCCTGCTCTAAAGCCGTACTTGTGCCCACATATACCTTCGATGTAGGCTTTCATCATAAACTTCTCCAGTACTTTTCCAAGCACTGGAAGAAGGCTGATGCCCCGATAAGAGCGGGGATTACTCACCACTCTATTGGGAGACTTCAGGAGGACCACGACGCGGGCACACTTCCACCCACTAGGAAAATATCGCTCTGAGACACACTTAATAAAAATTATATGGCCTTCCAGATGCTCTTACACATACATCCGCTCTCAGACTCAAATAGAGCCTCGCCCAACTCCCACGTCTTCGCATAAGCACCCTGACAGTTAAATTAAAGTAACTTGACCATCTTAATGTCTTGGGTTCGCTTGCGCTACCATCATAGCATAAGTTGGACAATTTGGCGACATCATTAAGTGCTCAGAAGGCCTGCCCTGCAGAGCACAATTGCGGCAGTGCATCGTATTGGCACACCGCGACGCATCGTGACCCGACCGCCCACAACGCCGACAATGTCCTCCTTAAGGCGACAATCGCGAACGCGATGGTCAAAGCTGACGCTAAACCACTTGATGTAGCACCTTCAACTCCCAATAGAGCCGATGTGACCCTCATGGACACGAACTTCAAGAGTTGGGCCAACCTCCACAACAACTTTTTTGACTGCCTCCTTAGAGGGCTTCTTTCCCCTGCCCTTGACCACCACAGCCCACATCTCCACCGGCTTAGGTAAAGCCACCGGAGCAGGGACTGGGGCAGCCACAGGTATAACACCATGAGCCGCTGGAGACGCCACAGACAACGGACGCGACTCGTAAACATCTAGCCTACCCCTTAGACGCTTATCCTCTGCAATGAGCTTCATTAGCTGCACCTCATATCGGCCGGAGTGCTCAACAATCTTACGAACAACTGATGGCTCCACCTCACCATTGAACACCACGTCCAACAGATTATTGGTAATGGCCTTAACCTCACCAACAACAGCACCACCGCGATGAGCCGGACTACCGATAGCCGGCTCTGAGGGGCCCCCACCCGAAGCAACCTTCCTTCTCTTCCTCATCTCTCTCTTAGGAACAGACTTAACAACCTTATACGGCCTAAACTTCTTGACACTTTCATCACATGTCAAGACTGTGTCAATCTCCGAACTGATAAAGTCAGCATCCATATATGAAACTCCCCCCAGTAGAAACTACAGAGGGAAGCCCCATGGATGCCTCAGTCACCGCAGCTGTGTCATTCTTCATTTTACTTGCGTCTACCAGCGTCCCCACGCACAGTGATGCAACCTTGCACAATGCTTTGTTACATCACCATACGTGAGTACCAATTCGAAGCCTTGCATTTGGACAAGACTTCCCTCTTGGTTAGGGGTGGGAGACTATCTAAACTCCGCTTTTCACAGTGGTTGAGAGCGCAACGCCACACCGATCTTGCGCTCTCCTCGCGATTTGGGTTTCAACCACAGCCACCAAGTTGCTCCCACAAGGGGGCCGCACCATTGTCGGGCAAAGGCAAGTCTCTTAGGCTCCCGACACTTGTGAATTTTACTGCTTTTATGAAGTCAACCGGTATAACCCTGAGGGGATATGGTGGACCTTAGTAATGGATCGGTGCAAGTAAAAACTTGAGATGTTCACTCGTCTTGTCTTTAGTAGCAGAAAAACAAGGGTCGGTTGGTCGTAGGTTACTCTTTCAGTCGTACGTTCTCTGCCGTTGTCAGTACATGTAGCTCGTCTTGTTTAGGTACGTGACTTATGTCACGTGAAATGCATCGGTTCATACGGTTTTTCGTGACCGTCTTTCTGTCTATAAATTTTTTTTGGTCTAATTAGTTTTACGGCATAATTTTTGTGCTTGTGTGTTTTTGTTATTAAAGAAAATAAAAAAGAAAACATTTTGATGTAAGAAAATATGAGTTCGCTGAATACTGATCGTGAAGTGATATCCTGATCAACTATGATGACTGCTGTTTTTGGATTTTTGCCTTAGCTACGGAATTTGACATAGGGTTTTGTATTCGATAGTAATTATGTTTTTGTTTTGTAAATTGACTTTGGTTCTTAGAAATATTTAATTTAATAATTTTATAGATTTGGGTGTAATATATAACCTACCGTTAAGGTTAAGAATCCTAATGGTAGGTTGGAATCCAAGTTATCGCCTGAGAGATGGCTTGATGGAGGGGGATCTCACCAAGATGCTGATATGATCAATACTTGCTCTCGAGATGACATTAACGATTTTAGGTTTAAAACGTGGTCGCCAAAAAAGGATACTGAGGTCATCGTGGAGGCGTCACCATTCCTCAAGGGGGAGTTGCATTCGAGCCGGTATTAGATGCAGCAATCGTATTAAAGACGACGGTGGTTCTTCAGCAGATATTATGAAGTCCATCACCAACAGTCTATTAGGAGTAGTCTTTGACGATAGAGATGGCGCGGTTGATTATAGAGCATGACAAGCAGTAAGACGCTTTGCTGATAACGGTCGTGACGGAGAACGAACGTCTCCATGGTAGGCTCAATATTTACGATGCCACCTATCGCACCTACTGTTATGCTTATGACTGCCGAGGTAGTTGTTAACCATAGTAAATAAACCATACTGAATTAATTAATTGTTGCTCTAATTAATTTTTATTCCACCCATATCTGTAATAATCGATAAAAAAAATTAAAAAAATATAATACATACATAACAATAACATTAACACTTACCAGGATATCAACTAGCGCAGTCAAACGTGTCGCTTTTCGTGTGATTTGACACACATTATCGCTTGTTCGTATTTTACATCATATATTTTTAATATAACCCCTTTGAGTTAAATTAAATTTTTTTCAATTTCGCAATTGTTCATAGGATAAAAATCTATCAGGCATTCTTTACGATATAGTCACATGATAAGTCTTTTGAATTTGGAATTAAATTATTCGAAAATTAGATTGCAGCCGAGGAAGTTATTAACCATAGTAAATTAACCATACTGAATTAATAATTTATTGCTCTATTTAATGTTTATTCCATCGATATCTGTAATAAAGAAATAAATACTAAAACACAATTGGCAAATATTTCAATTATATATTACACCTTCTTTTATCAAAGATATTTTCAGTGAATAAGTTAGATAAGTAAATAAAATTAGCTAAAAATATCGTTTAAAATGCAGGATCAACTCAACTACGATACCGTTCACATTTTCAATTATATTATGTTTTTGGTTTGAAACTGACTTTGGTTCTTAGAAATATTTAATTCGATAATTTTATAGATTTAGTTGTAATATATATCGTACCGTTAAGGTTAAGAATCCTAAGGGAAGGTTGGAGTCCAAGTTTTCGGATGAGATATCGCCAACTTCCGCGCTTGATGGAGGGGGATGTCCCCCAGATGCTGATATGATCAATACTTGCTCTCGAGATGTCATTAGCGATAGAGGTTTAAACCGTGGTCGCCGAAAAACGATACTGAGGTCATCGTGGAAGCGTCACCAACGCTCAACCGGGAATTGCATTCGAGCCGGTATTAGGTACAGCAATCGCATTATAGACGATGGTGGTACTGCAGTAGGTATTATGATGCCCATCACCAAGAGACTATTAGGAATAGTCACTGACGATAAAGGTGGCGCGATTAATTGTAGAGCATGACACGTCAGTAAGACGCTTTGCTGATAACGGTCACGGCGAAGAACGAACGTCTTCATGGTAGGCTGGATATTTCCGATGCCACCTATCGCACCTGCTGTTATGCTTATGACAACCAACTCGTGTGTTTCAATGGCTATGCCTTAGCCTCTGAAGGCAGTTCGGTACGGTGTCTTAGATCCGACAACCATATACAGGATAAACGAGACCATTTCCCTATTTCGAACCTAGAAGCATACAGTGATTTATTCCATTAATTATCCATACAAAAAAGTAAAAAAATATAATACATAAATAACAATAATAATAACACTTACGAGGATATTAACTAGCGTAGTCAAACGTCTCGCTTTTCGTGTGATTTCACACACATTAAAGCTTCTTCGTATTTTACATCATATATTTTTAATCTAACCGCTTTGGATTAAATTAAATTATTTTCAATTTCGCAATTGTTCATAGTATACAAATCTATCAGGCATTCTTTACGATATAGTCACATGATAAGACTTTTGAATTCGGAATAAAATAATGTTCGAAAATTAGATTGCAGCCGAGGAAGTTGTTAACCATAGTAAATTAACCATACTGAATTAATGAATTATTGCTCTATTTAATTTTTATTCCATCGATATCTGTAATAAAGAAATAAATACTTAAACAAAATTAAAATATATTTGAATTAAAACATATTTGAATTATACATATATCCTTTGTTATTAAAGATATTTTCAGTGAATAAGTTAGATAAATAAACAAAATTAGCTAAAAATATCGTTTAAAATGCAGGATCAACTCGACTACGATACCGTTGCTAAAGGTACGGTCACATCTAAAAATTATTTGCCACAAAACGTAAAATATTTGTTTGCCATAATGTGACCACAAAACAATTTTGCGTGGCAAACAGAAAAATCCGCCATTTTGGGCAAATAAAATTATTTGCCGGCAAACAAAAATGTTTGTAATGTGACCGTGTGGCAAATATTTTCATGATTTTTTGGCAAATATTTGTTTGCTCTTACATATTTTTCGTAAGGGCAAACAGTGGCAAATAACAGCTGTTTAAGGCTGTGTTGCCTACTAGCGTAACTAAAACATCACTAAAATCGCAAAAAAATGTATGAAATCAAATTTGAAGAAACTAAATAATTTATTTTATGGAAACCTTTTTATTCGTTGTAGATGTATTCATTATATACGTATAAATGTTTGGATGACTGCATATACAGAGATACATTCAGAGTCTGAAATTTAAATACATATGAATGCATATATCAATTGCTATACCTTTCTAGATCAAAGCTATTCAGGGGTTGTAATGATTTTTTCAGTAAAATGGTTATTTTTTTAAATCTCATTAAAGAAAAAGATCTCTGAAACGACCTAACTCTTCAGTACACAAAAATAAAGAGTTCTTGTTTTTGTTATATAAAATTTTTTATTTTTATTGCAATGATTTTGATTTTTTCTCCAAATTATCACGACAAATTTTGTTCCTGAAAATAAGCAGGTTAAAATATTCAAACTACAATGTTATGAATGGAACTCTTGAAGTGGACTGTACGAGTCATTGTAATGGAGAATCAATCAATCAATCATTATTGATGATAAATTTTCAACCAAAGGGACATAAAAACCTTTCTCAAAAGTATATATAAATAATTTTCAAATTAGACCTAAAAGAAATCTTTCAATTTATATATATTCGATTTCCAATTTTTAGATTTAACATCTATTTTAAGTTATGTACATCATTTCAGCGATTTTCAAATATGGTGATTGACTACACTGGAAAAATGTAAACATTTGTTTATGTTAATTTTATTGTGATTAAAAACAAAATTTTTCTGTTTTTTTTCTTTTTTTATGCGCTGAACTCATTTTCAAAGCCATAGTCGTCTTTATTTTTTTCCCCTTCGCAAAATATCACAGAAGCTCCGCAACACAAAACGAAAAAATATTCACTTTCTATTACGTGTGAAAATGTGTATACGTATTTTTGTTTGCCAACAATCTAGTCAAACATTTGTTTTCTGGCAAATATTTTTTAAGTGTGACCACGTTGGCAAACATGTTTGCCAAACTTTTGTTTACCGCTATTTGAAGAAACAAAAATGGGAAAATAAATGTGCGCAGTGTGACCACAAAACAAAATTTTCGTTGTTTCAGTCATATTTCTGGCAAACAAGGGAAAACAAAATTGTGGCAAACATTTGTCATATCTGACCGCACCTTAAGTCCACAATTTCAATTATATTATGTTATCGATTACTTATATTGAAATCCAAATTTACAACATACAATTTTAAAAACTTAGAAATGACTACTCACTTTTTATTTCGAAACCTAGTAGGGAGTGGTCCGTCTCCCTTAAAATCAATTACGGTTTTTACATTTTAAGGTTACTTTTCATGATGACTTTACGAAGGTAAAGTCAGAGAGAAAATATTACAGAATATTACAACGGATATTTATACGTTTGAAGTCGCCGTAGTCTAGTAGGTAGTGTGTTGGCTTATTAGACGTAAGGCCCGAGTTCAAATCCCAGGTCAGACATCAAGACGAAAATATGAAATTGTTTCTTCGGCGACTTCCTCTCAGCAGATTTCTGGCAAAAACTCTGAGAGTAAATAAAATTGCAATGAAAAAGTTCTCAAAAATCTGTCGTTCGGAGTCGACTTTAAGTTGTATGTCCCGACACTCATGTATAAAATTAACGCACACAACATAAGTGGTGTGAGGAGCTAGGTCGTAATCCAGACTGAAGGGTTGTAATGACCAATTTATACGTTTACGAAATTGGTAAAAAAAAAAAAAAAAAAAATAGAGTAAAATAAAAAAACTCTTTTGAAAAAAAAAACCAAATAAAATAAATTTTCTTTTTTCTAAAGTAATGGACTACGAAAAGCAATTGAGTAAGAACTTAATAAAACTAAATGGAGCCAGAAACGATTACGACGTCTCTGTAAGGTAAAACTCTTTCATACACGGTCATAAAAGTATTGCAATTGAAGGTCCCCAAAAACTTTAAAAACTTTATTAAGCTTTCTAAAGAAACTTTTGAAGAACTGTTCCGTATAAAAGATCTAAGGAAAATACCAACAACAGGTAACAAATTTCGAGGTAAATCACAAATATTATAACAACAATAATCATATAATACTTTCAGGCTTCTAATAGCCTTACGATTTTTGGCAAAGAAAACTACGTAAAAAGATTTGTCTTAGGGATATAGAGACTCCCCGTCCGTAATATCCATTTTCAATCCCGAAATTGCAAAAGCAACATACTTTCCATTGCCAAATATATAAATATTTGCAGACATTTTGAGCCGTTAAAAGCAGTAACTGATAAAAGTTGCAATAGTATTTTATCATCAATAGAATTTTCCTATGTATGTATGTCTAGGAGCGTTTGGTAATAAATTTTACAATAAAAGTTGTTGGGACGAACGAAATTGGAAAAGGGTGCTATTTTCCCCACTTTTACAAGTTTGACCAAATTTACAAAATTATAAATTTAATTAAAAAATATCGAATAAATGTTGATATTCTTACAGTGCATTCTCTTGTGAATTGACTCTCGATTGATAATATCGGAATTTGGCAAAATTATGACAGAGAATATATTTGTACGTGTTTAATAAATGTACTTTCATTTTAAAATTTTTCCAAATGGTTAACTAGCAATAATTGGTTAATATTTATACTTTTTCCTTTTCCATGGATTCACCTTGCTCATCATTTAATTTACGAAGGTTCACTCTAATCATGGATCACATTGTGTTTCATATTTAAAGGCTGATTTTTTAGCTATTATCTTTTTGGCAACACTGGTTTAAACAGTTCACGCACGTTTCGTGTTTTGTTTCACAGTCAAACATCTTCAGTTTGGTCTACTATTTATTTAATTATCTATTTAACCATGAATCGTCTTACAAACGAACAACGCTTGCAAATCATTGAATTTGGCATCATTGGACCGTACTTCTTCAAAGATGCTGCGAATCGTAACGTAACTGTGAATGGTGAGCGCAACCGTGAGATGATATCCAACTTTTTTTTGCCCAAAATGCAAGAGCTTGACTTGCATGACATGTGGTTTCAACAAGACGGTGCCACATGCCACACAGCACGCGTAACAATGGACTTATTGAGAGGCGAGTTCGGTGAACATTTTATTTCACGTTCGGGACCGGTCAATTGGCCGCCTAGATCGTGCGATTTAATGCCTTTAGACTATTTTTTCTGGGGCTATGTTAAAGCTCATGTCTATACAGACAAGCCCGCTTCAATTGACGCGTTGGAAGACAACATTGAAGCATTTATTCGTGAGATACCGGCCGAAATGTTGGAAAGAGTATGCCAAAATTGGACTAAGCGGATGACCATTTGAGGCGCAGTCGCGGTCAACATTTGCATGAAATAATCTTCAAACATTAAATTTTATGGACCGTACTATCGATTCAAATAAAGATTTCATGCATTTTTCTGAATTTTGTGTTTTTTTTCGAAAAATTTTCCTATAGCTCTTAAAAAATCACCCCTTATCTTAAAAAATTTGTTTTATTACACCTGTTGTAGGGATACATCCTGATGAATGCAAACTATCTGAAATCATTCGCATTCCAACCTCTAACAACAAGATCAGCCCCATTGCTACTCTTGCCTTTTTGTCCAAGGTAATCCAAAACCTTATAGCTATTCAAATCAATCTATTTAGAAACTCACAATTTTTTAAGTGTCAGTCAGGATTTATTAAAGGTAAGAGTTGTACTACTGCACTAATAAATATGGTTGAGGATCTTAGGTCGAAACTGGATGAAAATAATTTAACAATTTTAGTTCTTCTTGATCACACCAAGGCTTTTGATACGATTAATCACAGTCTTTTCAAAAAGGTTCAAAAATATATTTAACGAAATTTTAACCAAAAATTTTAAAACAGTAATATAGAGCTAAAAATATTTAATTACGTTTATTTTATTTCTTACGCATGCATGTCGTATTTTTTTTTTATTGCAAACTTTAGATTTCTGTTTTTTACATTTCATCCATATACCTGTACAACAAATTTAATTCTTAAGGATAACATAATATGTATACTTTTTTGTTCAATACTGTATTTTATCTGCTTATATGTATGTATGTATGTACATACAATATTTGTACCGTAAATAATTTATCAAATGAGTATTAATGAATTATTTTACTTACTTTTTTGTTTTTAAGATCCTTTAAACTTATTTGCATATGCCTCTTATCCTTTTAAATATTTGGTTTGTATGTGTGTTAAGATAATTTTTTCTTATATATCGACAGAATCTGTATTTTTATTGGCATTCTTCCATGCGCTTCCTTTGATTGTTAATTACAAAAAAAGTAACGCCACCGGGGTTTTACGCTGAAGGATGACAAATATTTCATTGCCATCGTGATGAAAAAAAAGTGATGTTAACTTGTCGTTTTCATTCTATCCTCACTGAATAAGAAATCAGCAACATGGTTTTGGAGAACAATTGGGCCAAGACGAATTCATAGAAGGTGGCATTAGTATTGCAATAAGTACAACCAAGGCACATCTAACAGGTAACCGCAAGTGTACAACAAGTACAACAATGCAAAAACAACAGGCATTTTGTTTTTGTTAAAGCGTACGCGTAATGTCAAAAAAATTAACCCTCAAACCTCTATAGGAAATTAATAAAAGCAATTTAAAAAACTAAATACATTTTATATATTGAAATTTCTTTTGATTTTTATGTCATGCTTAATTACGCAATAGTGGGGCACCTATAAATTAAAAAACAATTATTCCATGCAGTCAATAACATTTCCACTTTATCTAAAGAACATGTTTTTATATGGCCATTGATAAAAATGGCAGATGCTAACGTTATTTGTTATTGGTCATAGTTTTGGCACTTAGTTGGAGAGACCGAAATCTTTTTTTGGGTAATTCATCAGCCTCGTCTAAATAAATATAAATATAGTAAATCTAGGTTGTAGTTTAAAAGATATATGGATTTAGTGTTAAAAGCTTAAATATTATTAATCATCTTGCAAAAATTTTAATAAAATTGGCTTTGAAATAGTAATCCTGAAGAATTTCTAGAGTGCGTATCGTTAAGGATACATCCGGTACATATGAGGGTTTATAAATGCGAAAATGATTATCGAAACAAAACAAACAAAAAACAACAAAATTTTGACATTTAAAAACGCGTCAGCTGTTGACATAGGTTTACCTGTTAGATTTGCCTTGAGTACAACAATACAAAAACAACAGGCATTTTTTGTTGTTGAGATGTAATCATCTTGTCAAAAACAGCTGACTAAAGAATGACGATGGAAAGAAAAAATAAAAAATAAATTTACCACTCACGCATAGTCTTCTCTAAAATAATAGCAAATTCTAAAAAATATCTTCTTTGTAACTTCTACTCAATCCTTCAACAATCTATTAAATAATTTTGAACTCAGCTAAAATTTAAAACAATCAAGCAACGCTGAATTTAAACTTGAACATTTTCATTCCTGTTGGATCCTTTTCTACTTTATTGACAAAGTCTTTGTTTTCATTTAAACTTTACGTTGTCCTGTGACCAGTTCCACTAAAGCAATATAGTTTCTATGATTAATTATTTGTAAGGGAAAACAAAACAACGAAATTATGAATAATTCTACAATACATACGATGGAGAATGTTAAATAATTTCGTTATGTTTATGTAATATATTGGCTTTAAATGCAGGCACATCGGCGTGAGGACATACATAAGTACACGTAAATGAAGAAAACAGAAAATGATTTTAAAAGAAAAGGAAGAAAAATATACAAACTTCTGACACAATAAGAAAAAACGAAATTGTTTATCAAAACAAAATACACAAAAAACAAAAATTTTTTGACATTGTTATTTGCATCAGCTGGTAAAACATTCCCACCTTCTATGAATTCGCCTTGGATTGGGCAATTCACACGACTTTGTATCGTGTATGTTGTATTGAATACATTTGGTTGTTTGTGAACGCTCAATGCTATGCTGTATTGTGTATTTCGTATTCCATATGTATTTTATTGGCATTCAAACAATTTGAAAGCACGAAACCAACACAACTTTTGAAAAACATATGAAAACATATACACATTTTTTTCATTTACACAATTTGATAGCACGAAACCAATACAACTTTTAAAAACATATGAAAAAAAAATGTGTATAAGTGTATCGGATTTTTACATGAAAATTATCAACAACAAGCATACAACGTTGTATAATCGTCCAACAATACACTCAATACAACGATACAACTGCTTGTGTGAATTGGCCAAATGATAATGGTTCAATTTTGTTGCATTTATGGTTCATAGAGAAATCAATGTAATATACACGATTGGAGACAAAAGCATTATATGATATATAAATACATCATAGCATTTTTTTTTGGAAATTTTAAAAGAGACAAAGAACTTTCAAATAAGCGAATGCCTGTCACTTATTTTTTAATAATCGTCCGTGAAATTTGTTTTCTTACTGACAACTCTTTAGCCACGATTACGACGGAGCTTTTTATACTATCCAAGTTGTTTGTGTTCAGTGGGTAATAGAATAGCCGCTGTTGTAAAACGTAGCGAGTAGCGCTGTAACTTGTAAAAATTTTAAAATGTAAAATATTAAAAATTAAACCAATTCAAATTGATGTTAACAAAATACGTAGTAGTAGAAGCTGCAGTGCAAAATTCGAATTATTGAACTTTGTTGAGTGATAGGTCAACGGATTGTGAAATATTAATTGTAAAGAAGGTTTACGTACATTTGGGACTTACGTATCACCAATTCGTTTTTACTTCTTTTAAGAATACAAATATTGTTCACTGTATAATTTTAATTTATTTTAATTTTTTTTTCAAAATTTAAGTTGGCTTAGAATATGTTTTACAAAAAAATTATATTTTTTATTTAACGCAGCATGTTGCTTAAGGCAAGAGTCAATAATAAAAAGAACAAAAATCAAAAAGGTTAGTGATAAAAAAGATATAGAAGAGGGTTATTAGTTAAAAAGTATTCGAGTAACCAAAACTACGCTGTACTCGATGTAAAAAACAGGATCGTTGCGAAGAACAGGGCGCCACATTATTCCCACTGCTGGAGCGGACTCAAATCTTAACGGTATCCGAATACGCCTACCACTGGAGGTAGTCTTAGGTTGGTTGACTTGAGGTGAAAAGCTGACCACTGGTGACTGTTGCTGGTTCGCAGGAATGTCCGGAGATGATAGCTAGTTAGCAGGAATGTCAGGTGATGATTGCTGGTTAGCTGGGATTTCTGGTAATTGTTTCTGACTGGTTGAAATTTCAGGTATGTGTTGCTGACCAGATGTAATGTCCGCTAATTTAGTACTCGCCACAAAAGCAGGTTAAAGTCTGTCTACACTTATGCTGCTATGACGACCTCGTATGGAAATCTGAAAGTACTTTTCAAAACGTTTTATAACTAAGTAAGGACCATCGTATGGATGAGTAAGTGACGGTCGGACAGCGTCGTTTCGAACAAAAACGTGAGATGAGTACCAAAAATTTTTGAAATGAATGTTGGTGGAGTCGAGTGATGTCGAGGAGTCAGTCGGTCTAAGCCTTTGCATTGTTTGTTTAAATTCGTCAATAAAGTCGCTGTCGGATCTCGTGATCTTTGCCGGTTGTAGAAATTCGCCTGGAATTGATGAAATCAAGCTGCCGAATTCTGCGTGGTGAAGCTTTCTCGAGCTTTTGTTGAAAAGCGAATATCAGTGGTCGGTAACCAGGTAACATCGTCGTCCTTCTATCATATACCAAAAGTGACAAACAGCTTGGTACATTGCTGTAAGCTCTCGGTCGTACGTGGAGTATTTCCGTTGCGTGTTCGTTAATTTTTTGGAGTAAAAGGCCAAAGGCTGAAGACAACCATCGAATTTCTGATGTAGGGCCGCTCCTACGGCAACATCGGAGGCATCTACGTAGATTGCCAGCTTGGCATCAGCGGCTGGATGTGCTAAAAGCTTGGCATTAGTCAGCTCATCTTTACATTTTAGGAAAACAGCTTCTGTGTCCAAATCCCACTTCAAAGGCATACGAGCGTTCTTTTTGTTTCCTCCAATAAGTTGTTATAGCTTCATCTGATATGATATCGCATTTGGCAAAAATTTTCTGTAGAAGTTAACCATCGCTATGAACCTCTTAAGTTCCTGAGCCACCTTTGGTTTAGGAAACTCGCGTCTTGCCGTCACTTTCTCTGGCAAAGGACGAATGCCATCAGCGCTAACGAGGTGACCAAAAAATTTAATCTCGCTTTTTCCAAATTCACATTTGCTTAAGTTGATGGCAAGATGGTTTCCACGAAGGTGGCGAAAGATCTCTGCAAAGATGCTACACAAATGTCATCTATATATGGAAAAACAAAATCTTAACCACGGAGTACTTCATTTATTAGTCGTTGAAAGGTTTGGGCTGCGTTACAAAGCCCAAATGTTATGAATTTAAATTCGTATAAACCGAAAGGTGTACTAATGGCGGTCTTTGCGATATCATCGGGATGAATTGAAACTTGATGGAAGGCTTTCGGTAGGTCGATTTTAGAGAAAATTTTCTTACCTCCGGGATTCGTGGTGAAATCTGTTAAGTATGGCAGTGGGTGGTCACTTTTTTGACTAAGTGCAACGGACTGGACAAGTTACTATTAGACGGCCGGCAAATACCAGCTTTCTAGAGCCGTATGGTGAAAGTCGTGTTATGTCGGAGAGCTCTTTCTGAATATCGGCGGCGTTAAACGTTTTAATGGCGAGTGTTTCGAAAAATATTGGAGATGTAAGCTGTAAGACAACACCTGTAGTGTTGCCTATGAGTTTATTGCGTTTTAAATCCGTAGGCGAAATAATTGGCAACTGGTGGTGGTGAATTCGCCGGAAACCGCCACCTGCCCAGGTAGTCAGTTAGAGTGTTGTCCAGGAGTTGGTGCGCCAGTAGACAAGGCGTTAACTTTGCGCTACTTATGCCTACAAGGGCTGCGGCACTTTCTAGCATTCAGTCCATGTTTGCTATGGTACCAGCACACGGGGGCCAACGTGTTGCTAGAGGTGTTTTGGTTATAAGTTGCTCGGTTTCTTGACTGGCTGCGTCATGGTGCGGTTTTATGTGAGCGTGAATTGGAACGAGTTGAAAGACGTGCAAATTTTTTTCCAAGTTCGACTATGACTGTGTGCAGTTCGCTTATTTCCTTCGATTGTCTAGATTGAACGCCTTCTATTTGGTTTGGTGCCATTGCGTCGACAATTGCGTCTGCAATTTTGGTAAATTTCACTGGTGTACCCTGGCTGCTACTACAGGCTGCGCAAATTCTGGTAATCGCTTCGCTTAAGAGCCGCCTCACCCAAGGTTGTGCCAGCCACACGCTTCATCTCAAAAAATAACTCTGATGGTCTTTTATCGCCAAGGGGAAGCTCAAGGTATAAACACATAGACGACAGACAACAGAAAGCTGCCAAGTTTAGAATACATACGTTTATATGAAAACGATTATATTGAAGGCACGACAGAAAAATCCAAGACAACAACCTAAGCAGGTGCTGCCCAAATTAAACAATTTTCTATTTTTGTGACCAGCTAAAAGCAAATTAGTGATGCCAATACAACATAAAATCATAATAAAAAACAGCTAAAAATACTTATATTATTGAAGAGATAGAAAAATTCTAAAATTAAGAAATAAAAAGCAATCCATGTATTCATAATAGATAAAATAGAATTATAGATTGAATTTTGTATCTGAATTCATTTGATAAATGTTTTGTGTGTGCGGTTTTTTCATAAGTGAGTTTATTTTTGCGTACAAAAAACCTGATAGTGTCAACACTGAAAAATATATATACATTCAGATTTGAAAATTATTGACAATCGTTTTTTTCTGTTCTGCTTTCAAAAAATTTAAGCAGTCGGCATACGGCAGACAAAACAGTTGACAGAATTTTCAGTTGAACTGCCGTCTATGTCTGTCGTCTATGTGTTTATACCTTCAGACAACAGGCGGTTTAAACGGCGCTCTTCACTATATGCAAAGTGATTTATTATCTTTTCTTTGATGTGTCGTACCTGTTGACGGGCGGCATAGAAGCGATAACATCGGCCAGCTGGGCTATTACATTCGGGTCGAGAGCTGCCAAGGTAGTCGCAGTATTTTGTTTGTCTGCAATTATGTCCGATGCCGTAAACCAGAAGACCATTGATATAAACCATGCGTCAATATTGGCACTAGACATGGGCGGAACTGGCAATCGAGAATAAATTACGGATATATTCCCTTGCGCTGTATTTGTAACATCAGCAGAATGGCCGGGGGTTTCGTTAGGGAGGCCGTTGTCGTTGACGGTAATGTGAGATGTGTAATTTTCTTCTGCCATTGCAAAGAATATCAAAATTACCACGTTTCTTCGAAAACAAAATGGCGGTTGAACGACGCCAAGTACTGAGACTTTCTTTTCGTATCATATGACTTTCTGACAGTAGCTCAAGAACAAGCGATTAAGTATAGGAGTTTTAACATTGACTATGCTTCACTGCAAACGGAATTAACAACTACACCTTGGAATCAATCTTTTTAACGCCTACAGCGGAGGACTAGGTTAACTTTTTACAGGGTAAGTTACAGTATCTTTTTGAAAAATATGTTGGAATTAAGACTGGAAAAACAGAAAGCTGTGGTTTACTAATGAAATTAGGATGTCAATTAATGAAAGTAATAATGCGTAGGAGGGATGGAATGCATGCATACAAGGTAAAGTTACTGATTATGGTCAACGTGGTAACCACCAGGACGATCCATACCTTGCTGTATTCAAGTTGACTCGCAGCCTCCTCGTGGCCAATCCTGTATTGCATTCTAGCACCTGCTAGATGTTAACTATGTAATGCGTGCAGCGAAGTCCAATTTAGACGTTAAATTTGGGTTGTGTGTAGGACAATATCCCCAAAAAATTCCCCTCAGAAGTTGACGATCACGGCAAGCGTTTAAAGAACAACGATTTACCAATAGGCACATGGAACGTCCGCACCCTTCACGGGCGGATACCCTCATACAGGAAATGCCATGGATAGCGCAAGGATGCAAAAGGCTGGCATCTTGCGATGTGTATTACAGCTGCCATGTTGATAAGCACGAATTCGGATGCGGATGTGTGGTTAATAAGAGAGTACGTCACCTAGCCTCTGGGTTCACGCCTGTGAATGAAAGAATAGCCACAATCCGCATCAGGGCAAAATTCTACATCATCAGCCTTATTTGTGCTCACACCTCGACGGAAGAAAAGGACGATGTGGTTAAAAATGCCTTCTACGCTAAACTCGAGGACATATATGATAAGTGCCCGGCCCATGACGCCAAAATCATCCTCGGAGATTTTAATGCGAAGGTCGGTCGGGAAGGCATCTTTGGCCCCACTGTCGGACAGTTCAGCCTCCACGCGAACACTACCTCCAATGGTATGAAGCTGATCGATTTCGCCGCGGCGCGTAACATGGTAGTATGTAGATCCAAGTTTCAGCATCTCGACATTCACAAGGCTACTTGGATGTACCCCGATCGATCAACATCCAACCAGATCGATCATATTGTGATTGACGGAAGGCACGTATCCAGTGTACTAGATGTGCGCACATTTAGAGGTCCAAACATCGACTCGGACCACTACCTTGTCGCAGCCAAGTCCCGATTGCGCATTAACGCCTCGAGGCCTGCGCGCTTTAGTGCTTTGCGAAAGCTGGACGTTAAGAAGCTGCGATCACAAAGGACAGCTGAGGCGTTCTCCGCTCATCTCTCGGATAAGCTCCGTCGTTCCCCATCTAACCTCAGCGACATTGGTGGACTGTGGGCCAACATATCCCACTACTTGCGCACTACTGCAGAAACAGTCCTTTGGTTTCGAGCGCCCACCCCATCGAAATCAATGGTACGATGAGGAGTGCTGCGACGCAGCTGCAGTAAAAAACGCCGCATACAAGAAAACGTTGCAGTCAGCAACTACGCGAGCCATTGTCGAGTACTACAGAGAGAGGAGATGGGATGAGAGACGCCTTTTCAGATGCAAGAAGAGGGAGCAGGATAGACGTGATCGTGAGCAAGTCGACATGTATAGATGTAGGAATGACGCTCGAAAATTCTATCAAAAGGTTAAGCGTCTAACCGAGGGTTATAAGCCCGGAGCATCATCCAGCAAAGATGAGAATGGAAACTTGGTAACAGATCCGCAGGGATTGCTGAGATGTTGCTCCGAACCCGATCGATGATGACGGCGTGGAGATTCCGCCGCCTAGCTATGAAGAGTTCAAAGTCGCGATTATGCATCTTAAAAACAATAAAGCGGCAGGTCCTGATGGCCTCCCCGCTGAATTGTTTAAGACCGAATGTAATAAGTTGGTATGGCGCATGCACCACCTTATTTACAAAATATGGCTAGAGGAACCTCAGTGTCCACTGTCCTGTCCTGAAAAAGGGATACCCTACGATATGCGCCAACAACAGGGGCATAAGCCTTCTCCTTATCGCATATAAGGTTCTTACAGGCGTATTGAGTGAACGACTGAAGCCACTCGTCAAAACATTGATTGGACCTCATCAGTGCGGCTTTAGACCTGGCAAGTCCATCATCGACCAGATCTTCACACTACGCCAAATCCTGGTAAAGACCCACGAAAAACAAGTCGACACACCATCTTTTTGTCGACTATAAGGCAGCCTTCGATAGCCCCATAAGGGATCGTGTATTTACCGCAAAGCTTGAGCTCGGTATAACTGCAAAGCTGATAAGGCTATGAAGAATGACGTTAAGCAATTCCTGCAGCTCCGTCAAGGTCGAGGTTTCAGACAAGGCGACCCCTTACCATGCGACCTTTTCAACTTGGTCATGGAGACTGTTCTGAGAAAGGCGGGAGTGCATCGCAATGGCTCTATATTTCAAAAAA
Organism: Sarcophaga caerulescens; assembly: GCA_927399465.1. Classification (NCBI taxonomy): domain Eukaryota; kingdom Metazoa; phylum Arthropoda; class Insecta; order Diptera; family Sarcophagidae; genus Sarcophaga; species Sarcophaga caerulescens. The sequence goes on from OV656866.1 coordinate 68,367,250, forward strand.
GTGTCCAGTTGCATGCGTACGCTGACGACATCGACATCATAGGGCGTACCAAGCGAGATGTAACAGCTGCCTTTAGTGCAATTGAACGGGAGTCTACTAAGATGGGTATGTCAGTAAATGAGGGCAAAACAAATTATATGTTATCGACAGGTAGAGACGTGCGGCGTATTGATTCTCAGATTACGGCCGATAACTATACTTTTGATACCGTCAAAGAATTTATTTATCTTGGCTCCGTCGTTACCACCAAAAATGATGTCAGTCTGTAGATCAAGCGCCGCATCACTTTTGCCAAAAGGCGCTACTATGGTCTCAATTGGCAATTAAGTAGCAGAGATCTTTCTCGTACGACAAAACTAACACTCTACCAGACGTTCATCCTACCCGTGCTTCTTTGTGGCGCAGAGGCATGGACCCTATTAAGCACTGATGCAGCAGCCTTGAGAGTATTCGAGAGAAAAGTTCTACGTAAGATCTTCGGTCCAGTGCGAGTTGGCGATGATTTCCGCATCCGATCCAACAGTGAGCTGTATGAGCTCCTCAACGACATAGACGTTGTGTAGCGTATTAAAATTCAGCGGCTGCGCTGGCTCGGTCATGTCGTTCGAATGGAGGAGGATGCTCCGGCATCATGTATTTGATGCGGAGATCTGCGGAAGTCGGCAAAGAGGACGACCTTGTATGCATTGGAAGAACCAAATCGAGGAAGTCCTATCATCGATTGGTGTGACCAACAGGCGAAACAGCACAAGAAGCAGAGGCACCTGGAAAGATGTGTTGCGGCAGGCCGAAATCCGTTAATCGGGTTGTTAATGGCTAATTAAGTACGAACGTAAGTAAGTAATAATGCGTATTACATATGGAAGAGATTTTAGACGACTGATCTATACAACATATTTAAGGCACGTAGGAAAGATACAAACATGAAAATCAGAACTGCAAAATCTATTTTCTATGCGGGAAAATTCCAGAAGATATTTGCAACAAAAGAAAATGGGGAGATATTCAATCATTAGGAATAATGAATAGTAGTCATATATCCCCTAACACTGTTGATGTAAATGAACTTAGCATAGATTTATCGAATATACCGACTACTGAGGCAGACCTAGAACATTACAAATCATCTGATGTCTTTTCTTCCACTTTTCTTATGATCAGTGATGCCAGCTTTTTTAATCTTTTTAAACCTACATACTTACATACATAATTGGTCATTACAACCCTTCAGTCAGGATTTCGACCTAGCTTCTCACACCACTTGTGTTGTGTGCGTTAATTTTATACATGAGTTGCGGGACCTACAGTTTAAAGCCGACTCCGAACGACAGATTTTTGAGAAGCTCTTCATGGCAATTTTATTTACTCTCAGAGTTTTTGCCAGAAATCTGCTGAGAGGCAGTCGCCGAAGAAATATTTTTTTTTCATATTTCGTTTTGATGCCTGACCTGGGATACGAACCCGGGCTTTTCGTCTAATAAGCCAACACACTACCTACTAGACTACGGCGACTACACTTGGACAAAAAATTCATTTTTCCCCTATATTTGAAGATAGAAATCCCCTACAGCTATACCTCCGTTTTCAGTTACTGAATTTAGAAAATAACTTTTTTTTTAATGAAAATAAAATGTATTCCCTTTTTGTACATACTTATGTGTATACACTAGAGGTGTGCACAAGACATATAAAATTGCACACTATTGCATTTTTCTCAAGACCGAATATTGATTGTAGCTGCAAATATAAATAAGTGTGAAGCAAACATAGAGTACAAAAAAACAACTGCACTCGTAAACCATTGTACAACAGTATAAAAGATAGTTGTGTGAAGAGTGCAACAAAAAATATTGTACACTTCATAGAGTCACAACATGTATTTGTTGCTGTTTGTTTTTGTTTTTTAACAACAATAAATAAGAAAGCTCCGAATGTTTTGCTCTCGGAAACCGAACATCTTCGACGACGACTGCATTGCCAGTAACTATTTTAAACTTTTTATTTCGGGGAAAAACCTTTTTTATGAGTTTATGGCGAAAGCAAGAATGTATAGAAACACTTATGTACACATATTTTTCAATATGGCAATACTGAAAATGTAGCTTCAGTAGTAAAATATGCTCTTACAACACAAAGCATAGTTCCGTTACTTCACAGATAAACGAGTGCTGTTGTATACATTGAATAAATGAGAAATACACATTTCAGTGCACTCGTAAAATCAAGAGCAACAGAAAAGAGTACACTACAGTATTGCATTCGGTGAAGGGTGATGTCTTGTGCACACCTCTAGTATACACATAATAATTAAACAAATCTTATATTTCATATTTTTTACTTTTGGTGTAGAGTAAAACTAATAATGTTTTCACACCTAAAGTTAAAACCTGCTTTTAACATTAAAACTATAATCAGCTGATTTTGCGTTTCTTAAATCTGGTTTTAACATTCATGACATTTATGACTGTGCAACAGCTGTTTTTGTTTAAGAAAAAATAAGAAATGAGCAATAAATTAAAAATTATTCTAAATTAAATTAAATTTAATAATAAATTAAATTTATTTATTGTTCTTGAAGCATTCATTACTTAAAATTTAAATTTTTCACACAACCGGCTTTCTGTATTTTTATATTTGTTCTGTTTTTGATCAGCTGTTTTCAACATTTCAATGTTGGTAGCTCTGATTTAGTACATCAAAAATAAGGTTGTATTTCATAAAACCTACTTAAAACCAATTCAAAAAAGGTTTTATTATGGTTTTAAAACAATAATTTTGTATGGTAAAACCAGATTTTAATTATGGTTTTATCGTTAAAACAAATTTTTGCATTAAAACCACTCAGTGTGAAAACACTATAAAATACTGAGAATATATCATTTAGCAATATTATATTAATATTGTTACGAAAATGGTGTTATATCGTTTAACATTAAAATGATAAACAAAAGCTACAAAAACAATGGACTTGTTTACATGATCAACGAATAAACAAAAATACAATACAATGATTTTACGTCTATTCTTAATATTTTGTTTTCCATAAATGTTAAAGAAGATATTACTTTAAAATTTATTATTTTACTATTTGTTATATAGCTTAAGTCTATTCTTATGAACTACATGTTCTTTATTATTTTTCTTATCAACTATAGTTACATTATTTCTTAAATCTATATTTTTAATTTTATAGGGTCCTTTGTACTAACTATCTAATTTGTGTCCTACTTCATTTTTAACTAAAACCAAGCCTCCCACTTTAAAATTTACTTCTAATAATGACCTATCATAATTTGATTTTTGTTTAATCCTATGCTATGTTCGCACGGCAAAAATTTTTCGTAATTCGCTCTCTCATTCGTAATTCAACATTCAATTTTGTGCTGAATTACGTAATTCACCATACAAAATTTTGTGAGCGAATTACCCAAATTGTATGTAATTCAATTTATATTACCTTGTGAATTATTTACAAATCAATGTAATCTCTAAATTTTATCGTATTTTTGCCATCATCAGCTGTCAAAGCACAAAAAATATAAACAAATAAGTACTGTAAACAATAAACAATAATGGAATCCAAAAAAACATTTTAAAAAAAGTATTATTTATTATCAAGTTATTCGAAAAATTAGCGGAGGAAGCCACTATGTGTGTAGAAAACCTGTTGAATCTACAGATAAAGTATTTGTAGGTTTTTTTCCATTGTTAACACAATTTTACAGCAAATAATTTAGCAAGAAAAAGAAGAAGAAAAGAAGAACTGTCAAAAAGAATTACAAAGTTGCCGTGTGAACATGATAATTCATATAAGTAATTCAAAACAGAGAGCGAAGTAATTCGAAGGCTCGTGCGAACATAGCATAATTCAACCTCCTCAAAAATTGATTAGAGTGATAGCTTTGTGTTCGTTCAAGGCAAAGCTCCAAAACAATGGATCGTGGTAATCGAAGAATAGCTCCTTTGTAGTACAAAAAAATTGTGTTTGATCTTCTCCAAAGCCCAGATTTAACACATTAAGGTCCATTGGCAACCTTGGCTGCCAGCAGATTTCTTTTACTTTTCATACGTTGAGAGAATTAAAAAATTCAGAAACGACCGTTAAGCCGAAAGTCCATACCATGCGTTTAATGTGACCTTGCGTTACATACGATTCTCCCGTTCTATGCGTTTTTTATTGCAAGTTACACACAATGCGTTATATGCGACTGGTTTTTTATTTTGATCAGCTGTTGTGGTAAAATTATTAGCAATTTTTGGAAAACTGGAAAATCAAATTATGATTTTAAAAGAATTTATGGAATTAATTACATGTTTATGAATTTATTTATGTGCTGCTAAGGCCTACGAAAGGCTTCAAAAGAACGTAAGATAAGTGTTTTCAGTTAATTTATCCTCCATTTTTCTTGTTTACAAATAATAAATTCAAAATAGATGACACTCAGTACATAAAAACAATCGATAACTAATATACAAATTTTGTTTATGAAAGAAATGTTAAAAAATGCGTTTTAATGTTAATTTTCCTCTTAAATTATTAGTATACTTTATTATGATATATATTTTTATAATCCAAAAAAAAAAGTGCGAAAATAGTAATGCACTATTCAAACATATTTATCGAAACCATTCATAATAAAATATAATATGTCCTCCCTAAGTTTAAAAACTGCTGACTTTTTGATGCATTCTATGCGTTTTCTTCTGTAATTTGTCACAAACATCTAAACTGATTCTATTTTTTTGTAATACGCATGTAACGCGAAAAATAAAAAAGATAAATAAAAGATTTCTAGTCATAAGTGAAACAAAGGATCATCATACAAAACACGTTCCTCTTGTGTAAAAGTATTTTCCCCTAGGCATATTCGTATTCGATTTCGTTAGAAGTCGCCGTGGTCTAGTAGGTAGTGTGTTGGATTATTAGACGAAAGGCCCGAGTTCGAATCCCAGGTCAGACATCAAAACGAAAATATGAAAATATTTCTTCGGCGACTTTCTCTCAGCTGATTTCTGGCAAAAACGAGTTAAAATTGCCATGAAAAGCTTCTCAAAAAAAAAATCTGTAGGTCCCGCCACTCATGTATAAAATTAACGCACACAGCACGAGTGGTGTGAGTAGCTAGAACGTTGTACAATGGGTCAATTCGACCTCCGGGTACTGTCCTTGTCACAGTTGACAAGTACACGTCCTTTAACCTAACCTATTGGTATTCGTTAGTTTTACGATATTTTTGTTTATAAAAAAAAAAAAAAAAAAAAAAAAAACTACCTTTTATAGATAATTCATAAATTTATTGTTCAGTAAGGAGCTTTTTCCTACCCTTGGCTATACAGAATATTTATTATATTAAGGGTTGTTACTCTTTCGGTTTCCAATGTTACAATAATTCCTTATTTCAAATTAAAAGATCTTAAGCCTAACAAAATTAAATGTTCATATAAAGTTCTCAACTTTTCCATACGAATTCAGTTCGTTGTTGTATTTTTATTTATCTCTCACTTCAATGTGCATTTCCAACTTATTCCTATATGTATACATGTACGTTGTACAAGCAAACTGCATTGCATTCTTGTTAACACTAACAACAATAACAATATGTACATATATATACATAATCCTGAGTGAGACTCAAATAACCAAAACTAATGGTTTACTGTTAAAATATAGTACTGTGGTTTGTTTGAGCAAAATTACTATGAAATTACAGTGAGATCAACTGCCAAATTGTTTAAATTAAAAATTGTAGAAAATAATAAAATTATTATTTAAAAAAGGTGAACCAAAGTAAATCAGTTAATTAAATGTAATAAAGATAAAATTATTAAAGATTAAAAAATAAATCAAGAATAATAAGATAAAGAAAAATTTATAAGTCTTATGCGGTGATCTAACATTTATTTTGAGGTGGTAAGTATTCTTTTTGTTCACTGGACACGTTAATTTACCTATAATCTAATGTAATATATATATTTTTCTAAAGTTACTTGCTTCGAGAAGTTTCCCACTTGTAGATTAATTCTTAAACAAGTTGAGGTTACGGCGCCATAGTCTAGTGGATAGTGTGTTGGCTTACTAGACGTGAGGCCTCGGTTCAAACCCCAGGTCAAGCATCAAAACGAAAATATGAAAAAACATTTCTTCGGCGATTTCCTCTCAGCAGATTTCTGGCAAAAACACTGAGACACAAAATTGCCAACAAAAAAGTTCCTTAAAAATATGTCGTTCGGAATCGACTTTAAACAGTAGGTCCCGCCATTCATTGACACACACAACATCAGTGGTGTGAGAAGCTAGGTCGTAATCCTGACTAAAGGGCCAATTATGTATGTATTTATATATTTTTGATTAATGAATTGTAATTAATAAGCTTCTTAGTTAATATTTAACAACAAAAATTTCATGTATTCTGAGAAATTATAAACTAGGCACAGAAAAAATATGGAAAAACACTATCCAATATACAATAAAGGAAAAGTACTGTTATATTTAAATTTATTTGTTTTAATTTAATTTACTCCTTGAAAAAAAGGTTTTAAAGTTTTTTAATTTGTGATAGACACTAAATCTAAGTTTATTGAAATTAATTTGCGTATATTATTTTCTTAATTTATTTTGTTGAATTTGAGGGCGATTACTTTGTGTATTTTGCCTTAGACTATTATTACCACTTAAATTCGATTGTGCAGCTCTAGCATTGAAGTTATTTCTGTTGGCTCCACGAACTCTCTGATTTGAATTTTGTGTACCACCTTGACCACTTCCACGACCTTTGTTCATTTCTGCACGATTTCTAGATTTAGCTTGAGCATCTTCTTTTACCATGTCTATTACTTCATCTGGAATCCGAAGGTATTTAATGGTACTCCCCCGTATATAGCATTCGGGCATTCTCCAAAAACGATCACCATCCTAACATCACATAATTATTATTATAAAATTTAATAAATTTTAATTAAAGTCAAGTACCTTTGATGTGCAGATTACATCGCGTAAATTTATATTCATCCATGAATCGCAACTGACTAAGTGACCATTATATGTTTCACCATTTTTAAGCTCTACAAGCTACAAAGGAAACGAAGAACATATTAATATTATAAAGAAAACATTAGTGATTAATAAAGAAAAATTATATACATACATATATATCTATGTGTTTATACCTCTTATATTAAGTTAATATCGACGCCTCCATTCTATAACGTTCTAAGTGTACTTAGAACGTTTTTAATGTTCTTGCATTTTTAAATTCTACATTCTCTAACTTAAATACTGTCAAAATTTGGTTAAGATGCGCCGATCCGTTGCGAAGTTATAGGGAAAAATCTACTTAGAATGCACATATAATTGTACGACGCGTGAAAACTTTGAGAGTTCATAATTCGAAACACACTTTTTCGACTTAGAATGTTATAGAACGGAGGCGTCGATATTATTGTTTAGCTGTATAGCGAAAATTTCTTCAAGAAAAAAAAAAAACAACTATTACCAAGACGTCTTGAAAAGAAAATTCAAAAAATATTTTGTTTCATTTTTGCTACGATACAATACTATAACACATATGTACTAAAATTGTAAAAGGAAAAAGCTAGGAAGTGAACAGTTTGAGATAAATTTAGCAAATATGACAGAGACATAACTAGTTATTAAATTATATTAAAAGAGAACAATATTTTTAAATACAAAAAATAATATTTTAATTAAAATATTAACAGTTTTTCAGAATGCGACCATAATGTGCTTTCATGATCTATGTAACTTGACTCCTCGCGGACTAACTAAATTTCAAGCTAATGAAAATGTAGTTACGATACGGAGAATCACAAACCCAGTACCGGCGGTAAGTACTGATTTACTCGAGAATAGTGATATACATTAAAAAAGTTTTGTTGTTATCGATTTATCACAAAATAAATCGATGTTCCCTATGCATCGATTGATTTTTGTAACAAAATGTAACTGAAACGGACTTACTGATACGTGGAGGTTGTATATACTACGCCCTGAGACGATTTAATACACCGCCTACAATTTCCAAGTAAAAGTTTAGATTGTCTCAGAACTAGCCTGGCTTGAAAAGAGTATCTGACTCTCTATATCTCATCTACTACACAGAAGAGCTTGCCGAACTCTTCTTCTAAAGAGCGGACCCATCGGTGCCATAGAAGCACACCTCCTTGCGAGCTCGTCTACCTTCGCTTTGGGATGAATTCTAATTTGCAAAATGTTTAATTAAACATAGTATTGTGTAAACAAACAAATTAAAAAGGACGATAAGGTAGACCATGGTGGTTTAAAACAGCGCTTATCTTCAAATACAGGTACGTACGGTCGCTTGAGGAAGAGAACTCCAGGAACACCACCAGAGTTGTCAACTTCCTGCCACTACCACCAACTCCAAAGGTACAACACCAGTATAGAGAAGCCAATCAGACAATATTAATAAGATGCGATGTAAACGCACTAGATATTGCACGGAGTAGTACTAACTGTCACAACAGACGAAGAGCCCTAATAGAATACATGAACACAAATATTCTATCCACTTGAGAAAATTAGAAAAGAAGTGTTAAACGTGACAATTTGCTTATATTAAAGAGAAAAATATCTGACGAAAGTCTGAACTGTAAATAACATTCAAAGGAAGATTAGTGAACACCTCTATACACGTAGTCACCCACTAGACAGAGAGGTCCCTAGACGATAAAGTATATTCGCGTGCAGCATGAACTGACATCTATAATAATGTCAGGTGTTGCAGGTGCATCAGTCGCTGATTGACTCGACTGATATGTAAACAGATCCGCTACGCGGGCGACGTATAATTAGGGATACAACATCGTTAAGAAAATCATCGATGTTGCCAATATCGATGAATCAAAAAAAAAAAACATCGGTAATAAAAGATCGATACATCGATGTTTTATTTTCATATAAAAAAATACTAAAAAAATATTATTTAAAAGAAAAACTCAGTTTTTTGACAAAAATTACACTATGCGACAAAATAAAAAAAATTAAATACACCCGGCTAATGACATAGTGTAGCTTGTGAGTTTTGTTGAGTAGATCTCAAAAATATTTTTTTTATATTTCTCGCACCCTCCAAACTTTTTTTATTTGGCAAAAACTGTTTTTTTTTTTGACTTTACGCACAAATTTCTGGATTACTCAAACATTTCTGACCCTATTTCCAAAATTAAAATCTTGTTGGAAAGGGGAGAGATGAACCTTTAAAACGGTATACTTATATCTATTATTCGACTTAATATGCTATGAGATTTGATGAGGTAAACTTGGAAAATTTTAATTTTTCTCATATTTTTTCAAGTTTGTCCATTCATAGTAGCAAACTTTAATAAAAAAAATATAGAACAAGTGATAATATTCTTAAAGTCTGTTCTCTTGTGAAGAGATTGAGTCATCATTTGATCAAATCGGACAAAAATTACCGTAGTTATTATTTAAAGAGTCTAACAGTCGAGTAATATTTTTTATATATGTCATCTCATCAAATGAACTTTTCGTTCAAATATTTTCAGAATTTTTGATGGATCTTGATTGTTTACCGGAAAATGTGCCAATTTCACGTCTGCATGACTACCAGAATTCGGCTAATATTTGTGTTTTTTGCAAATATTTTTATTTCTCTTTGCGCAAACATTGGTCGACTTCTGATTGTCGCTCAATCCTGAAATTGACACATTTTCCGATAAACAATCAAGATCCATCAAAAATTCTGAAAATTCTTGAACTAAAAGTTCATTTGATGAGATGACATATATGAAAAATATCACTCGACTGTTAGACTCTTTAAATAATAACTACGGTAATTTTTGTCCGATTTGATCAAATGATGACTCAATCTCTTCACAAGAGAACAGTTTTTAAGAATATTATCACTTGTTCCATATTTTTTTTATTAAAGTTTGCTACTATGAATGGACAAACTTGAAAAAATATGAAAAAAATTCGAATTTTCCTAGTTTACCTCATCAAATCTCATAGAATATTAAGTCGAATAATAGATATATGTATAACGTTTTAAAGGTCCATCTCTCCCCTTTCCAACAAGATTTAAATTCTGGAAATCGGGTCAGAAATGTTTGAGTAATCCAGAAATTTATGCGTAGTCAAAAAAAAAAAAAACATTTTTTGTCAAATAAAAAAAGTTTGGAGGGTTCGAGAAATATAAAAAAGGTATTTTTGAGTTCTACTCAACTAACTGAACAACGTGGACTATGTAGTTACTCGGGTGTATTTTCACTGTCGCACCGTGTTATTTAATAATTCATTTCATTTATTATAAAAAGTAAAACAAAACAGCCTCATGGGCTATAAAACAAATTGTATACGTACATATATTTCCACAGTTATTAATTAGTTGAACAAATAATTAATTAATTTATAAATTTTATAAAAGATGAAATAATTTTAGTTTTAATTGAGATTGAGTAATTTTGAGATAGAGTTAAGGAAAAGTAGCTTTGAAAGCCTAGATCCCAAAAGTCTATTTCTTTCTTGTGTTATTGTTCAACCAGCTTCCGGAAACAAGCGCTCGCTTGGCACAGAAGTAGCAACAATTGGGAGATATTGAAGTGCAATTCGCAAAAGTTTTGGAAACAAAGATTTCATATCCTCCCAAATAACGATTGCGTCTCTTTTTATTGGTGTTACCGGGGATGATAGGTACATTTGTACATCCGTTTCGCTAATGGTTTCTATAGTAGAGGATGATTTTTGTTTCATATTTTTATGCGTTAACAGTTTGTGTTATTTCCAAATATCAGATTGTAAATTATTTTCATCATCAGATGTGTCATTATTGGAAGTTGTAGAAGAGAGAGAACCATTATATTCTCGAACGTATTTATTAAGGCAACTGACTACTTTTTCTTTGGCCTCTGAGCTTTTGAAATGTATTAATTTAAATCTGGGGTCGAGAGTAGTCGATAAGGAAAGAATTACAGAATGTTCGATGTAATCAAACCGTCTTTCTAGTTGTTCTTTTATTTCCTCTTTAAATTTAAGAACAATATAATTTTTAATCTTTATTTTTTCAATAACCTCACGAACACAGCTGATTAGTGGAATTGCTTTGATTTTAACGGCGTCAGTAACAACGAGTTTAATGTAAAGAACTCAAATAAACACAACCCTTTATAGGCTTTTTACACTGAGCTTCATCTTTCATCTCTCATCAATTGGCAAGATGACAACATCTTCCCATAAGAAATATACAGAGCAAAAAAGCGTCATCTTTCATCATCTTCACAAGATGTTCCTATTTCATTTTGTTCCACTCATCATCTTTCGATAATTTTAGTGTCATCACTAAAAAATGACATTTGTTTATATGTATAAAAAAATTAAACGTCACAAAATGAGCGGGACTGAACAAAGTAAGTAAATGCAAACACTACTAGTGGAAACGCCAAAAAGTCTCCCTATAGTGCGATACTCAGATGAAGACCCCAGCGTATAAAGAGCTATGGCCACACGTTTTTCTAATGGAATAGATTTCCGACAGTTTGTGTCCTTTTTTCTTAAACACTCCAGCCGATTTACCAGTAATGAAAAGGTTGTCCTATCTATTCGAAAGCTTTCTTTAAAAAATTCTGGACTACTATTTGGAACGTCTCTCTCCCAGAAAGTTCCATACCGAATCTAAAGTTATAAAAATATATGTGTATTTAAAAACAAATTTTTTTTAATAATTGATTTTGCTCTTCAAGTGCAATTATTAATCCGATAATTGAAGAATTTTCCATTTTATTTTTTTCCATTAATTATAAGCAGATTTTATATATTTAAAATGAAAGATGAGAGATGATGCAAATGTAAACAACTTTTTTCATTTTTATCATCTTCCACTCATTCCTCTAAGATGATGCTAAGTGTAAAAAGGCTATTAAGCACATCAGCATGAGCCGATGTATCGATATTAAACGCTGATGTATCGCCGATGTATCGTCCATAAAAACATTGATGTTAAACATCGAAATGTATGTGTAAAACATCGATGTATCGTTTGCATCCCTACGTATAATATCTTTGAGTGATAAGAATTCGAACAATATGCAGGAGAGCGAAGCGCGCTCTGAACATAGCTTACAATAGGGCATGTCCCAGGGGTCTGAAAGTGAAACCTGATATATATAAAAACAGTTGATTATGTATAAAAACAATGAAATATAATACACAGTATTTCGTAATTCATCGTAATTTAGAGAAAAGACCCACGAAAAACAAGTGGACACACACCATATTTTTGTCGACTATAAGGCAGCCTTCGATAGCCCCATAAGAAATATGTGTTTTTGCCGCAATGTCTGAGCTCGGTATACCTGCGAAGCTGATAAGGCTATGCAGAATGACGTTGAGCAATTCCTGCAGCCGTGCGAGGTTTCAGACAAGGCGACCCCTTATCATGCGACCTCTTCTACTTCGTCATGGAGTGTGTTCTGCGAAAGGCGGGAGTGCATCGCAATGGCACTATTTTTCATAAAAGTGTCCAGTTGCTTGCGTACGCTGACGACATCGACATCATAGGGCTTACCAAGCGAGATCTTACTGCTGCCTTTAGTGCTATTGAACGGGAGTTTACTAAGATAGGTTTGGCAGTAAATGAGGGCAAAACAAAGTATATGTTATCGACAAGTAGAGACGTGCGGCGTATTGATTCTCAGATTACGGCCGATCACTATACTTTTGATACAGTCAAGGAATTTATTTATCTTGGCTCCGCCGTTACCACCAAAAATGATGTCAGTCTGGAGATTAAACCCAGGATCACTCTTGCCAATAGGTGCTACTATGGTCTCAATAGGCAATTGAGTAGCAGAGACCTTTCTCGTACGACAAAACTAATACTCTACAAGACGCTCATCCTACCGTTGCTTCTTTAAGGTGCAGAGGTATGGACTCTATTAAGCACTGATGCAGCAGCCTTGAGAGTATTCGAGAGAAAAGTCATACGTAAGATCTTCGGTCCAGTGAGAGTTGGCGATGATTTCCGCATCCGATCCAACAGTGAGCTGTATGAGCTCCTCAACGACATAGACGTTGTACAGCGTATTAATATCCAGCGGAGTGGAGGAGGATGCTCCGGCAATGCAGGTATTTGATGCGGGGATCTGCGTAAGTCGGCGAAGAGGCGACCTTGTATCCGTTGGAAGGACCAAATCGAGGAAGCCCTGTCATCGATTGGTGTGACCAACTGGCGTAGGCGCGCAAGAAGCAGAGGCGCCTGGAAGGATGTGTTGCGGCAGGCCGAAATCCGTTAATCGAGTTGTTAATGGCCAGTTAAGGAAGGAAGGCTGACCTAAATCTCGATTGGAATGGAATAACTACAGCTTTCACTTTAAAACATGTGTATTCTATGCCTAGGAGATTAGAAGCCATAATAATTCAAAAGGACTGCAATACCAATATTAAATAGAAATAACATATTAAAATTTTTCGTTATGTACTTTGATTTGACACTTAAAAATCGTGATATTTTTTTTATAAAAATAAAGATGTTCCTTTTTCTTTTTTTTTAACAAATTCCATTCCAATGGTTTACAGAAAATTGTTTTTAATAATCAATAATTTGTGTGAATAGTTAAAAAACAGCAGTTATATCAGTTTGGTCGATTCGAGAAATAAAAAAATCTTTTGTATTCTACTCAACTACATACATAATTGGTCATTACAACCCTTCAGTCAGGATTACAACCTAGCTTCTCACACCACTTATGTTGTGTGCGTTAATGTTATACATGAGTGGCGGGACCTACAGTTTAAAGTCGACTCCGAACGACAGATTTTTGAGAAGCTTTTCATGGCAATTTTATTTCCTCTCAAAGTTTTTGCCAGAAATATGCTGAGAGGAAGTCGCCGAAGAAATATTTTCGTTTTGATGTCTGACCTGGGATTTGAACTCGGGCCTTACGTCTAATAAGCTAACACACTACCTACTAGACTACGGCGACTACAACTACCATGTCGTTAACCGAGTGTATTTAATTTTTTGTTTTTTTAAGCATATGGTGTTTTCTTTTCTACCAAAAAATGTGTTTGTGTTTGTTTCTTAAAAATGTTTCGCCCTCTAAAAGGGTGATACAGTAAGACCCCGCTTAACGCGGGGGATACGTTCCAATAAGGGCCAGCGATAAACGAGGCAACAGGAAAAATGCGTTCGTACTGTGATTGTGACTTCAGAAAATACAGTTGGAATGGTAGATTGATCAGTTCAGATTGATCGTGGCTATGCTACTTAATATGTTAGCATGGTTTAAAGTTGCTTTTGTTTTTAGTGTCGAGTTTTTTTCTTTTAATATGGCAAATGATTGTTTCATAGCAATTGCCCTGGCGCAGGCAATTAAAAAAAAAAAACAAAAAAAGGGAACTGAAGAGTGGTTGAAGAAAAGGGATGAATTTACGCACAAAAATCTTCTCAATGAACTCAAATTGAGTTCTCCATAAGATTTTCGAAACTTTTTACGGATGGATGAAGGCACATATGAGGAACTTTTAAATTTGGTTGGCCCGAAAATTCAAAAACAAGATACTCAAATGTGTGACTCCATCTCTCCGAATCAACGTCTATCTATAATATTGCGTTTTCTTGCTACAAACAATTCCTTTTCTGATTTAAAATTTCTCAGCGCTATTTCGAAACGAGCAATTGGTCGCATTGTTATGGAAACGTGTGGAGAAATAAACAAGATTTTAAAATATAATATAAAGGCAATTAAAACAAATTATTAATGGACTTAATTTTTTCGGCTTATAATTAAAATCATTTTTGTTAAACAAAACGATATCCTAAAATTCATAAATAGAAACAAAACTAAATAAAAAAATATCAAAATAAGGGCTATCCATTTCGTGGTTTCAAAAGTATGGGACTGGAATTCGACATCTGTCAAACTAAGTTGTAAAACCAATTTTTTTCTTTTCAGTAGTAGTGTAGTGTAATAAAGGGTTAAATGAACTAAAATAAAAATAAAAAAAAATAAGCAACCTTCTACATTAATGTAATTATACCAAAATGTATGTATCGAATAAAATATCTCACTTTGTATTCTGAAGTCAATCAAGTTACCTGTGTTTTAATACTTATAAATTTTCTGGAATAAAGACGTGACAAATTTGGCGACGAGAAAAAATATATAAAATTGTAAAAAAATTAAAATTTTTTTTTTAATAAGAAATGGCGCTAAATAATCAGCAATTTGCAAATGTGGCTTCACCAACAAATTGGAGTGCCCAAATCAATGTTCCGTTTTTTGATCCAGAAAGAAATCAATGGGCCGTTTTCGAAAAGCAATTGTTCCAGTTTTTCATTGCGAATGGCGTAACTGATAGCATTAGAAAAAAAGCCATAATGCTGACGTCTTTGTCGCAGGATGCCTATACATTACTGGAGAATTTGCTGAGTCCAGCTCAAATTGATGCTAGCAATACAACCTTGGAAGCCTGCATTGCCGCGATGAAATCTCATTTTAAACCACCATCATCGGCATTTGCAGAACGTTTTAAATTTTATAATGCTACCAAGACACCAACCGAATCAATAAATGATTGGGCGGTTCGAGTGAGAGCGTTGGCTACCAAGTGCGAGTTTGGTGAACATCTGGAGACGGCGATCTGTGATAAATTTGTAATGGGTCTGGAAAAGGGTCCAAGCCGGGATAAAATATTTTTAGAAGCAAGTACGGTGTCGTTTCAACGTGTAGTTGAAATCGCAAATGTTGCAGCGTATATTCAAGAGCAGCATGTCGTAAGTGATATTAAAAACGAACCTTTGAACTACTTTAATAGAAAGCAACGAGGAAAGGGAACGCAGTCACATGAACAGAGGCAGAGCAGCCAACGTAAGCAGCAAAAGGACAGAGCTGAGCACCAACAACAGCAGTGTAAAGTTTGTGGGTATGCGAACCACAAAGCAGAAAATTGTAAGTTCAAGAACTACAAATGCAATAAATGTAAGCAGCGGGGTCATCTAAAGAAAATGTGTAACGTTCAGCAGATAAATTATTGTGACAATAGTGAGGTTAGTTTATTTGCTATAAGTAGTCGTAAAGATGAGCCAATTAAAGTAAAAGTTTTTATACATGATCAACCCTTTTTTATGGAATTGGATACAGGTTCTGAAAATAATGTCATTTCAGAAAAGATGTATAAAGGCTTTTTCTTTAATTACAAATTGTATAAGCAAACAACTTTGTTAAAAGCTTATAATGGTGCCACAATCCATCACCTCGGTACATGTAATGTAAATGTGCGTTTTAAGAATATATATAAAACGATTCCGTTTTTGGTCATTAAGTCTGGTGGCCCGCCGCTTCTCGGTCGAAATTTCTTGAATTCTTTCGATATAAAACTAACTAATTTAAACTATACTGCACAGCATTCAACTGGCCCAGATATAAATACGATTTTGGAAAAATATAAAGCTCTTTTTGATGGTTCATTAGGTTTATTTAGGAACTATAAAGCTACATTGCGTGTAAAAGAGGATTCATGTCCCAAGTTTTTTAGACCGAGACCACTCCCATTCGCGATGAAAGATACGGTAGAAAAAGAGATCGAAAAATTAGTTTCGCTTAATGTTTTGGAACCCGTAGATCATAGCGAGTGGGGTACTCCCATAGTGCCGATTTTGAAAAAAGATGGCAGTGTCCGCATTTGCGGAGATTTTAAGGTAACTTTAAATCCACAACTAAATATAGAAAGGTATCCTCTTCCTCGCATTGAGGAAATGTTTGCAAAGCTTCAAGGTGGTCAAGAATTTACAAAGTTAGACTTAAGCACAGCTTATCAACAGATAGAATTGGATGAAGCTTCCCGTAAGTTTACTACTATCTCAACATCAAAAGGCTTATTTCAGTATACTCGTTTAATTTATGGATTGGCTTCGGCCCCAGCCATTTTTCAAAAAATCATGGATTCACTTTTGATGAAGATTAAGGGAGTAGTAGTGTTCCTTGATGATATCTTGATTACTGCACCAGATAGAAAATCACATTTGGAAACATTAGAAAAAGTTTTTTCTGTGTTGTCTAATGCTGGTTTTAAATTATCTAGACTTAAATGTGAATTTTTGTGCAAACAGATAAGATACTTAGGACATGTTATAGATAAAGAGGGATTACATATGGATTCTCAAAAAGTTAAGGAGATAAATGATTTAAAGCAACCAACAAACGTAAAGGAACTTCAGTTACTGTTGGGAATGATTAATTTTTATAGAAGGTTTCTACCGGATATGTCCACAGTGTGCGGCCCATTATATAAATTGTTAAAAGATAATGTCAAATTTGTTTGGTCGCAAGATTGTTCTCAGGCTTTGGAAAGAATTAAGAAGGCCCTAGCATCAGAACTTTGTTTAACTCATTTTAATCAAAATTTGAAAACGAAGTTAACGGTGGATGCTAGTCCTATAGGAGTAGGGGCGATTTTATCCCAAGTAGATGAGAAGGGTATTGAAAAGCCAATTGAGTTTGCTTCTCGATCATTAAGTGAAGCAGAACGTAAATACGCTCAAATTGATAGAGAAGCAGTTTCTATTCAATTTGGTGTGACTAAATTTCGTCAATATCTGTTTGGTAGAAAATTCACATTAGTAACAGATAATAAACCACTGAAGTATATTTTTTGTCCTAAGAAGGGTATTCCAGTTATGTCATCAAACCGTGTACAACGCATAGCGTTAACACTGACGGGCTATCAGTTTGATGTGGAAAGTGTACCTTCAAAAGATAATGTAGCGGATTATCTCTCACGAAAATCAAATGTTTCAAATACTAGTACAGAACCTGAATCGCCTTCTCATATATATCTAAACTATTTTGGAAAATGCATTGAACAGAGTCGTATTCTTAATTTTGAGTCTATTAGAGAAGAGACAGGAAAAGATGTCTTATTGCAAAAGGTTAAGAAATTTGTAGTTGACGGTTGGCCAAAAGCATGTGATGACACAGATTTATTGCCTTATTTTAGAAGAAGATTAGAAATTTGCGAAGAAGGTGGCTGTTTGTTTTGGGGATATCGAATCATAGTTCCTGCTAGGCTTCAGGCGGCCACAGTAAATTTTTTGCATATTTCCCATATGGGAATAATTAAAATGAAAGCCATGAGTAGAGAGTGCTGCTGGTGGCCAAATCAAAGTAAGGACTTAGAAGATGTCGTTAAAAAGTGTGACTCATGTTTACTCTCTCGTCCAACACCACCGAAACAAGAACTTATTCCATGGAAAAGGTCGGATGAGGTATGGTCACGCATTCATATAGATTTTTTTGGACCATTTTTAAATCGTTGGTGTTTAATAATCGTTGATAGCACAAGTAAGTGGGTGGAGTGTGTAGATATGGGCACTAATACGACAAGTCGAGCAGTTGTGTCAGTACTGAGGGAGATGTTTGCGCGGTATGGCATACCGAGAATAATTGTTTCCGATAATGGTACTGCGTTTGTATCAAAAGAATTTAAATTATTCACAGATCTTAATAGTATCAAACACATCACTTCTGCGGTCGGCCACCCTGCTACAAACGGGCAGGCTGAAAATTCTGTAAAAACTGTTAAATTAGCTTTAAAGAAGAATTTATGTAACGCACCATTATCAGAATTTAACAACGTTTTAAATAGATTTTTATTAGATTACCGTAACACGATTCATGGGACTACAGGTGTTTCCCCAGCTTATATAATGTTCAATAGGAGAAAATTGAGATGTAGACTAGATCTGTTAAATGAAAAACGAAATGTCAAATGTCAAAGTAAAATTGCTATTAGTAATCAAGTAGAAAAACAACAAGCAAATCAGAAAAAGTATTATAAGGGATCGAAGAAAAATACATTTGATATTAATGACACAGTTATGGTAAAAGATTATACTAAGCCAGGGAAAGTTTCATGGATCCAAGCTAAAATTGTAAAACGTGTTGGTCGACAATCTTACATTGTTAGAACTTCTAATAGCGCTGTTTGGAAAAGACACGCAAATCAAATAACTTTATGTTTTAAGGAATTTGATGATACTACAAATTCAAGTGTGTTAACAGATCCTTTGCAAAAATTAAATATTCGGGAAAACGTTGAAAATAATAACTTAATGGAAATTAACGACAATAATGTTAACGAAAATGATAATTTGATTGAAAATAACAACCTTAATGTTATTGAAAATAACGTACAAACAGACGTAAACAAAGAATCTGTTCCACGCTCTGAAAGATATAATTTAAGACCTAGAAATAAGAACTAAGGGGTTGAAATACATTAAGTAGGGGGTATTGTAGTGTAATAAAGGGTTAAATGAACTAAAATAAAAATAAAAAAAATAAGCAACCTTCTACATTAATGTAATTATACCAAAATGTATGTATCGAATAAAATATCTCACTTTGTATTCTGAAGTCAATCAAGTTACCTGTGTTTTAATACTTATAAATTTTCTGGAATAAAGACGTGACAAGTTGAAAGCCTGACATTGACGAAAATGGATCGCTTAACTATCACACAACGCATAAAAATTATCTAAACCTACTACAAAAACGGTGATTCTGCCACAGCCACGTATCGAACAAAATTTTCTTCAGCGATGAAGCACATTTCACACTCGGTGGGTATGGTAATAAACAAAATTGTCGTATTTGGGGTTCTGAGAATCGTCAAGTAATTGAAGAGAGGCCATTACATCCAGAAAAAGTCACTGTTTGGTGCGCTCTCGAGCGAATATGGCTTTATTGCAAGAGACATTTCCTGGCCGCGTAATTTCTCGTCGTGGCGATATCAACTGGCCACCAAGATCATGCGTTTTGAACCCTTAAGCTTTCTTTGTGGGGCTACGCGAAAGACCGTGTTTATGCAGATAAACCTTCAACTCTTGAGCACTTAAAAACCATCATTTGTCAAGTTATGGCTGAGATACCGCCCAATATGTGTCAAAAAGTGGTCGAAAATTAGCTCAAAAAAATCAATGCTTGCAACACTTCGCGTGGAGGCCATTTAAATGATGTAGTGTTTCACACATAATGTCAACGTTCAAACTTTACAATAAAAAAGAAATATCATGAAAAAAATATTTTATATGTGTTTTATTTACGTTTACTTTTGAAAATACGAAATGGATAACCCTATATCTTTTTTATAATTTTTTTTGCTACACACTTTCGAAAAACCCGCGAAACAAAGTGATGTTACTCCTACGAAATCTAGAGAAAAATGAAATTTGAAGTGATTGTCCGCACTCACATCAAATTTGCTTCAATTTTCTGCGGAGCAGGTAGCGAAAATCAAAACTATTTTGATATTCTTCAAACTCTTCTCAGTCTATACTAAATAAAAAAGATCAAAATAGCTACTTTTTTACAATTGTTTTGCTACACACTTT
Organism: Sarcophaga caerulescens; assembly: GCA_927399465.1. Classification (NCBI taxonomy): domain Eukaryota; kingdom Metazoa; phylum Arthropoda; class Insecta; order Diptera; family Sarcophagidae; genus Sarcophaga; species Sarcophaga caerulescens. Next base: position 68,387,640 of record OV656866.1, read on the forward strand.
CAAAAACCCGCGAAACAAAGTGTGATGTTACTCATACGAAATCTAGAGAAAAATGAAATTTGAAGTGTTTGCCCGCACACACATCAAATTAGCTTCAATTTTCTGCGGAGCAGGTAGCGAAAATCAAAATATTTTGATATTCTTCAAACTCTTCTCAGCCTGTACGTGTGAGGTCAGTTTTCTGTACGTGTGAGTACAGTTTTACCAATACAATCACAAAAATGGCAATTTGATCCAATCAGTTTGATCGTGGCGGGTCTGCATAACAATTCACCTTTTGGACAAATCAGCAAATTAATAGGTATAAAGCAAAAATATTAATGCGCATTACATTGAAATGTACTAGGTACACTTTAAATACATACGTGCCGCTTAAGAAACAACGAAGATTTCAGAAGTCAGTAAACAACAACGGCAATGCAGTGATCAATGTTCTACAATGGACTACAACTATTCAACAGACTGGCTAATATCAAAAATGAAAATAACACAAATATATTCAGGAAAAATATGTATGTTTTTTTTTCGTTAAGAATTAATTAATTTAAAATGATCCTTTCAATACATGTATGTAAATATAAATTAATTTCAATCCAAATAAAGAATTAATAATTATAATTATTTATCATTGTAAAAAATATCCGCAGTTAATAAAATAATATTTAACAACTATACAATTAAAAACAGATTTCAAAAAGGAAAACTAAAGATCAATTTACCATATTTCAATTGGAAAATAAAATTAAGTTTTATTTTCTTTTGTAAAAAATATATTTTTCACATCATTGAGGATTATAGGTTTAGTTGTAATTGTAGCCTATACCCGCTTAGCTAACACTAGTACCCATATAATAAATAGACCTGAACTCACTTTATGTAATAACAAATGCAAATAGTTTAATTTATGCTCGAAATACAACGTGGTCTATTTGGGTATTCTTTGTCAAAATTAAGAAGTTTTTAAAATTAATATTTTTAGGTAACTAAGGATTCAGCCTCTCAAGTTTTTTTTGTCATATTTTATAACTTCGTCTTTTATACTTGCAGCATAACACTTATGTGGTAATAATATAAATAAATGCTTACCATTGGATGGCTTTGAGCCGTTTTCAGAAGGGATAAAGGCAACTAAACAGAAAAAAAAAATAGATTTATAATCGTTTAAATTTTATTGACGAAAAATTACCATTCTAAAATTTATTTCGGAAGTAAACAAACTCCACAACACGACATTAGTGATTGTAAAAGTAACTACCAAATTTATGTAAAGTAAGCAAATCATTGAAATCATCCGCTATAAAAAACCGGAATACCAACATATAACTGACTGTCCACAAGACAAAATTCAATCTTGCATTTGATTAAAGGGCGTAAGATTAATTGAAGGGTATAGGTACGGTGACCATTATTTCCATGAGAAAAAAGCGGGCAAATGTATAAAATTGAAAAACAAAAATAATTCATTTATTATAATTAATATTTTATATAAAAATTTTTAAAATACAGACATAAATACCCTGCAGTCAGACTGGGTCCATATGTCTTTTTGTCAACAGCACTAGTTCAAATGTCTCCAATCTTCCATTTCTGTGTCAATATAAAAAATACAGAGACCAAAGATGTGGTGTATATCTAGAGACATTGTCAACAAACAAACAACTAATTGTACACCGTACAATGTCTCTGCTGTTGACATTTAAATGTCATAATAAAAAACAAATTTACAAAAATTTTTTTAAAAACATTATTATTTTTACGCATAAAAAAGTATTATAAAGCCGGAAAAACTTTTATGCATTTTAAAAGATGAAGGCCTGGAGATTCCACTTTCTGCAGAAACTTTATTGGACCAAAACAAAAAAATTGTGGTTAGAAACGTTTCACCTGGAAGCTATTGTCACATGGGGGTAGAAACGCAATTTAGAAAAATTGGAGGTGTTCTGCAAAATTATGACGATTTGGAGCTTGATATAAACATTGATGGAATTCCACTTTTTAAAAGTTCTCGAATTCAGTTGTGGCCAATTCTTTGCAGGATCACAAAGGGCTTAGCCTGCCCTGAAGAAATGTGCTAAATTTTTTATTAATTAGTTTATTAGTTATCTAAATTTTTTGTTAAATAAACGTATTATTCAAACAATAGTACATACATATATGATCTAATTTATTTGTTTCGGTACCGCCTTAAAGGCTCTAACATTAAAAAAAAGAAAAAAAAACTAGTGACAATGTCGCTAGTATGACGCCACCTATTTACTATTGATATTGCCTACAGGAAAGTTCCATAAGTTATAGAAATGTACTAGTAAATTCCTGGTTCTAATGTCACCATATGGATCCATGAGAAGTACCTAGCCAATACCAAGTCAATAGTCATAATGTTACTAGTGGCTTTTCAATGACACGGACATGTTAAATGTCTATAGCACTAAGCCTTGTACGGGGTATAATGCGACACTAGTACTGTTGACAAAGTCAATAGCGATTCAGCACATTTTTAATATTGACATTTCCTGCAGGGTAGGTACAAATAATATACACAAACTTAAATGTATACATACATATGAATATACTTATGTATGTGTAAATTTACTTCTGATATTTCTCTACACCCAGCCAGCATTTTTGAAAATTTTTAATCAAATTCGAGTCTTTTTTGATTCTTCTGCGCGATTAAAAAGCTAGAATATGCGCTCATTTTCTAAACATACTCGTAAAAGACTCTTTCATCGGGAGAAAAAAGTGACTACGAGCGACTCTTCTTAAAAGGTCATTTATGAGTCATTTTCTATATTAGTTTAGAGTAATTTTCGATCCTTTTTCTAGTAGTTTTATGATCATTTTCGAATCGCTTTCTGATCATTTATTAGTCTTATTTATTTATTTTCTTTTATGTTTCTTTTTCGAGTCGTCTTTCAGTCATCTTTAATCGCATAAGAGTCTTTTATGAGTAATTTATCAGTATGTTTAGGGGTCCTTTTATTGTCATTTATCAGTCATGTTTGTACTAATTTGGACACCTTTTTGCGTCATTTATGATTATAATTTGAGTCATTTATTAGTCGTATTTCAAAATGTATTTTACTCTCTTCAAGTGTTTTTAATCGGTTTTCTGAGTCCTACGTTTACACTGCCGCGATTTAAAAACCACGTTCGCATGATCATTAAGTAACAAATAAAGAATATATGTTAATATTCGTGATGTATGTACATCAGACATCAAAGTTTATTTAAAACAAATATTTTTTTTTCGTTAAAAAACAAAGAAAATTTTTCTATTCAAAACAAAATTGTACTTTATATCATAGCCATCTTTTACATAAATGAAAATTTATACAGAGAGGATATAAAAAAGCAGTGTTTAATCATCTATCTGCGCAAAATATGATAATAAAATGCGTAATTACAATCACTTTTCAAACACCTGCATGATTTGTTTTTGATTAAGCGTTTTTCAATCTTCAGTATAATTAGAATATAATAATAAATAACGGAAATAATAGTCACATTTTAAACGTCTGGATGATTAATTTCCGATTGCTATACAATTTTTTATTGTATTTTAAATCGAACTCATTTTACTCATTGACACGAATCATTTTTGAGTCCTTTTTTAATCGTGTAACTGACTAATAAGTTTTTGATCACCAAAAGTACTCTAAAAAGACTCAGCAAGGTGATTTTTTTAAAAACAATCTTCCAAATGCTAGCTGGGCAAAATGTATTTTTTTAAGTGTTGGGCCGTTAGGTAAAAATGTTTTAAATTCCGAACAGTCCATTTCAAAATTGCATTTTATGGTCAAAAGAGATTCTAAATCCCATTTGGGATTTTTCGAATAACCAAATATGGTTAGATATATAAAAATCTCTTCCTGTTGGTGCGTTTTTTTCGCTATTTCGCTATTTTTTTTTGCGTCCGCTATTTGTCCACACGTAACTTCTAAAAAGTATTTATTTTCCAAAATGTCCGCTTTTCTCCACTTTTTTCACTAATTCGGTAAAAACGCTTATATTAGCTGGAATTACATATGAAATTGAGTTGGAAACTCTATATTTTGTCTATGTTATAGCCCATTTAAACTACAGCGAAATCTAGTAGATTAGATTTCAAATCTTGCTCAAAATCTAGATCGTTTACACTGGATTTATTTGACAGTAGCAAGATTTCATTTTAATAACAAAAACAGCTGACTGAAATTTAAAAGTATAAAAATAATATTTCCAAATTTAGTTTAATACCAAACAAAAATGAATAATATAGGACATTTAGTATCGTTTTCATCAAGACCAAATAAGATCCAATCAGAAATAATGTTGGTGCAAAAAAACGTCAACATTTGTAGAATATAAGATTTAAAAAAATGCAAATGTATTACTACATACAATTGCTAAATAAAGGGTCCGCCAAATAACTTTTTTTTTTTGAAAATGCTTTAAAAAAACTTCTGAATATTTTCTCAAATTTATTTTTTTAATTGAAAGTACAATCCTTCCGGTTAATAATGGAAAATAATTTCATTCAAATGGCTGCCTCGGCTGGCCATGCAGTAGACTACACGATCGGTTCAATTTTTAAGCACATTATCGATTGTGTGTAGCTGTATTTCACCAATGGCTTCACGAATATTGTCCTTTAAAGCGTCAATTATCTCTGGCTTGTCGACGTAACACTTATCTTTGACGGCACCCCACAAATAATAGTCCAACGGTGTCAAATCGCAGCTCCGAGGTGGCCCAATTATGCCTCTGGACCAAAATCCGCACCAAACAGTGACTCGTTTTGGGTGCGTCGGCTTTTCAATGTATGCCTGCGGGTTTTCTGTGCCCCAAATGCGACAATTTTGCTTGTTTATATACCCGCCAAGATCAAAATGAGCTTCATCTGAAAAGATGATTTTTTTTTTTGCCAAAATCGGCATCTTCTGTAAGTTGATCGCAGGCCCACTTAGCGAAGCGAAAACGAATAACCATTTATTTTCCATTATTAACCGGAAGGATTGTACTTTCAAATAAAAAAAGAAATTTGAGAAAATATTCAGTAGTTTTTTTAAAGCATTTAAAAAAAAAAAAGTTATTTGGCGGACCCTTTAGCAGAATGGTATGGGTATATGTTTTTAAATTGAACTGTCATTTTTTCCTGCGCAGCGTTGTATTTTTAAGTATTATTTGGCAAAACACATAGTTGCATTTCTATTTTTACTAGATTTTGAGTAGATTTTGCCGAAATCTACTAAATAAGTAGATTTGTTCTGTATGGGAAATCTAGTTAAAATCAGCTAGATTTGGCTCGAAATCTCATAAGTACTAGATTTCGCTGTAGTGTAAATGGGCTATTAGGCTAATAATACTTACAATTGAAAAAAAAGAAATATTTTAAGACGACGACTGCCAGTTGAAAATTTTATTATAAGGAAAGAGTAGTATACATATGTACATATTTACATATTGTCTGTTTATATATTGTCCATTAACACACATACTCTGGAGTATGTAATCGAGATAAATGTTTACTACATGTTTTTCATTCACTGTTGTCATTTCCAAGAATGTTTTTGACATTTCGTTTTGTTAAGTAGTTTTAAGTGTTATTTATTTTATGTTATAATTTTACAGACTATGGCTCTGTTTGTTAATTTAAATGCCGCGAGCAAGCATTGAAAATACCCTCATAAGATTATTCTAAAATAATTGTCTATCATACTTTTAGCAAGTTGCTTATTCATACACCGTGTAATAGAACAAGACATATATAGTTCTAAAAAAAATTCTGTAAATTATCATATGGTTAAGATTTTAACCTTTCGAATATTGTTAAAAAGAAAAGAAAAGCCTCAATAAAGAATTCAATTCAATTAAAAAAAATGATTTTTTTTTTGTAGTAGAAACTAAAAAGTACAAATGAATTATTTTATACAAATGAATTATTTTATTTTTGGTTATGAGTATGTTAAAATACTCATGTAATTTACAAGTTTATAAAACACGTAGAAAACTGGATCTCATTGAACTTCTCCTACCTTCTAATCTTATTATTATTATAAATATATTATCTTATTCAACTCCTAATTTTAAGAACTATTTTTAACGAAAAAAATTTTTTTTGAAATAAACTAAATATTCTTTCTTTCTTACTTAACGTTCATACGAACGTGATTTTTGAAATCGCGGCAGTGTAAACGTAGGACCCAGAAAACCGACTAAAAACACTTGAAGAGAGTAAAAAATACAATTAGAAATACGACTAAAATGACTCAAATTATAATCATAAATGACGTAAAAAGGAGTCCAAATTAATACAAACATGACTGATAAATGATAACAAAAGGACTCCTAAACATACTGATAAATTACTCATAAGAGACTCGTGTGCGATTAAACGATGACTCGAAAAAGAATCATTAACGAAGGTAAATAAGACTAATAAATGAAGAAAGCGATTCGAAAATGATCATAAAACTACAAAAAAAAGAGTCGAAAATTGCTCTAAACTAATATAGAAAATGACTCATAAATAACTTTTTAAGAAGAGTCGCGGGTAGTCACTTTTTTCTCCCGACAAAAGCATCTTTTATGACCAGAAAATGAGCGCATATTCTAGCTTTTTCATCGCGCAGAAGAATCAAAACAGACTCGAATTGGATTAAAAATTTCCAAAAATGCTGGCTGGGTCTTGTAATCATGCGTATTGTTAAGTAAGAGTGCGATGAGTACGTCAAACTTTGAATATGAGTAGTACACAAAGAAAAGTGAACCTAATAATTACATAGTAAATTAGAACAAAGTTTATAAGACTTCTCTATGGTTTGTTTTCAAGAAGATTCTTATTATTTTTATAAGGAAAACCTTTTTGAAAAAATCAAGTAGAAAACTTAGGGATTTTATATAGATAGTCTTCTTGATTTTTTTAAAAAGGTTTTCTCCTTTATAAGGCTTTCTTTTTGGTTTTTCCAAAAATGTTTTCTTCTTGATTTTATTAGGCCCTCTTTTTGTTTTTTTTTTCAAAAATATGATAAAATATATTTGCTTAGAAAGAAATTTAATATAATAAAAAGTAAATATTATTTCCGGTATTTTTTTACTCGAATAACTTTAAGTTCATTGTTCAGCAAGTAAAAATGGATGGGCGGTCCATTTAAATTGGTCAGTCAATGAAAAAAATAAATATTCGTCGAAGATTTGGCATTTTGTATCTCATCAATTCTATTTTTCTTTGTTTCCCTCCAGAAAGAAAGCACCTGTGCCCATGGACTGCAATTGTGCTGCAACCAGCACTTTTGCTCGAAATATTTATCTTTGAAAGAGAAAGATAGACGTATAAAGATGTGCATATATTAATTTAAGAAGTTTTAAATATTCATACCATTATGCAAATCTTTAAAAGATTCGTCCGCAGTGACAGGATAATCATCGAATTTTTCTTTTTCAGCATTAGTCCAACGAGAAAATAACTTTCCTAGTGGATTTTTCTTCTCGTATTTCCGTTTCAAAAAGTATGTTTCCTAGAATAACAGAAACTGCTAATAAAAAGATACGTACATTAAATAAAATTTGGTTTAGAATTTTTTACCGGTTTTTCTTTAGGGAATACTTCGGAGATAGCATAAGACCATTGCTCCATTTCTGCGTATGTTAATTTGGATCTTGTGCCGACATACTTTTCAATAATACAGTTCACTAACGTCTTCTGGTTTTTTGAGTCAATATAATTATTTTTTTCATAAAATGTAAGTACTAGCTGTCCTTTCACACTACTTTTAAGGAGATTTATAAGGCTGGTACCGCTAGGCTTGCCAGATTTGAAATCGTCAAAAAAAGTACATCGAAGTTAAAAAAGCAGTACAATTGAGTAAAAAGAAGTACAATTGTTTATTTTCAAAATTTATTTAATTCCATAAAAAAAAACTAACAAAAAATAGTTAAAAACAATAACAATGAAGAACATAAAAAAAGAGATCATAACTATTTGTATTTAATATAAAAAATGAACTTAATTTAAAATAATTTAAATTAGTTTTTGTGATTTTAAATCTATAGAATTTATATATATTTCAAACTAGACTAAAATCAATGTATATTATGATAGTATTATTGGATTTTTAATTTATCTGAATAAAAACTCAAAAACAAATTTTCATTGTTTAATACTTCAAAATTAATTTAACAAAAAATAATTTTAATGGTTATTGACTTTAAAATTTACTGATACATTTAAATAAATTATAAATATTTATCACTTTTTTGTATTTGATTTACAATTTAATTTTTACCTTTTTCGGTTTATAAAAATTGGAAAAATTAATTCCAACTGTATTCAAAGTTTGTTTTTATTATTAACTCGCTTTCCAAATTTTCTATTAAAAGTTTATTTCGTTCCTTCCTCCAAAAATTAAACATTAAACTAAAAATTCGTTCACTGGCTGCATTAGAATGAGGAATTGAAAAGACGAAGCAACAAATCTTTTCAAAAGTAGGAAATGATCCACTATTTTAGAATTCTTTCCATTTTTCTTCTGAGCATTTTTTCAATGTTTTCAGCAAATGTTTTTAATGATATAAATTCGTCAAAAAGTTGATCTAAATCAATATTTTTTATTGAAAATAATATAATTATTTCCACAAATTCATGAAAAGAAATGTTTGAATTAAGATGGAAAATTGAAAGTTTTTTAAACTTATTATTTTCTAAATTGAAACGACCTTTTATATAAGTACTTATGTATATTCGATAAAAACTCTGCTGCGCGTTTTTTAAAAAGGCAAATCTATTGCTGATTATTTCAACTGCTTCAGACAAGTTCATCTAAAAACCCATAGAATTTTTCATCCTGCTGTTGTTCAAATTTGTCATTTAACTGTTTTATTATTTGAAACATATCAACTATTACAAGGCTATTATTTTCTTCTAACTTTTTAATAGCAGATATTATTGTATTTCCTATATTATGGACAAAACCGAGGTATGCTTCAGAAATTTCATTTTCGAAAAATTGGCGTAAAACAGGGGAACAACAATCTTGCGACCAAAAAAAAAGCCTTAATAGCGGGATAGTTTTTTAAAAATCTCTCCACATCGGGAGTTACAGAAAGACATCTAGTTGGTACATGACGGAGCATTTCAGACCATTTCAAATCGCAAAATTCAAACATTTCTTTTAGATTTGCAGTTTTTTTTTGTTGATGCCGAAAATTTATTAAAAACTTTCATTACAATATTTTCTAAATCAAATTTTAATATTTTTAAAGAATTTTTAAACGCATTATCTAATACTTGACAAAGGCATCCAATACCTATTATATTCGAATTTGCCTTTTTAAGCTCAACAAATACACTTTTTTTATTTTCCAAAATTTACTTTGGCATTGCCTGCGCAAAAGCTTGTGATGTTTTCTAAACTCAGTTTTTGACTCTCCAATTTATATTTTAAAGAATTTGAAATATCAATTGATAATTCGGAGTCAGAGTTATAAAAACTTAAAAGTTTTGTGCAGACTCCATTTTCTTTATTAAACTATCTCACAACAATAGGAAACGTTTTAATATTACCTTTGTTAGAAGCATCTGTGGAGATTAAACAGGACATGTTTACCTCTATAAAATTATGATGAAAGTACAAAAAAGGTAGAAAAAAAGTACAAAAAGAAGTACAGATACTAAAAAGAAGTACATTTGCGTACTTCTTTAGGAGTTATGCAGTTAAAAGTACAAAATCTAAAAAAAAGTACGCGTACTGCTGAAAACAGTACGTCTAGCAAGCCTAGGTACCGCATACAGAATTATCTGCTGAGGTTTGTGTACTGTGTGGGGAGTCATGGAATTGTGAACTACTGAGTTTGTCAGAAATTTTTTCCAACCATTCCAATATCCGACTATTTGCCGATAAAGTTTCTGTTTCACATAAGAATGGTAAGTTCTGAAAAGATACTTAAATGAAAATATAAATTTTTTTCATAAAAATGATTTTGCACGAACAATATTTCTTCTCCATTCCCTTAGGCCTGCTTTGAATTTAATCAACTCCCCAGTATATTTTTGGTCCACCTTCTTGAATAAATTTTCAACGTCTTGGATTTCCATTTTTTTAATATGTTTGTTGATGTAATTCCAAAACTTAAAAGAATGGTGCACGTTTCATCACGGAGCTCCCAGGATTTAAAAATTGGGACAATATCTACTTTTTCTGTTAAACTCCTTTGATCGGTCATTACTCCAAATTTTATTTATTTTTTTTTTTTTTCTAATGAATATATTTATTACTTTTTTCCACTTCTTTACTTGCCACTTGTTCATTTTCAACTAAAAATTTGATTTTTATATGGTAATTGCAAAGACGCAAAAAAAATTACAACGGTACAAAAACAAAAACTTCATAGAAATTGTCTCTATGTTTATTTGTATGCATTCATGAAATAACAAGCCAGCTAATATAATCAAGAAGATATTCTTATTAAAACATTAATAAGATAATTTACACATGATCAAATAGAAACCTAATGAAATCAATAAGAAATACTCCTTAAAAAAAAATTATTAAGTAGCCTAATGAAATGTATAAGAAAAACCTTTTTGAAAAAATTAATTAGGTAGCCCAATGAAATTAATAAGAAATTCTTGTTTTATACAATTTAGAAGAAAACACAATAGAATCAATAAGTTTTTCTCTATGGATTGTATTTTTTGTGGCAAAAATGACGGAATTTGAGGGGAAAAAATGGTAAATAACAAGTTTTCTTCTTAAATGTATGTGTTTTAGTTCTTGAAAAAATTAAAAAGATTTATCACATAAAAATAACAAGAAATATCTACGAAAAAATCTTCGTTTCGTTCTGCTGTAATACCCCTCACTCCAAAAACGTTTCGTAGAGAAAATCTTTTTGATTTTATTAGGCAGTTTTCGCTCTGTGTATGAGTATAATATTAAAATAAGTATGAATGCGTATAAGTATCAGAAATTAAGAGTATGACCAAAGAATATGGATATAAAGAATGCGCATCATGTAGAAGTAAAATTTCTTATGGCGGGTTGTAGGCGTACGGCCCGCTCTCACCAAAATTTGTTTAAAATTACTACCCGCACAATTGTGCAGAGAAAACTCACACGCATTCTTGTGTTATTTGATTTAGTTGTCGATCAGACTGCGACAAGAACACATGTGTAGCGGATGCGTTATCATTTTATTTCAGAATAACACTCAAAAAATATTTTATGTTAAAAATGTTCTATGTCATTAGCTGGCCGTATTTAATTTTTTTATTTTTTCTTCTAATAAAAAATAGGTTTTTTTATTTTTGTTTATCTAAAAAAACTAGGTATAATTTTTAAGCCAAAGATGGATAGCTTTATGTTCTTTTAATAAAAAAAAATGGATTTTTTATTTTATCTTTATTTATCTAAAATTATTAAGATAGATAGCTTTACATATGTATGTTGATGAAATGAAAATCAAGTATCGTATATTATTGACAGTTTTCTATGGCTGTAAATAAATAAATTCTCTCAACTTTTTTCTCTCTCTTGCTCACTAATCACAACCAGTGTTGCCGTTTAACTATTTTTAACCAAAATTTCCGGATTTGGTTATTTATTTTTCTTATAAAAAGAGCTTTTGTTTGTAGAAATGAATTAATTTGTAAGACTAAAATTTTAGTTTGTTATTTTTTGTTTCTTTTCTTACTATGTTGTATTAATTATAATTTATATTTGAAAAAATAAAATAAAAAAACTGTGAATTTAATTTTGGTTAATTTTTTCTTATTTGGTAATTTTTTTCACAAATGTTGGTTGCAATATTTTTTTTCTTGGCAACACTGACCAGAATAAGTGATTTCAGAAAATTTAATAAAAAAGTGGTCAAACAAGAAAAACGCACGATGAGAGCAACGCATTGTTACGCTCTTCGTTTCCTTCCCTTCCATCTTTCCCCCCGCGTCATGAAATATTTTTGAAAAATATTCCAAAAAATGTTAAGATGCACATTCTTTATACTTTATATTCTTTGGTATGACTCGAATCTACTCATCGTTCTGAATACTCATTGCTGATCTCTGGTTCGAACAAATATTGTTTACAAACTATTGTGCTTTTTGCCATTTATTACTCTTCGGCATAATAGACATATTTCACTTAAAAATTCAATGAAAAAGCTGTGAATTTTTCCCATTGTAAAGGATGGTAATATTTTATCAGGCAGAAAATATCATTATGGAAAGATTTACATAAATAATAATGTATGGAAATTTTGTGGTGACCACATTTTAATTTAATTTTTCTTTGGTTGTATAATTGAAATACAAAAAATTTTTAAAAAGAAGTGACGACAACCTGCTTCACTGAAAGCTGACAAGCAACTGAATACATTTTTAAGGTCTTTTTAACGAACGTTGTTGATGGATGTGTCCTATGTGTGTAAAGAGCCGAAGATGTTCGGCCCCCGGGGGCTATTGGTGACGACGTTTGACTATAAGTTATTGATGAAAAGGTTGTGACTATTCATTGGATCTTTTGATCATACATATTTAGTCACAAAAATTCGAAAAAAAAATAAGAGAAGTCTTTTATGCATCTAAAGCCGAAAGTCCATACTATCCGTTTCATGCCGCCTTGCGTTACATGCGAATGCCAAAAAAGTAGAATCAGTGTAGTTGTTTGTGACAAGTTACAGAGGAAAACGCATAGAATGCATAGACACATTGAATACATCAAGTAGGTTTACTTTCTACTTTTCTATGCGACTTATGCATTGCTGGAAAAAGTCAGCAGTTTTTTAAACTTGGCATTCATTATTGTGAATGTTTTCGATAAATATGTATGTTTAAATAGTGCATTAAGCCGAAAGTCCATACCATCCGTTTCATGCGCCTTGCTTTACATGCGATTTTAAATTTTGATTTTCGATTTTAAAAATTGGGTCACTTGACACGAAATTGCCCATATATGTATATGAAACGTTGAAAATAAAAAAAAAAAATAGTGTAAAGACCTTTCGGCAGGTTTATTAAAAGTTATGATCCATTAGTTCATTATGAACCAGGAACAAAAAATTATTATTTTTATCACATTTTTTAAATACAAGTTTGTATCAAATGAAAGATCATACATGTAATTTGCTACAGAAAATTATATGGAACAAAAAATTGATTAACCTACTAATTTCCAAGAAAATTGCAATATTGTAAAAAAAATCAGGTAAAGATCATAATATTTGTTAATATATAAAATTTTTAATACGTCAATCGAAAGTTCTTTGAAAGAACTTTTCTTTGATATCCAGCTTAGGGATGATTATATTTGAAAGTTTTATTAAAGCAGCAATTTAATATCTGGACCTTAGAGACCAATATCACCAAAACCAGTCTTTGACGGCACAAAGTTTTTATGTATATATACAATATGGTATTAAGTTTTATATTTTATCGTTTAAACGCAATTCAGTTGTCAACACTGATCTAGAAAAGAAAACAATTAAACAGCTGTCTGTTTTCCTTTCTGATTTTGGCTTCTTCTTCTAAAATTAATAAAGAAGCTGCTCCGCAACTTAACACGAATAATGTTTCCTCATGTTCCATTTCGAATTTTTATTTATTTATTTATGTTATTTTTTTTCTGTTTACTTCTGTAGTTCTGATTAAACAAATTTGTTTATTTTCGTTTTGTAATGTTTCTGTTTTGTTTTTTTAATCATATGTTCTTTTCGTTTGTTTCTTTTTTTCTGATGAAACAAAATTTTGTTTATGAGAAAACAAAAATATTTACTTCGGTCTGATCGCAGGGAAAACATGTTTGCTCCAAACTGTATTTGATGCTGTTTCTTTGTTATTTGGGAAAATAAATTTTGTCAAATATTTACCGTCAATGTGGCCAGCAAACAAACTACAGAAAAATTTAATGCAAATACGAGTAAACATATTTGAAGCAAATATTTTTTCAGTGTGACCGCTGCTTTAGTAACACAACAAACTGTGTTATCTACATTGTATATAAAAAATGGTTTATGTCTACACTAAGTATTGTATATATTTTTCTACAACAAACTCATTGCCGTTATAAAATTGTTGACGGCTTACATATGCAAGTAGATACAGTGATTATGAAATTAGAAGGGACACACTCAAAATTTCAGCATTTTTCTAATGAGTTGATGATGTATGGCAACAGAATACAGAATGTGCATTTGATAACACTAGTAAGGCTTGAGAAGAGCTCAAGTTGTGCGGACATAAAAATGAGAAAGCGGAACGAAGGCATAATTATCAATTTATTGCTGCAAGAAAAAAAATCCATAAAGTTGAAATTAAAAAAAAACACAGAAACAGTTAACTTATATTAAAGAAAATATTAAAAAAAAAAATTGAAAGAAAAACAAAAATTCTTAAATTAAAAACTAACAGTAAAATTCTGTTCAAAGTGTGAAAGATTACATAACCTTAAAAATAAAAATCTAACCTAAAATTTGACATTAAATGCATCAGCTGTCATAATGCCTGCACCCGATGAAAATTTTTCGACACATACGGACAAAAACTCGAAGCGGAAGAGGATTGATGGGTTTTCGCCCACAGATATTGACGTCACCCAATTGGGTGAGAATAGATTTGCCTTGCTTTCAGGACTAGAGGTCGAGAATGTAGAGGACAGCCCTAGGACGAAAAAACCAGTTAAAGTTACCATCACAAAGCCCAAGAATACGAACAGGTCATATTGTCCACCCATCTTCTTATTTAATGTCAACATTAAGCGGTTAGTCGAGCAGCTGCAAGCTAAAACGCCAAAAATTACATTTAAAATAAAGAATGTAAACCAACGTAAGAGTAAACTTTATATCTCTGACCCACTGGTACATGCAGAAATGATGGCCCTGCTGAAGGAAAAGAATATTCAGTCATACTCTTATACACCAAAAGAGTTTAAACAAACATCATTTATCCTAAGAGGTCTCTACCATGGTACCGAGGTAGATGAGGTAAAGAGTGCCCTGGAAAAACCAGTCGCAGGCGTCGTCTCGAAGGTAACGCGTTTCACAACACCGTATTCTACTAAAAACGCATATGATACAGGATTGTTCTTAGTAACACTTAACGCCGGTAAAAGCCTTAGCGATATTTCCATTATAAAATATCTCCTAAGCCAGACAATTCTTTGGGAAAAGCCCAAAAGAAAAGAAAAAGAAGTGCAGTGTCACAGATGTCAACGTTGGGGCCACATAGCCAAAAACTGCAATTCTGAGTATAAGTGTGTAAAATGTGACCAAAATCATCTTCATGGTGAATGTCAGCGAATGGGCTCAGAAACTGAAGCTCCTCATTGCGTAAACTGTGGACAAAGTGGCCACCCAGCAAACAGGAGAGGTTGTCCTACATACAAAAAATATATTGGTGCACGTAAGGACCGTATAGAAAAAGCCAGAGAGGAAAAGTTAATTGCTAAATCCAACGTAAACCGAACAATAAATCAGTCCCTACGATCACCTGGGAAAACTTTCGCTAATTTATTCCGCCAAGATGAAGCAATGCAAAAGCCTACAGTA
Organism: Sarcophaga caerulescens; assembly: GCA_927399465.1. Taxonomy (NCBI): domain Eukaryota; kingdom Metazoa; phylum Arthropoda; class Insecta; order Diptera; family Sarcophagidae; genus Sarcophaga; species Sarcophaga caerulescens. Next base: position 68,403,162 of record OV656866.1, read on the forward strand.
ATTGATGATTTCCTAAAACTTGCAAACTTCTTTCTAACGCCGGAGGAGCTACCACTAGAACAACAGATTTCAAACTTCTTATCCTAACATAAAAATATGCCACAACACGAAGCAAAGTCGGAATTTCTTCGTCTTTTAAATAAGGTAAACGCTAAATATGGTTAGGGGCTGAACATTTAGACTTTATCACTATGGATTTATTAATTAGTTAATTAATTATCTTTATATATGAGTTTTACTCTATTCGCTGTTTTATATTATATCATTTTATTATTTACCTTGTACTTAAATATTTATTCGATGTTACTTAGCTTATTCGAGTACATTCGTTCTACACTCGTATTTATAACATAATATGTATGTATATTGTGTATTAGTTATGTTTGTCAATGAATTTAACAGACAATCGTTATTTAGTGTTTAGATCACAGAATATACACAGAAGGGAAAGCAATGACGTTTGACAAACTCTCATAACATAATTTTACGAAAATAGTTAGAGGGAGAAAAAAAAATGAATTATAAGTTTTGCAAAGCAATGTGTTAGAAGCAACAGATATACAGACTGAAAACTGGAGGATAAAGTTGAAAAATTAAATGTAAACAAACATTGATTTTGTGTTAAAAAAGGGAAAATTTGGGATATTTTTTAATTTCTTCAATGAAAAGTTAAAAGATTCTCAAATATTTAATTATTAATCGAAATGTATGTGGTCTTTGGTCGCAATGAATATAATTTCTTGTGCAAAAGGTAAGTAAGAAGCTAAATATATCAAGATCAAATAAGACATATTGCTCATAAAATTTTTTTCTTGCAGAACTTTGTGTATATTATCAGTATTTATTAATTTCTTGAATGAAAAAGTTTAAATTGGGTAATTTTTTTATTATTAATCGAACTCTTAGCAATTTCTCTTCACAATGAAATAAGTTACGTGTGTAAAAGATAAGTAAAAAGAAAAATATAACAAAATATATACTCATAACTTTTTGTTTCAGGAATTTGTGAATATACCCCCAAATTGGTTAAATACTAAGTTAGTGACAATCGATGAAAGGTGTCACCAAATACATTAGTTCCGTATTACGTTTCCCCAATAAAACAGTTCATTCCAATTTGAACACCACACACTTTTTCTTTATAACGCGCCAATAATAAAAACCCATCCCGAAAAATAACAAAACATAAACAAAACAGAGTTATTTTTAGACAGAGACAGTAAACTTGTTGGTAATATTTGCTGTCTCTTTCAGATAATTTTCGTAAACGTCAAATTTTCGTTTCCCTTCTGTGTATATTCTGTGGTTTAGATGTTATTTAGTTTTAAGAATGTTATCTACAGACATTTCCTCTGTTTGTGATATTTAAAGGCCGGAAGCAAGCCTTGCCAAACTTTCGTTTTTATATACAATTACATTTTGTATACATATACTATCTCATTTTAGCAATGTAGCTTTATTCAATCAATGTGTTATTAGAGCAAGACGTATATAACTCTAAGAATATTGTTATTCTCCTCGTATGTAAGAAAATCAATCAATGTTAACAGAAAATGAAAAAGACTTAATAAAAAAAAATTACTTACTTACTTACTTCAGCAGTTTTATCGACTTTATTCCAGCACTGCCATATTTTAATTTTATTTTATCTGTAAGTTGTAATAACGAAAATCAGTTTAAGGTAACTTTACAGTTCCCTTTAGCAAAGAGGTACCTTTAACTAAACCCAGGTTTAACGGCAAGTTGTAATAATGGCTCTTAAACAAATTAAAATAATGCAAAATAACTCGCACATTATCCTAGAATTTTTATTATTTAATTGAATTTCTATTAATTTAATTGAATCGTTATTTTTTATGAATATTTCTGTTTTTAATTAATAATATTGTTAGGTTTTTTTATTTTTAGTAAGCCTTAACAAATTATTAACTAAAAGTTAAATCCATCAGAGTTTCTAATTTTATTGAACTACATTCTAGCAAATACGACCCCGTGCTTTATTTTTGTATTTTTAAGTGGTTTTATTAATTACACGACCGTTCGGTAAGAGACAATGATGTGAACTGAATATCAAGAAGTAAATATTCTAAATGATTACCAATTTCATAAATTGCAACTCTGTCACGTTTAGGTTAGGTTAGGTTAGCGAGTAGCTTGCCGTTCACTCGTTTACTCAGAAGCCCATATGGCACATTGTCTAACTCAGTGTAAGATAAGACCCCTTTTCATTATCCGTTAGTGATGGATTTAAGCCACCCCGCACTCCGGATGAAACCGGCCAGTTCCATTAGTGGCATGCTCGCCACCATGCCCAGGTCTTCAAGCGCTCTGTCACCCAAAAACCAGTGTCGTCTATTCTGAAGTATAGGGCATTCACATAAAAGGTGTTGTGTCGATTCCGTTTCTTCCACATCCTGGTGGCTTGTGCAGTAATCCTGGTGGGGCAGACCGAGCTTTACAGCGAAACCGCCAATAGCGCAGTGTCCCGTAAGAATTTCTATTGCAAAACTCAAGTAATTTCTTGGACAGAGTATTTTTGAAATTCAGCAACCAGGTATTTTGGACCATATACGGTTTATTGAATTCCATGATTTTTCTAATTTGAAAAAGTATTTTTGTCGCCGTAATCTAGTAGGTAGTGTGTTGGCTTATTAGACGTAAAGCCTCGGTTCAAACCCCAGGTCAGACATCAGAATAAAAATATAAAAATATTTCTTCGGCGACTTTCTCTCAGCAGATTTCTGGCAAAATCTCTGAGAGTAAATAAAAATTGCCATGAAAAGTTTCTCAAAAATCTGTCGTTCGGAGTCGACTTTAAACTATAGGTCCCGCCACTAATGTATAAAATTAACACACACAACATGAGTTGTATGAGAACCTAGGCCGTAATCCTGAGTGAAGGGTTGTAATGGCCAATTATGTATATATGTTATGTATTTCCGTAGGGGCGCATACATATGTCCACTCTATAGTCTCTTTCCCAGACAGCTTCGATCTATTCTATCGATCTATGCCACAGTGTCCCGGAACCCAGTAGGGGAGGGTGTTGTGTTGACGTGTACGGTGTAGCAGTCCTGACCCTGCTTGGTTTGACCAGGTGATTGATTGCTTTGATTGCTGTTCGACTGTCCACATATATGATCAAGTTCGGAGCAGGTAGGTCCCCGGTTTCAATCTTACGTGCAGCTTGTTCAAACTCTACTTCATGCAGTACTGTAAAACATTCTTTAAAAAATCAAGTAAGTTTTTGTAACCCGGTACATCAGGTCCGGGTGGGGCCTCTGAAGGCTTAGCGTAGAGGAGAAGGCCCGTGGTGCGTCTCCGAATTCTTAGTGGAACCTTCCGCACAGACCTGTTTCGTCGGTACACAGACGTCGTTTGGGCTGACACTTTTCGCGACTGAGAAACCAGTTTCAAGTCTTCCTCGTCAGTCAAGTAAAATGTCAATCCCACCAGCTCTGAAGCCTGGGCTGACAGTCTAGTACCTAGTCAAATATCCAAACCTGAGGTCCCAGTATCATAGCAGTCACCCAGGCCTGTGGCCTCCATCCGAGGGATCGGGTCCCCGGAAATTTTAGCATTTTCTTTTGCCGGATACTGAGGGCTGTTATTTGGAGTCGACACCATGGATAGGGAGGGTTGTTGCATTTTATAACTACTGCCAAATTTCCGCCCCTTTGGGGTCAGACGTAGACCAGTGTGTTGCCTAATGTGGGACATATGCTTCTGGGTTTTGGAAAGGTGGAGGATATAGGGAAAGATCGGGGTATGACCAGGTGTGGGCTAGGCACACCCATCAGAATGACACAGTCGGATCATTGCCACTACGCCCTCGCATCGCAACAAGGTGACTACCACCATCTCTATTTCTATTTAACCCGAAATGCTTCAAGCCCTGTATATAAAAAACTATCTACTAATATAATGCCTGAATTCATCAATCTTATTATTTAGTCTCAGTGCATTTAAATGGTCAATGTTGAAACCCGCTCTTTACTTAGCAAAAACTCTATTTAAGTTTCACACGCAGTCTCTTGAATTAGAACCAATTAAGGTCCTTATTTTGTAAATCCCCTGCGTTGAACGCGTCACTTACACTTCACCGATGAAGGTGAACGCAGAGCCAAAAATATTTAATTTTGTATATCACTACGACATTGCGTTTGATTGTTACGTTTATCACTTGAATTGTCAATGCATTACGTTTTTATGGTTGCCTACCTTTATACAATTAATAACTATTTTCAGCATTTTTCTTAAAATATATATTTTAATGCGATTCAGCAACTCTATTGTCAAATAAAAATTAAAAAAATACAATTTTAAAAAATTTATTAAAACCGTTTAAATTATAATATAAATTTCGAATTGGTAAGTTATTAAAATATCAGTTATGTGAAAATCTAATAAGTAGCTATGCCTTTTGCTAGAGATGTTTAGTGCAAGTTTTGAACAATCGTCATCATCAGAAGACGAAGATGCTTCCCAGGAAATGAACATTACGAAACGCAAAATGCGTTTTCAAAATGATTTCATGGATATGCCAAACAATGAGTAAGTAAACATATTTTCTATTGAATGTTATTAATAGTGTTCATGTATCGCAGATTTATACAAAATTTTAGGATGAGTAAGGAAACTTTTAAATTTATCCTAGATGAGATTTCTGGTCATATGAAAAAAACATTTAGAGGTACAGCAATAAGCAACGAAATCGAATTGGCTACAGTTTTGCGCTTTCTCGCTACTGGAGGTTATCAAAAAGGAATTGGTAACGAGTTTATGTCATCATTGTCTCAAACGAAAGTTTGTGAAGTCATAGACGAATGTTTAGGCATTTTGGAGCAGCATTTGTGCAGTAAATGAGAGGAGTGAGTACAAGAGGAGTGGAACAAAATCCCAGATGAAATCATACAAAAATTGGTGGAGAGTATGCCAAAGCACATTAAAAATGTAAAAAAGAACAAAGGATTGTGGACAAAATATTAAAAATCGCCTAATATTAAGGTTTTTGAATATACGTGCAAAAGTGTACGAATTGAGTTATTTTTAATTTTATTTATATTCTTGAAGTATGGTATATAATATCTTTTAATTTTTTAACTTAAATATGTAATATAATAAACAAGTAATCAACCCTGAAACATTCATCTTTCGTTCTCATTCATTAAAGATTTTATAGGGGTTAGAGGGCGGAATCTGCCAACATGAATACACTTTTGCTCGCCACTGTATATCACATAGATAGATACTTACATTTTCAAATAATTTAAAAATTTTTTTATATATAAAAAACACAAAACGCCTGAATAATTTAAGTGTTAGGTTTGAAGGTTTGAATGACATTTTTTCAGGTGATACGTTTTACAAAATTTCAAATTCTATACATTGTTGTAAAATAACGTAACAATAAGTGTTTCCAACGCGAACAATCACCTGTCATATTAATGTGTTTTATAAAATACTAAATTAATAAACGCAGGGTGAAGCGAGGAGTAGTGATTTAGGAAATTAGGCCCTAAATTTATCAAATCACATTAGTGTTGACAATTATTTCAAAAATAGGTTGTTAACCATAATTGTAATAATAATTATGGTAAAAGTTTGAGACAAAAAGGAGCTAAACATGCATAAATTGAAGATCTAATCGTAATAAAAAAAAATTAAAAATGAACATCAACAGGTCTTTAATCGACAGAAAGCAGCTTATATGGTTAAACGACATGACCAGGAAAAAACTGTTTCAGTCTATTAATATCATTTATTTGAATTAAGTTTTTACTCAAATGTTTTTAATATGTACGTAACCCCTCATATTGAGCGCAGAAGTCAAAAGTTTTTCGTTTTTAAATGAATTGCTACAGTTAGGATTCTAAAATTGGCTTGTGTGCAGTGCTCATTTACATTGATATAGCCGATATTTCTGAGGTGGAAAGTAAAACCACTGTGAAATTTTTTATGGTTAGCCAAAGATCTTAAAACAAGTTTTTTTCATATGCAGACTACAGTTTCACAATTTTTGTTTTATACTTTTGTAGTCATGATTGCCTTAACCATTAATTTATTTTAGGTTATGTAAAGAGGTGCTTATAATATTGCATGATTTTTTGAAAAATGTAATGCATATTTTCGTCTTGAGAAAACGGAATTTCATGAATCTCTCATGAATTCTCTTGTTGCTTCGATTTTTTTCTAAGGACCTTTATATATAGAGTGAAGAACTCTTACGCATACTACCTATTCCACTTAAATTATCTCCGAGAAAAGATACCCTCTCATTAATTGCAAGCAATTTATTCTCGAGAATACTGTGTCTCGCGAAATTCTCTTATGAGATCCTCTTTGAATTTCTTAAATATTAGATCCATACTATAACGAATTTGATCCGAAAATTTATCAAATATTTTGCCTACACAATTTAATAGTTCAAACTTTTAGTTCTTACTTTTTTAGATTTTGTAAATATTTATTTCCTGTAAATTCGAAGATTGCAATTAAAATAGAAGAAATTATTTACTTTTGATCGTATTCGTAACTTTATTTATTTAAATAAATCCCTCATTTGCAAAACCCTTATTTATTTAAATAACAATACACTTTAACCGATAACTTTGCGCTTTCAGTTACCGTATTCAATACCACGGTGCTTAACACGCACTTTTAAATACAACTCTCGCTTGCAGACTCACGCGTCTGATTGTCAATTCACGACTGCATGGCTGCATAGTTCTTCGCTCTTTATATATCCCTTTCTTATTTGTTATATGACTGGTAACTTCAGGATCTTGATCTTTGTTTTTTGATCTTTGTTTTGTTCTCTTCTCATTATTTGTTTATGTAATTCCTCTTTACAGTATTACACGTAATTTTTTTTGTTGTGTGTTGGCTTTTTGACTTATCTTATTTGTTAACTTTCATTAGCTTATTTGTATACTATATCTAGCGCATGCAATGGTTAAGCAATGGTTATGGGGTACCTCACCGATCGATTCTGGGGGCTCTTTTATTTATTTTTATATAAATGATCAACCCTATATAATAGAAAAGTGTGAAATAGTTTTAAATGCAGATGATTCTCTAATATTTAATGAATCCGAAACTGATGAACTTACTTACTTACTTAATTGGCCATAACAACCCGCTGCATCGGTGTTTAATAGGGACCATGCCACTGTACCATAAAGAAGCACGGGTAGGATGAGCGTCTTGTAGAGTATTAGTTTTGTCGTACGAGAGAGGTCTCTGTTACTCAATTACCCCTTGAGACCATAGTAGCACCTGTTGGCAATAGAGTTGTGTAGTTCACGAACGAACTAGTTCAATTGAACTATTCATACAACTGAACTAAGAGAGCCGCTCATAAAAATGAGCTCTTTTAGCTCCGTAGTTCATGACTCTCTTGTTCTCGTTTCTTATTCGTTCATTTCATTCTTATTCGTTATTTTATTTTGTTTATCGTTCTCATGTGTTTAGTTCACGAACGAATTAGTTCAATTGAACTAGAGTTGTGTAGTTCACGAACGAATTAGTTCAATTGAACTAGAGTTGTGTAGTTCACGAACGAATTAGTTCAATTGAACTAGAGTTGTGTAGTTTACGAACGAATTAGTTCAATTGAACTAGAGTTGTGTAGTTCACGAACGAATTAGTTCAATTGAACTAGAGTTGTGTAGTTCACGAACGAATTAGTTCGATTGAACTATTCATACAACTGAACTAAGAGATTTACATGGAATACATTAATTCCTTAAAATGTATATATGCATTGTTTACATCAATTTAAATATAAGTGAAAATGAGAAAGAGAGCGGAGTTGTATAAAACTACTGAACTATTGAACTAAAAGAACGACCTAGTTCATTACAGAGAACTGAACTAGAAAGAGCGAACACTCAAAAGAGCTAACGAACCCAACTCTAGTTGGCAAGAGTGGTCCTGCGTTTGATCTCCAGACTGACATCATTTTTGGTGGTAACGGCGGAGCCAAGATAAATGAATTCCTGGACTGTATCAAAAGTATAGTTATCGACAGCAATCTGAGAATCAATACGCCGCACGTCTCTACTTGTCTATAACATATACTTTGTTTTGCCCTCATTTACTGCCAGACCCATCTTAGTAGACCCCCGTTCAATAGCACTAAAGGTAGCAGTTACATCTTGCTTGGTATGCCCTATGATGTCGATGTCGTCAGCGTACTCAAGCAACTGGACACTTTTTTGAAAAATAGTGCCATTGCAATGCACTCCCGCCTTTCGCAGAACATGACGAAGTTGAAGAGGTCGCATGATAAGGGGTCGCTTTGTCTGAAACCTCCCACGGTATTAAAAGGTTCGGAGAGGTCCATTCCTACCTTGACGGAGCTGCAGAAATTGCTCAACGTCATTCTGCATAGCCTTATCAGCTTCGCAGGTATACCGAGCTCAGACATTGCGGCAAAAACACGATCCCTTATGGGACTATCGAAGGCAGCCTTATAGTCGACAAAAAGATGGTGTGTGTCGATCGTAGGTTCTCCCTTTTTCAGGACAGGACAGAGGACACTGAGGTTCCAATCGTTGGGCATGCTTTCCTCTAGCCATATTTTGTAAATCAGCTACTACATGCGCCCTACCAACTCATTACATCCCGTCTTAAACAATTCAGCGGGGAGGCCATCAGGAGCTGCCGTTCTAGTGTTTTTAAGCATAATCGCGACTTTGACCTCTTCATGGCTAGGCGGAATCTACGCGCCGTCATCATCGATCGGGAACAACATCTCTAAAGGCGGTATTGGTGTGGTCATCGCCTTGTAACAGAGTAGAGAAATGTTTCCTTCACAACCTCAGCACCGCCTGCGGATCTGTAACCAAGTTTCCATTCTCGTCTTTGCAGGAAGACGCTCTGGGCTTATAACCCTCGGTTAGACGCTTAACCTTTTGATAAAATTTTCTAGCGTCATTCCTAGATCTATGCATCTCGACTTCCTCACACCCACGCCTTTCCTGCTCCCTTTTCTTGCGTCTGAAAAGGCGTCTCTCTTCCCTGCTCTTCTCTCTGTAGTTCTCGACAATGGCTCGCGTAGCGGCTGACTGTAAAGTTTTCTTGTATGCGGCGTTTTTCGCTGCAGCTGCCTCGCGACACTCCTCATCGTACCATTGATTTCGTTGGGGTGGGCGTTCGAAACCAAGGACTGTTTCCGCAGTATTGCGCAAGGAGTCGATGTTTGGACCTCTAAATGTGCGCACATCTAGTACACTGGATACGTGCTTTCCGTCAATCACAATATGATCGATCTGGTTGGATGTTGATCGATCGGGAGACATCCAAGTGGCCTTGTGAATGTCGAGATGCTGAAACTTGGTGCTACATACTACCATGTTACGCGCCGCGGCGAAATCGATCAGCCTCATACCATTAGAGATAGTGTTCGCGTGGAAGCTGAACTGTCCGACAGTGGGGCCACAGATACCTTCCATCCCGACCTTCGCATTAAAATCTCCGAGGACGATTTTGGCGTCATGGGCCGGGCACTTATCATATACGTCCTCGAGTTTAGCGTAGAAGGCATCTTTAACCACATCGTCCTTTTCTTCCGTCGGGGAGTGAGCACAAATTAGGCTGATGTTGTAGAATTTTGCCCTGATGTGGATTGTAGCTATTTTTTAGTTCACAGGCGTGAACCCAGAGACAAAGTGACGAAGTCTCTTATTAACCACAAATCCGCATCCGAATTCGTGCTTATCAACATGGCAGCTGTAATACACATCGCAAGATGCTAACCTTTTGCATCCTTGTCCTATCCATCGCATTTTCTGTATGGCAGTGATGTCCGTCCTACATTTCATGAGGGCATCCGCCAGCTGGGCGGAAGCGCCTACCCTGTGAAGGGTGCGGACGTTCCATGTGCCTATTCTTAAATCGTTGTCCTTGAAACGTTTGCCGTGGTCGTCAACTTTAGAGGGGATCTTTATAGAGGCTATTGTTGGGGTTTTAAGTTAGGTTAGGTTGGGGTTTTCATTGGATATGAATTTTTACGTGGCGGGTTCCAAGCCCTAAGCACAACCCGAATTTAAGGTCCAGGGGATTGGACTTCGCTGCACGCATTAGTTAATATCTAGCGGGTGCTAGAATGCCATCCAGGAGGGGCCACGAGGAGGCTGCGTGTCAACTTGAATACATCAAGACAAGGATCGTCCTGGAGGTCGCCACGTTGCCCACAATCAGAAACTTTACCTTGTTTGCATGCATTCAATCCCATCCCAACTGATCCAAACTGATGAATAGTGCCAAATAAACTTAAGACATGATATGACAATTGTAAATAATTGGTTAGGTTAGGTTAGGTTAGAGGACGTGTACTTGTCCGTTAAGACAAGTACAATACCCGGAGGTCGAAATTGACCCATTGTACAACGTCCTTGGAGAGGGAAGGAAATAGAGGGAATAGGATGAAAGGAGGGCATAAGGGTAAGGGGAGGATGGGAATCACACAGAAAGAAACAGACACAAACAAGGGTTGAGCGCGCGACTACACTTATGAAGCCCTAGCACCTCTCAACCAGCTCAAACTGCTAATGAATCTGTGGAGAGCCTTGATGTCGGCTCTCGACACAGAACTCAAGCTCTCAAAGAAGGCTCTGCCAAGGGTCCTCAACCTCAACCTACCAAGGGCTGGGCAGTTACAGAGGAGGTGTCCGATAGTCTCTAACTCCTCCTCATCGCAACATACCCTGCAATAGTCCGGCTGGGATCTGTTCCAGATCCCCGTCAGCGACCTAATCTCGCAGTGCCCTGTGATAAAACCGACAACCAACCTTACGCTGGCCTTAACCAAGCCCAGCAGCCAATCTGTTCTCTTACTGTCCACAGCAGGCCATAGACGTCTAGAGACAGAACAACCTGATCCGTTCCTCCAACGCCTCTGCTCTTCCTCCCTGACCCATCCATCGATGAGGCCATAGAGGTGGCAGACTGGGGGTTCAGGACCAACTATTAAATCGCCCCCCGAAAGGGAACCTAACCTAGCGAGGGCATCCGCCGTCTCATTGCCCAGTATTCCGCTATGACCCGGAACCCAGCATAGACGGATACGGTCCGGTCCAAATGACCTCAACGACTCTTTGCACTCGCGAACCAGTCGTGATTTGCACCAGACCGACGCAATGGCCTTAAGGGCAGCCTGACTGTCAACGAAGATCATGTAAGATTCCGAATCCGAAAATGGGTCACCAGCTATGGCCTCAATAGCCTTCAGTATTGCGAAAATCTCCGCCTGAAAAACGCTGCAGTCATCATTCAACCTGAAGTGGAGTTCAAGACCGAGTTCCCTACAGAAAATCCCAGCACCTGCACATCCACCTAACTTAGACCCATCTGTGAAAATGGGTATACCACTCTGCCCCCGGAGTACCCCACCATTCCATTGTGCCCTATCCGGTATAAGTGTCCTTAAACCAGGTAGGAATATAGCCTCGGGCACAATGTAATCAGTGGCTTTTTCCGAAAGTCCATACCTTCCGTCAGGAAAGACGATACTCAGAACTCTGGAGTGACCTATCGAGCGCTGCTTCCAGCAAATCGATTCCCTCAGGCGTATGGCACTACGCGCTGCATACCTCTTGACATATAAGTCAAGCGAAGTCAGACAGAGCATAGTATCAAGAGAAGCCTGAGGGCAACTCTTCCTCACTCCAGTGATACTCAAAGAGGCAATCCGCTGAACCTTATCCAAAATTTTCCGTTGAAAACTCTTGTCTAAGGCACACCACCAGACAACACAACCATAAGTAATAACCGGTCTAACAATCGCCAGATATATCCAGCGAATGGCCCTAGGCGGAAGACCCCAGTTCTTACCTATGGAGTTCCTACACTGGTAGAAAGCATTCAGTCCCTTCTTCATTCTTTCCTCGGTGTTTCGTTTCCAGTTCAGCTTACTGTCCAGGACAACACCCAAGTACTTGACCTCAGAAGACAACGGCAGCTCCCTACCAGCTAATCTTGGCAGCCTGAAGGTTTCAATTTTGTACCTACGCGAGAACAGAACGAGATCCGTCTTATTTGGATTTATCCCCAGGCCACAGTTCGTTGCCCAAGAGGATAAAATTCCAAGAGCAGACTCCATCAGTTCCCCCAGCGTCGGCAAAAATTTTCCACCCACAAGAATAGCCACATCGTCGGCATATGCCACAACCCTAAAGCCCCTACTTTCCAGGAGCCCCAGACCAACATTTGCGACCAAGAGCCACAATAGAGGGGATAGGACACCCCCTGTGGTGTACCCCTGGTCGCACGCTTGACGATAGAACATCCACCCAGATTCGATCGGATTAGTCTGTTACCCAACATGTGGGCGATAAACCGCACCAGAAAATCTGGGGCATGTATATCCCTTAGTGAATTCTCAATAGAAGAAGTGGTAACATTATTGAAGGCCCCCTCTATATCAAGGAAAGCCGACAGTGTGTACTCACCCCTAGCCAAATTCGCCTCAACAAAACCTGTCACATCATGAAGAGCACTCTCAACTGACTTACCCTTAATGTAAGCATGTTGCGACCTACTCAACAGAGACCGGTCCATGTTTGACCTCAAATATAGATCGATAAGTCTCTCCAAAGCTTTCAAGAGAAAGGATGAGAGTGATATCGGTCTATAATCCTTAGGGCCGATGTGACTGGGTTTACCAGCTTTTGGTATAAAAACCACGAGTACATGTTTCCAACCATCAGGTATATCACACCACCGGAGACAGTCCCTATACAAAAATAATTGGTTGAAAATTAATAAACTAAAATTAAACTAAAATAAAGCAAAAATAATAGAAATAAACATGAACAGTGAAACAGCTTTTAAAATTAATAATAAAATAATTGAGAAAGTTGAAAATATAAAATATTTGGGATTTATAGTAGACAAGAACTTAAATTTTAAAGATCATGTAAACTATATATGTAAAAAAATCAGAAAAAAATTGGATTCATCAAAAGAATAAGAAATCAAATATCAACAATCACTGCAATTAATATATATAACACGATCATTAAGCCACACTTTGGTTTGGTTCTACAATATTATATACATGCTGTACAAACATATAAATAGATACAAAAGTTACAGACAGGGCTATGAGGTAGAGCTGCAAAACCTGTTGGATTATCGTAATTAACATTTCAACATATTGACATATTGTAAAATTAATACAATTTCCCGTCTCTGGTTGTAATCGATAAACATTACAAATGTCAAACAGTTTTTTTTCTTTAATCTTATGATCTCTTATCTTACTTCCTTTTTCTCCTTCTCTTTTACCTAAAATCGTGTTATAGTCAACAACGCTTTGAGCCGGTCTCTTAATAATTATTATATTTAATTAATAAATAAATTGTACCAACATAAAATTATTAAGTTTTTTCAATAAAGGAAAGATTCTTTCGGCCATTATTGCTAAGAAAAGGTTATGGGCCCAGAGATTTCCAAGATTTTTAAAGATTAAAGTTCCTGAAGTTTTTTCGTTCGAATAATAAAATGGTTGATTCGTATGCAAATTATCAAATGCCCAGATTGACTTCCACAAATTATTTCAATTGGCGGTTTAAAGTTGAAATGCTTCTAAAGCGAGAAGGTTTGTGGACAGCTATCATAGATAATAGACCCGCAGAAAACTTTGCCAACTGGGATAAAGCTGATCAAAAGGCACATGCGACTATTGCTCTTTGCATTGGGGATGATCAAATTCATCATATACGCAATAAGGAAAATGCAAGGGATGCATGGAAAGCTCTTAAGGAGTTTTATGAACGTGATTCTCCGGGGGTGAAAGTGAGACTCCTGCGTGAGGTAATGGCAAAAAGGGCGAATGATGACACCGATATGGAGGCCCACATTAATCAAATAAACGAATTATTTCAAAAACTAGTGGCGTTCGGTGAATCAATAACGTGGGAATTTCTAATGACTGCTACTATATTGGGGTCACTACCGAGCAGTTACGATGGTCTTATAACGGCAATGGAAGCATACAACGAAAAGATTGTAACGCCATCTTTAGTTAGTGCAAAGGTTATAGAAGAGCACCGGCGTAGGCAGGAGCGTGATAAAGTCGTTGATGTGACAGGCGGTGTTGATGCTCTAAAGGTTTCAAGTTTCAAACGTAAGAATGGTGAGGGCATTACTTGCTTCTTTTGTAAAAAGAAGGGCCACATTCGAAGTAAATGCAGGGAGTATTCTACGTGGAGGGCAAACAGAGTGAAAGAAGAGCGTAGACCCAAAGCGAATATAGTAGAGCGAGACAATATTCTTGAACATTTATTTTTTGTTGGCTCGGGAAATGGTAACGAATGGATTATAGACTCTGGTGCTACATGCCACATTGCCAGTAATCGTGATTTATTTGATAGTTTTGATGCATCGTACACCGAAAATGTGTCTGTGGCAAATGGTAAAATTTTAGCTGCTTCGGGCATTGGTAGCATAAATATACAACCAATTGATATGAATGGAGTCCCATCTAAAGTCAAAATTGAAAATGTCTTGTATGTGCCTGAAATAGGTGGAAATTTAATATCTGTAAAAAGGCTGACTAAAAATGGTATAAAGGTCACATTCAAAGGTAGTATATGTGACATACGATCGGCGGACGGTAAGCAAATTGGCGTGGCAGATGTATCAAATAACTTGTATAAGTTGCGAATAAGAAATCACATTAACTGCGTGGCGAATAGAGGCGTTTTCTGTATTCATGACTGGCATCGTATTTTAGGTCACCGTAGCATGGATGCAATATACAGAATAAAAAAAGAAAATTTAGCTGATGGTATGAATTTGGCTACGTGTGAAAAAGGTTGTGAAGGTGTAACCAGTTGCGAAACATGTGTCAAGGGAAAACTAACACGGCTACCTTTTCCAAAGGAATCTAAATTTCGCTCTTCAGAAGTGCTACAGTTAATCCATAGCGACCTGTGTGGACCTATGCAGACGAGAACACCATCAGGTAAGCGCTATGTATTGACATTTATCGATGACTTTTCACGATTCACGACAATTTATTTGCTTAAAGAAAAATCCGAGGTTTTTGGGAAATTCAAGGAGTATTTTGAATACACGTCAAACAAATTTGGTCGCAGAATCCAATATCTACGAACTGATCGTGGTGGAGAATATACTGATGCAAATTTTGTTAATTATCTCAATCAGAGAGGCATAATCATCAACCGTACTGCACCGTATTCCCCACAACAAAACGGAGTGGCGGAACGTAAAAACCGAACCTTAATCGAGATGGCGCGCTGTATGTTGATAGACGCTAAGCTGGATAATACTTTTTGGGGTGAAGCAGTAACAACAGCAAACAATTTACAAAATTTGTTACCATGGAAATCTGTAAATGGTACTCCTTTTGAGATCTGGCATGGTCGAAAACCGTTTTATGGAAACTTAAGGCGTTTCGGAACGAAGTGTTTTGTTCGCATTCAGGATGTTCAACGTCGAAAATTAGATCCTAAAGCAGAAGAAGCCGTATTCGTTGGGTATGACGCGCAGTCAAAAGCATATAGATGTTTCTTACCGGGAAAAGGTAAAACTGTCATATCTCGTGATGTAAAATTCATAAATGACATGAAAACCGCACAATGTTCAAGCACTAGAGATGACATAGTTGAACTGAGTTTTGAACCCGGCAATGATGAAAGTGTTAGCGAAATAGGTGAAGTTAGTGAAAGTGATTCACAGGTACGAAGGTCTGACCGGTCTAATAAAGGAATCCCACCTAAGCGTTTAATACACGAGATTGATGTTGTTGTAAATACTGAGCCATCAAATTACAATGAAGCCATAAAATGCCAGAATAGCGACCATTGGGTAGCAGCCATGAAAGAGGAATATAAATCACTTATACATAATGGAACATGGAGTCTGGTAGATTTACCTGAAGACAAAAATTTAATCGGCAGCAAGTGGGTGTATAAAATAAAAACTGATGGAGATGGACAAATTCAAAAATATAAAGCACGTTTAGTCGCCCAAGGCTTTAGCCAGAAATACGGGGTGGACTACGATCAGGTGTTTGCACCTGTTGCTAAACATGCTACTTTTCGTATTCTCCTTTCTATAGCCGCCAACAGAAACATGGATGTCTTGCATTTTGACGCAAGAACAGCATTTTTGAACGGAGAATTAGAGGAGGAAATTTACATGAGGCAACCTCCTGGGTTTGTTGATGCGAACAACCCTAAAAAGGTATGTTTACTAAAAAGAAGTATTTATGGACTGAAACAATCAGCTCGTGTCTGGAATCAGACGTTGCACCGGGTACTAACAGAAGCAAATTTACAGCAAAGTAAAGCTGATAACTGTCTCTATACTTATAAAAATATATTATTCATATTGGTATACGTTGATGATATTTTGGTAATTTCAAGTAACAAAAGTGAAGTCGAACGTATTCAGAAAACACTTAAAAATAATTTTGACATTGAGAATCTGGGCTTGATATCAAATTATTTGGGTATTAAAGTTACGAAAGATAAACATAGTTATCTGATAAGCCAAACTAAATATATTTCCGAGGTTATAGAAAAATTCGATCTTCAGAATTCAAAGGTTTCTGATATACCTATAAGCCCTACCTATCACAAGCAACCATATAGTGAGAAATTGTCTACAAACGAGAAATACAGAACAGCGATTGGATGTTTGCTATATATTTCTACAAACACGCGACCAGATATTGCGGCTGCGGTTAATATACTTTCTCAAAAGGTTGAAAATCCATCTCAAGCAGACTGGAACGAGGTTAAAAAGGTGATCAAATATCTTAAAGGAACAGCAACCTTACAATTGAGACTTGGACACAACTCAAGCGCTACTGAACTCATTGGATATGCAGACGCCAATTGGGCCGAAGACAGACAAACACGTAAGTCCAATTCTGGTTACATTTTTCTTTTAAACGGAGCTATAAGTTGGTCATGCAAACGTCAGGATTGTGTCGCCCTCTCTTCAACAGAGGCCGAATTTATTGCCTTATCAGAAGCGTGTAAAGAGGATACGACGAATACTCAAAGATCTTGGAGTTAATTTTAATCAACCTACAACACTATTTGAAGATAATCAAAGTGTGATAAAACTTATTACCAGTGAAAATTTAAGCAATCGCTCGAAACATATAGACACAAAAACCTACTTTGTAAAAGACTATGTGGAAAATGGATTAATTAACGTTAAATTTTGCCCGACTGAAGAAATGTTAGCCGATTTATTTACAAAAGGTCTACCTAAGGAAAAATTTCTTACATTAAGGAACAAATTAAATTTAACTTAGTTTGAAATTGTGAATTAAGGAGGAGTTTGTTGGATTATCGTAATTAACATTTCAACATATTGACATATTGTAAAATTAATACAATTTCCCGTCTCTGGTTGTAATCGATAAACATTACAAATGTCAAACAGTTTTTTTTCTTTAATCTTATGATCTCTTATCTTACTTCCTTTTTCTCCTTCTCTTTTACCTAAAATCGTGTTATAGTCAACAACGCTTTGAGCCGGTCTCTTAATAATTATTATATTTAATTAATAAATAAATTGTACCAACATAAAATTATTAAGTTTTTTCAATAAAGGAAAGATTCTTTCGGCCATTATTGCTAAGAAAACCATCGATAGTACTATCGATAGTTTTATACCGGACTATCGAAACTATCGAATGGGCCGACTATCGATTGTTTTGCAGCTCTACTATGAGGTCTATAATTAAATGCAACAACTTTACACCAATACAAACCATGCTAGATACACTAAAATGACTCAACATTAGACAAAGACTTCAACTAAATACGTTTACCTTTATTTACAAAATGAAAATGGGCAACACACCGGAATATCTAACGGATTAATTAAGATATGTCAACGAATGCCAACCTTAATTGTAGTTGGCAGTTGTAATAATGGCCCAACTAAATACTACTAAAAAAATAATAGTAACAATAACAAAACTTTGTATTAGGTATCTAATGAATGTCTGTTATGCGCTTATTGACAGGTGAGTTCAGCAATCCACCTATGATTGATTCTAGAACTTTGGTTTTTTACTATTTTTTATAAGTTTTTGTTTAAAATTTACGTTTGCTTAGGTTAATTTTATTGATTTTTCCATTCTTTCTTAAGTTTAAATTAAAATAATAACGTGGTTGTAAAATTAATGACTTAAAATTAACCGTCGATACTCTTGGAATAAAATATATAAAACTTGGAAGTACTTCTGCAAACAAAATAGCTGGTTATTTTTAATTTGTATACTTTTGATTTTGTTTTATTATATTTTCTGTTTTGTATTGAGTAATGTCACTGTGTTCTTGTAAAAAAAAATCTGTCACGTTAGGTTGAAAGATACAGTGCTGTTTAATTGTTGTTTATTTTAGAAATGTTATTTTTCTCACGAAAAAATGGGAGAGTTTCTGCGTGCAGCGCAGTCCAATCCCATGGACTTTGAATTTAGGTCTCGCGAAGTGCTTGCAACATAGTCCGTAAATTCAGCCTCCACATGACTACTACCTCCAATTGTATAAGGTTGATCGCCGCAATGCGAAACATAGTTGTATGTGGTACTACCGACCGATCGACCGATTAGCATCCAATCAGATTGACCACATTATGATTGAATGATTGAAGGCACTTTACCAATTTGGTTAATATAGTATGTTCTTGTGTTTTTTCTGTCGCTTTGCTGCTCGGCTTCGTTAAAATCGGTAAAGAATTAAACTTTAAAATTCTTCAACGAACTTCTACTTTCTTTCGCCATTAGATCCGATAATACCTCCCCAATGAAGTTCAAGACATTAGTTTTCATGCGGTTGTTGGGAAGATATCCCATACCAACAAAAAAAAAACTCATTGTAATTATAGAAATGAAATATATTGCTAACAATAACATTCTGCAGAGATATTTTTTAAGCGTTTGTGATAAAACGCTGTGTAACTTTATAACAAGTTCTCTAAACATAGGGATACTCGAACAAACTATTTAAACATTATAAAAATATATACTACTTATCTGAATTATACTGTTTTGTTCTTTTTAAGCTATAAGCAGCTGATAAATTTAGAATTTTGTACTTTTTTAAAAGTTATCGGTGAATTCTTATAAACTTGACCTTTTCGCACCGGAGTGGATGACATTATATGAATAATTTGCGAATAGGTCAAATTATTCATATAAATAACTTTTTTTTTTGAAAATGCTTTAAAAAAACTACTGAATATTTTCTCAAATTTCTTTTTTTATTTGAAAGTACAATCCTTCCGGTTAATAATGTAAAATAATTTCACTCAAATGGCTGCCTCGGCTGGCCATGCAGTAGCCTACACGATCGGTCCAATTTTTAAGCACATTATCGATTGTGTGCAGCTGTATTTCACCAATGGCTTCACGGATATTGTCCTTTAAAGCGTCAATTGTCTCTGGCTTGTCGGCGTAACACTTATCTTTGACGGCACCCCACAAATAATAGTCCAACGGTGTCAAATCGCAGCTCCGAGGTGGCCCAATTATGCCTCTGGACCAAAATTCGCACCAAACAGTGCCCCTTTTTGGGTGCGTCGGCTTTTCAATGTATGCATGCGGGTTTTCTGTGCCCCAAATGCGACAATTTTGCTTGTTTACATACCCGCCAAGATCAAAATGAGCTTCATCTGAAAAGATGATTTTTTTTTGCCAAAATCGGCATCTCCTGAAAGTCTATCGCAGGCCCACTTAGCGAAGCGGAAACGCATAATCATTTATTTTCCATTATTAACCGGAAGGATTGTACTTTCAAATAAAAAAAGAAATTTGAGAAAATATTCAGTAGTTTTTTAAAGCATTTTCCAAAAAAAAGTTATTTGGCGGTCCCTTTATATATATATATTTTTTTTTTAATTATATTGTTCCAGTATTTAACATTTTATGTGTTTAATTGTTCAGGCCTCGTTAGTTTTTATTTTCTACTTCTATTCCGTCCAGTGCCGTTAAGTTTCTTAATTAAATTAGTTAGATGTTCTGTAACAGAATAGCAGCTATTTTTGATAAGCAAAGAAAAAAAGAAAATAAATATTTCAATTGCCATTTATATTTTATGACAAAACTTTTGTTTTATTGTGTTGTTTTAAAAATATTCCCAAAAATGCAATAAAATCACAATATATCACGCAAACAACATAATTATTATAAAATTTAAATTTTGAATTTATAATAAATAAATATGTATAACAATATGATAATAAATTTTTTATTTTAACAGATTCGCGCGTAACAGAACGGTACAGAACAGAAAAAGTAATGACTTATGCATGTTTTGAATAATCAAAACGAAAACAACTGTTTCGGAATGTAACGGAGCGTAAAGGCTAATTCTACCTTTATAAGTCTTAAAAATATTTGTTGTGATAATTTTCAGCTATTTTCCTTTATGCATAAACACATATTTTTGCGCAGTTTTTTGTATCATAAATTAATATACTGAAAAGCGCTGCAACCATTAAAGATATTTTCATCACTTATGAATTCGTTAAAAGTTACACGAGTAATCGGTTTTTTTTTGCATTTGTGTTACTAATTGGCATTGGTGTTTAGTTTGGCGGTATAGTGAACGTTTAAAGAAGTTCTGTTTTGATGGAGGATTTTCAGAAAATAGAAAAAATAGGTGAAGGCACCTATGGCGTTGTTTACAAAGGACGCAATAGGCTAACTGGACAAATAGTGGCAATGAAAAAAATTCGCCTCGAATCAGATGACGAGGGGATACCTTCCACCGCAATAAGGTAAATGACCTTTAAAAATTCGTGCAACTATATACAATAATATTTGTTGCTTTTATTGACTTTTTACAATATTTTCAATTTAATTTTAAATATTTCAAAGAAACGTTCACAAATTTATACCTCATGTTCTCTAATATACATGCATTTGATATATTAAGTTTTGGACGCTACAAAACTGTGGTATATGTGGACAACAGTATCAAGTTCCAATTCCACATTGTTTCCTATTGCACTAGTCCTTTTTAATTATTGGATATAGGATATAGAGGCTTAATATTTCCATGCAGAAATGACAACAGAGATAGAGGCTTGCAATTCTGTCATGGTTTTGTATTTGGTGTTTATAAGTTGCTGGTTTCAATATTTTCACGTTTTAATGTGCACAGACTTTCGAAGTAAATCTTAGGCGGCCTGAAATATAACTAATCTCTAGAGGAAGTTTAAGTGATGGTGCATTTTTCTTTATTTGTATATATACGTATGCTCAATTCTCTAGTTAATTCAATTCATTTTTTTTTATAATGACGGTTACAGAAAAACTTGATCTATACTGTTTGTTGTAACAAAAAGACCTAGTTTTTTTTTTTTATTGTAAAAAAAGTCTAGTTTACTATAGACAATTAGGCACAAGAAATAATCTGTGAGCCACTATATGTTTAAGTATACTTTGTTGTTACATAATTTCTCCTATATAAATACCATAGGCAGTTAATTTTTATAAAGTGTAATTGCTTTCTTTAGTCTGAAGTTTTCCACATTTCGTAGTTGGTATTGTACCATAACGATTTGAGCATTTCCATATTTGGTTTTATGTATTAAGCTAAGAGCATTGTACTCAAGTTATAAAAGCTCTCCTTGATGTATATGTATTGCGTTTTAAATATTCCGAATAGCTTTATTAATTTATTAATTTGAAAAAGTATTTCTGTCGCCGTAGTCTAGTAGGTAGTGTGTTGGCTTATTAGATGTAAGGCCAGGGTTCAAACCCCAGGTCAGACATCAAAACGAAAATATGAAAATACTAGCAGATTGTACCCGGCGTTGCGCGGGTTATGTAGTTTGGAATAGTTTAAAAAATGAAAAATGTTTTTAAATTAAAAAAATAAGTGATTATTTGAAACCGGTTTCTTAAAAAATTGAATTTTTCAAATTATTCGGAAACCGGTTTAACAAACAACCCAGTTTTTTGAATACTCGTAAGTCCTAAATATAAATGCACTCAATTTGCCCGTTTTTCGCCCCTTTCCCCCTTTTTGGATCCCTTTTGGTCCAACTTTATAAACGGAACACCTCCAATAGCTATTTGGGAAACTTAACCAAGCTAAATCGTAAAAAAATACCTTTAAAACAGATGAAATACAGCATTTATACATAAAAGTACTAATTTTTGCCCATTTTTTCTCCCCTTATGGTCAAAATTTTGAAAAGATTTATTGCCTATAACCTGCACCGACAAAAGCTCGATCAATATCCCAATTTTCAAGAAAATCGGTCCAGGCGTTCATGCGTGATTGGCTAACAAACAAACCAACAAAAAAACAGACTTACAGAAAGATTTATAATATATATTAGGATTTCTTCGGCGACTGTCTCTCAGCAGATTTCTGGCAAAAACTCTGAGAGTAAATAAAATTGCCATGAAGAGCTTCTCAAAAATCTGTCGTTCGGAGTTGACTTTAAACTGTAGGTCCCGCCACTCATGTATAAAATTAGCGCACACAACATAAGTGGTGTGAGAAGCTAGGTCGTAATCCTGACTGAAGGGTTGATATGACCAATTATGTATGAATAGCTTTATTCTGCAACTTTTGTAATCTTTGCAAGCGTTTTCAATGCCGGTATGTGTATATTTTTGTTCATCCTTCTAATTCGAAGGATTTAACATTGTATTGTGTTTAAATTCACCATTCTATAAATTTTATTTCTAATTATTCCGAAAAGATTGACTTTCAAATCAATTTTTTGATACGTGTATTCTGTAAAATTTCTAATTTTTGATAAATCCAAGATATTTATTTATTTGTTAATTACAATACAAATAATTACTCATTATTTCTTACAAATTGAACAATATTTCTTTTGTATAAATTAAAATTTGTTTCTGCCTTTATGAATTCAGGTAGCCTATTGAAAAGTTTGAGTCCTTTGAAAAAAAAGTGACCTCTGCGTGGATGTTGTTGTCGCCATTGGTATACGAAAATCTTCAGTGTTTCGCAGGTGATATGGTTGAATATCTCTAACATATCCAAGTTGTTCGGTTAGATAAGTAGGCGCATTTCCCATTTTCATTTTTTGAATAAATCGTAAGGTGTTGAGGACCAGTCTCTGTTGGATATTTAACCATTTTAGTGTGTCCAACATAAGTTGAATGGGAGTGTATCTGTTGTATTTAAGAATTGATCTCATGGCCTTATTTTGTAATTTATGCAGTCTTTCTATTTGTGTTGTTGAGCAGCAGGTATATAAAATTGTAGATCCGAATTCAAAATGGGGTTTTACCATTGTATTATATACATATGTATATTGACCGCAGTCATTATTGATATTTTATTTCTAATCCGTTTTAGGAATCCAATTTTTTTGCATATGTAATCAATGTGTTCATTTAATTTTAACTTATCTATTATAAACCCGAGGTATTTTATTCTATTAACTTTTTCAATTGTTTCATTATTAATTTTAATTACTAAATCATCATTCATGTTAATTTGAAGTAACTTAGTTTTGCTTTCATTTAACTTTAGTTTATTCATCTTTAGTCAATAATTTATGTTATTTATGTCGTGCAATAAGTATTGTTTACATTGCTCATCCGTTTCTCCTTCCGCATATATTAGGGTATCGTCTGCATATAGTATAATTTTACATCTTTTGAGTATTATAAATAGCAATGCTCCCAATATAGAACCTTGAGGTACTCCAAATTCATTATTCAATTCACCAGATTTCGTAACATTTACCTTTGTCATTTGCTTTCTATCTGTAAAGTACGATCTAAACCATTCAAGTTCATTTTCCTTAATGCCATACATATTTAATTTTTGAATAAGTATTTCTCTGTCAATTGTTTCAAATGCTCTTTTGAAATCTAAAAATATTGCCATTATTTTTTTCTTTCTTCCTATAAATTTCCACCTGTTTATCAAATAATTCACCGTTGTTTCGCATGAGAAATTTCTTCTAAACCATCGTTTACCATTTCATAGCACAATTGTGCTGAGAGAACTCACACGCATTCTTGTGTTTTTTGATTTAGTTGTCGATCAGACTGCGACAAGAACACATGTGCGGCGGATGCTTTACCATTTTTTTCAGAATGACACTCAAAAAATATTGTATATTAAAAGATGCTTTTGATAATATTCAATGCCTTATATATTTTGTCGCATAGTATATTTTTTTTAAATGCTTTGGAATGCTTGCTTTTTCTCTATTAATAAAAAATGGTTTATTATTTTTTTTATTTTTATTTATCTAAAAACATGGTCTAATTTTTAAGCCAAAGTTGGATACCTTTACGATCTTTTAATAAAAAATGGATTTTTTTATTTTATTTTTATTTATCTAAAATTATCAAGCCAAAGATAGATAGCTTTACATATGTAAGTTGATAAAATGAAAATCAAAATAACGTATATTACAAACACTTTTCTATGGCTGTAAATAAATCAATTCTCTCAATTTATTTTCTCTCTCTTACTCACTAATACATAACCAAAAAATTTTTGGTAAACCCTGTTCTAAACCCTGACTGATATTTTGTGAATAAATTATGTCGCTCCATATATGCTTCTAGTTATTCCTTAATTACATTTTCAATTATTTTTTCACAGGTTTTTAGTGTATTTATTGGGCGGAATTCATCACATTTGTTGGTTTTTAAAATTTTTTCTACCCGTGATATCATAGAGATTTTCCAGTTCTTTGGGAATACTCCTGTCCTCATTGACATATTTATAATATCATGTATTTTTGTCCCCAATACATTCCAATTATCTATAATAATTTTAATTGTAACATTGTTATAGTCTGGCTTATTTTTCATACTCTTGCAGATATTTTTAATTTCTTGAGTTGTTATTGCACGGAATTTAAATCTATTTGTTATCACAGGTAAATTGTTTACATATTGCACATCTTCTATTGTATTATTAATTGCCTTAATACTATCTACAAAGTAATTATTAAATTGAGTTGCTATTTGGTGGTCATCATTCTTATATTCTATTCCATAAAATATCACATTTTTTATCACAGTTTTATTTTTCTTAAGGACTAGGTCTTTTATATCCTTCCACATTTGTTTCTGGTCTTTGGCATTACTTATTTTCTTATTAACAAAATTGTTCTTTTCGAACTCAATTTTAGTTTTATATATATTTCTAATTATTTTGTAATTAGCCCATGCTACTTCCGTATTTTCCAATTTTGCAATCTGATATTTAATTACCTTTTCTGTTTTTAATCGTTATCTTTTTCATTTATAAAACTAAGACGTGGGGGAAGAATAAAATTTATTGAGAAATTAGCTTTGCTATAAGGTGGAAATTTGGGTGTCCACATCTTCTGATAAAATTTAACATTAAATCATTCTTGTGACGATTCCTCGACGCATATGGTGAAAGATACATATGTATATATGATTAAAATCCCAATAGAGAGTTTTGTTTTCGTATTTATTAAGGCGTATATGTAATACCATAGTGTATGTACATATGTGAAATTTATCTGCCAATTTTTCCAAACAACTACGACGAACTGCTGATTTCAATAACAATCTTAACAGAAATAGCCTTTAAAGATTTGAAAGTGTCTTCTTTTTTTTTTTGCCAATACCATAATCTACATACATGTATATATCTGTTTCTGGGCAATTTTCCTTGGTCGGCCACGAGATTATTCCGTTCGACTTTTTTTTATTTTTATGTAATTTTATATAAAAATAAAATTATCCTTACCGTTTAACATAACATAACAAAGAAACCCACATAAAAATTTAATATACTATGAAAAAGAAATTACATATAAATAAATCAAGTCTATCTATTATTATAATCAACAATTTTTATGCGTTTATCCATACCGTTGTCCTGTTGAAAGACAAACGATCCTAAACCCATTCTCTCTGCAGATTCTGTTAAATTTTGCTGCAGAATATCCACGTAAACACTTGCTGTCATTTTTCCATCGAATTTAACTAAATTTCCGACACCGTTCGTGGAGAAACAGCCCCAAACCATTATACTACCCCCACCATGTTTCACCGTATTCTGAACGAATTTTGGTTTGAGCCGATCTGATTGTCTGCACCAAACACGTTTTCGCTTTTTAGGGTTTTTTAATTCAAATTTTGATTCGTCGGACCAAATTATTTGCTCTCAAAACGAAATTGGCTTGGCGACGTGTTCCTTGGCAAATGTAAGACATTTTCTTCTATTAGCCTTTGAAATCATCGTTTATTTTTTGGTTTAATTATTTAATTTAGACTCATTGCTTTATCCTTTTTGCAATAATTCGGGTGCAAAATAGAATCAAACTCATCAAGCCAAAATTTATACTTTCAATTGTCGCCTAGTGTATATTTTTTTGTGACAAACAGCTACGCGGTGTAGAGTCATTTTTAGTTTTGCGTAGCGATGCTTCGAGTTCATAAATACGAAAATTTGGATTCTAGATTAAGGATGATAATCTTCGGCTTGATTACTACTACAATTATTAATTTGCGTCACTTTTATAGCGTTTTCACACCTAGTGGTTTTAACGCAAAAGTTGGTTTTAGCGTTAAAACCAAAAATAAAACCTGGTTTTACCATACAAAATTATTCTGTTAAAACCATCATTAAAACCTTTTTTGAATGGGTTTAAGTAGGTTTTATGAAATACAACCTTGTTTTCGATGTACTAAATCAGAGCTACCAACATGAAATGTTGAAAACAGCCGAAAAAAACAAAATAAAAACAAAAACAGCTGTAAATAAATAAATAAATGTAAATAAACATTTATTTTGTGTTAAAAAGGGAAAATTTTTTAATTTCTTCAATGAAAATTAAAAAATTTTAATTATTTAATTATTAATCGAAATGTGTGTGGTTTTTGGTTACGATGAATATAGTTGCTTGTGCAAAAGGTAAGTAAGAAGCTAAATACATATATCAAGATGAAATAAGACATATTGCTCATAAAATTTTTTTCTCGCAGAACTTTGTGTATATTACCAGTATTTATTAATTTCACGAATGAAAAAGTTAAAATTCGATAATATATTCATTATTAACCGAACTCTTAGCAATTTCCCTTCACAATGAAAAAAGTTCCGTGTGCAAAAGGTAAGTAAAAAGAAAAATATAACAAAATATATACTGATAACTTTTTGTTTCAGGAATTTGTGAATATACCTCTAAATTGGTTAAATACTAAGTTAGTGAAGATCGATGAAAGGTGTCACCAAATACAATAGTTCCGAATTACGTTTCCGTAATAATAAGAAAACTTGCAGTGTGAACGCAAAATCAGCTGATTATGGTTTTAATGTTAAAAGCAGGTTTTAACATTAAGTGTGAAAACACTATTAAATATAACGGGAACAAATTTACAAGGAGCTGGATAATAAAATTAGAAAAATTATTTAGGAATTTTATTTTATACATTCATTCATTAAAAAACAAAAAAATTACATAAAAATAACATTGTTCTAAAATTATAAAGAAAAGTAATAGTATTCAATTTGAGGTCTTGACAAAACAATATAAACTTCCAATCTTCTACACGAAAAATTACTAAAGCAAAATTTATTGATAAGAAAACGAAGCAAAATGAATAATAATGTACCGTTATCTTTTGAATTACTTTTTAGACAGGTTCTGTTAAATAATTTAAACTCAAGAATCTTGTATACATAATTAGTAAAAATGGCTAGAGTCAAGTTTTAAAAACAAAGATAATAAATGATTTTAACGCTGGATTAAAACAGAAAACTAATTGTGCTCGTTTAAAGTTTGCCAAAGAGCACATAAACTGGTCTAGAGAAAAATGGAACACTGTCCTTTTTTCTGACGAGTTCAAATTTAATTTAAAGGGCAGTGATGGAAGATAATTTATAAGGCGGCCAAAGGGAAAGAGACTAGACCCAAAGTACACATACAAGCCTAACTGGAGGTGGCTAATTTGGAGGCTAATTTTGAGCAGTTTATTGAATATAACGGTATATTATCTGGACAACAATCAGGTTTCCGAAAGAAGCATTCATGTGAAACTACAGTGAATTATGTTATAAGCGAATGGAAGGCCGTTGAAAAGGAAAATAGAATGATGGCAATTTTTCTTGATTTTAAAAGAGCTTTCGAGACTATTGACAGAGATATCCTGCTAGAAAACTTTATATGTATGGAATAAGACAAATTGAATTGTAATGGTTCAAGTCATACTTAGAGAACCGAAAGCAAGCAACAAAATTAAATAATACTGTGTCTGAGGAAGCGATTAATAATTTCGGAGTACCACAAGGTTCAATTTTAGGTGCTTTATTGTTTATATTATATATAAATGACATGCCCAAAATATTAGAAAGATGCAAAGTTGTATTGTACGCTGATGACACCCTTATATGTATATACAGTGGCGAAAAGTGATAGAGAATGCCATTTGGGGTTCTGAGAATTCTCAAGTAATTGAAGAGAGGCCATTACATCCAGAAAAAGTCACTGTTTGGTGCGCTCTTTGGTCCCAATATGAAATACGATGTTCGGAAGATAAATGAGTGGCTTAAAATGAATAAATTGAAATTAAATGAGAACAAAACGGAAATAATGGAAATAAACATGAATTCTGATGAAGTATTTAAGATAAATGATTCTGTGATAGAAAAGGTTGAAAATATAAAATACCTAGGTTTTGTAATTGACAAAAAACTAAACTTAAATGAACACATCGATTATACTTGTAAGAAAATTGGCAAAAAAAATTGGTTTCTTGAAAAGGATTAGGAATAGAATTTCAAAATATACAGCAGTAACTATATAAAACACCATAATCAAACCGCACTTCGAATACGGTTCCACTATATTGTATACATGCAGTACCGCAATTCAATTATCAATATTGCAGAAACTTCAAAATAAAGCAATGAGAGTAATATTGAAATGCCATAGGTATACGAATATAAATACAATGCTCTACGATTTGAAATGGATAAATATAAAACAAAGGTTACAGTTCAATACATTAATGTTTGTTAGAAAAATGAAAAAAGGTGACGCGCCTAAATACCTATGCGAGCAGATTAAATATGTGGGAGAAAGCCAACCTTATATGCTGAGGAATGGAGATGACTTTCGAATTCTAAGATTGCATTCAATCCAGATGCAGAAAACGTTGTTTTATAAAGGTCTACAACTATACAATTTATTGCCAATAAACATTAAAAATTAAGTAAATGAAAATATTTTTAAAAGAAAATGTAATAATTTGAAAATGTAAAGTATTTTTAATACTTATAAATAAAAAAAAAGATTACGGTGTGGGGCTGTTTTTTGGGCAAGAAATGGATCCAATTCACATTATTAGGGATACAATAGCTAGAGTCGGATACACATCTATTTTAAACGATATAAAGTATCCATATGCTGAGGAGAATATTCCTCTAATTTGGAGATTTCAGCATGACAATGATCCAGAACACATCCCTAGTGTGTAGCTGATTGGTTACAATCTAATGAGGTGTGTGTTTTGAAGTGGCCTGCCCAATCCTATAGAAAATCAAATAAGTCAATAAATTTTTTTTGAAAGAAAAGGTGAATGGAATAGGTATTGTCTGGAGATATAGTGATGTGGAGGGGAAAGTGTTTTCCCCCCTTAGGTTGTCGGCGGATCAGTTGATGGTGAAAGATTCTTCCATTAATTATAGATCTCGCGAAGGTCTATCGGCAGCCGTTTATCCGAGGAAGATTGATGAAAGCGTTCCGGCGGTTTTAGCAAATTGTTCATGGGACATACGCTTTATTGTTATTATTAATATTCACTTACAGCACCAAAGTTTACTGGTGTATTCGCTTCACCAACAATATTTCAAAATACTTATGGCTACAACAGATAACCCAAAGGAAAAAAATTGCCTATAACGTACTCTACTCAAAACAATAAACAACTGTTTTGGTTTTTGAGAGAAAAGTGTGTTATCAAAAACAAGACCATTCAATATCAGTTACACACATTCTCATTTATTTCTACAGTAAACGCTCTGTTAGTGAAGCGTAGAAATCGTAAAATCGTAACGTTCGTTACCGTATAACGTTAGTTATAGAAACATTAAAAACGTGTCAACGAAGAATGTAAATAAAAACGAAACAGAACACAAAGCAAAACACACACGAACACAACACAATGTAAATAAATACAGTCATTTGCACGAAGTCAGCTGTTCAGAACAGGGATGAGTATTGTCAAAGTAATGTAAACTTAAAAAAGAGCCAATTATGCCTTAATTGGAAAAAGTTATATTTGCTTCTTAAGTTTGGTTTTATTATTGTTATTATTTAATTGTTTATTTATTCTTGTAATATTATAGAATGTTACATTTTGATTTAATCTGAGTCAATATTTATGGAATTTACATAAATTATTGTAATTTAGAAATTTAAATGGTAAATTTCATTACAATACCTCGAGCTGAAATAATAATAAAAAACACTCATATAATTCTTTATACACATAAGAATCATAACAATACGTATGTATTTAAAAACTAAAGATTAAAAATATATACGCATTTCTGCCACATGGACACTCAAAATACTGTTACGAAAATGGTAATGGTGAAATTCAAATGATAAACAAAAGCTCCAAAAACAAAACAATGGACTAGTTTACATGGTCAACGAATAAACAAAAATATACCAACAACATCAGTATAAAAAAGGGGATAAAGAAGTAAACAAGTCAACGAATAAACAAAAATATACCAACAACATCAGTATAAAAAAGGGGATAAAGAAGTAAACAAGCACCAACAACAGTGCAGTATAAGAAAAAGGGATAAACAAGTAAACAGACAACAACAACACTGCAAGGACAACGTAAAAAAATCCACAAATAACAATAAACAACTTGTTTACATTTATAGAGATTTCGCGAAGGCAGACATTCTCTTTCAACTGCATTCATCAGACTGCTTACCATGCGATATAAAAGGCAAGACAGAGCAGGCAACGGCAAATCAGAAAGAATTCAGTCAGTCTTGTGTGAAGACACGTTGCGTGTGAAGAGAATAATTGTGGTTTGAAGATCTCTGTTATAAAGATCTATTGAACAATTGTTATTGTGTATGCGGAAGAGTGTAAAGAATAATAACAATTAAAGCAAATTGTTGTTTATTGAATATTAAATTGTGCGAACAATTGATTTAAAACTAAACACAAATTTATTTTTATTTTATTTGCAATCTACGAACTCATATTTTTAACGTTTTTAAAAGGGTAAAAACGTAACAATTGATTTCAGAAGTGGGATTACAAAATTTAACAGTAAAAATAAATAAAAAAAATCAAAATGAAACTCTCCGAATTAAGAGTGGAACGGCTCAAACAGGAATTGAGTAAATTTGAGCTACCAACAGCGGGCACGAATAATGAACTCCAAAGGCGGTTAAGGGAAGAATTTCGGCATCGTGGCATTGATGTAGATACTTACGACTTCGAAGACAAAGAGGAACGTGAGTTACAGGCCCCTGCAACCCCCAGCGGTATCGATATAAATTCGTTGCTAGCCGCTATGATGGAAAAATTGCAAATAGCAAACCAAAAGCTATTTGACGATGTACAAAAGGATAGTGAACAATGGAAAATAGGTAACAAAAGTTTTTGTTAAAAATTGAAAGGGAAGTTGAAGCGACAACCGAGAAGTTGCAGGAAATATGTGAGTCATTCAGCAAAAGGGTTACTAGTGTCGAAAGGAAAAGGTGTCAAGTTTAGAAAAGGCCGTTGACACGAAAGTAATTCATTTGGAAAAGTCCGTAGAGAGAAAACTCGTTATGATGGAGGAGAAGATCAACAAGGTGAAGATCCGTCTCACCAACAAACGGACGAATTACCAGCCATCTACACCAGAGTCCCCGTTAAACTAAAAAAAGGAGGAAACGAGCTAACACCGAGGGGCAAGTGCTGGGGCCCACAAGCGAGGTCTCTACATGGCCCAGTAAGAAGTCGAGGTCAGTTACAACAATATAACTTGGGCGCAACTTTCTAGAGGACAGCGATGGACGTAGCAATTTCTTTTCCTGTCAGCAATGGACGTAGCAGGTCCTTTTCCTGTCAGCAATGCCGGAAACCGATATGTTCTCGTCGTGATGGATTATTTCAGCAAATGCATGCCATACCCAATTGAGAGGCGAACACAATAGTAAGTGTTTTTGCAATCGAATGAAGTGTAACATTTAATTGCACTTTTCAATACCCGATGCATTCGTTCTATTATTCCATTTGCCCGAGGGTGGTATGCAGTTCGAAAATGTTTGGAGCGGGTGATACGAGACAGTTCACTAAAGTATCGATTCAATTTGTCGTCCACGATCTGAAGTAATTGCATGAGGCACACCGAAATTTGCAATTCAGATGTAAAAAAAAGCATTTGCTACTGGTTAAGCAGAGATGTCCTTCATTGGATTGCAACAGGCCGCCTAGTAAGCTAATCAATACATGTAAGGCAATATATATGCCTACGATATCTATATTTATATGTCTAAACCTTCCGTTTGCCATCACAACATGTTCAAAGGCACTTTTGTTATTGGCGAATGATCGGAATTAAGATCAAATCCATTTTCAAATTAATTAAAATTGCCTTTAAAGTTCTTTGCCTTTAAGGGTATTCAAACGATATTCCACGATTTTAAAAAGCTTTTCGTACTGAATTTATTTAATATTTGTGATAAAGCTCCATTATTGGTAGAATCATTATTTCGATTTTTCAAAACAAATACATAAGATTAATGTTGACCACTTTGTTTAAATAGATTGTTCAATCCTTTAAAATTTCGGGATTCTCTAATAGATTCGAACTAAAAGTTTTAAACACTTCCCCGTTTGGAGTATCACGGGATATCAAAGTGTTATTTCGCCGTTTTTGAAGTACCTTAGCTACAATGCAACCTCGATAAGTTGCTGGGTGTGGACCGTTGCAGTTAGAGTTATTTGATCGACTAATTTCACGATTGTATTCAATTGTGTTGTCTTTTCCAGCTCATTTTACACAGCCCGGTTATTTATTACAATAATTTTTCGTATCCCCAAACGAATGAAACTTTTTGCATTGCGGAACTAATTTTTGTTGATTTACTGGTTCTACTTGTACAATTGTATTAAGAATTATTAAGATGTGCGGAATGCACATCTTTTTAATATTTTCCGTTGATTCAAATGATACTCTGAACATATACAGTGGTTGTTTTGATTTCCATTGAAATTTGTTAACAGCTTGAACCCCTGAGATCGCAAGTCGACAACAATCGAATCCGATGCATTTGAATAATATAAGTTCTTGACTATAATTATTATTGGTCTTGTTTGTTTTTTTTTCTAAATTATGCCAATTAATTTTATTTGAATATACTATTTGTTACGTTCCTGTAATCATCCGAATGAAAAGTACTTATCTTATAGGATCATTTGCTTTATAATTCTATCATAAGGTAGGTTAGGTTTGAGGCTGTGTACTTGTCATTGGGACAAGTACAATACACTGAGGTAGAAATAACCCATTATAAATTTGTCCTAGAAGAGAGAGAGAATAGGGAAATTGACTAAGAAGAAGAGGTAGCAAAGGCAGGATATAGAGACGAAAGAAAAATAAAACCACAAACATACAAGAGAGCGCGACTAAACCTTGATATCTTAGCACTTTCAACCAGCTTAACCTATTTATGAATCTATGGAGAGCCCAAACTTTCGAAGAAGCCCCTGCACAGGGTCCTCAAGCTCAACCTACTAAGGGCTGGACAGTTGCAGAGGAGGTGTTCGATAGTGTCCAACTCCTCATCGCAATATACCCTGCAATATTTGCCAACGATCTAATCTCGCAGTGTAATGAAACTAATAACTAGCCTCTGGCTGGCCTTATCTAAGTGTTCCTTTTCTAGTTCAGCTTGCTGTCTAGAACAACACCGATATACTTGCTTTCAGACGGCAACGGAAGCTCCCTAACCTGAAGGTTTCAATTTTGTTCTTACACAAGAGCAAAACAAGGTCTGTCTTATTGAGATTTTTACCCAGACTACAGTTTTTAGCACAAGAGGATGAAATCCCAAGCGCAGTCCATCAGTTCCCCCAGTGTTGACCAGAATAACCTCATCATCGGCTTATGCCACAACCTTAAAGCCTCTGCTTTCTAGACGCCTTAAACCAATATTAGCCACAAGAGATGGGAAAGTAAGTGTGGAGTACCCATGGTTGAATGATAAACCGTATCAGAAAATCTGGGGCACGTATACCCATAATGAATCCTCAATTGAAAAAGTGGTAACATTGTTAAAGACGCCCTCAATACTTTAGAAGGCTGACAAAGTTTACGCACTCCTAGCTAAATTCGACTCAACAAAGCCTGTCATTATGAGGAGCACTCTTAACCCACTTACCCCTAAAATCTGTGCAATCAAATCAAATATGTTGGTGAAGTGCAGCCATAAGAAAAACAGCTAAGAAATGCAGAAAACTTCAGGCTAAAAGTAATGCAAAAATCCTAATTTTATAGGGAACCTCGGAAACATGGAAAAATTATAATGTTCTATGTGTAAATTTTGTAAAGAATAATAGCGGGAATAATTTTTTGGTATTATACAAGTTCACGTGTTCCACGTAGGGAACACTAAAAAATTAAAGTTGGGGCCAACCCGTGCAGCGTCAGCATATCCAAATTAAAGTTCAATGATCGCTGTGTCAGCATGTTGGATGAATGGTATGTCACACAATGAGTGGAGCGTGTTAACTGCACAATTTTAATTCTGTTGGGAGTGTTTATTACGGTTGTAATTTTCTTCCATGTTTTGTAACACTTTACAGCCAAAATTACCAACACTATAGCTTCGACTCTAGTGGAAATGTGAAAACTCGTTCCAAGAGTCCTTTTGTGGTTAATATTCTCTTGATTCAATGCATGAATATAATCCAGGTTTAACCTTATCCCTTTGCTTGTCACATTTGATAAGACTGATGGCAAAACTTGAATTTTTGTAGCCGTCTTACTTGAAAAAGTTTGATTTCCGATTTTTAACGACTCATTATTAAATTGTACTGTAAATGTCCCATTGATCTTTCTCGTTTTCTTCTCATTTGTAAGGAACCCATCAAAGTTAGTAACAAAATAGTATAATCGTTTATTAATTCGATGTTTTCCGCTTTATTCTTAATAAAGTGACAATCTGCGTTTCCACCTTTAAGCAGTGGTTGATTCACAGCTATCCTCCGATATTTTCTTGAGCATACTTTTCTCACATACATATTGTTGCATTGCCTATTGTAAAGCAATTTCCAATTATTCCATATGTTTCATCTTCATTTAACATGAAATTTTTGAATTGGAGGTTGACTTGCTTTCCTTTAGATGAAGCAGATCTTGCCCGAATTACCCGATATTTCTGGGATGTTACTTTTGGCACTGATAGTACGTAGAGGAGTATTGTTCCGTTTGTATATATTGAAGTCTTTGCATACTCAGCCGCTTCTATTGAATTCTCGTAAGGTAGTGATTCCTCATCAGAAATTAATCTTTCTAACTCGAGTCTATCGAGTAAATTAGTATCCACGATTCCAGTTTTGGTCATTTGGGAAGCTCGCACTATTTCAGAAATCTGTTCCTTCAATACTAGAAGTTTACTTGACGTAAGGATCTCTAAGTTTTCTGAATTCACACTCTTGCTAATGGTGTTGGCGTACGTAATCATTTCATTGACTTTATCAATTGAGCTTCTGGTAATGTTGAAGATTTGCTCGTTAATAATACACTGATTATTATTATTTGTTATTATTTCTTTCTGGCTTTTCAGAATTAAATCCCAATCAATTGCGTCTGGTGACCCCGCTATCCATTTCAATGCTGATCCAATCCAGTTTATAGAACGTGGTTTCCTTTCTTTATTTCCATGTAACTCGTTCAGTCTCAGCTTTGTGATGTTTAAGTGGAGTTCTATGATAGTTTTCATAGGACTTTGTGCCATTTCTTTTATATCATCCTCAATAGTGATCAAAGCCCGATGATATTCATCTAAACTAATTTTATGTACAAGTTTAAAGTAACCATTAAGAATCCAGCCGCTTTCGTGCTCCATTGTTACCAGAATCATAGGAGAATCATATTTGAATCCAAATACAGTGGATATTAGTACAAGTCTATCTCACGGTTCAAAACCTCGATAACAATTCCTGTTACCCACCATTTCACCAATAAGTTAAGTAATGTTTTCAAAGGTTTAATATAATTTTATTGACATTATGATATAGGTAATATTTTAGTATAGATACAATCAAATTTTCAACAATCAATTAACTTGATTTTTAATATAATACAATAACGTAAGTATTGTAATTTTACAAATGTATAAACTTTTTTCCTTGATATTAGAGAACAAGATATTTTTAATTTTCAAAATATTAATTATCAAAGTATTAGTTATCAAGAATTACTTCAATTAATTAATATAGAAATCAATTTGATGTTTATTTAATTCAATTTTGTATAATATTTTTAATTTTAATTTTTACTTCTATTTCATGGTTTCATTCAATTAAAATAAGATTCCAATTTGCTCTTACATCCACTTGAGTTACGATGGAATATTTTTGATATGGACTTTGTGTATTTTTCTGCCTGTGTCAGTCGCTATTGTTACCCTGTTGTCTCGGTTCACTACTTCGGGTTTATACAGAGGTTTTTGCTTCGCTTTAATTTGTTTATCCCGAACATAAAATACGTTACCACTTTCATATTGCTTTGGGTCGTGCCTTTTCTTATTTATTCTGTGATTTCTCTTATCTTGATCATTTTTAACTCTCTCCAATATTAGGAGCAGCTTATTTTGAAAATTCAAAACATTTTGATAGTTTATTCTTTGGCTCCTATTGAAGAAAACATCGCACGGTTTTAATTTTGTTACAGAATGAATGGTGTTATTGTAAACCATATCCTTGGTATTCGTGTTTCTAACCTCTTTCTGCCGACATCTAAAGATTTCTATAATCGTAGAGTGTAGTCTTTTGATCATTTACTTCGCTTCTCTAAAATGGTGTTTGGTATATTTGTATCCCAAAACTTCTGATGTAGCTGGAGACCAGAGGGCTTTTTATTTTATTTATTTATTTATTTGAAAGCTCCATACACAAGACCATATGTCTTATATTGCAGTATGAAACTAATTAACATGTAAGAGAAACAATGTTAACATACAATTAAATAACAATATAAATTAAATTTTACATAGTATAACAATTTTAGAGATCAAAATTTACATACATGCATGATAAATACAAACATTTAGTAGACTTTCAGAAAATTATTACGTTGAAAACAGTTTCATAAGTTGTGCTTTAAATTGTCGTGCGTTACTTAATACTTGACAGCTGTAGGGGATCGAGTTCCAGAGAGTTGTTGCAAATATGTAAAAATGCCAACTAGAGATAAGGCTCTTGTACCCAAACGATCTTATTCTTCTACCTCTGCAGCTATTTGCGAAAGAGAGTCTATTGTAAAGATGCTCCGGCTGGCGGGTATAAATTATATTGTGCATAAGTACCAAAACTTTTAATTTAAGCAGGCAATCAAAAGAAATTCCGTACAATTGAGCTGCGAACATTGAAATTCTGGTGCGTCTGTTTAAGCCGTATACATAACGAATAATGTTGTTGTAGGCAACGTTTAACTTTCTCTTACTAGAAGAATCACAATTAGAAAAAAGTTCACATCCATAAAGTAAAGTGGGAATTAAATATGTTTTCGCCAGAAGTATTCTTATCCTCATTGGTGTGCAGTAGTGAGATGACCACATAGTTCTTAGCATAGAGAAAGAACGTCCACAAGCATAGTTGACGTGGTCAGACCACGTAAGGGTTTTATTGAAATAAACACCCAGATTTTTTGCTGATGTTACTATTTGTATTTTTTGACCATTTATACATATATCAGGAACACTTATTGATTGTGCAAGCCTTTTCTGAATAACAATGCATTTTGATTTTGCCGGATTTATTGCCAAACCATTAGCAGAAGCCCATGTCTGAATACGATGCATCTGTTGATTCAATGAACTTATACATTGAGTAATCGTTGCATTATTGCAGCTAGTATAAAGTTGGACATCGTCTGCATACATCCTTATGTTACAATCTGTTATTATAGTTGGAAGGTCGTTGGAGTACATCGAAAATAAAAGAGGACCGACAATAGAACCTTGTGGAACTACTCTGGCTTAAGAATCCTTTTTCGTTGTCTGTAACAATGATTTTGGGAACAGTGAAGTAATGCAGTAACTTCGAAATTTTGTGCCTTAAATGCACTGCCGATTTGTTTTTAATGGAAAAGAACTTGGCAAATTTTTAAAATTTGTCAACACAACTCAAAAATGTTTGTCCTTGGATTTCGAATATATGCAAATGAAGAATTTCACAAGGGTACTTAGGCATAGGGGTATCCTTGATTTTTGGATTAAATGGATGTCTATCATATTTGTTCAACCGACATGTTTCGCAAGCCTTAGTGTATTCTTTAATTCTGCTCGTTGCTTATTTTCAGCAGGATTTCTGTGAGCTCACTTGTGTGTTGTTTTTATTATATTGTATATCCTATTCTCATTGGCAACATCTTCAACCAACCGCTGAGTAATTCTTATTTTGTAATACAGGAAATGCTCGCAATAAACTGCCTGTAGTAGAGCGAGATGATTTTCAGATCTGTAGCATCTTGTTCCGCGCTGTGCATTGTGCCTGAAGATGTACCTACTTCAATTGCTGTTATTGTTCTGAAATTGATCTCACTGGCCGTATCTGTGGCGGAATCTTCTCTAGTCAGATCATCTGTCCCATCATTTGAGAGGATGTTGACATCAGTCCTTAATCTTGATAAGGCATCTGCGACAATGCTGGATTTACCTGGCTTATAGACAAGCTCGTGGTTATACTCTTCAATCCTAGCTTTCCATCTCTTGAGTTTGACGTTGTAGTTTCTGAATCCCAGGGTAAAGGTTAGAGGTTGATGGTCGGTATAAATGCGAATCTTTTTTGCACCGTAAAGATAAGATCTCAAATTATCTAACGCCCAGACGATCGCGAGTACCTCTTTCTCATTTGTTGCGTAGTTTTCTTCAGTTTTACTAAGGGATCGCGAAATGAATGATCTTTACCATTTTCGCCCTGTGACAAGACCGCTCCTATAGCGGAGTCAGACGCATCAGTCGTGAGATTAAATGGTTTTTCAAAGTCAGGGAAAGCCAAAACGTCTCCTGAAACTAGAAGTTCTTTTAAATGAGTAAAGGCTACCATGTCAGCATCGTCAAGCCTAACCTTCACTTTCCGGGATTGATTCGCTTTTATTTGTGCGTTTTCTCCCCTCGTGAGATTGGTCAGAGGTTTCGGAACTTGAGCATAATCCCTTATGAACTTCCGATAGTACGTCATTCCAAGAAAACTTTTAAACTCTTTCAAGTTTTCCGGAGGCATCATGTTCATGATTGCATTAACTTTTTTCATATCAGGTTTAATAGCATCGGGTGTAATGATATATCCTAGGAACTCTACGCAGGTTTAAGGAACTTTGTTTTTTCCAAATTTACTTTTGGCTAAGCTTCGCTAAGCCTACTAAAAATCGTATCCACATTTCTCAAATGCTCTTCTACGTCCTTACCGAATACTATTATATCGTCGATATACACGTAACATATTCTTCCGATATATTCTTTGAGAACATAATCTATCATGCGCTGAATTATCGCAGGTGCGTTTTTGAGACCAAGTGAAAGTCTCAAAAATTCATATTTTCCATTCATCGTGGAAAAGACTGTCTTGGGAATGTCCGCATCCTTGAAAGGGAAACTTTAATTTTAATCCATCGTTACCAACGTACTCTATGTAAGGTACGCTGGATAAGCTCGGTTCGTAAAATTTACATTCTGTTCCGAATGGTTGGCTGAAATATTTTCCGTCATCACCCTTTCTCCTGGGTTCATAATCGTCCCTTCTAGGTCCGATGTTAAACATTCGCTGGTGCTTCGGGCGGAAATTATCCGATTCATATTTCCTTTTGAAGGACTTAGTATTTTGGGGTCGATTCATATAATTGATTTGACGCGTTTGCACGGACGAGTCGACGTCCATTTTCTCAGCAGGCAGTGAACGGTTCTATGGTTTTGCTCCAAATCAACTGTTTCTGCCTTCAAACATATTTGACCCTCTCGGTGGCAATCTCGGAGGGCTAGTTCTATGATTCATTGCGTTAGTTAGCACCGTTACAAAATTCTTCATACTTGCGTGGCGTATAGGATGATTTCTATAGTTAAGGTTTTGTATATCTAGGCACGCCGTATACGCTTCCGGCAGACTCTTTGGTTTCTGAACAATTATCATTCGAGAAAGGTCTGCATTCAATCCTCTGATAAAAACGTCTAATGCCCTATTTCTGTAAGTCTCCATTAACGCGTCCACCGTCTCTTTTGAAGAAGTTTCAGTTTTCACTTTATTAATTATTAATGAAAATTGGTGGTTGACCTTTGCGTAAAATTCATCTAGTTTAGAGTTCCCTTGCGACAATTGTCCGAGCTGATGTCCTAACGTCCTAATGTCCCTTTTGTCCGCGTAATGGAACGACAGACATGACTTGATTGATTTTCATTTATTCTTCACTTTTAGATTTTCACAATTTCACAATTTTTGCAAATTATTGCTTTTCTCTTTTTTCAGAAATTTTTAGATTAACTTCTAATATTTTTCACTTTTTATTTAGATTCATTTTACAAACTTTTCTCTTGCTTTTTTCTCAATTCTCACATTTTCATTTTTTTATAATGAATTTTTATTTTGAATACATACTTTGTACATTAATTTTTCAATATCATATTTTTCATAAATTTCATATTTTTATTAAAATTTTCAATATATAACTTCATAGGGATTTTTCTCTTTTATTTTTAATTTTCGACACATTTATTCATTGCAAAAATATTTCAATATTTTATTCGGAAATTAATTTTTCAACTTTAGATTTTAAGAATTTTTCACCTTACTCTTTTTTAACACTTTTGGAAATTTAAACCGTATTCTCATGAATACGGCGGCTGTGCCAGATTGGTATTCCAACACTAGCCTTTTTATCACTTTTGGAAATTTCAACCATATTCTCACGAATACGGCGACGGTACCCAATTGGTATTCCAATACTAGCCTTTTTATTTTTAATTTCATGGTCAAGGAAGGGTCGTGTTGTCCTTTTTAGCTGGCAACAGATCAACTGCATTCAACCTACTAAGGCACGACTGGCTTCCCAACAATATTTTCCTTACGCGATCTCCTTGCATGTTCCCCTGCGAATGCAGGAAATTGCCTAGTGCAATTATCACACAGGATAAATATTGTTAACCATTATTTTCGAATAATTCTGACAAGGAGTTGAACTTTGACGACTCTTAACGAGTACGTCCTCTATATTTTGTTACAATTATTGTTACCTGTACGATTTTTTATTTTGTTATATTTGTTCGTATGATCCCATTAGATTCACAGGAACTTATTAATTGTTATAGGTTTTTGTCTTTCGAATTATTGAAGGATTATTGGAGGGTCCCGTAGGATTCGCAATATCCTTTATTATTTATAGGATGTGCTGGAGGGTCCCGTAGGAATCGCAGCACATCATTTAATTTATTATTTATTATAATGTTCTGGAGGGTACCATATGAATCACAGAACTTATTATTTATTCATCCAAGTCAGGTTTTTTGGAACCCGCATTTTTAAAGCGGGTCCCTGCACGGACGCCAGTTAAAAAATTAAAGTTGGTGCCAACTTTTAGCCCTAATCAATTGTTATTAGTTTCGTTACCTTTTATTCCTGTGTTCCAAAGTAGAAGAAGTACAATTCATTTATGACAACCTATTTATACTTAAATTATTCTTACTAAGCAAATTAATTAATATAACTTAATAAATAATAAGAATTGCTAATAATGCAAGTCTGTTGTATGTACGCGACAACAAGTCTGCGTGCAGCGTCAGGATATCCAAATTAAAGTTAAATGATCGCTGTGTCAGCATGTTGGATAAATGGTATGTCACACAATGTGTGAAGCGTGTTAACTTACATACATATATACTAATAAATAAATAAATAAAATCAAAATGGAAACACATCTGAGCACACATCTAATTGGTACAAAACGATAAACAATAATAACCTATGTTTAAATGACACTAGGACACTCACACCTATCACACAGGCATTTAATAAATTTATCTGGAATTCTTATTTGCAGCCGCAATATAAGTGCCTCGGAAATTCTTAATAATATATTTTTAATGTGCACTAAATTTAAAAAAGCTCAACAGGAAATAATACATATGTATATCTTTCCTTTTTGAAGGAAACCAATTTGTATAATTTAATTTAATTCTGATATTCAATAACCCAATCGATTGTGACAAAACTCAAATTAAATATATTTGTATATATTAATATACAGAAATGAGAAAAATAAATAAGAAAGTAAAATGAGAAAATTGTTGACAGCACTTATTAGCTTATATGTAAAAAAAACAAACACCATTTTATCAAATGTTTTTTAATTTAAAATTTTTTATTAGTTTTAAAGTATTTATTTGTATAAAAAAGGAGAAACCACTTTATTTTCAAAATAGTTATACATAAAAGGATATTAACTGTAGTGACAATTAAAAATGCGTGTTTCTTTTAGAAAATCTTGTCAGCTACTGAGTACATTTTTATTGCAAACTCGTATATATACTAAAACATTATTTTTCTAGAACATTCTATTTTACATGGCATATTATGATTTATACAAATTAAAAATTATATAGAATTGTATATATAAAGGCATTGTTGCATTTTATAGTATTTTATAAAAAAGTTATCGATACTTAATTTAAAAAAAAAAAAATGATTTATAAAATTTGTAAGTCTATTAAGGGCTGCCACATAACATAATATTTACTTCATTTGCAATAACTTAACTTCTAAGATTATTCCAGAGGGTTAATATTTTATAAATACTCCGGTGTTGTTGAAAACTGTTAGATATCGTCTAAGCATATGGTCATTGCTACATTTACACCAATCTTAAAAGTTCGAGTTTTTTAATTTATACGTATTATTTACTTTTAAGAGATTTTTTTTTTCGAGTTAAGCACTCAAATGTTTGGAATTTTGGATATAAATTAGTACTTTTATATTTTTAGGGAAATATCTCTATTAAAGGAATTAAAGCACCCTAACATTGTTTGTCTTGAAGACGTTTTAATGGAAGAAAATCGATTGTATCTAATTTTCGAGTTTTTATCAATGGATTTAAAGAAGTATATGGACTCGTTACCACCTG
Organism: Sarcophaga caerulescens; assembly: GCA_927399465.1. Classification (NCBI taxonomy): domain Eukaryota; kingdom Metazoa; phylum Arthropoda; class Insecta; order Diptera; family Sarcophagidae; genus Sarcophaga; species Sarcophaga caerulescens. The sequence goes on from OV656866.1 coordinate 68,446,513, forward strand.
AGAAAACGTTGGATTCCGAACTTGTAAGAAGTTATCTTTATCAAATTACAAGCGCAATTTTATTTTGTCACCAAAGAAGAGTTTTACATCGTGACTTAAAGCCTCAAAACTTACTGATTGACAAAAATGGTATAATAAAAGTTGCGGATTTTGGACTTGGCCGTTCTTTTGGAATCCCCGTACGCATCTACACCCATGAAATTGTTACTCTTTGGTACAGAGCCCCTGAAGTACTTTTAGGATCTCCAAGGTACTCCTGTCCAGTAGATATTTGGTCAATAGGATGTATATTTGCGGAAATGGCTACGAAAAAACCACTATTTCAAGGCGATTCTGAAATTGATCAATTGTTTCGAATGTTCAGGTAAGCAAATTAAGTCAAATTTTTTGATGTGTGTAATTAAAATATTGTTCATAAAATGCTTTATATATTTAGTATTTATTCCAAATATTTATACTATTTAGAAGTATCTACACTGACTTAATATTTTGACATTTCCATAAATTTCGATAATTCGACTCCTGATCCCGTTTTATCTTTCTGTCCAGTCATACTCCCCCAGATTCTCTGCTGGAATTAGGACGGCCGTCTGGGAAGATCATTTAAATTTATTAATATGTTGTATATAATATATGGAATTCAGGACTTAACATGCTTCTGTGTATGCTTCGGATTATTATCATGCAGAAAAATTCATAAAACAGGCATTTAATATTTTACAAATTTATTTATTGAAAAACACCCCCACACCATTTAATTCCCACCTAGCTTATGATTTCCCTTACAATATTTAGAATTAACCGGACTAATTCTAACACATTGTTTTTTTTTTTTTTTAATCAGACTTTTTCAATTTAAATTTAGACGCGTCGTTTTTATCCACTCTTCAACACTCCAGTGCCTTAGCAAATTCTGTTCTCTCTTTACGATTCTTATCTTAAATAGATGGTTTTGTTGCAACTATAGTGGAGCGTAGAAGTTTAATGCTCTGTCTTCCACTTTTCTTGCTGCGTTATTAAGGTCTAATTTTTTGGATGATTTGATGATGGAACAGAAGGACCTTTTGTTACCTTTTTCGCTTTTGGCTTTTTGAATTATCATTTGTACTTCCGAGTGTTTTACGAAATCTTCCATCACTGAATAGTTTGAACTAAACTAGTTGATAAGAAATTTTTGATAAGATTTCAAATAACTGATTTATTGAATCTTAATCACCCGTCCTTAATCCTACAGAGAAAGAACTTCAAGAATGACTTGTATCTGATCAAAAAACTGATCCAAAAGATTTAAATTCGCATCATTTAAACAGTTCTGCAGAGATCGAAACAAATTATCATGTGAAGATGTTAGGTCCAGGCTATTTAATGCATGCATAAAACTTCTTAGTCAAACTCTTAGTTTCTACCTGGTTATCAAAGCTGTGTACTTCGAAGCCTAATGGCACCTTGTCATGATTGAATACAACATATTTTCTGGTTATCAATTCTGACCGTTTCAATTGAATCGCCTGCTTCAATCTCTTTAATTGATGACAGAATAGATCATAACCGATCGATTGACCAAGTTATTGTTGCTCATAATGCCATCAGACACATACACAGCTTCACTTTGCTTAGTGTTAATCCTGTTTTAGCCATCGTATGCAAAACATCGCTTTACTTCGGTCATGTTTTTATTTTTGCAAATTATATCGTATGTAGTACAATTTTCGTTCCCCGCGTCACCTTACAGCAAAAATTATTCGATTACGATCTTTTTTAGTAGGAAGGTAGATTGGAGTGGTAGCTTTGATACCAAAACTCATACCTAAGAGCACGCAAAGCGTCCCGTTCTGATGCCACACGCAAGCAATGTCCCTATACTGACCGAATTCCACTAAACTCATTGATCATCTGCACCTCGCAAGAGATGGGTATTGGCAAAGAAAGAGGATAACAGTATCCTTCTCTTAAACAGACCCATAACCGCGGCAAAAGCCTTTTAATGTGAACTGCTGTATTTCCGCGTGTCTTCCCATAACGCAATGACCTGTAAGCATGGCCACTGTGGTGGAGATGACAATGCGATCAAGTTTGAATAATTGGTTGATACGCCTCTTATCCTTTGTGTGCCGAGTGAATCTGGCCGTGAAGCAAGATTCCTCATTGACCCAGGATAAGTTTTCGTTCCGGAAGAATTTATTTTCGGTCAATTTTGCCGAGGTAAAGAGCATAACCAATTTGATTGGTTAGGTTTTCGGAAGGAGTATCCCTTCTCTGGTGAGCTTATCGACTATACAGTTGTCTGGAATGTCCCAGTGTCCAGCGACCTACACAAATGAAACACTGAAACGTCCGAAGAGAACGTCGAGACAACGACGACACTCCCTAACGAGTTTGGAGTTGACAGTGACGCTCGAGAGGGATCTAATAGCAGACTGGCTATAAAAACAGATTGAAGCACCATTGATGAGAATCCATTGAGCGGTTTGGTAAATGTCTAATACCTCAGTCTGAAACACGCTAAAGTGCTCCAGAATAGATACTTCTACCATCCCTGTTATCGAGTGTGGAGCCATCGTTGTATACATCCAAAGATTTGCGATCCAGTTGTCCGTGCTTGGAATTAGAAAATTTTATCTCCTGTCCAAAAAATTTGGATTAACCTCCAAAATAGAAGAATGCACAGAGGAAATAATGCTAGACAAGGCATTGAGTCTAGTTGCGGCGAATTTCACTACTTGTTTAGCAGGAAGCACTGTGGAAGCTAGTTAAGCCTTGCGAACAAGGCCTTTGTGGGAGTGGTACTTAGAACATCCGTGATATAAGAAGTCTGAAATTATGTTGTCTATTTTGAGCAGTCCACCAGAAAGTAACTCCATATAGGAAGGTGGGTTCGACGACAGCGCGTGATATTGTAGCAGAGCTCCCATCTGGATCCAACTTGTCTTCTGCAGCAGTAAGCAGGCCGCTTTTGCGTGCCCTTGCGTCTAGTTTGGTCTTTCACTTGAGTTTGGTGTCGAGCATCAAGCCTAGAATCGACAGCGCGAAATATAACTTGTCGGGTAGCGTCTGTGGACACATTCCAGACGCTGCAATAGCAATGTCGTTAGCGCAAACTATAGCGTTATTACCAGAGGATTCCAGCTTTTTCAAGAGCGAGTTGATAGCGAGGTTCCAGAGAAGTGGTAATAGAACACCGCCTTGCAGTGTACTTCGGCAAACAATTCTTTGACAATGTGTTGTCCCGACGGAAGAGGTTACTATTTTGGACTTGTGGAGGAGATGAATAAACCTAACCAGTCCCTGTCCCAGGATAAGAGAATTAAGAGCATTTACTAGAGCGTTTGGATTGGAATTCTTTAACGTGCAAGGATTTTTCCAACTGTGTGATGAGAGAGTCAGTTTCCATTGAATTGCCTTTAATGTAGACATGTTAGGATACAGCCACGAGCGGTGGGTCCTGATATGAATATCAACGACCCTTTCCAATGTTCTTAAAAGAAAGAAAAAAGGCTAATTAGTCTGAAGTCGTTAGCTTTAGAGTGGGATGGTTTTCCAGCTATCTAAAGTAGATCTAAATACCTAAAAAATAGAAGTGGTTTTATAATTGTGACATGCACAATATAATATGTATTTTGTGGAAGTTTTAAACGCACTCTGTATATTATGTACATCATCTTTTAACTATCTTAACAATTTTGTGCATAAATAAAAATGCACGAAATAAGGATTAATATTTTAATTCTAATAATTTTAAGAATAGTTCGCGTTATTTCCTACATGTTGGGATATGTACAGTTTGCACTACTGAACACAACGGTTTCTGTTATTCTAGTTGATTTTTTTTGTTTGGTGGCGTTATCTAATTGTGAAGAATTGACAGTGGGCATAGCTTCCCGACACAAACTTCTAGCGCAACCATGATACCAATAAGGCTAAAAATTTCAGAAGCATTTTCACTTCAATATACTGGATACTATCTGTTTTGCTTAGGCTGATGTTGTGAACTTGTTTTATACTCAACATTAACTTTTCATCTACTACGATTGTCAAAACAGAAGCGAGTGGTTAGGCCTTACAGTAATTGTGGTGGAAAATGTTTCACTGCCGTTGAGTTGGTTTCATTAGAATGTAGTGACAATTAGGTTGCTACCACAATTTCTTTCTGTTCTGAGCTTATTTATTTTTAATTATTAAATACTGCTTTATTTCCTCTTAATTAATTTTTTTATTCACATTTTTAAAAAAGGACTTAATTTTCGGTTACTCTTTCATACATCAAATACTCTTTTTACACAAATTTTTTGTACACGAATTTGACTTAACACGAGTTCATAAGAAAAAATTCTCTTTTTACTTGTTAATAGTGTTTTGTCCTATACTCTCGACATTTTTGCATCTGCTTATTTTGTTTATTTTATTGATCAGTTCATTAGTTTTCGGAATAATTTTATCTGTAGTTTCAAGAGCTCTTCCTTGATTTATACTGTTCATGGTTATTTAAATTATTCCATTTTGGCTTTACAAAATACTGTTCGATACTGCGGCATCTGGCTTTCCTACTGCCCATTTTCGGATCCAACCGACCATACTTCTAGTTCTGCCTCCTACACTACTTAGCTCGGATAGTCTATATAGGTTAGGTTAGAGAACGTGTACTTGTCAACTGTGACAAGTACAGTACCCGGAGGTCGAATTGACACATTGTACAACGTCCTAGCTTCTCCCACCACTCGTGTTGTGTGCGTTAATTTTATACATAAGTGGCGGGACCTACAGTTTAAAGTCGACTCCGAACGACAGATTTTTGAGAAGCTTTTCATGTTGTGTGTGTTTTAATTTTATATATGAGTAGCGGGACATCTAGTTTGAAGTCGACTCCGAACGACAGGTTTTTTAGAAACTTTAATTTTATTTACTCTCATAGTTTTTGCCAGAAATCTGTTGAGAGGAAGTCGCCGAAGAAATATATTTCGTTTTGATCGAGAAGCCTGACCTGGGGTTTGAACCGTGAGCTCAAGTCTAATAAGTCAATTCACTACCTGCTAGACTATGGCGGCTTCATAAAATATATGGAACTTTAAATATTGGTATATCAAATAAACATGCGTGATGTACGTATTAATAGTGGTTAGAGTAGTATATGTTAGGAGCTGATTGAATGTTATATTTTCCATCATATTGGAAGGCTTGGAAAATATTACTATCATCTATTATTCCAGAATAAAAGACCCCAGCAAGATGGTATATTATACTTAAAATAGTATTTATGGTGTGGTTCAGAGAACTGCAAAAATCACATTTTTGTTGATTTATTCATGCACACAAATTTGTATGCACGATCGATCAGAACACTCGAACGACTACTGCTAATGATCGCACATACCGCATTCAAACCAATCATTTCGAGTGTTATGCAAATGTTCGATTGACACTCGTTCGACATTCGTTTGAAACAGACATTATTTTTGCGGTGTCTGCATTGATCGAAACCAGAAACCAAAATGCATTAATGCAAAATCTCATGTTCGATTGATACTCGTTCAGCACTCGTTTGAAACAGACATTATTTATGCGGTGTCTGGATTGATCGAAACCAAAAAGCAATGATCATAAAAATCATAGTACAGTTTTGCAAAAAGGCATTAAATCAACGAGTGAGCATATTTGCATTTATGGATATTTAAAGGAAAAACGAACTTGTAGTCTTTTTCGTTCAGGAATGTAAAACCAAAGAAAATAAAGTATAAAGAATGTGCATCTTAACATATTTTGGAATATTTTTCAAAAATATTTCCTGACGCGGGGGGAAAGATAGGAGGGAAGTAAACAGAAACGAAGAGCGTAACAATGCGTTGCTCTCATTCTTTGCTCTCATCGCGATGAGATCAAAGACCAGTGTTGCAAAATTGAAATTTTAAAATGGTACTGAAAGAGTACTTTTTCGTATCAAATAGTACTTTTTAAAAAAGATACACACGTACATAATTGTCATTACAACACTTCATTCAAGATTATGACCTAGCTTCTCACGCCACTTATTTTATATGTGTTAATTTGTTATACATGAATGGTGGGACCTACAGTTTAAAGTCGAATTCGAACGGTAGATTTTTGAGAAAATTTTTCATGGCAATTTTATTTTTTTCTCAGAGTTTTTGCTAGAATGAGCTTGTCGAAGGAATATTTTCTTCATATTTCGTTTTGTTGGAAATGTCTGACATGGAGTTTGAATCGTGGGCTCACATCAACAGCACATTACCTACTAGACTATTTATTTCTTTGTATTTAATACACGTACGGTACGGAACAGAAAAACTAACGACTTATACAACACACAATCAAAACAAAAACTGTTGATACGTTCAGAATCAAAACGTAAACGTCTCATTTAGTCAAACGACGACGTTCGTTTGTAGCACATGAAGAGCAACGTAAATACCTATCGAAATTACATTACGGTTCGGCAAGTATTCTCATTGCTTTTCATATTCTAAAAACGGACATATGTTTCGTATAAGTTTTGACTAATCGGGGCTAAAGACTAAGTCTACCTTTAACAATACGTTGCTAATGCATTAATAGTTTAAAGCCTAAGACATAAAATATATAATAATAAAAAGGTACTGAAAGCCTGGCGGGGGTACTGCGGTATTTTTGAAATGAAAAAGTACTGAAAAAAGTACTTAAGTACTGAATTTTTCAACACTGTCAAAGACTATAAATATATGAAGATGTTGCAAATTTGTCGATGCCAGTACGGCTACTGCCACTTATTGTATTCAGAGAACTTATTATACTCAGAAAACGTATTGTTCTCTTCTCTAATTTATTCTCATATGCGTGTATACGTGTGTGCTTGTACATTGCCAAATAAAATAATAAACAAACTGAAAGATGTCTTGTTTTCACAACATGTATGTGCAAATAGCCTGTGGAAAAGAAATATTACCGTTTGTTTTATTGTAGGGTAAGAATATGTGTTTTATTGTTGTAGAAATGAAACTATATCGATTCGCACCGAAATAAAAAATCCACATTTTGTGTTGACATTTGAAACTGAAAAACTGAAAAATTGTTTTATAAAAAGTGTGAATTTAAAAATTGTAGTGCATGCTCAAACAAAACGTTTAATAAATATAATATATAATTAAAATCATAAATCATATTTTTAGAAGATATTGATAGGACTGGAAATATATCAGAAAGTACCCATACCCCTGATATAGATGTCGCAGATATATGTATACGATGAAAATAAAGAATATTTTAATGAAGGCACCGATTGTTTTACGTCCAACAGTGCCAATTGAATTAACATCAAGTCGATATTTTGTTGGTTACATAGCTCAACGAATATCATGCGTTAAATGTCGTGTGGATATAATAAAACCAGCGCAAATTTTGTCATATCCTTCAGAAATGTTCGTTCATGCAAATCCATCGCTCCATCTGATTTATTTTTTGAAGTTTGCAAAATTCATATAAGTCTTCGAAAAAATTTTTTTAGAAAATAAATCTATAAAAAACATAAAAACATTTGTAGTTGACCAAAGCGTAAGTTGCACAAAAAATACAATTTATTCCTTTTGGTTTGATGAAAATAACGAATGTTATAAACACAGAATGGAGATGCTTAATTTACTAATTGTTGTTTTACTACGGAAGCATTCCACATGGGAAACATACAAATTCAAATTATCCAGTATGGAAAAAGTTAAAATTTTGAACTATTAAAATGATAAATAAATTTAATAAATACTAAACAAAAAAAGCACTCGTTTTATTACAACTTCATTCTATACAAAAATAGACACATATGGTAAATATGTACATTAAAGGTCTGCACAAATGTATTTGACTTCAAAAAGTACATAAGGTCTAGCATACATGTACACTTATCCGAAGAAGAAAAGTACTCTTTTATGAGAACAACAAAATTATCGAATAACTTCTTGTTGTTATTTGACTGCGTTCGCTTCATACAAATACATGTTCAACTTTCCTTCTTACTCGAAAATACCGGCACAAAACATGTCGAGTACAACGAGTACCACCAAACTTCACGTAGTACTTCAAATACCAACGAGTACTGCAAATACCACAAAGAAGTTTGGCAAAGAAAAGATCTACACCAAAGACTATAAATATGTAAACGTATTGTTCTCTTCTCTAAGCAATTTATTCTCATATGCGTGTATACGTGTGTGCATGTATGTATACATGCATTGCCAAATAAAATAATAAACAAACTGAAAGATGTCTTGTTTTCGCAAAATGTATGTGCAAATAGCCTGTGGAAAACAAATATTACCGTTTGTTTTATTGTAGGGTAAGAATATGTGTTTTATTGTTGTAGAAATGAAATTATATCGATTCGCACCGAATTATAATGTTATTTTTTAGACTATTCAATTATGTATGTATGCATTTATGTATGTATGTTTTTTTCGAAGGCAAGAAATCTTATTTCTGAGAAGAGGTCTGCTCTTGGAACTAACGGAGCTACAATAAACAAAATAATGTTTTTACACTCTAATATGAATAAAACAAAAATATACGAAGAAATAGAAAGAATAGAAAGTGATCTCTAGTTTTGAGTTGTATGGACATGAATTTTGAGTTTTTTTTTTATTTAAGGATTAATGTTTTTATGTTTTGTTTTTCTTTTTAAATAAATTCACAAATATTTAAGTTTTTTAAGTTCCTTCTCTTCTATATACATATACTTAACTTTATTTGTTACACTTATTACTTACATACTTTTATCATTTTAAAAGATCTCTGAAAATATGAAATATAAACTATGTTTTTTTACGTTTTAGTAATTTTAAGTGATTTTTTTGTTATTTTAATTGTTTTTAGTTCATTGAAAATAAAGAATTTTTTAAATCAAAAAGCGAAAAAAAAATATTTTTCAAAAAAATTTACTATTTTCGATTTCTATTTTTTTATTTCAATGATTAATAAATATATGCCTAACATGTCGTTTGTTCATACACATAAGCATTTATATATAAAAAAACATCAGTTATGTGGTGTTTTATGCTGCGAGTATTTGAAGTACCACATGAAGTGAACATAATTTTAGGAGTACTTGTTTTTGCGGATATATTTTTCAATGAGTACTCTTTTTACGGAACATAAGCAGCTTCGGATAAATACTTACTCGTATTTGTCTTGCACACATTCTCTTCTCTTCACTGCTTGAGCTGTTAGAGAGAGAGTAAGTACTCTATTTATCCGACAACGAGTTGCACACATGAAGCAAAAAAGTTATTCGTTGCAGACCTCTAATGTACATACATAATTGAATAGTCTAAAAAATAACATTATAATTCGGTGCGAATCGATATAATTTCATTTCTACAACAATAAAACACATATTCTTACCCTACAATAAAACAAACGGTAATATTTTTTCCACAGGCTATTTTCACATATATTTTGTGAAAACGAAAATTCTTTCAGTTTGTTTATTATTTTATTTGGCAATGTATGTATACACACACGTATACATGCATATGAGAATAAATTGCTTAGAGAAAAAAACAATACGTTCTCTAAGTATAATAAGTTCTCTGAGTACAATAAGTGTACTGAGTCTTTTTTGTTTTCTTTCTCTCAGTTAACATGAGAGTGAGAACGACAATTTAGCTTTCCCTGTTACCTACTAAAGGGCTGCACAAATGTATTTGACTTCAAAAAGTACATAATATCTTGCAAACATGTACACTTATCCGAAGTATCCGAAGAAGAAAAGTACTCTTTTTTGAGAACAACAAAATTATCGAATAACTTCTTGTTGCTATTTGACTGCGTTCTCTTCATACAAATACATGTTCAACTCTCTTTCTTACTCGAAAATACCGACACAAAACATGTCGAGTACAATGAGTACCACCAAACTTCACGAAGTACTACAAATACCAATGAGTACTGCAAATACCACAGAGAAGTTTGGCAAAGAAAAGATCTACACCAAAGACTATAAATATGTAAAGATGTTGCACACAGTGTAAAAAGTAATATGTACTCAGAGAACTTATTATACTGAGAGAACGTATTTATTCTCATATGCGTGTATACGTGTGTGCATGTATGTATACATGCATTGCCAAATAAAATAATAAACAAACTGAAAGATGTCTTGTTATCGCAAATTGTATGTGCAAATAGCCTGTGGAAAACAAATATTACCGTTTGTTTTATTGTAGGGTAAGAATATGTGTTTTATTGTTTTAGAAATGAAATTATATCGATTCGCACCGAATTATAATGTTATTTTTTAGGCTGTTCAATTATGTATGTATGCATTTATGTATGTATGTGTTTTTCGAAGGCAAGAAATCTTATTTCTGAGAAGAGGTCTGCTCTTGGAACTAACGGAGCTACAATAAACAAAATAATGTTTTTACACTCTAATATGAACAAAACAAAAATATACGAAGAAATAGAAAGAATAGAAAGTGATCTCTAGTTTTGAGTTTTATGGACATGAATTTTTAGTTTTTTTTTTATTTAAGGATTAATGTTTTTATGTTTTGTTTTTCTTTTTAAATAAATTCACAAATATTTAAGTTTTTAAAGTTCCTTCTCTTCTATATACATATACTTAACTTTTATCATTTTAAATGATGTCTGAAAATATGAAATATAAACTATGTTTTTTTTTACGTTTTAGTAATTTTAAGTGATTTTTTTGTTATTTTAATTGTTTTTAGTTCATTGAAAATAAAGAATTTTTTAAATCAAAAAGCGAAAAAAAAAATATTTTTCAAAAAAATTTACAATTTTCGATTTCTATTTTTTTATTTCAATGATTAATAAATATATGCCTAACGTGTCGTTTGTTCATACACATAAGCATTTATATATAAAAAAAAACATCAGTTATGTGGTGTTTTATGCTGCGAGTATTTGAAGTACCACATGAAGTGAACATAATTTTAGGAGTACTTGTTTTTGCGGATATATTTTTCAATGAGTACTCTTTTTACGGAACATAAGCAGCTTCGGATAAATACTTACTCGTATTTGTCTTGCACACATTCTCTTCTCTTCACTGCTTGAGCCGTTAGAGAGAGAGTAAGTACTCTATTTATCCGACAACGAGTTGCACACATGAAGCAAAAAAGTTATTCGTTGCAGACCTCTATTACCTACCCCCTCATCATAAAGAAGCACAAAATTTTGTCAATTTTAAATACACTGTGTGCAACATCTTTACATATTTATAGTCTTTGGTCAAACAATAAAAACGATCATACATACATAATCGTACATACACATATACATACGTACGATGAGAGCAACACATTGTTACGCTCTTTGTTTGTGTTTATTTTTCTTCTGTCTTCCCTCCCTCATCAAGAAATGATTTTTAAAAGAGATTTTGGTGAGAGCGGGTCTTACTGGTACATCCCGCCATAAGAAATTTTACTTCTACATGATGCGCATTCTTTATATCCATATTCTTTGGTATCACTGAGAATAACTCCATAATTCAATATGGATCTGCCTATTGCCTTGTATGTAGATATTATTATTATTATTATTATTTCTTTATTAGTATTAAAAAATACTTTTTTAAAAGCAATTGTACTACATTCCAATTTTCTAATATTACATATTTTCACTAATTATATTTACAAAAAACAATATTTTTCTTATATATCATAAAATTACGTATTATCACAAGTTATGCTTACAAAAAAAAAGGAATATGTTTCTTAAATATATAAAAATTACGTTCCATTTTCACATTATTTGGTAGGGAGTTGTATAGTTGAAAATCCTTATAAAATAGTGACCGCTGCATTGCTGATGATGATACCCTTTCTATTCTAAAATGTTCCACATTTCTAAGATTGTATGGTTGAGATTCCCTCACGTACGATACTTGCTCTGTTAGGTATTCTGGTGCTTCACCTTTTTTAATTCTGTGGATGAAATTTAGAGTGTTCAATTTAAGCCGCTGTTCTACATTTAACCATTTAAAAGATTCAAGCATGAAGTGGATCGACGTATATCTGTTGACTTTAAGTATGATTCTCATTGCCCTGTTTTGTAATTTTTGTAATCTTTCGATTTGATGAGCTGTGCAACATGTTAATAGTATTGTCGAACCGTATTCGAAATGAGGCTTTATTATTGTATTATATATATTAACCGCCGTTAACATTGAGACTTTGTTTCTTATTCTTCTAAAAAAACTAATCTTTTTTCCGATCTTCTTACAAATGTAGTCAATGTGATTTTTAAATTTTAAGTTTTTATCAATAATAAAGCCTAAATATTTTATTTGGTTCACATTTTCTATTATTTGATTATTTATTTTAAAAGTTATATTGCTGACTGAATTTACCTCCATTAGTTTTGTTTTACTTTCATTTAATTTAAGTTTACTCATTTTTAGCCATATACTAACATTATTCATATCCTCGATGAGATTATCATATCATAGTTGTTCAGATTCTCCTTCCGTAAAAATAAGCGTATCGTCAGCATATAAAACTATTTCGCTCTTGTTCAATATGTTTGGCATATCATTTATATATAGGACAAATAGTATTCGTTGTTAAGTATGTGTGACCTAATGTCATTTACTTTCGTTATTTGCTTCCTGTTTGTTAAATATGATTCAAACCATTTTAATTCTATGTCTTCGATACCATATGCTCGTAATTTTCGCAGAAGTATTTTTCTATCGATGGTTTCAAACGCTCTTTTAAAATCCAGGAAAATACCCAATATTTTATTATTCCTGTCTGTTTTTTTTCCATCTGTTAATTAAATAATTTATTGCTGTTTCACACGAGAATTTTTTTCTGAAACCGGACTGATATTTCGATAATATTTTCTTAGATTCTAAGTACTGATCCAACTGTTCCTTAACCACTTTATCACACTATAATCTTTTCACACGTTTTAAGAGAATTTATTGGCCGATATTCATCACATCTTTTTGTTTTTGCAACCTTCTCAATTGGTGTTACCATCGCTGTTATCCAATTTTCTGGAAACACTCCTGTTTGTAGTGATTTGTTCACTATCCTCAGCAATATTCTGCCGACGATATGCCAACTATTTATGATCATGTCACTTGATACTTTATTATAGTCCGATTTCTTCTTGAGACTTTTACAGATTGTTTTCAATTCTTCCAATGTTATTTCTCGAAATTTAAATTTGGAATTTATCACAGTTATCCTATTGACATATTGCACATTATTTATCTCATCTCTTATCGTGTTAATACTATTTATAAAATATTTATTAAAATTATCTGCTATATCACAATTGTCCTTACATTCTACATGGTGAAATATCACAGTTTCTATTGCACTCCGATTTCTTCTAAAAATAATATTCTTTATCTCTTTCCACATTTCCCTTTGGTCAGTAGCATTATTAATTTTGTTATTAATATAATTGTTTTTTGCGTTTTCAATTTTAACTTTATATAAATTTCGCATCGCTTTATATATAGCCCACGCTTCACTAGAGTTTACTATTTTTGCTATATTGTATTTATCAATTTTTTCTCTTTTTAAACGTCTTAGTTCCTCATTAAACCAATTTATATTACAATTCTCCTTAATTTTACGCCTTATCGTCATATTTTTCACTGCATTTTCCAGATAACTATCAAACACAATCACGATGTCATTTAAATCTATATTCATATTCATTCCTTGGATGCTCCATATTTCTCTAATATATTGCTGTTTATTATATTTAAAAATATCGATTTCTTTAAAACTAATGCTGTTGGTGTTGTGTCTCATATTATCAACTATTATGTCTATTGCTTCATGATCCGAAATTTTATTTGAACTATTGGTCTTTGCCGATATATTGTTGTTATTTGTTATAACAAAATCAATCGATGTTTTCGAACTATGTGTAATTCGTGTAAATTCGCCTATTACTTGTTTAAGACCATTATCATCGAGCAAACATCGCATTTTATTCTTATAAAAACCGTCCTTACACCAATCTATATTAAAATCACCAGCTATTATTATATCGCAATTTAATTCACTCATTTCTTCTAATACTCCCAAAAATTCACTTTCAGCACTGCTAGGTGATCTATATACAGAAGTAATTGCAATGGTATACCTTTATCTTACCTTTAATATCTAGTACTTGAATTTTGATTTTCTTTTAAACGTATGGAGAGTGTTTTAAGAAGTACAGTCTGCTATCGAAGGTAACCCTCAAGGTCTTGGGTGACTGGATTGTTGGAATTGTCTGCCCTCCGATAGCAATATCCAGATTCAGCTGACCTACCTAGTTTAGTTTTGTTATATGTATTTCGTTTTAAAAATTTTTTGTCGAAGTGATGTGAGGTAAAAAAATGACGTAATAGGCGTAAATTTTGCTTCGCTCCCGATTATAGCACACTATGAAAGTAAATGAAATAAATGAATATGAAATAAAAAATAAAGCCAAACATCTTTTTTCAATGTTTGTCAGTCACGTGAAGTGAATATGAGACAAGCAGTAAGAATGACTACAACATTTCAAGAAACAACTGCTACCAATCTGCGTGTAAATTTATAATATTTTCTCTATCTAAACTGCGAAAGGCACACGCTTCGCTGTTCCAAGTAGTACCATCTTTGGTGTTAAACAGCGGATTGTCATATTTGTTGCTGGCAATACTTTCATCAGTTCATAAGACGAGCTTCTGTTTTTTCTTCTTCAGAGTCTTCAGAGCATCAAGAATATCAAGAACAGAAATTTCAACCTCTTCACTTTCATCCAACACTTTGCTTTCATTTCCTTCTCAAATACCATAAATAATGTATTATTTACGATAAAAACTTCATAAAATCTTTGAAAAGTTTAAAAATTTATATAAGCAACACCACAGAATTATTATGAAAGTCATATGTATCAAAAATGATACATAAGCCAGAATTATAATTTTTTTGGTTTTTTTTATTCGGTTTGAAATATCGACAATAACAATGTTAACAAAATAAAAGTTATGGTGAAGTCTAGCGTTGTGGTTTCCTATTTTTATCAGCGCTGTCGTGATGTTTTGCGATCCCCTGAAACAATAGGAGAAGTGGGGTTCGGAAACCTTAGCTAATAAAGTTAAAAATATCCACTGATTTTCCAGTTTCAGGATGGGCACTATCCTAATTAGAAGTGTAACTAAAATGTTCAAGGTTGTTGTTAAGTATCCCAAGTACGCCTAAGTCCCAACTTCCTTAGCATCGACATTGAAATGGCATCTGACTCAGCGCTCTAGACAGAATCACTTTGGATATTACTGCGTCCGCATCAGAGATCGAAAAGGAGAGAGCTAGTACACCACGCTCTAGACCTGTTTTTCCGTAAAGTTGACCTGTTTGTCTAGTTATGCAATATAGGGTGTTTCACGAATTGTCGACAAAACTGTATCCCTCATATCTTAGCGTCCGTTGTCCGATTATCTTATAATTGTAATGGCGATAGGATCATGTCATAAAGTTCTTTAATGATACATTTCATTCGATGTATTGCATTCGTTAGCAAATTGAGCTGTATACGTCGGGAAGTTGGGTTTGTTAGATTAGGGATTACGGTTGTCGGGATATGCCATTTTGATGCTCTCACGATCATATTCCTTACTACCTTTTCTCCTCGTCTGGCACAGACCGGTGGTGACAACAGACGTAAGACATCCTTATTACAGTTCCTGTGTGGCTCTGCTAGTCAACTTTGTTGTAATTTATTAATGTTCGGTGCCCTGTTCTCTGAAATCGTCTGGTTTCTCAACAGTCATCATTCATGACAATATTTGTTCTCCAGCTAATACATGCATGCAATGAAGAGAGATGATTTCCTACGTTGTTTACTGGAGACTAAACATGTTGAATATCTCATAGTCTTATTGCTATAGAAACCACCTGCAGTATGGGATCTATGGGTCTGACCCACACATGTATCG
Organism: Sarcophaga caerulescens; assembly: GCA_927399465.1. Classification (NCBI taxonomy): domain Eukaryota; kingdom Metazoa; phylum Arthropoda; class Insecta; order Diptera; family Sarcophagidae; genus Sarcophaga; species Sarcophaga caerulescens. The sequence goes on from OV656866.1 coordinate 68,462,444, forward strand.
TCTGTCGAAGTGTGGACCTCCGAAGCAGTTGCCTCACTAAAGGACTCTCTACAATAGTGTGACGTTCATACCACTTGGGACAAATTTCATAACGATTTCTTTGTCATTTCCAACGATGCTCGCCTGAATTCGCGCAATGAGAAGAGACGCGTCGTCTACGTCCATTTTGTCTTTGTTCACTTTAGGTCTCACAAGTGAATGGAGGTCGATTATGCTGTGACCCCCATTAGTATCGCAACGATTTGGTAAAGAAAACATGTTACTCACTAAGGAGACCAGGTATCAACGAGGCTCTGTTATAATACAGGTGACCAGACCTATGACCAAAAACCATCTGAAGAACACAAATCGCGTAACAAATCAGGTTAGGGATATGGAAACTATACGTGATCGTACTGGTCGGAAATAGCACTCAACACTCAAGATCGAAAACGAGTCTTCTTACGATATTGGGGCAACCTTTACTAAATGGATCATAGATTGGAGAGAGGTACACTTAGGCCCCTATATCACCACAAAATGGTTACCCAGGTGGAGGCTACACTGTTAGGGGTTCCGGTTTACCATTCCATCTACCTTCGATTATTCGTCCTCCAGTCCGACTCATGAGGTGAAATAACAGTTTTATTAATTTTTTTTTTTTATAATGAAAGACAAATCGTCAAGACCTTGAATGCCGTTTTTATTCCCCAGTGGAATAGTTTTATTCTCAGCGAAATTTTTATTCTAAAAATTTCTGTTCTGGTTTCTTGAATCTGCAAAGCTACATTCATATGAACATGTTAAAAAAGATATTCAATGCTATGATATTCAACCATAGTTTCAAGATTTGGTGTATGACTTCAGCGTTGAAGTCACAATAAGTTCCTAATAATAGCCTTTATAATTAGTATGTAAATTAACACAAAAATGTTTATTATTTTCATGCATGTCCGTCTTATCACAATGGGCAAGATTCCATTTTTTAAAACTCTAATTTATAGTTTATGTCTTTCCTTTTTGTTTTGTTCTCTTTACAATAGTTTTTATAATTCGTAGGTAAATAAACAAAAAAAAAATTATTTTTATTGTCATGGATAACTGTGTATTACAATGGGCCATACATGGTCTAAGTGTGTCTATCATATACAAATTATTAATCGTTTTACTTTTTCTTTTTTTAATTTTAGAATTCTTAAAACTCCAACAGAGGAAATTTGGCCAGGTGTTACATCACTCCCAGATTATAAAAATACTTTTCCATGTTGGTCTACGAATCAATTGCCTAACCAACTTAAAAACCTTAGTAGTGAAGGACTTGATTTAGTTCAAAAAATGCTAATTTACGATCCAGTCCATCGCATATCAGCAAAAGATATTTTGGAACATCCATATTTTGATGGCTTTGATAATAAGTTGATAACATTACGTTATAAAACAGAACAATAGTACAGTAACCATATTTAGGGAATTGTTTAAGCCTTTCATACATTTATTCTATAATTTTATTTTACTTACAATGTAACTGGTCAATAGTATTTTAAAAAAGCAAAGTATTTTGAAATATAGTTGTGAAATTTTAGACCGTATATACTCGTTTTCGTATCAACATCTACAATCAGTCCTTTTTTAATGCGTTTTGATAAATGGACCTTTCTATTTTCAAATGTAATTTATACAGATATATATTTCTTATACTCTGAATATTTTATAAATCTGATTAGATTTTGAAAAAAAAAAATATATAATTTATTACACGGTTTTCTGTAGGTCTAGATTGCGTATACCAAGCATGTATTTAATGCATTATTAGAACCGCACTATATATAAAAAGGTATAAAGTGTATCAATTTAAATTAAATATACCATGTGAACTGGTATGAATTTCTATAGGGAAAGTAAAAACAAAACATGTTGGCTATTGCTGGCTCCACATTATTTCCATTTTTCAGGCAATTTGTAAATTCCACGTCAATACAACTGTTCGTTTTTTGAAGCAAACCAATTATTCACCCAATTTTCTTTTTCTTCGCAGGAATCGAAACGCTGTTTAAATAATAGCTAGAAGCAGCCAAGTCTGGTGGGTAAGGCGAGTGGGGTAGTAGCTCACAGCCTAGTACTTTTATTATATCCTAAAGTGGTTTACATTTGCGCGTAATGTCATGTTGCGTTTCCGGTCGTTTTTCGCTCAATGTTCAAATTCATCATATGTTGTCGGTAGCGACCTATATATATTAAAACCTGGTGCAAGGTTTTAAGAGCTCATGGTACACCACACTACCATAAGCACAGCATTGTCGTCCTGTCGATTTTGCAGTCGAAGTTGATGGTTGTCTCTGATTAACCCATGATTTTTTCCGACTAGGATTCTGAAAATTAATCTATCTTTATTTTATCGCCAGTAACAATTCGATACAACACTGATTTTCTATCGTGCCTTTTACGGTTTTCCCTCTGTCTGTCATTCAATTCATTTGACACCTATTTTCTACATTTCGATCTTTCTCATAGCTTTTAAACGATGAGTATAATTGTTTGTTGAACAGCATAGTTTGCAATTCGGCAAACTCTTTTGGTGAACTTCCACCTTCTTCATTTCTCAAAATATAATCGTTATCTCCATGTGCATCGACAAGCATTCGATGCAACTCTCCAGCATTTTCTTCAAATGAAAACGAAATATTAATGCTTTCTGCAAATCATAATTTTCTGGTATAAAAATGCATCATCTTTAACACAATGAAGAAATCTGATATTGTTTGTTCACTGATTTGATGTATACTGAATATATTTGACGGATGTCATCGCCAACATATAAAAATGGAGGCTCATTCACAGTAAATGTTCCCTATGGAGACATTTGTGTCTTGAGGCTCACTTCATACCGGTACACCTGGTAAATTAAACCTAAACAAAAATATAGTAGTAGTATATGCCGAAGTTTGGAAATTGAAAATGGCCATCTTGTTGAAGCTACATCTGTCAAAGTAGCTGTCATTTATTCAGTCAGTTCTGCCAAATTATCATGGACTACAGGCAACGACGTGTGTTCACTGAATGGGCTAGGACTATAATTTTCAGCGAATAATCATCTTTAGCAATGAGGCCGACTTCTAGGTGAATTGGTACGCATCCCGAAGAAGTAACTATTTAGTGTGCATTTCGGCCTAACGGTGTCATCCGTGTATACATACTTCATTGGAAATGGCATTGGCAATGTCATCACTGTCAACGGCGACGATACCAACTTCTTCTGGGTTGAATAGCATAATATAGACACCAACAACATGTGCTTTCAATAGGATATTTAATACGGCTCATACCATATGGTCAGTTCATTTGGAGGTGAAGTGAACTGATTAGTGATATCGTGCGATTTGACCATGTTAGAATCTTGTGGTGTTTTCTTAAATCGCAGCTATTTATGAAAAACCACACCATTCTATCAGTCATATTCAGCTTAATTTATGCGCCAGACCCATGGAAAATTGAACATTTCGGCTACTCTCTACCCGTGACGGACATTTGAACGCTACATATAATAAGCATCAATAGGTATTTCAAAAATATTTCAATGAATTCTCACTCACACTATTATTTTTTAATTCAAAGATACTTACTTACTTAATTGGCCATTAACAACCCTATTAACAGATTTCGGCCTGCCGCAACACATCCTTCCAGGCGCCTCTGCTTCTTGCACGCCTACGCCAGTTGGTCACACCATTCGATGAAAGGGCTTCCTCGATTTGGTCCTTCCTACGGATACAAGGTCGTCTTCTTCGCCGACTTCCGCAGATCCCCGCATCAAATACCCGTCTCGCCGGAGCATCCTCCTCCATTCGAACGACATGGCCGAGCCAGCGCAGCCGCTGGATATTAATACACTGTACAACGTCTGTGTCGTTGAGGAGCTCATAAAGCTCGCTGTTGGATCGGATGCGGACATCATCGCCAACTCGCACTGGACCGAAGATCTTACGTATGACTTTTCTCTCGAATACTCTCAAGGCTGCTGCATCAGTGCTTAGTAGGGTCCATGCCTCTGCGCCATAAAGAAGCACGGGTAGGTAGAGTACTAGTTTTGTCGTACGAGAGAGGTCTCTGCTACTGAATTGCCTATTGAGACCATAGTAGCACCTGTTGCGTTTGATCTCCAGACTGACATCATTTTCGGTGGTAAATAAATTCCTTGACTGTATCAAAATTATAGTTATCGGTCGTAATCTGAGAATCAATACGCCGCACGTCTCTACTTGTCGATAACATATACTTTGTTTTGCCTTCATTTAGTACCAGACCCATCTTTGAAGACAGCAGTAACATCTCGCTTGGTACGCCCTATGATGTCGATGTCGTCAGCGTATGCAAGCAACTGGACACTTTTGAAAAATAGTACCATTGCGATGCACTTCCGCCTTTCGCAGAAAACTCTCCTTGACGAAGTTGAAGAGGTCGCATGATAAGGGGTCGCCTTGTCTGAAACTTCGCACGGTATCAAAAGGTTCGGAGAGGTCCATTCCTATCTTGACGGAGCTGCAGGAATTGCTCAACGTCATTCTGCATAGCCTTATCAGCTTCGCAGGTATACCGAGCTCAGACATTGAGGCAAAAACACGATCACTTATGGGGCTATCGAATGCTGCCTTATAGTCGACAAAAAGATGGTGTGTGTCGACTTGTTTTTTGTGGGTTTTTCCAGGATTTGGCGTAGTGTGAAGATCTGGTCTATGGTGGACTTGCCAGGTCTGAAGCCGCACTGATAAGATCTAATCAGTGTTTTGACGAGTGGCTTCAGTCGTTTACACAATAAGCCTGTAAGAACCTTATATGCGATAGGGAGAAGGCTTATACCCCTGTAGTTGGCGCATATCGTAGGGTCTCCCTTTTTCAGGACAGGACATAGGACTGAGGTTCCAATCTTTGGGCATACTTTCCTCTAGCCATATTTTGTAAATAAGCTGGTGCATGCGCCCTACCAACTCATTACATCCGGTCTTAAACAATTCAGCGGGGCGGCCATCAGGACCTGCCGCTTTATTGTTTTTAAGACGCATAATCGCGACTTTGACCTCTTCATGGCTAGGCGGCGGAATCTCCACGCCGTCATCATCGATCGGGTTCGGAACAACATCTCTAAAGGCGGTATTGGTGTCGTCATCGCCTCGTAGCAGAGTAGAGAAGTGTTTCCTCCCAACCTCAGCACCCCCTGCGGATCTGTAACAAAGTTTCCATTCTCGTCTTTGCAGGAAGACGCTCTGGGCTTATAACCCTCGGTTAGACGCTTAACCTTTTGATAAAATTTTCTAGCGTCATTCCTAGATCTATGCATCTCGACTTCCTCACAATCACGCCTTTCCTGCTCCCTTTTCTTGCGTCTGAAAAGGCGTCTCTCTTCCCTGCTCTTCTCTCTGTAGCTCTCGACAATGGCTCGCGTAGCGGCTGACTGCAAAGTTTTCTTGTATGCGGCGTTTTTCGCTGCAGCTGCCTCGCGACGCTCCTCATTGTACCATTGATTTCGTTGGGGTTGGCGTTCGAAACCAAGGACTGTTTCCGCAGTAGTGCGCAAGGAGTGGGAGATGTTGGCCCACAGTCCACCAATGTCGCTGAGATTAGATGGGGAACGACGGAGCTTATCTGAGAGTTGAGCGGAGAACGCCTCAGCTGTCCTTTGTGATCGCAGCTTCTTAACGTCCAGCTTTCGCAATGCACTAGAGCGCGCAGACCTCGAGGCGCTAATGCGCAATCGAAACTTGGCTGCGACAAGGTAGTGGTCCGAGTCGATGTTTGGACCTCTAAATGTGCGCACATCTAGTACACTGGATACATGCCTTCCGTCAATCACAATGTGATCGATCTGGTTGGATGTTGATCGATCGGGGGACATCCAAGTGGCCTTGTGAATGTCGAGATGCTGAAACTTGGTGCTACAAACTACCATGTTACGCGCCGCGGCGGAATCGATCAGCCTCATACCATTGGAGGTAGTGTTTGCGTGGAGGCTAAACTGTCCGACAGTGGGGCCAAAGATACCTTCCCGCCCGACCTTCGCATTAAAATCTCCGAGGACGATTTTGGCGTCATGGGCCGGGCACTTATCGTATACGTCCTCGAGTTTAGAGTAGAAGGCATCCTTAACCACATCGTCCTTTTCTTCTGTCGGGGCGTGAGCAAAAATAAGGGTGATGTTGTAGAATTTTGCCCTGATGCGGATTGTGGCCATTCTTTCGTTCACTGGCGTGAACCCAGAGACAAGATGGTGAAGTCTCTTATTAACCACAAATCCGCATCCGAATTCGTGCTTATCAACATGGCAGCTGTAATACACATCGCAAGATGCCAGCCTTTTCCATCCTTGTCCTATCCATCGTCCGTCCTACATTTACAGCTGGGCGGAAGCGCCTACCCTGTGAAGGGTGCCTATTCTTAAATCGTTGTCCTTTGACCGTTTGCCGTGGTCGTCAACTTTTGAGGGGATCTTTTTTGAAGATATTGTTTTAGTTTTCATTGGATTAAAATTTTTTGGTGGTGGGTTCCAAGCCCTACGCACAACCCAAATTTAACGTGCAGGGGATTGGACTTCGCTGCACGCATTAGTTAACATCTAGCTGGTGCTAGAATGCCATCCAGGAGGGGCCGCGAGGATGCTGCGTGTCAACTTGAATGCAGCAAGATAGGAAGTGCTTAATGAAATAATTAGCGTGTTAGCCAATTTGTTTTCATTTAATTTCTAAGAGTAGCGGCAGGATTATTGTGACGCTAGATCTAAAGTTCGGTTCTAAAAATTTAAACCAAATCGAACAAAGTTTCCTGGCGCGCATTGACCTCAAAGTTTCAACAAATTTTACTGTTTATATAAAGTAAAATTCTAAAATTTGTTAATTTTATACACTGCTGTAACACGATATGATGGTAATAAAACAAATTATTTGGAAATTAATCTTGGTAAGTCATTTTGGTATAAATGACTTTGCAAACTATGTTATCGCTAAATGCTTTAATATTTGTCATAATGCAATTTTTTATTTGTCTTACGTTATCTTTAGCACTAGTACAATATTTATAGGTCAAAGTTTTTTGTTGAGACTAAATAAAGTAAAGAAAATTGCCATGAAAAGTTTCTCACAAATGTGTTATTCAGAGTCGACTTTAAACTGTCGATCCCTATACTTACAAATAAAATTAACACACACAACGTAAGTGGTGTGAGAAGCTAAGACGGTGGCTTTAGGAAATGAGTGCGTAAAATTGTTATGTTCAAACAGTATATAGCCTTCTTCACCCAACTTGCATGGTGTATTAGACCAGGATTTGTAAATTTTATTTCTAGAATATTATAACTACTAATTCCAAAAATTGTTTATAATCGTTTCTTGAAAACGAATCGTATAGTATATAACCTTCGTCACCCATCGTGCATGGTGTATTGCAACAAGAGTTGTAAATTTTATTTATCGAATATTATAACTACTAACTAATTCCAAAAATTCTTTATAATCGTTTCTTGAAAACGAATCGATAATTTCATTTTTGAAAACAAAGGAAACTTCAGTGATATTATAACCTAAAATTTAAGGCCCCGATTATGGTTGACAACAGTTGTAAATTAAATGTTGCATTTTTTAAATTACGATTATGATTCACAGCACCCGATTATGATTTACAACAGTTGTTTTTAAGTGTTGTCAGAACTGTCAAAAACTTACAACTGCTCATTAGCTGTTGTGCTGTTGCCGCGGTGAGTTTAAAAAAGGAAATGGAGAAAAATTTGTAAGTATATATAGCAGTGCATATAATTTTTTGTTTTAAAATTTATTAAAAATTATGAATAACTGGAAATATTCTATAGAAAAATAACCAATAAGAAGCAGATGGAAAGCTGGCTCAAGTTAATGACAGCAAATCCTGAAATTGGCCGTGGCAAGTTACCATTTGTAGCAGGTAAGACTCAGCACAAAGAGTCATGGGAGAAATTTTCATTGGAGCTAAATGGCTTAGGTCCACCCATTAGAGTTGCAAAAGAATGGTAAAGGGTTAGTAGATAAATTGTAAAATTTTTTAAGTATATCATAAAAATGGTTTTGATTTTGTTCAAGGTATGAACTCATTATAAAGCCAATTTGAAAAGAAAATTGGCTGCCAATAAAAAAAACTTTCAAGCTACTGGTGGTGGTCCGTCGACGGAAATTAACTTGACCCCATTGGAGCAGAGCACCGTAGAGTTGGTGCCTATGCAATCGCAAGTAATTCCAAATGGATCTACAATGGGATTGCAAATTCAAGACGATTCAGATAAGGTGGAATCGTCATGCGATATTGAAGGGCCTTCAACTAGCACTAACCGATGCAAACAGCAGTTGCCGAAAAGCCACAAAATACAAAAAAAAACAAGATGGAGGATGTGCGTTTAAAAATATTAAAATGGCAGGAAAAGAACCAACAGGAGATATTGCTTACGTTAAAACGCCTTGAGAAGAACTCATATAAAAATTATGAAATAAATAAAAAATTCTAGAAATAAAAAGAAAAAAGGTTGAATTACAAAATGAATTATTAAAAGCCAAACTCCTATTAACTCAAAAAAAAGCTTGAAATGTAAAATATTTATGTATATACATATGTGTTTTAGCTTTAAGTAACTATATGATCTAAATGAATTTTAATGTGATATCTACTAGACTACGGCTACAACCAGGCTATAATTATCTTTAATTGTTACCGACCAATGATATTTAATCTATATATACATATAAAAATTAATGTGTGTTTATTTGTTTGTGGGTTTGTTTGAAGTCTATAGACGGCTGGACCGATTTTCTTGAAATTTTAACAGTTCCTTCCTGTATGTCTGGAAGGAACTATAGGCTATTTTTTATTTTAAAATTTCAAGTGGTCGAGGTGCCACGCCCACATACCCAATAAGTATTTAATGTCACATATCTTATAAACTGCAACAGCTAGAGTCCTCAAATTGTGTATGGACGACTTTGACGTCTATATTGGTGGATTGGCTATAGTGGGCGTGTCACCTCCCATATAAAAAATATTAAATTAGTATATCTAAGGATATATAACAGTTAGGCTCCTAAAATTTTGTCGAAGACACTTTAGTATCAATATGAAGATGTTAGACAAAAATGGACTGACTAGCAATAGGGGGCGTGGCACCTCCCATATGAATCTATATATTTAAAAATGGCCGGACCGATTTTCTTGAAATTTTAACAGTACCTTCGGCAGCTCTTGATGTTGATGCTCGTAGTCTCTCTCCTTCTAGGCGTACACCTCGTTGATCCGGCGTCTCTTCAGTTCTTGATCTTAATGATTGGGATCGTTTTCTTCTGAGACGTGCATCACGTTGATCAGGTGTCTCAGCAGCTCTAGATGTTGATGCTCGTAGTCTACACGTACATCTCGTTGATCTGGTGTTTCTGCAGCTACTGCTCTTTGCAATCGTATTCTTTCCCTTTCTAAACGTTCATCACGTTGAACTGGAGCCTCAGCAGCCCCCAAACAAACACACATTCATTTTTATATATATAGATATCGATAGGAGTAGCGAAGCACACCGGGTTTTAGCTAGTAATAAATAAAAGTTAATTAAAAATGGATTTAAGTGTGGATTTATTTTACGAAGATGAAAATCATGAGATTTGAAATGGTGTATACTTACACGTTGCCACTCGGAAGGGTTTCTTGTAGGTGGACCAAGCTATTTAATTCTGTAGAAACTCCTTCCCACGCATCCTTGCACTGATTTCTGGTCGTACCAAATTTTTGCTTTCCTTTAGAAACTTCTGGATTATTTTCCATCAACTTCACAAGTCGCTCAAATTGGGCTTTGGTTGTTATTTTCAATTTCCAGCGTATTAAATATTTAATTATTTATTTTAAGCAGAAAAAACTTACTTGCGATTATTTTTAAAAAGAAAATGTATTAAATATATAAGTGAACTCTCTAACTGACAGAGACTCAACTGCTAATAAGCAGTTGTCAATATTTAACGTTTTTGTCGACCAAACTCATACAAAGTGGTGAACCGCAATACCATAAAACACAACTAAAAAATCAACCGCGCGACCAAAAAATCAACCGCATTTAAGTTGAGAATGGCAATACCGATTTCTGAAAGACGACCAAACTACTAAAGAAGTTGTCAACCGCAATAGGGGCATATATTTAACGTTTTTGTCGACCAAACTCATACAAAGTGCTGAACCGCAATACCATAAAACTCAACTAAAAAATCAACCGCATTTAAGTTGAGAATGGCATTACCGATTTCTGAAAGACGAGCAAACTACTAAAAAAAGTTGTCAATGAGTCATTAAATTTCCGAAAAAGTTTAAATTTGAAAATCACATACTCTGAGGTCAACTCTAGCTATTTACATATATATTCAACTGGTTTGTTCGGTTTTTGAATAGGAAAAATAGTTGCATTGCGCCAATTTTGGGGATAAATACCACGCTCAAAAATATTGTTGAAAAGTGTTAAAATTCTTTCTTTCAAACAAACGAGGCTGAAATTATATATCGTGCGATAAATTTGACCAATATTCGCCGAAGCTGTTGACTATTTCAAGAGGAGTTGAAAAGATTTGTTTGTCCATTTTAATATATTTAAATGTGTTCCGAGTTCTGTTTCCGGTAAGAGTTTTTATATCGTACCATATTTTCTTAGTGCAGGATTGAGGGTTAATCGAGGATGTGAATTGCATTAGAGATTCGGGTTTAGATAACAGTCTTCTTAAAAATAGCATTTGCTTTCTTATAAGCCAAAAGATTTTCGTCTGATCTATTACGAATGTATTTGTGCCACTTTTGTTGCTTATCCTTTCTTAAAATACTTAAGGAGTTATTCCACCATGGAATAGATTTTTTTATATAGGAGTGTTTCGTGTGTGGAATCGAGGTGTTAGCAGCAAAGCCAAAAATTTTTACTATTCTGGCAAAATTTATTTTTGTCCCCCGAACTGAACACTAATTGTAATTTAGTTTTGACTATACAAAATTTTTTTTGTTTATTTGTAAACTCCCTTTGTTATGTACTTACATAATCTTTGGACTTTATTTGTGATACCGTTATCTGAGATTACCACTTTAAGCAAATATTTTTATAGAAAATAATTATATAAGAAGTCGCCGTAGTCTAGTAGGTAGTGTGTTGGCTTATTAGACGTAAAGCCAGGGTTCGAGCCCCAGGCCAGACATCAAAACAAAATACAAAAAGTATTTCTTCAGCGATTTCCTCTCAGCAGATTTCTGGCAAAAACTCTGAGAGTAAATAAACTTGCCATGAAAAGTTTCTCAAAAAATCTGTCGTTCGGAGTCGACTTTAAACTGTAGGTCCCGCCACTCATGTATAAAATTAACACACACAACATGAGTGGTGTGGAAACTAGGTCAATAATCCTGACTGAAGGGTTGTAATGACTAATTATGTATGTATAATTATATGTGCGTGGTCAATCATTCTCGTTCTTTAGCGATATTTGATATATAAAATTGTATATCGACTGTAAGTATTATTTTTTTTATTAAAATCTAAAGTAATCTGTTATCCATAATTTTTTTACGTTCAAAATGCCACGTGGCTGTGAACGATGAGGAGCGTGGAAAAATTGAAGGCATAAGACATGCAGGAATGCGAATATGTGACATTGCAGCTGCAACAAATCGTCATCGCAATACGGTCTCAAATTTTTTAATAGACCCAAGAAACTATGGCTGCTTAAAGCGCAGTGGACGCATCCCTACCGTAAACCAAAGAACAAAGAGACGTATTCGATATTTAGCTGCCGAAGAAAATATGAGCTGCCGTCAAATAAAAGTTGAATTAGATTTAAATGTCACGAGGCAGCGACTAATAAAGGCAGATTTAGGTCTTCGGTATGAAAATAAAATTAAAAAACCAAGACTTACCCAACGTCATAAAAATACCCCAATTGCCTTTGTTGAAAAATATAAATTTTGGGAGGAGGAATTTGAAAATGTTATATTTAGCGACGAGAAAAAGTTTAATTTGGACGGACCTGATGGTCTACATAAGCATTGGAGAGATCTGCGTCATCCCCGAAAAATGTGATACAACCGAAACCACGGTGGTGGCTGTCTAATGATTTGGGCTGTATTTAGAGCTCGTGGAAAGTCCCAAATATGCTTTGTACCAACAAGAATGAATTCGGAAAAATACTTTGAATTGTTGGAAAACAATTTGATTGATTTTGCAGCTGAACTATACGGTGATAATTGGACTTTCCAACTGGACAACGCTCTAATACATGTCGCTCGACACACAAAAAGTTTTTTTGAAAGCCACAATTGGATGGGCCAGCTCTAAGTCCAGACTTAAACCCAATAGAGGATCTATGGGGGATACTTTCCGCTATGATATTTTCGAATTCAAAGCAGTACACGACATTAAAAGAGTTAAAAGAAACAATATTGACAGAGTGAGAAAAATTGATATATCAATTTTAAAAAATCTGGTCAATTCCATGCCACGCAGGTTACAACAGGTCCTTATAAATAAGGGAAACATAAACATATTAATTACATAATTTAAATTTTTTAGAATAATAATACATTTTGTTTTTGCACATATAATTATTTATTATGGAGTTCTGAGAAAAAAATATTTTTGTTCTTAAATTAGGAATTTGAAAGAAATGTTTTAAGTTTTTTTAAGTGTATATATATACAAAATAAACATTTAAAGAAGTTTGTTTTCTTCGAAGTAGCGCAGAATAATACCATGCACATATAATTTTTTTACTGAGGTATTACGAGTGTAATCGCATTTACCATTTTGTTCGGTACAGTGCAATTGGAATTTATCCCAGTTAGCAGCATCATGTTTGTATTTGGGAAAAGGTTTATATTTGTTCTGATTTGAATATATGCCTATCTTGATGAGAATAGGGAAGTGATCGCTACCGTATAACGAATTTGCAATACTCCATGAGACATATGGAGCTAGCTGTGCATTGCATATAGCTATGTATACGTTTGTAAGAGAATTATGGGCAGTGGTGTTGTCGAACCGGAACGCTCCGGTACTTCCTTTTTGGACAGGAACGTGTTCCGGAACTAAAGATGATTTCTGATAAGGAGAATTGGCTGACGTTTTGAAAAAAAATTAAAAAGAATTGCTGATTTTTTTTCTAATTTTGACCGATTTTTATATGTATTTTTATAAACAAGGGTTTGAACCGAACCGGAACGAACCGACTTGTTTTTCCGAACCGTGAACCGAAGTCCGGAACGTTTTTTTCTGCTGAACTGGAACTCGACCCGAACCGAAACAAATACGTGAACCCGAACCCGAACTAATTACTACTTAAGAATTTGAGTATTTAAAACCATTTTTTAACCCTTTCGGCCGCATTTAAAATAAAACCTAAAAAAAAAAACGCCGCCGCCAGGATTATCATGGAAAATCACGCCCGTCGTTAAATTTGGGACATGAGACCGCACAGAGCGGCAGCCTTCTCAGGATCGGTCCTGTCTATATAATTATATATACGCGTTTCGGTAAAAAAAAATAACACAACACCACTGATTATGGGTAAATAAATGCGTGCACGTACCATCATTCAGAATTATCAAATTTTAATTGTGGATTAGATTTTCTATAATTTTCCATTTTACGTTAATTATATTGGAGCCCAACAGAGTACTCCAAGCATTAAAGTCGCCTAATATTATATAAGAGTGGTGTTTGCTGATCGATATATCTTTTAAATCTGTAATTGAAAACGTCTGATTTGAAAAAAATATAACAATTAACGATGGAAAAAGGAAAGTTGGTAAGTTCCAAAGAAACTATTTTTGTATTGTGAAAGTTAATTTTGTGAGGCAAATTTTTTTTCTCTAAGAAGCCAACTCCTTGTTTTGCGTAGGTGTTGTTAGGTAAATTATAGAAATAACCCACGTACTGTTTATGCGTAGTTATGTTTATTTTGTAATATGGCAAATGCGACTCTTGAATTGCAATTACGTCTGGTTTGTTGTCATCAATGCGAAGGGATAATTCGTTATAGTTGTTGTTATAACCATTCATGTTCCACTGTATAACATTTATCATTTGTTTGTAAAATAAAAAATTAAGAGTTGGAAGAGAGTTTTACTCTTCTTCACTTGTTGTCCCTTCGTACATAATATTAATTTTATACTTTGTATTATCTGCTGTTTCAGTTCCATTATTTATTGTTGTACCTATTTCATTCAAAAAGTTGGATTGGATAATGTTGTTGGATTGTATTGTTGTTGTGAGAGATTTTTGTTTCTCAATAGGAAGAGAAGGTATAGAAGATATAAAGCCGAAAGTCCATACCATCCGTTTCATGCGACCTTATAATCTATTTTGTTTGTTTGTATGTGTTTATTATCGTGGCTAATTAATTAGCGTGAAGAAGTCGAAGATGAATTAGAGAAAATTTAACATCTGATAAATGTGATATTAGGACTAGTAAGCACTTAACGAATTTATTTGGATCATGATTTCATGATTCCTCTATGTATAGTAAAATGATTAGACGACAATAATCAGAAATATTTACGGAGCTTTTCTCGATTCGTTTACATCAAGGAAATGGCGTTTGCAAAGCGTTTTTTATGGAAGGCACAGGATAAGTGGAATCGGAGGTGTTGAAAATAATATACAGCATATTCCAACAGTCCATACCATCCGTTTCATGCGACCTTGCGTTACAAGCGTATGCCAAAAAAGTAGAATCAGTGTAGTTGTTTGTGACAAGTTACAGAGGAAAACGCATAGACGCATAGAATGCATCAAGTAGGTTTACTTACTACTTTTCTATGCGACTCATGCATTGCTGGAAAAAGTCATCAGTTTTTTAAACTTGGCAAATTATATACTATTGTGAATAGTTTCGATAAATATGTTTAAATAGTGCATTACTATTATAAAAATATTAATAAAAACATATTTCATAATAAAGTTTATTACATTTTTTAACACATTTCTTTCATGAACAAAATATGTATACCAGTTGTCGATTGTTTTTATGTACTGAGCGTCATCTATTTTGAATTTATTAATTTGTAAACAAGAAAAATGCAGGATAAATTAACTGAAAACACTCCTCTTGTGTTCTTTTGAGGATTTTCGTAGGCCTTAACAGCACAAAATATCACATATGTAAACATGCCATATATTCTTTTAAAATCACAATTTGATTTTCTATTTTTCCCAAAAGTGTTCGTGTTTGCTTGTTTGTTGTGTACCACAACAGCTGATCAAAAGAAAAAACCAGTCGCATAAAACGCATTGTGTGTAACTTGCAATAAAAACCGCATAGAATGCAAGAATTGCATGTAACGGACTTTCAGCTTTAGGTGAAATAACTGGTGTATTATTTTTCAGGATAGACCAAGCTTCTTTAATTGTGCATTTGTTTTTATTTTTAATTTTTGAAAGTTCCTTTTGTTGTATGAATTTAGTGGATCTATTTGATGAAGCGGGGTATTCGTCAAGACAGTTTGAACATTGGACGCGGGTGCACTGGTTAGGGGTGTGAGGACAAAGATTAAATTGTAGGCAGGTTGGAGGATTTTTGCAATAATTTTTTGTGTGGCCAAGTTTTCGGCAAGTCTTGCGTCGCATAGGGTTTGGGAAATATTTACGAACATTAACTATATTCTAGGAAATTTTAATTTTTGTTGGTAAGTTATAAAGGTGTAAAGTAATTAACAAAACTCCTTTTTTTTAATATTTCCCTCCAATTTTTGAAACTTGTAAACGTCCACCACGCCCTGGTCAGCAAGTTTATTATTTCCTCTTCAGGGATATCATTTAAATAGGGGGCAAAAACTGTACCTTTTGTATAATTCAATCCTTTGTGAAGTTTACATTTGATACGGCAGAGTCCAAATAATTTTTTTGAATTTACAAATTTATTAGCAACTTGTTGATTGTTGACAAGAATGAGAAGATTACCATCCCGTAATTGGGAAATGGATGTGATTTCTTTACTGATGATTTGATTGCACGATGAACTGCAAAGCATGAGTAGGTTGGATCAGTTGACTCCATCACGATATGTTTAGGATTAGGTTGATGATGCTTTGGAAGTTCAGGAAAAGGTATAAAGTCTTTCTTTCGCTTTTTTTCTCTTGGCGCTACTAAAATTTGCTTATATTGCCCTGCGGGCATTGTTGTTGTTGAGCAATATTAATAAGTTATTAATATGAAAATAAGAATGAAAGAAAGAAAAATACGATAGATAAAGAGACCGCTTAAATCACTGGTTTAATTATTGACAATTAGCGCAGACACGATATGTCAGCTTATGTTGAGAGCTAGCCGAAAACTGAATTTTTTTTTTTTTTTATAATCTAGTGTGTATACTAGACAAATTTAAAACTTAGTTTAGAGCCTTTTTTATCTCAAATCTCCACAGAAAAAAATATATTTCAGGAGAACAACGTAGCAATTCACAACATTTCGAACTCAAAGAATCGAAATGTTATTTGAAAAAATATTAATTTTTTATTATTGATTAATTATTATCTCTAGATTTTAATCGAATGACAGTTATATGAGGAATGCTATATAAGTGGGTTTTTACCGAAAACCAAAAATTTTATGACTTGCATTCACCTAAAAAATAAAATTTTAGAAAAATGGAGGAAAATTTATGAAAATACTACCAAAAACTTAATCAGTTATTACAATATTTATTTTTGTTTCTTTATGACGAAAATAAATAAATTTTGCCTTATAATTATGAAACACTGACTAAAGGATGATATAAAAAAAATTTACACAACAATAATAATAAAGTACATAAATACAGTATTTATTTGAGCAGGGTTCTACACAATAAAAAACAATTTACGGACAAACCAGATTGTGTGTTCTCATTCAGAGCGTTTATTAAAGACAAAAAATAAAAATAATAAATTAGAATATAAAGTAGAGCATGCAAAAGCATAAAAGTACAAAGTTGCATTTCTTAAAGAAATAGTCGCATTGAGTAACCGATTACAATTCAAATTCAAACAATTAATTATTCCAACACTCCCCCTCAATGCGATTATTTGTTCGAAATCAATTTACGTTAAACCCAAACATTTTACAAATTTTTCATGCTTTAATTTCGACAAATTTTTAGTGAAAATATCAGCTATCATCTGGTCAGTGGGTATATACTTTAATTCAATCACATTATTACAAACCAACTCTCTGACAAAATGATATCTATATGCTTGCTGCGGGAGTGATATAAAGGATTTCTAGCAAGTTGTTGCGCACTCAAGTTGTCTCCATGCATAATGATAGGATGCTGCTGATCATGAACACCAATTTCAAGCAATAGGCTTTTTAAATACGCTGCTACTTTTGCCGCTGTTGACATTGCTATGTATTCAGCCTCCGTACTGCTTAAGGCAACACAATTTTGTTTCTTCGAAGACCACGAAAAAGCGCCACCACCAATAAGAAATACATACCCAGAGTAGGACTTGCGACTTAGCTTGTATACTAACTTAAAGTTAATGGTGCTTGCTAAGTAGCGAAGTACATGCCTTATACCAGCCTCGTGCTCCTTATGGGGGTTCATATTAAACTGCGCCAATTTTGCCACCGAATGTAGGATATCTGGCCTTGTACACATCGCTAAATACATGAGCCCGCCAATAGATGATTGATATGATGTACATTCTACTTTAACCCAATTTTCGTTCTTGCAATTAATTTGAAAACCGACATCTAAAGGTGTTGATGCAGAACGACAGTTTTCCATGTTGTGTTGTTTTAACAGTTCTTTTATATAACTTGACTGATGCACCGATATCGTACCAAGTTCGCCATCTCGTTCTATTTGCATACCCAGAAATAAATTAACTGGACCTTTATCGACACAGTCAAAACTGTCAGAAATATAACCTTTGACTTTCATCATAATGGCTTTGTCCTCACAACCAATAATCAAATCATAGACGTACACAGCTACCAAGCACAATTTTCCTTCAATTGTCATCTTAAATAAACATGGATCGTTTCTGCAAGGATTAAAACCAAATTCTCGGAGAACTTCGCCAAGCTTCGAGTTCCACTCGCGACCCGATTGTTTCAGGCCGTATATCGCTTTGTTTAGCTTTAAAACATGTTCAGGATATTTTTTTCTTACGAAATTTTGTGGCTGCTTCATATAAACTTCTTCAGAAAGATCGCTGTTTAAATATGCAGTACAAACGTCCATCTGATGCAAATACATTTTCTTTTCTACGGCGAGACCAAGTACCATATGTATTGTTTCATATCTAATGACTGGTGAAAATGTCTCGGTGTAATCTACGCCGAATTGTTGGCTACAGCCCTTTGCGACCAAACGCGATTTAAATTTTTCGATCTTGCCTTCTTTATTGCGTTTCACTGTAAATACCCATTTTGAACCAATAGCTTTTTTGCCCTCAGGAAGTTTGACTAATGACCAGGTGTTATTTGCAATAAGTGTATCATATTCGTTTTGCATTGATTTCTTCCATTTCGACGATAGACTGCTTTTTTCTGCTTCCTCAACAGTTTGGGGAATATCCACATCATATTCATTATTTATGGCATTTAAAACATTTTTTATTTTCTTCGGTCGTCCAGGCCGCCCTGTACGCATGACCCTTGGCCTTCCAGCGCCAACTTTTACCGTGTTCTCTTTTACACTGGATACTTTTGTATATTCATTGTCATTAAGGCATTTTTCAGGAATTGTATTATCATCGAACCCAAAAAATTCATCTTCGTCGGAACTTTCATTAACTTTTTCCTAATTTTCCTTACAATTACCAGATTCTTCTAGATTTCTGTTGTCAACAAGTTGAAACATATCAATAGTTTCGTCGTTATTTACATTAACCGGCTCTATAAACATAACGTCGCGTTTTTCCACCACTACTCGTTTTTCAGCATCGTATAATCGATAGGCTTTTGATGTTAATGAGTAACCCACAATTTTGTACTCGACTCCTTTTGGTTGAAACTTTCGGTGTGCTGTTTTGTCCAGAGCTACGGCTACTGAACCAAAAACTCGGAAATGTTTAACCGAAGGTTTTTTACCGGTAAAAATTTCATACGGAGTAGCACTTTCAATGATCTTGGTAGGTGAACGATTTCGAATATAAACAGCAGTAGCTACGGCCTCAGCCCATAATGACACATCTAAACCGGAGTGAAATAACATTGCTCGCGACATCTCGACAATTGTCCTGTTAGCACGCTCGGCCACACCGTTCTGTTGAGGTGTATGCGGCACCGTCAATTCCCGAACTATTCCGTTTTGCTCTAAATATTCATTAAATTGTTTATTTACGTATTCGCCGCCATTATCACTTCTTAACACTTTTATTTTCTTAGACGTTTGAAGCTCAATCATTTCTTTAAATACCTTAAATTTTTCTATGACTTCGCTCTTGTGCTTTAGGAAATATACGAATACCCGCCGCGATTTGTCGTCTATAAATGTCAAGAAATATTGAGCGCCACCGATCGATTTTGTTCTAAACGGACCGCACACATCCGAATGAATTCTGTCAAGGATTCCGTTTGACCGCGTTTCACTTTTACCAAATGGTTTAACATGCAACTTGGTTTTCATACATATTTTACACGGATTATCTCTCGTAAATTTTATGTCTTCTAACCCGGTTACCATATTCTTATTTTTCAGTTCTTGTAAGCTACCGTAATTTAAATGACCAAACCGATTATGCCAATTTATGGCCTTTTCATTTACAACCGTAAAACATTGTTCATAATTGCGATCAATTAAAAATAAATTATGCTTCTTTGTAGCCATAAACATTACTCTATTTTTTGCCTTTATTTCGGCTGTATTTTTGGTAAATGTCACTTCGTAACCGTTTTCACATAATTTGTTTACCGACATAAAATTACTTCTCATCTTTGGTACATATAAAACATTTTTCAAAATTACGTTACAGTTGCCACCTTTTATTTGTATTTCTCCTATCCCTTCTGCTTTAATGCAATTTTCGGCAGCTAAATAAATACTTTCGTTGTGCTTCTTCATGTCTACAAAAAACGTTTCGCTGCAACACATATGTGCAGTCGCGCCACTGTCCAAACACCACGACGACTCAGTAATAACGTTTATATCTTCTGCTGCTAATACTGTATACTGTTGCTGTTGTTGTTGATTGCCTTTGCTTGTATTAGTGCGACAGTCTGCAGCATAGTGACCACGCTTACCACACTTATAACATTTAAAATTGTGCTTGCCGTTATTCCCTTTTATATTATTGTCCTTGCCTTTATTGCGATTTCTTGCCATGTATGCGTGTGACTCTACGTTGTTGTCTCTTACCGTGCTTTGATTTTTTCTCTCTGCTTCTTCCATAAGCTTTACTTTTAAAATTTGAAACTGGGGTAGTGAATCTCTGGTCTCCATTGCTACCACAAACTGTTCATACGCCTTTGGAAGACTAAACAATTTGATGACGATCAATTCATCTTGCAGCTCAATTCCAACTTCTGCCAACTTGTCTACTGCGTTGGAAAATTCATTCAGAAAACAAGCCATATCTTCACTGTCCGCCATACGAAAATTTAGCAATTTTTTATAGAGTGTCACTTTTCTTACAGGACCACTTGGACGATGTACACTTTCTAGTTTATTCCACGCTTCGTTAGAGGTTTTGCAGAGTTTCAGGTGAGTCAATTGGGATGATTTCACACTTAGTGTAATGGTAGCCAACGCTTTTTCATCCAATTGATCCCAATCTTCAACTTTGGCGGCTTCAATTCTTTTTACCTGAGTGTATTAAAACACTTTTCATTTGTATGCACCAAGCGTCATAATTTTTTTCATCTAATTTTTCAATTTTGTATAACGAATTCATTCTTGCTTTTCCCGTTTATTCACTTTTTCGCCTTTAATATTCCTGGGCCCATAACCTATTTGAGCAGGGTTCTACACAATAAAAAAAAATTTACGGACAAACCAGATTGTATGTGTTCTCATTCAGAACGTTTATTAAAGACAAAAAATAAAAATAAGAAATTAGAATATAAAGTAGAGAATGCAAAAGCATAAAAGTACAAAGTTGCATTTCTTAAAGAAATAGTCGCATTGAGAAACCGATTACAATTCAAATTCAAACAATTAATTATTCCAACAGCATTTCCTAAATATACATAAATATTTAAATAAATCTTTAAAAGGAATCTAATTAATTAAAGTTGTATTTTAAAAAATATTTTAAAAATAGGAGTGGCCTTATAAATGTGGGACGTACTAAATATTAAATTTATATTTGTTTAATTCTTAAATTGGAGATTTAGTATAGTTAAGTATTTTAATTATTCTGTAGTCTTTCGGCATTTCCGAATACTGACTGGATGCAACCAAAAAATGAAACCAATCCAAAGGATTAACACTGGATGCTTCCCCACCTAATTCCGGAGGTAGAATATCTTTAGATACGATATTATGTAAGGTGTTGAGATTAGTTCCATGTAGATAAAAACGCCTTTTTATTTTTTCGCTAAATAATGATTTTATAGTTGAGAAAGCCAATTCCACATACCAAGGTTGTCCAACAAAATGAATTCCCTTGAATTTTACGGGCATATAACTCTAAACGAGAAAAAAAAATAATTATCATGCAATAAAATAGTATTAAATTATACTTGTAGTCCATCAATAATACGATTCAATGTTGTTAAAGACAGATGAGCGGACTGTTTAATTGTAAAACTGGTCCAATCAACAATTACAACAAATCCTAAAGCTTGGTTTTCAATATTTTCTAATAATTTATCAAGCGTCAGCAAAAGTGCTCTAAAAATGTCCTTAAGAGAATATTTTTCAGTATTCCAGTTTGCTGCTGTAAAAGTAATTACTTTTCTACCTTTCCTATCACGTTCTCTCAGTAAACCAGGATTTCCATCAGAAATTGCTTGTTGAACTTTTTCATCGAAAATATTTATATTTTGCCAAATCTGTGATTTTTTCTTATAAATTAAATAAGCGATAAGTAAATCCATTGCTTTACTGCAATTAAATTTTGTTACGTATAAAAAACGGTAAAGGAAATTATCGTCAGTACATATCGATTTGTCTATTAACGCTATATTAGGATTTAGTTCAATCATATCTTTAAATGTTTTTAAATTTAATTCTTGATTTGGTTCCGTTTTTTTTCGACATTCATCAAGTGATGAAAAATATTCATAGTTTTTATCGCTTTCATTTTTTATAGATGCTTCCAAATAATACGCCATTTTTAAGCACTTGATTTAAGCAATATTTTCTGAAAGAAAAATTCAACAATATTAAAAAGAATATATTTATATAATTGTAAAAGATATAGAGAAGTTACATAAGTATCGACTTAGTATAGAAAAGAAATACCGAGGTTTTAGTTTATTAGTTATTACTGCAAGTAAGAAGTGAACTTACTCTTAAAGATCGTATTTTGTAATACAATGTTGTACTTACATGTCCTTTAATACAATATTAAAACAATACAATACATTGAGATTTGTTAAGAAAATATATCGAGAAAATTGCTCTTTTACCATTTTCACATTTTAGTAATGTTAGGAACCGAGAAGATTTTTGATCATTTCGTTATTGTAACAGATGTATTACATGTTAATGGATAGATATTATCATTTTTAACGGCTTTTGAGTACTGTTATTTTTTAATCAAATTTGAATGATTTCTATTAACACAGTTGCACTCCCCTTTGGAAGATTTGAATTTTAAGTGACACTAATACTATGTATTTATTAATACTATAAGAGCACTACGTCTATTGGATTCGCTCCTATTGTTAGAATAATACCAAATAATGCCAACGCTCGAATATATTCCTCAGAACAGTTTTTTTATATCTATTTTACACATCTATAACAATTTTGTTTTTATTTTATTTACAATTGTTGGCTCATTGCAAACTAAACACACAAAAATTAGTACAGAGAAACAATGAATAGTTATTTAAGATAAGAAAAAGAAAGTAAAAAAGTAAAATAATCTGATAACAATAATAACCTGATAAAAATAATAATCTATTTCTCACTAAGATCATTAAAGACTTCTCGGCGAAAAAATCCTAGTCTACGCCTCTCCTCAATAGGCTTCAACTCCTCCACGTTACTGCTAGGTTAGGTTAGGTTAGAGGACGTGTACTTGTCGACTGTGACAAGTACAGTACCCGGAGGTCGAATTGACCCATTGTACAACGTCCTAGCTTCTCACACTACTCGTGTTGTGTGCGTTAATTTTATTTTATACAGTGGCGGGACCTACAGTTTAAAGTCGACTCCGAACGACAGATTTTTTTTTTTGTTTGAGAAGCTTTTCATGGCAATTTTTACTCTCAGAGTTTTTGCCAGAAATCTGCTGAGAGGAAGTCACCGAAGAAATATTTTCATATTTTCGTTTTGATGTCTGACCTGGGATTTGAACTCTGGCCTTTCGTCTAATAAGCCAACACACTACCTACTAGACTACGGCGACGTTGCTGCTAACTTTGCAGATAGAAAAGATGCTCCTATTCCACATACTTGTGGTGGAATCAGCATTGACATCTGAAGCAAACCAGAAGAACATGTGCTTAATTGCATAGGTCGCCACACATGTCAAGCAGAGTTTACAGAAAGTTAGCAGATCCACTAGGAAAAGACATTTACTACTGTGTGCCACTAATAACGATTTCGTACAGGAGCCTAAGTTGAACTTGGTGTCAAAGTTTCGGTTCAACCTGCGTCTTTCTTGTCAATGAATTCTTTTCAGATCTAACCCTTTTAATGTTCTCACTACGAGAATCATTCGAAGGGCTAATCTTTGGTGAGTCAGCTTTTCTGACACTACCTATACTAATCGCAAGACTTCGCTTTTACCACCCAAATCGCTTGGGTCGTCTTATTATCCTTTACTTTTGCATTTTCAACCGAGTCAGCCTTGATGCTGTCAGGAAAGTACCGGTGGCTGTCAGGAGAACAGACGTTGGATCATAAATCTTCTGAATTTTTTTAGATTCCATTTATGGTTATTGCATCCTAACCTTCCCTGTCCAGGATACTTTATCTTTTCTGGCCACATTATCTAAAAAAGGCCAACGAGTGTCACGGCCCACATTTAACTCTCTCCTCTTTAAGACGAGGAACAGGCTATTGGATTACTATCCCCCATTACTACCGGGTATTGAATGCCAGTCCCCGAGTCAAATCCTTGAGCTGAGATAGTTGTATTATACAGCTCGACGTTAGAATGCAGGAACAGATCGTCAAGACCCTGACTGCCTTGTTGATATTGTAACTTCATTTTTTTCCAATATAGATATTTATACGACCGTCCTTTCTAAGAGCAAAAATTAGTAGTAGCGTTTGGAGATTAAATAACATACAACTCTCCTTTCGTATTCGAAACACCATAACTTACATACACAAAATTTTCATATTTTGCTTGTGTGATTGGTTTTTTAATCTATTCTGTTTGTTTGTATGTGTTTATTATCGTGGCTAATTAACTAGCGTGAAGAAGTCGAAGATGAATTAGAGAAAATTTAACAGCTGGTAAATGTGATATTAGGACTAGTAAGCACTTAACGAATTTATTTGGATCATGATTTCATGATTCCTCTATGTATAGTAAAATGATTAGACGACAATAATCAGAAAAATTTACGGAACTTTTCTCGATTCGTTTACATCAAGCAAATGGCGTTTGCAAAGCGTTTTTTATGGAAGTCACAGCATAAGTGGAATCGGAGATGTTGAAAATAATATACAGCATCTTCCAACAGGGAATTCAGAACATTGACGGTTGAGAACGGTTATCCTGTTGAAGCTACAATTATTAAATGAATTCTCATTTATTCAGTCGGTTTTGCCAAATTATCATGGGTGTTCGCTAAATGGGCTCTGAATAGGTATATAATGCATCATAATGCATCTCGAAAAAGTCACTGTTTGATGTGGGTTTCGCGCTGACGGCATCAATGGTCCATGTTGACAACGTTGACCAGGCCATCACAACTATACCTTGATGATTACCAAATTCTTTCAACCTGAATTGGATCATCTAGACATCAACGGCGTGCAGTTTCAACAGGACAGCGTAAGTGCCACACAGCACATGTCACATAGGATGTTCTACACGGCCGATTAGAGGACATGGTCATTTCACGTGGAGGTGATGTAAACCATCGAGATTGTTCGATTTGACTCGATTAGACCCTCTCTTGTGGAGCTTTTTTAAGTGGCTAGTGTATTCAAATAAGTCACAAACAGAGGTTATCAAAAGCAACATAACCCATGCCATCAGTCGAATTCATCCTAATTTAAGCGCCAGAGTTAAAGTAAATTGATGC
The DNA here is from genome assembly GCA_927399465.1 of Sarcophaga caerulescens. Classification (NCBI taxonomy): domain Eukaryota; kingdom Metazoa; phylum Arthropoda; class Insecta; order Diptera; family Sarcophagidae; genus Sarcophaga; species Sarcophaga caerulescens. Next base: position 68,487,789 of record OV656866.1, read on the forward strand.
GCTCCACCCAGAGAAACCATGGCGTGCATTTGAACGAGTTTATGTTCCATACATAATGGCATCAATAAACATAAAAATTCCGACGATATTTCATACACAATTTGTTTTATTTACACTTAAAGGAAGGAAACCATTAAAAAGACCTTACACAGTTAATGAATCGTCCAATTAATGCATAAATTACCTTTTTTCGAAATTTGAGCAAGATATGGATTATAAAAAAGCGTGTGGTGGGGACAGTAATATTAATGAAAAGACTTGCTGTCGATTTTATTACACAAGTAGCGATCACAGATGTTTTTATCCGTGTGGAGTCTTCTGTTTAGTTTACTACCATTAGACAAGTTTCCAGGTAACGGATATATAGGGAATTTGCAATAAGCTACAACCAATATAACTCGAAAGGAAAACATTGTACGAATACTGCAAGATGGACCATACCGCAGTGGGTATGAGTAGTTTTTTAAAAAATAAATTAATTAAAATGAAGCTCACCGAACTAAGAGTGGAACGACTGAAACGAGAGTTGGGTAAACTAGAGCTGCCAACAACGGGCACGAAGAATGAACTGCAAAGGCGGTTAAGGGAACATCTGCAGCTTCAGGGCATTGACATCGATTCTCACGAGTTCGAGGAAGAAGAGGAACGAGAGATACAGGCCCCTGCAACCCCTAGCGGTGTTGACATAAATTCATTGCTAGCCGCTATGATGGAGAAAATGCAAGTAGCCAATCAGAAACTTCTGGTGATGTACAAGAAACTTCTAGAGCCGAAAATCACAAAAAATGTGGACAAATGGTGGAGAGAATGGAAGCAGCAAACCAAAAGCGATTTGAAGCTTCTAGAGCCGAAAGTCAGAAACTTCTAGCTGATGTACAAGAAACTTCTAGAGCCGAAAATCGCAAAATGCAAGAAGAGAACAAAAAGCTATTGGCTGATGTACAAGAAACTTCTAGAGCCGAAAATCGCAAAATGCAAGAAGAGAACAAAAAGCTATTGGCTGATGTACAAGAAACTTCCAGAGTCGAATATCAAAAACTTCTGGCGGAGGTACAAGAAACTTCTAGAGCCGAAAATCAGAAAATGCAAGAAGAGAACAAAAAGCTATTTGAAGCTTCTAGAGCAGAAAACCAAAAACTGCAAGCAGCAATTTTATCAAAAATTGAAGAGGAGCTCGAAGCAACATCAGGAAAGCTGCAGGAAATCCATGAGTCGGTCAGCAAGAGAATCACTCGTGTCGAGGAAAGGGTGTCACATTTGGAAAAGACCGTTGACACGAAAGTCAACGATTTGGAAAGGACCGTCGACGGAAAACTAGTAATGATGGAGGAAAAGATCAACAACCTCCAGAGCCAGCGACCGGAACCAGTGTGAGTCGTATCCGAAAGTACCGGCAGGATAAAATCACCTTGCTTTGATGGTAGCTCACCCCTATCCGTATTCAAGTTCCAATTCGAGACGGTAGCCAGCAGGAACGGATGGGACGATGAGGAAAAGGCTTTGGAACTAATTTTGGCGTTAAAAGGTGTCGCAGCTCAAATCCTAGAAACCATGCCAGCCAGCTGCAAAAATAACTACAACGAGTTAATGGTGGCGTTACAGCGTAGATTCGGCGACGAACATTAACGAGAACTATATCGCATGGAGCTAAGGTGTCGTTCGCAAAAGGCTAATGAGTCACTTCAGGTCTTTGCAATGGAGGTCGAGAGATTGGTACAGCTTGCATACCCAGGAGAAAATCACCCGTTGATAGACAACTACAAAACCGAAGTGTTTGTTTACGGTATACGGGACCCTGACATTAAACTAGCGGTATGTTCTGCGCAGAAGACAACTTTTGCAGAGACCGTGGCCTTCGCACTAGCCCAAGAGACCGCTCGCGCGATTTCAAGACCACCAGCTAGCTAGCTAGTGCGAAAAATGAAAGTAGTGGAGAAAGATGAATGCCTTTTAGCTAAAGTTAAGGAGATGGTGAAGCAAGTTTTAGAAGAAATCGGACGAAAGTCTAAACCTAAATGCTTCAACTGTGGAAAGAGTGGTCATTTCCAAAGAAACTGCAAAGCGCCACGCAAGAAGTCTAGATCCATCTCACCAACAAGACGACGTGCCATTGCTACACATAAGGGTTCTGGTAAACACAACGAAGAAACGGGTAGATCCAAGAAAAGCCGAGGAAAACATGTGGAACACAGCGATCATCATGTCAGTGAAAGTGCACATATAAAATCTAGTAAAGGACGCAAGAAAATTGAGGACGATGATTCTCGACTAATGCCATTAACAGAACGAAGTGGTGTAAAGCATGGAAATCCTGATGCTCTCTCGAGCCGACCTCGTAATTTGGAGCGTAAACATTGTGTGAAGGCTGAGAAGAAGGAAGCCATCATCGATATCCGGCGAATGCAGATCGGGGCCAACGAAGACTGGTCCAAAGCACAAAGGAGTGACCCAATACTGGAGAAGATAATAGCAGCTAAGGAAGAGGACAAACGACCTGCAAGAAATGAGATATCCGGAGAAGGTCCTCTTATAAAAGCATATTGGGCACTATGGGACAGTTCACGGTTGATAAACGGATGCTTATATAGACGTTGGGAAAGAGCTGATGGCAAGACCTTATCCAACCTGTTAGTAGTGCCTTCCTCCAAGACAAAAGAAGTGTTAAAGGAGTCCCATAATGGCGCTAACGGAGGACATCTTGGAGCGACAAAGACGCTGGAAAGACTAAAACGACGTTTTTACTGGGTTGGATGTCATCAAGCAGTGGCGAATTGGACAGCAAACTGTATTGCAGATAAAGGTCCCGTAAGAAGAGGTCGAGGTCAGCTGCAACAATACAACTCGGGCGCACCTTTGCAGAGGATAGCGATGGTCAGTGATAGAATGAAAGCCAGGTATGATAGAGCAGCAAACACAGAGGGCTTTCATGAGGGACAAATGGTATTACTCTACAACCCAACGCGCAAGAAGGGATCATTCCCCAACGTACAAAGTAGCTGGGATGGACCGTATAAAATAATTAGACGGTTAAACGATGTCGTGTACAGGATACAGAAAGCTGGCAGCCCCCGGACAAAAATGAAGGTCGTGCACAAAGAGCGACTGGTAAAATATGGGAGAAGAGATAATGAGCCTATTCGGGACAAACAGGCTTAAGTGGACGGCAGTGTTACGCAAGAACAATCGAAACGACTTAATATCGTTTAACAAAAAAAAAAAAACAATAAGCAAAAGCTACAAAAACAAAGACCATGAGTATGAAAGAAATAGAAAACGCAAGCACAACGAAAGCGAACGTTTAACAAGAGGCAATGTGTACACAATACACAAATACATCGAACATCTTCTAAATAAACCAGCAACAATAAGCATGAGGGACAGACAAGTAAGCAGACGCAACAACAAACAACGTAGTCGCAAAAGAATTCTCGAGAATGCGAAACCCCGAACATTCCACTTCGAGAACCATCATCAGACTAAAGAGGTTCGCATATAAAAGGGCAAGACAAGGCAGGCAACGAGTTAGTTATAATTGAGACAGCCTTGCGTGAAGTTGCGTGTGAACTAATCAGTCGCGGTGTGAAGACAAGTTGCGTGCGAAGTAAAAAGTCGTGGTTTGAAGATATCCGTTGTGAGCAGTATAGCGAATAGTTGTGTGTGAATAAGATCGAATAAGCAATTATTGTTGTATCAGTTAAGTGCGAACAGTGGCACAAAAGTAGTGTGATAAATAAAGAGAGTTTAATTAAAATAAGACACATATTTGTTTTTACATAGTTTGCAATTAACGAGCTCATATTTAAACGTTTTTAAAAAGGTAAAAAACGTAACAATATTTATAACGAAAAAGTAGCTGTAACGAAGTTTTTTGTGATCCCCTTCAGTTTCGTTATATCGAAGTTTGTCTGTATATGAAACCCATAATTTATAACCCTAACATTTAACATCATGCTGTTGTTAAACCCGATCGTGCTACAATAAAAGTTCGAATTGTTTTTAATGCATCAAGCAAATCTTTGAACGGCAGCAGCTTGAATGATACTGTTAAAAATATGAGTTCGTAGATTGCAAATAAAATAAAAATAAATATGTGTTTAATTTTATGTCAATTCTTTATTATCTGCACAACTTTTGTGCCACTGTTCGAACTTATTCTACGTATACAATGATAACTTTCTCAATATGTGCTTGTTCGTGATATTTCTCTGCTTACAACCTTTTTTGTAAGCACAACACTAACAACTGTTTTCTTCACGCAACTTGTCTGCACACAAGTCTGACTGAATTATAACTCGATCTCGTATCTTCACACACCACTGGTTGAATTCTCACTCAATTCAACGCGACGTCGTCACACTACTAACTTAACTCGAACTCCGAGAATTACGTGTCTTCATACACGATTGACTGAATTCTCACTGAATCCCCGTTGCTCGCTTTATCTTGCCTTTTATATCACTGGATCAACAGTGTGATGAATGCCCTTGAAGGATGATGACGACCTTCGGGAACAATCCAAAAATGTAAACAACTTGTTTCCATTTTTGTTGTTCGTGTATCTTGTTTACTTTCGTCCAGGCAGAGTTGTTGTTGTTTTGTTTGTTTGTCTTTCCACTATATTTTTTTATACACGGACGTTGTTGCTATATTTTTGTTTATTTATCGATCTTGTAAACAAGCCTGTTGTTTTTGTTGCTATATGTTTACTCATTCGTTGATCACGTGAACAACTGCATTGTTTTGTTTTTGGAGCTTTTGTTTATCATTTTATGTGTGATCAAGTCCATTGTGTTGTTTTTGGAGCTTTTGCTTATTATTTTAACAACACCATTTCCATTTTCGTAACAATACCTTACACATTAGTCCTACATTAGAATAAGATTTAGTTGTTTCAATCTTGAGATGGCGCCTTTATAAGATTGTTTTTAATGTCGACTTTACTAAAATTTACAGGCATATCCCACACATCCTATCAGAGAATTTTATTCCGTAAAAGCGTTAACGAACCCATTCAAGATTACGAACTGCTGTCACATTTGGCATTAACTGTGCCCCTTACAGATTACACAGATTAGCTAAGGACATTCAAGATACCCGCCCAATTGCATCTCAAATTTTGAGAGATAATATGCATACCGAAGTCGCCGTAGTCTAATAGGTAGTGTGTTGGCTTATTAGACGTAAAGCCAGAGTTCGAGCCCCAGGCCAGACATCAAAACGAAAATATGAAAATATTTCTTCGGTGACTTCCTCTCAGCAGATTTCTGGCAAAAACTCTGAAAGTAAATAAAATTGCCATGAAGAAGTTTCTCAAAAATTCGTCGTTCGGAGTCGACTTCAAACTGCAGGTCCACCCACTCATGTATAAAATTAACACACACAAAATAAGTTGTGTGAGAGTCTAGATTATAATCCTGATTGAGGAGTTGTAATGTCCAATTGTGTATATATTAGAGGTGTGCACAAGACATATAAAATTGCACAGTATTGTATTTTTCCCAAGACCGAATATTGATTGTAGCTGCAAATATAAATAAGTGTGAAGCAAAGATAGAGTACAAAAAAACAACTGCACTCGTAAACCATTGTACAACAGTATAAAAGAGAGTTGTGTGAAGAGTGCAACAAAAAATATTGTACTCTTCATAGAGTCACAACATGCATTTTTAGTTGTTTGTTTTTGTTTTTTTAACAACAATGAATAAGAAAGCTCCGAATGTTTTGCTCTCGAGAACCGAATATCTTCGTCGACGCCACCATTGCCAGTAACTTTTTTAAACTTTTTATTTCGGGGAAAAACCTTTTTTATGAGTTTATGGCGAAAGCAAAGAATGTATAGAAACACTCATGTACACATATTTTTCAATATGGCAATACTGAAAATGTAGCTTCAGTAGTAAAATATGCTCTTACAACACAAAGCATAGTTCCGTTACTTCACAGACAAACGAGTGCTGTTGTATACATGGAATAAATGAGAAATACACATTTCAGTGCACTCGTAAAATCAAGAGCAACAGAAAAGAGTACAATACAGTATTGCATTCGGTGAAGGGTGAAGTCTTGTGCACACCTCTAGTATATATGTATGTATTTTTTTATAAAAGTACCATTCGATGCGAAAAAGTACTATTTCAGTACCATTTCAAAATTTAAATTTTTCAGCACAGGTGTATATTGTTTCAAATCTTATTCGCCTTGCTTATTTCGCCTGCTAAATATTATAAAATGAGATAGGGCGAACTCAATAAGGTGATAGCAAAATTACAACAACTCAATTCGTAGTGTTTTTTAACAAAAACAACATGTATCTGTTGATTTTTTTGGGAACAGGATGAAATACGCCGTATGAGGAAAATGACAGAGACGAATTCATATGACATTAAATGGTTATTTTGTATTTATTTTAAATCGTTTTAATGAAAATTTGTTTTCAATTTTTTTTTTTTTTTGCAATTCGGACTTATTTGCACTAAGGTAGTCATACTTCAGGAATTTACTGGAGCCATAAGACCAGATTCTACGATAGAAGCTGTACCAGTACATTCTAAACATATTATAAAAATGTGTAAAAATACAAATAAACAAAGAAATAAAAAAATAAATAAACAAAAATATTAATATACACTGAGCAAAAGTATTTTGTTCAAGACAACTTTCTAGAGAATTCGGTCGCTGTAGGCAAACAATCGCCACTTTTTTTGCCTAATAATGTTGGAATTTCTAAGTTTGGACGCATATTTTCTTTACACATAACCAAAAGAGAAATGTTTTAATTTATGATCAAAATATAGTTTTTAAGCTTTTATTTAGCTTTAAGAACAATAAATTTCCTTTTATAGATAATTTTTTGTTCAAAAATGTTTTTCGAGGTAGTAAATGTACAAATTTTTGTCTTGCTCACTGTGCGTATACAAAACATTTGACAATCACTCGCACATACAAAAGCTATCACCTGGGCTGACAACACCACCTTGTACAAATTCGCCTTGAATTAAGTTAAAGTAACGACCAAGACATATTTATACAGGTAGTAGCACCAGTTTTGCAAAATTGAAATTTTGAAAAGGTACTGAAATATAACTGAAACAGTTCTTTTTTGCACTAAATGGTACTTTTGTAAAAAATATTTGCTTATACTTAATACTCATACGGAATGGAATAGAAAACTTAACGACTTATACATGTTTCTCATATACAAAAAAGAACAGTTAATTCGAGACGTAAAAGCGCCGTTTAGTCAAATGTCAACGGAACGTAATGGAACATACGTTCATTTTAGCACATGTAGAGCAAATTAAATACTTACCAAAATTACATTACGGTTCGGCAAGCTTCTCATTGCTTTTCGTATTCTAAAAACGCGCGTACGTTCCATGGACGTTGGGCTAACCGGGTCTAATAATTGAACATGTTGCTAACCCATTAATAGTTGAAAAGTGCAAACCATAAAATATGTAATAACAAAAAAAGTACTGCAAGTGTAGTGGGGGCATTGTGGTATTTATGAAATGGAAAAGTACTAAAGTACTGTAATTGTAATGTAATTTCGGTAAGCATTTTCACTGCTCTTCAAACAAACGTATGTGACATTACGTTTCATCGACGTGAATAAACGGGGCTTTTACGTTTTGTTACGTTCCGAATCAGCTGTTTTTTGTCCTGTAGATGTATTAAATATAAATAAATATAGTCTAGTAGGTATGTGCTGGCTTACTAGACGTGAGCCCATGATTCAAACCAATGGCAGACATCTCCATCAGAATGAAATATGAAATAATATTTCTCCGGCGACTTCCTTCTGGCAAAAACTCTAAGAGCTGATAAAATTAACAAAATAAGTGGTGTGAGAAGTTAGGTTGTAATCCTGATTGAAGGGTTATAATGACCAATTATGTACGTATGTATCTTTTACAAAAGTACTATTGGATGCAAAAAAGTACTTTTTCATTTATAATTCAGTACCATTCCAAAATTTCAGTTTTGCAAGATGATGTCTACATACAAATCTGATTCGCCTTGCCTGCAAAAAGTGACAAATTTTAAGTAAAAGCAACAACAAATACTCTTAAAAATTAAACATAAACTTTTCTGCTCGTTTTTGATCGACTATCCAACAATAAAAAATAAACACTCTATAAAAATAAACCAAATTAAGCTGAGAGTTGTTCATTAATAATAACAAAAATTTTTTTCGAACATGGATGAATCCAGCTTTACTCTCCTTTTCTACACGAAAGTTTGTATACATACATATGTATGTACTTACATATGTGTACAATAATTTTCTTTACGATCTTTAAAAGTATTTAATTTGGTACGATTTACTAGTTCCACAAAAACATACATTTACTGACTAACAAAAGATTTCATTATTTCAGAATTATTAAAATTACTCGAAAAAAACAAAAAAATAACAACATAATTGGGTATACGAACTTACTCATATTTTACAAAGTTCAACCACTGTTTTAATTCTATTACTCAATGTGTAATTTAACAAAAGTAATGCCAAGTCTTATAACTGATTTCTTATAAAGTGCAGATCAGGGACGACAAACTTGGTACAATTATACCATTTTTGGTACTCAAAAAGTATAATGTTACATATTATGTAGCCAAGATATATTAAAGCTGGATTCACCCATTGTTTTGGAACAAAATGCTTGTTCTGAAACAAGTTCAGTTTTTTGAGAGTTTGTTCCAAAACGATTCACCCACTTCGAACAATTGTTTTGTAAAAACAAGGTAACCATATGAAATATTTTTGTAAACGATACGTGTTAGTTTTACAATTAAGACAGCACAGTAGCAGATGATTGCAATTCGTTTGTTTTCTTGGCTTGAGTGTGATCATATTTTTTATTGTGTTACAAAGAAATTGTAAATTAAAACAAATCTTAGTGAAAAAATGGACAAACGTAAAGTGCTTCTTTTAATAGCCATTGATATACATACATACATCATACATACAAATGTACATATAATATGATGTTGCAGCTCAGTTCAACTTTACTTAAAAAATTAAAGTAGCTGGCAGCACAGTTCGATTGTTTCGGAACAAAAATAAAATTAAACCAATTCGATCTGAAATTGCTCCGAAGCAAACTTACTCTCTTTCGCTCTCTCTCTCAAAAAGAGAAGCGTCAAATTACCATAGATGGGCACTTTGCAGTACCAGTAAAATTTCAGTAAAAATTGATTTTTACTGATTACTGAAAAAAATTACAGTTACAAAAATGAAATCTAAATTTCATTACCAGTAAACATTTACTGAATACTGAAAAGCTTAATGCATTAGAATTGTAATGCAGTATGCCCATGTATGCAAATTACATATAAAAAAATTGTTTCGGAACAAAAATTTTGTTCCGAAACGAAGGGTGTGTAGGGCATGTGGTATAAACATGCATACACAAGCACATAATACATTACATGGCGATCCTGCCAACTGGCATGCAAAATTAGATGCTAGAATTAAATTCCTTTTTAAGTTATGGAAATAGAAGAACAAGAAATAACAAGGCAACACGACCTTCTGTTTAAGAAATATGAGCAGTTGCTCGTAGATGAATACATGCCTCAACCGGTAGTCCCCACTCCAGAGGCCCCTAAATACAGTCCAAGTAAAAAGAAGGTAAGTATAGAAGAATACCTCAAACGCTTTCATAAGTCCAAGGTACCAAGAAAAGAAAGTCCAAAGAAGGAAGTAAAAGAAAAGAGGCGGAAAAACAGTCAAAAAGCGAAAACTTGTTGCAACAAGGCTCTCGAATAAATTAAGAAACCTATAGGGATATTACATTAGATACCAAGACATACATTACACATACATTCCAGCTTAATATTCATTGATATATTATTAATATATCGTGAAATATTGATTAACAATTAACAACTTGAACTACACTTAATTCCGTTCTTTTTGCATAGTACGGCAAAAGTACGTTTGATGCCTTGCTGGTCCATCCATTAAGTGCTGATATGACTGATTGTAATGTTTTACATTTTTTTGTTTCTTGCAGGACCATCTTAAATGTTAATGGGAGCAAAGTGTTCAGTTAGCAACGCCCAACGTTGAAGTCTATTTGCTGCGTAAGCTGGAATACCAGATTTGCTACCGAAAATTGTTAAAAGGGGCTTATTCAGTACACAATATGAAATGTCGACCATATATATCTCTGAAATTTTTTTACAGCAAAAATCAACGCAAGATCCTCTTTTTCAATCTGAGAATATTTTTTTTCTGCTGGTGTAAGTGTACGAGAAGCATGGGCAACAACTTTCTCTGACTTATCTGGATAAATATGGCAAATGAATGCACCAATACCTTTACCTAGGCTTGCCAGACTACTGTTTTCAGCAGTACGCGTACTTTTTTTTAGTTTTTATACTTTTAACTGCATAACCCCTAAAGAAGTATGCAAATGTACTTCTTTTTAGTATCTGTACTTCTCTTTGTACTTTTTTTTCTACCTTTTTTGTACTTTCACCATAATTTTATAGAGGTAAAAACGTCCATACAAAAAACGTATATGTAGCAGTTGCAATAATCAGCAAGAGATTTGTCTATTTAAAAAACGAGCAGCAGAGTTTTTATCGAATATAAGTACTTATATAAACGGTCGTTTCAATTTAGAACATAATAAGTTTGAACAACTTTAAATTTTCCATCTTAATTCAAACATTTCTTTTCATGAATTTGTGGAAATAATTACATTATTTTCAATCAAAAATATTGATTTAGATCAACTTTTTGACGAATTTATATCATTAAAAACATTTGCCGAAAACATTGAAAAAGAAAAATCTGCAGAAGAAAAATGGAAAGAATTCTCAAATAGTGGATCATTTCCTACTTTTAAAAAGATTTGTTGCTTTGTCTTTTCAATTCCTCATTCTAATGCAGCCAGTGAACGAATATTTAGTTTAATGTTTAAATTTTGGAGGAAGGAAAGAAATAAACTTTGAATACAGTTGTACTGAGTTTATAAATTTTTTAAAAACCGAATAAGGTAAAAATGAAATTGTAAATCTAATACAAATAAGTGATAAATATTTATAATTTATTTAAATGTATCACTAAATTTTAAAGTCAATAATTTTCAAAAATTAAAAATGTATATATGTATGTATGTATGTACTTATATCAAAGTATACCATTAAAATTATATTTTTTAAATTAATTTTGAAGTATTAAACAATGAAAATTTGTTTTTGAGTTTTTATTTAGATAAATTAAAAATCCAATAATACTATCATAATATATAGTACATTGATTTCAGTCTAGTCTGAAATATATATAAATTCTATAGATTTAAAATCACAAAAAGTGAATTGAATTAAATTTTAAGTTTATTTTCTTATATTAAATACAAATGGTTATGATCTCTTTTTTATGTTCTTCATTGTTACTGTTGTGAACCATTTTTTGTCAGTTTTCTTTTTTTATTGAATTAAATAAATTTTAAAAATAAATAATTGTACTTCTTTTTACTCAATTGTACTGTTTTTTAACTTCGATGTACTTTTTTTTTGACGATTTCAAATCTGGCAAGCCTACCTTTACCTGATGCATCTGCTGCAACCTTGATTGGCAATGACGGATTGAAATGTATTAACAGCAAATCTGATTGTAATAGGTTCTTGAATTCTTGAAATGCTTTCTGACATGCGGAATTCCACTCAAATTTTGTGTTTGACTTTAATAAATTATCAAGTGGAGCTCTTAGATTAGCCATTTGATGAATATATTTACCATAATAGTTAATTGATTCCAAAAATGATCTAAGTTCTGATACATCTTTTGGAGCTGGTAAATTTAAAACAGTTTCGATTTTGTCAGGATCGGGCCGTACTCTATTTACTGACATTATGTTACCAAGATATTTGACATCTTTTGCGAAAAATTTGTATTTTTTGATGTGAAAATTGTACTCACCTAGTTTTTTAAAAACTTTGTTGACGTTTTATATTTGGTTGTCAACTGTAGTACCACCAATAATTATATCGTCAATGTATGCTGCTGCATCGTCTATACCCGCAAGCATTGTTCCATGAGCACTTTTTACACCAGGAGCTAAACGATTGAATGTAAACAAAGCCTTATGTGTGTTGATTGTAAGAAGCTTGGCGGATTCTGGTGTGACTTCTGTTTGTAAATAAGCATCAGAAAGATCAATATGAGTATATAAACAACTATTAGCCACTTTTTCATACAAGTCTTCTGAGCGGTGAAGTGGATATTTGTGGAGTTCCAAGCTAACATTTAATCCACTTTAATAATCCCCACAAATGTGAATTTTACCATTTGCTGCCCAATCTGAGAAATCAACAGGAGAAAGTATTCCCAATGACTGTAACCGGTTGATTTCGTCTTCTATCAATGGAAGCATTGCGTATGCTTTTGACTCAAAAAATGGGTTTTGCATTCTCTTTTAGATGTGATTGTACTTTCATTTTAGTACATTTTGCTGGAGTGTCTTGAAAAATATCTGCAAATTTATTTATAATTTCGTGTAACGTATTAGAGTTGATTTTAGTCTGTTTAATATGACAGCAAATTTTATTTAAGAGTTAGTCCCAGATACCAAAAATATAACACATATCAGTGGTAAATATTAAAAGCGTATCAAATTCTACAATTGACAATTTGCATACACTTACTTCATCCTTTGGCTTGACCTCGCAATCAAACTCGGCTAGAAGCTCGACTTTATTATTGGGAGCACTCGTTACAAACCAATTTTTAATCTGTTTTCCTGGTTTACCCACTTTAATCCTCAGGGATTTACCTATCATTCACATCTGAGGCTGTGTCTAACTGTAGTTTAACATCAAACCCATTACTGATTTGAAAGATACCATTAACGCCGAATGGGTAGAAAAATACCCAAAAAAAGAAGTTTTTTTTAAAAAATTCTATCTTGACCCAACTAAAAAAGAGCCCAAACGTTTCCTTAAGAACGAATAAAAAAGACATATTACAGTTTAAAAAAAATTAGTAAGGCATGATATTCACATATTTTGGATGACAGAAAAAAGGTCAAAGATCACGAATTTTTCAAAATCAAAATTTTGTAGAAAGAACTTCTGTGGAATATGTATGGATGATATTCTCAGAAAAACCTTTAGATGCCATGTAATATAATATATCTTCTACCCGATAAAATTGAATTGGTCTACTTACCTAAGCTACAGGTGCGATTAAATAACATGGGTATAAAAATACTCACTTAGGCATTGGTATGAAATATTTTTCATAAAACTTTTAAAAATTAATTTCAAATAGAAATTTCAAATCATTTATTTTTCTCTATTTTTTTATATTTTTAGTAGTTCCGGCATGAAATTGTACAAAAGAATCCCTTGGATGCACATTCAAACTGTGTTTTGCACAACCGTACTTTGTTTTCCCACCACGTTGCGCACAGCGACAGCGTTTTTCAATTTTATCAATCATGTGATCAAATTTGTCAGTGTGTTTTGCTATTTGTTGCGCATTTGTGACAACTTTTCCATCACGGCGTCGATTTTCACGAATTTTTACCAACGCTTTAACAACGCTAACCCAAAAATCGAGTTGGCTCATAGGTGGCAACCCTTTACATCCCCTGCACAAGCAGTGTAGTTTGCATGCGTTTACCAAAGCTGCGTCAATTGTGTTAGTGAGTAATGGCCAATACCACTTTTTTCCGCGGACTAGAATACGATAATTGTAGACGTCATTATCGAATAAGTCAACCCCACCCATTCGCTGATTATATGCATGTATTATGTATGGTTGTTCAACGACAGCGATGTTTACGGTCATATCTTTTGGTTTTGCAAATCGGTTTTGCACCCAAAAAATTAGACATCACAGTTACCACCTTCAGAAAGATTAAAAATATATACATCTGTTCATCCACAGAAAGACTATGAGAAAATATGCCAAATTGCATGAATTTTTTATTCAGTGCAGTGTTCAATGGAGTAATTTTGGCAAATTTATCATTCTTGTCAGGATTATTATTGTCATAAACGTGTTTTCAAAAAAAACTCTCAAAAATAGCTTAACTATGTTGTCTAGTCGCCATATAATAAAGAGAAAAAAATTTTATTTTAGAACACACTTATGCCGAAGTGGGTAGAAAAATACCCATGCCCTACAAAGGCCCCCACGACACTTAAAAAAAAAATAAAAATATTCATATCAATACAAATACTCCAAATACTATTTGTGCCAAATTTCACCGAAATCGGACCACGGATTCTGGGGTCAAGCGTTAATGGGTTAACTATGACTTATTTGCGTCCGGAAGCATGAGACATCTTATTGATTTCAACTACATTATATTTTGGAGAACTTGAACTATTCTTATATTTCTTGTTTTCCTTCTCATATGAAAAACTATTTTGTGATGAATTACTTTTACCTGTAGATTTGCAGTACTCTTCCTTGTGACCAACAATATTGCAAAATCTTGCGTAGTGCATGGCGCCACAATTCCAACATGGGGTTTTTGGAATTTTTTTGTTTCCATTTTGTTTTGATTTTTGAAAATTTGATTTTTTATTAATGGCATTAATGGCGTTTTAGATTTATTAGCCTTTGAGCACTGGTAACCAATTTGTTAATTGTTTGATTTATCTACTATATAAAAATAAGTCGGGTTTTCCTTCCTGACGCTATAACTCCAGAACGCACGAACCAATTTCGACCAAACTTAATATACATGTTCTATGGGGCGTGAGGAGTGTTTCTGTGTAGTTTAAATTTCGTCCGACAGATGGCGCAATATTTAGTTTTTTTGTGTTTTTGCACCGTAACTCAAGAACTACTGCACTATGCTGTGTTTCGTCATTATTTGATCATGTTATGATCTTTAGCAAAGTTGTTGCGCATGAGCCGACGAAGGTTTCTAAGTTGGTATGACCAATATTCGACAGGTGGCGCCACTGAAAATTACTAAAAATGAATTAAATCGTAAACTGTGTATTTAATCACGATATGTATGATCTTTAGCAAAGTTGTTGCGCATGAGCCGACGAAGGTTTCTAAGTTGGAATGACCAATATCTGACAGGTGGCGCCACTGAAAATTACTAAAAATGAATTAAATCGTAAACTGTGTATTTAATCATGATATGATCTTTAGCAAAGTTGTTGCCCATGAGTCGACGGAGGTTTCTAAGTTGGTGCGATTAATTTCCGATAGAGGGCACCACTGAAAATTATTCAAAATGAATAACAAGTAATTGGTCGACCTACACCTCAAGCACGGAAAAAACGAGCATCACGAGCCTCAGAATCAGACGAGCATTGAGACTGGAAAATCTTTGAGTACATGCTGCTGAGACCCGTTCGAATAAATCACTTGAACAACGAGAAGTGAGATTAGAAAATGATCGAATGTGTACTACTCAGGCCCGTTCGTCTGAATCATCTGGACAACGGGAAACAAAATCAATAAAATGACTCAAAATTAATTGGATATTTGTGTAATGTCTTTCCTTCAAATTTATTTCACTTGGTGGTGCAGCAACGCGCGCAGTGTACAGCTAGTTATTTATATAAATATATATATATATATATATTATTATCGTCAAAAATATTGTAGCCCGCAAACAAAAACTAGACATTTGAATTGATCGGAATTCATTTCGGATAGTTTAAATTGGTCACATACATAACACAGCCCTGCATGGGTTTTGCAAAAAATGATGGCTCCAGTGTTTCCGAAGCCATTTTGCGTGCTGAACACGAATCTGGGTTCAAAAACTTTCCATCACGTCAGGTTTCCAAAAAAAATAGCGTTTTTGGCCATTTTTGAAAAATTGTAGAGCTAAACGCTGACGTGCTAGAACCATCGCTATTGTCAGAAATTGGCAATTGATCTTTGCTCTTTAAAATGAGCCCAAAGCCAAATTGATTGCATGCACCCGTAAAGTAGGGGATGGGTTTATGTCAAGGGGTGCAAGAGAAAAAGAAACACATTACGGAGGTCCTTAAAAATTAATCAGATTTACTTGAAAATTGTTACTCAGGGGTTTTTGGGGTCGCTGATTACAGATCTTCATTCAGATTTAAAAAATTCAAAATTACCTGATTGAAAATTCACCATGAAGGCAAATTTATCAAAAGAATAAATAAAAACATAAAGAAATTGATTTTCAAACTGAATATTTATTTTTATTAGTAGCAAATGATAAAAATAATAATAAAATTTTATACATATAGTATTTATATAAATCCGTATATAGTATTGCATTGAGTAAGGAACTCGTAAGTCAAGGGTTTGAATCCATTAAGGCAGGGCCAAGATTCTCTAATTGATCTAAAGAATATAAAATGTTTGTTAATAAGGAATTGGAAAAACTTACTACCACTAAAAAAGAAAAAATACAAACTTGTCAAGGGCGTAAGAAAGCTATAAAATCTTTCCTCATCTTCTTCCATATCAAACATTAGGAGACGACCAAGTGATGTATAAAACATGATGCGCCAACGCATTTCCGTTAAAGATGAGTTCGTACCCAAAAAGGGAAAATGCTCGCTTGCATGATGCCTTAACATGAATTGGATGGACTTACTCCAATTTGGCCAATTTGCATACAGAGTTGAAAAGCACCAAAAGATCCGATAACAGCATTAGTCTTTGTAATTACTTGTTCTGAATGAATGTAGAAATAATAAAATTTTAGGTGAGTTCCAAAACATCAAAACACATTGCAGTGATGTGGTATTATTACCGTTTCAATGCAAAGGAATCAACTCTGTTGTTTGCTTTGTAATAAAAACACATTGCAATGTTTTTACGTTTAGAAACACTTGTTTGCAATCACTTTGCTTTTGAAATGGAATTGTCAATAATAAAAAATGTTATTTCCAAAAATTTTATTTTTTTGCTGAATTATTTATATATATATATATATATATATTATATTTGTGGATCTTGTGTATCAGTAGTATCTGATAGATCCCTGGTGCCCATAGGGGATGATTTCGTCACTTTTTTGTTAATTTTATTTTTTTACTTATATGCCAAATGTATCTTTATACTTGAATGGTACTTTCGGGTTATATGTATATTTTTTTTGTTCATCAATGTAACTGTTTTTTAACGAGATTTTTGAATTCTGAGAATTCTATTTCTGTTAGTGAATTTGTTTCCACATACAATGTATGTTCTTTTTTGGAATCATTGTTAGTAATTGGGATTATCTGTGATATCGGTTTTCACTGTTTGCCAATGTTATTTACGGTTTTGTTTATGTAGTTTTAAGTGTTATTTAGTTTTATGTATTTATTTTGTTTAACAGTTTTCTCTGTTAGTTATAGTAAATGCCAGGAGCAAGCATTGTTTGCTTATCTTTTTTAACAGTTCTGTTAACAACATATCACTTTTTAGCAAGTTACTTTTCATCTTTTAAAGTATATTAGAACAAGACAAATATATGGTTTTAAGATTTTATACATCAAAATGTCGATTTTGTATCTCACTCTACCATGTAAAGAAGAAAGAAAAAAGACTCAATAAAATTTCAATTTCAATAGTATCTGATAGTAACAACTCCAACGAGCTGCCAAGCATATTTTCTGGAACTGTTACATCGGTTCGAGTTCCATACACTTCATCCTTTTTATCAAAAAATTCCCATGTTGTTGCCGACTCTCCGGATGTTCCATTTCTTTTTTTCATTCTGTTGTATGTCACCATGAAGTTTAAGTATTTTCTTATAATTTTATCCTGACTGAATGGAAAATTTTCGTCAATTGCTTTTATATCGCGAAGCACTTTATCCCACAACACAATACGTTTCTTTTTTTTCGAAGCAAAATCGGCTTCACTTTGAAGTCGTGTCCTCAAGAGAAGCTGCTTCCACTCAAAACTCCATTTTTTCACTAAAAAATAAATTCAATCTATTTAAATAATAATAAAAAATAAAATTAAAAATATTTTCTTCATCCGCCATGTTATATTTGTATTTTTTTTATAAATGTAAACACAAAGCATCAACAAAATTAGTGATGCACAGTTTACTTTTTGTTTACATATCGATAACTTTTGTTATACATTTAGCAACGCGATATATTGTCAATGAGTTTAGGAATCCATGACTTTGTTCGGTTACATTGCAATTAACGTTTTGGAACTCAGCCTTTATTATACCATCGGAAATAATCGCCAACTCGCACTGGACCGACGATCTTACGTAGGACTTTTCTCTCGAATACTCTCAAGGCTGCTGCATCTTACATTTTACAATTAATAAAACTCAGAAGCATTTGATCATCACTGATGCCGAATACTTCGTTTAAACTTTTATAAACATTTGGTTTTTGCGCCTGTTTACTGATATGCATTTTTTAATTTAAATTTAAACTGTCAAGATGTAAACATAAACAAACAATAATTTGACAGTCTCAACACCTGTACAAAAACATAATCACCTGATGAACTAACCACACCTGATAAGTAAATTCACCTTCCACTCTTCAATATTCCATCATTATAATAAAATTGATAACCAATTTTGTTTCCAACGAGTGTTTCAATATTCATCCAACAAAAACAGCTAATGTATGTAATGGTGTAACAAACTTCAGCTTAAAATATAAAATTAAAAACATTTTTTCTCTTTTAGAGAGTTGACTAACCACATGTAAATAAAACTTTGTACCACAGAGTACACCGAGGCGACGGAATTTGACAATTGCCAATTTAATGTGAAAGGGACTGCATATATTACCAAAACTATTTCTATCCCTCTCATATTGTCTGTCTGTTTTATTAGTTTTCGAGGTGAGTAATTTTTGTAATTTAATTTTTGTTTGAAACTATTAATAAATAATAAAGAAATTATAAAATATTGGCAAATTTCAGCAAGAAAAATTTTTTATGAGCAGTACGTCTTATTTTGATCTTGTAGTATTTAGCTTTTTAATTACCTTTTGCACAAGAAACTATATTCATTGTGACCGAAAATCACCTACATTTCGATTAATAATTAAATATTTAGGAATTTTTAAAAATTTTCAAAACTTCTAATGAACAGACACTTAAGTCAAAGGGCCAAATTGTTACTGTACAAAGTATGCATCCGCTCAGCGGTAATTTATGGTTTTCCAGTTTGGTTCTCAATATCTCCAACCGTGATGAAAGAGTTGGAGCTTTTAGAGAGAAGCTGCTTAAGACACTGTGTTAACGCGAATTATGAAAATTATGTCAAAAGATTTTCAAATACAAAAATTTATGGAAAGGCAGATGTACTGCCACTGTCTTCCTATGCTCTTGTCCTACTTGATAGATTTGTAAAACGACTGGAAACCCACGATAACATTTTAATGAGAAATGTTTAGGAAACACAGGTTGTATTTGACTGGTCAAACAGTATATATAACCAAAGAAAATAAAGTATAAAGAATGTGCATTTTAACATATTTTGGAATATTTTTCAAAAATATTTCATGACGCGGGGGGAAAGATAGGAGGGAAGGAAACAGAAACGAAGAGCGTAACAATGCGTTGCTCTCATTCTTTGCTCTCATCGCGATGAGATCAAAGACTATAAGTATATGAAGATGTTGCACTGCCATACATTGTACTGCCAGTGCCAAATTTGTCGATGGCAGTACGGCTACTACCACTTATTGTACTCAGAGAACTTATTATACTCAGAGAACGTATTGTTCTCTTCTCTAAGCAATTTATTCTCATATGCGTGTATACGTGTGGACTTGTACATTGCCAAATAAAATAATAAACAAACTGAAAGATGTCTTGTTTTCACAAAATGTATGTGCAAATAGCCTGTGGAAAAGAAATATTACCGTTTGTGTTATTGTAGGGTAAGAATATGTATTTTATTGTTGTAGAAATGAAACTATATCGATTCGCATATATATAAATACTGAATTAAAAATTTGAAATTTACTGCTTACTGAAAAAAATTGCAGTAAGCAGTAAAATTTTACTCGTTACTGAAAAAAAAAGAAGTAAGCAGTAAAATTTTACTGGTAAACCAGTAAACCACTGGTAAACCAGTAAAATTTTACTCGTTACTGAAAAAATTGCAGTAACCAGTAAAATTTTATTGATTACTGAAGTAATTCTTATAATTAATACAAATGCAAAAATTGCATTTTAACTGACGATTGCATAAAAATTTACAGAAATATACAATAAGATATTTTTTTATTAGAATTGTCTTAAGAAATGAAACATTTTTATAGGTTTTTTTTCTTTTGGTAAATAAATTTTTATTTATTACGATTAAATAAATACTCTATGTTATTTAAGTGATTTTAGACACCAAGTTTGAAAGATATTGTATGAAAAATTTATAATCTTTATTATGTCTTCAATAATTAAAAATCTTTGTAAACGCATTTGTTTGAATGACTATTCAACATGGCCAACTGGGAATGCGTTGTTGTAAAAAAAAATCTTGTCTTTTATTATGGGATATATTTTGTTGTAACGGAAAAATGCTAAAATTTCAATGATTAATGCAATACACCTAATTCTGTTTTTACACGATAGATCGTTCCTCGAAAACTCGCGTAAAGGGAATCACGTAAAAAAATAGAGTATCCATAGAGTATCCATTGTTTCCACGTAATAATAAGTAATTTAAATTTGTGTTGCTTCATGCATTTATTTTTTTAAACAAAAAACAATAGAAAAGTGATTATTGAATAAAATATTAACAAAAAAAAATCAGAAGTCAATTTTTAATCAGTATCGCTCTTTAACAATCGCTTTAGTTTACGAAAATTTTCACTTAAATTGCTGGAAATATTTTCAAAATCGTTTCCATTTGCTAGTGGATTTTTACTCGTTTCTTAAATATTGCAGTAACAAGTAAAATTTTACTCGTTACTGAAAAAATTGCAGTAATGATTAAAATTTTACTGGTTACTGCAATTTTTTTCAGTAAGCAGTAAAATTTTACTGGTTACTGCAATTTTTTTCAGTAATCAGTAAGCAGTAAAATTTTACTGGTTACTGCAATTTTTTTCAGTAATCAGTAAAATTTTACTGCTTACTTTAAATTTTTTCAGTAATCAGTAAAATTTTACTGCAATTTTTTTCAGAGTAAAATTTTACTGCTTACTGCTATAAATACTGCATTAAAAATATAATGCAGTGTGCCCATGTATACATTGTATACATACATACACACACGTATACACGCATATGAGAATAAATTGCTTAGAAAAGAAAACAATACGTTCTCTAAGTATAATAAGTTCTCTGAGTACAATAAGTGTACTAAGTCTTTTTTGTTTTCTTTCTCTCAGTTAACATGAGAGTGAGAACGACGATTTAGCTTTCCCTGTTACCTACCCCCCTCATCATAAAGAAGCACAAAATTTTGTCAATTTTAAATACACTGTGTGCAACATCTTTACATATTTATAGTCTTTGGTCAAACAATAAAAACGATCATACATACATAATCGCACATACACATATACATACGTACGATGAGAGCAACACATTGTTACGCTCTTTGTTTGTGTTTATTTTTTTTCTGTCTTCCCTCCCTCATCAAGAAATGATTTTTAAAAAAGATTTTGGTGAGAGCGGGTCGTACTGCTACAACCCGCCATAAGAAATTTTACTTCTACATAATGCGCATTCTTTATATCCATATTCTTTGATATAACTCACCTATTGGTATTCTCGGAGAGGATATTTCTTCGCTATCAAACTCAAGTCAATACTGTCTACCGGAGTTTTACTCTAGATCTACTATTGGCTCAAATAGGAGCTAATTTTTTTATCATAGTTAAAAATTTTTGTATATATGTTGTTTAGTTTTAATATTAGTTTTAAGTTTTTTGATCTCAATGTTGACGTATTAGCAGTCCACGTAAACTTTTATTATATTTATTGAGCAATATAATTTTAATGTTTATTGTCTGATGTGAAATTTTAATAATCCTTTATTGTTAATGTGAGCATGTTGCGTTATCGGCTTGTATAAAGTCTTCAATGTTTATTAAAATAATACTTATAGTTTTAAGTTTATACAAATTAAATGTTATCGTTATTTAGTTGTATTGTAATCTGACTATCAAGTCTTAATAAAAGAAAAATTGAAATTGAAAAATTCAAATTTTCCCTTCTTTAACACAAAATAAATGTTTATTTACATTTCCTACTTAATTACCACTTTTCGCTCTGCATATTTGTTGCTTTTAACACATTTGATTGAAAACATATTGTAATAAGTTTAGTGATGTGTTGGAATCTATAGTGTATGTATGTTTTATGTAAGTTTCCCTATAGCATTCTTATTTATTTGAAGGGCCTTAGAATGTTAGACGGCTCTATATCATGGCAAAGTTAATTGCCGAAGTTGATGAGAAATAAAAACAAACTCTAATTTTGGAGTCAGAAATATTTCTAATTTATTTCACAAATTTTCACTGCTTATATACTATTTCTTAGTCTATGTTTTCTTATAATAATCTTAAACTATTTCTCCTACTTATTCTATGTTTTCATTTTACTTTCCCCTTAAATCTATTAATTGTTAATAGTTAAGTGACCTACAATAATATTAATATCGTATTCATTTGTATTGCATTTCTAGTGACCCATATTAATCAACACAAGTCACTTGATATTGCATACTCTGCATATTACGATTATATTTTGTGAAGTCACTTTACGTTTGTTTACATTTTGTTATTTTAGTTATTCTACATATTTATTTTGGTTATTCTACATATAAGTGAATGAATACATTACACCCCTACCGTTTAAAAGAAAAAAATATTATTTAATAAATATATATTTTTTTTGTATGAAAATATTAAATTACCAAAATTTTAAAGTGGAATATTTAACAGATATGTGATACTTAAACTAATTTCAATCTATTTTTATGTATAGTCAATGGTTTATTATCTTTTAAGATTGTGATATTTACATCTTGTGTGTTTATTACATCAAAAGGACCAATATATTGATTTTCGCTTTTCTTTGCGTTTTCTTTTCTTATAAATACTTTATCTCCTAATTTTATTTGAATATCATTAGTATTCTTATCTTTACTATGTTTTTGTTTTATTTTGTTTTCCAGTAATTTTTTGTGTGCTATTTCATGGGCATGTTTTAATTTTATTTTTAATTCTGTAACATAATCTTCATAGTTATAAAATTTTTCATTAGGCATGGTTTCAGTTGGCATTGACGCTAATCTTCCATATACAAGTTCAAATGGAGAAAAACCTGTGGATGTGTGTGGTGTTGTGTTATACGCGAATGTATAATACGGAATCCATTCATCCCAATTGTATTGTTCCGTGAAAGAACGCATATATTCATTTAATACTTTATGATTTCTTTCAATACTACCTAAAGTTTCATGGTGGTATGCTGTAGAAGTTACATGTTTAATTTTCATAAGAGTACATATTCTGTTAAAAAGTTCATTTACAAATTCAGTTCCTCTATCTGTTTTTACCGTGTCAAAACATCCATATTTTAATATAAATTTTTCTACTAATATTCTTCCAATTTCAGATGCTTCTTTTGTTTCTATTGGGAATGCCTCAATGTATTTTGTTAATTCGCATTGTGCCGTTAGTATATATCTATATCCGTTTGATACTCTTAAAGGACCTACAGTATCTAACTGTATAAATTGAAATGGTCTTGTAGGTGTGTTAGTAATTTGCATTGGTGCCTTAGTGTGTCTAATAATTTTATTCTTCTTACAACTTTCACAATGACTGATAAAATCTTTAATCATTTTATACATATTTTTCCATATATATTTCTGTTTTAATCTAATGACTGTTCTACGTACTCCCGCGTGACCGCCATATGGAGTTTCATGATATTCTTTTATAATTTCTTCTTGTCTACCCTTTTCCATTATCCTTTCTGGTTGTTTAAATAATATAATTTCTATAGGTTTCGGCCTACATTTATCACTATTTTGCATGCTATTATATATTTTAATTAATTTTTCCTCACGTATGAGTTTGAAAATCGTATCATCCTTTGCTAGCGTTGTTGTAAATATTTGGTTATCCCGTAAAATCTTAGTTAACTTCTGCAAGACTGAACCTAATTCGAGTATGCATTTTCATTACCAGATACTATTACGCGATTTCCAAAAATCTCAATTTTTGGCATGCTTTTACCATTTTGGTTTATAACAAATTTTAATCTTGGGTAGCCTTTAATTTGTGAAAATGAAATACTATTCCACATAAATATTTTCTTTATTATTTTCATCCTTTTTTATTACTGTATTGTCCTCATTTATTTTCTTTTCATTTAATCTTTCAGTCATTTTTCTAGTCATTATGTTTATTGATTTTGGAATCATTTCCTTTAAGTCATTCGAATCTATTTTGATTCTTGATAATGCATCGGCATTAGTATTTATTTTTCCTTGTTTGTATATGATCTCGAAATCGTAATCCATGAGATCTAATCTAATTCTAGTTAGTCTTGAAGAAGGGTTTTTGTGGGTAAATAACGAAACTAGTGGTCTATGATCAGTCACTACTTTGAACTTCCTACCGTATAAGTATGGTCTAAAATGATTAATTCCCCAATGAATGGCTAGGAGCTCTTTTTCTATTACGGGCTTGTTAATTTCATGTTTATTAAGTGAACGGCTTGCATATGAAATCGGTAAATCACTATTTATTTCACCTTGTGAAAGTACTGCTCCCAAGGCGTAATCTGATGCGTCAGTAGTGAGAATAAATTCTTTTTTAAAGTCTGGATATTGTAATATTGGTGGGTTTGAAACTTTGGATTTTAATATTTCAAAAGATTTTTGGCACTTTTCTGACCAGAAAAATTTTTGATTTTTCTTTAATAATTCATTGAGTGGTTTAGCTATTTGAGCAAAATTTTTAACGAAACGTCTGTAGTAATTACAGAAAGCTACAAATCTTCTTGTATCATCTGCATTCTTCGGAATTGGATAATTTTCAAGCGTTTTACATTTATTTGGGTCGGTCATTATTCCTTTATCTGTAATGAGATGGCCTAAATAAACTACTTCTGGTTTCAAAAAATTGCATTTATTTGGATTTAACTTACGGTTATAAGTTTTTAGTCTTTGAAAAACTTTTCTTAAATTATCATTGTGGTGTTGTAAAGAACATCCAAAAACAATTATATCATCTACGTATATAAATGCTTTAGAATCTAAACCTGTTAATGCTATCGTCAACATTCTTTGAAAACTATTAGATGATATTTTCAGACCAAAAGGTAATCTTTTAAATTGATAATGTCCATTATTTGTAGAAAATGCTGTAAGTGGTCTAGATGTGGGTTCTAATTCTATTTGATGGAAAGAGCTTGTCATGTCTAATGTTGAAAAATATTTTGCTCTTCCTATCTTGTCTAACACATCGTCTAACTGAGGTAATGGGAATTTGTCATTGACTAATTTTTTATTTAATTGACGATAATCGACAACTAGTCTCCACTTTTTTTCGTCGTTGTTACTTTTTTTCGTCGTTGTTACTTTTTTTAGGGACCAAGAGTAAAGCAGAATTATAAGGGCTAACGGATGGTTCAACTAAATTTTCTTTTATCAATTTTTGAACTTGTGTTTTGATTTCTTCCTGTTGTGACTGTGGTAGTCTATAATTTCGTGTGTAAACTGGGGTATTGTCTACAGTTTGTAGTTTCTGTTGATAGAAATTATTTGCTGTTAAATGATCTCCTTCCAAATGAAAAATATCTTCGAACTCTTTACATATTTTCTCTATGGTTTGTCTTGCGTTAATGTCGACCGTATCTATACTCAGTAATTTTCTTAATTTCTCCCATCTATTTAATTGTTTGTCATTTGTAATTTCTTTTTTATTATATAGAATGTTGTAATGTGATAACCGTTTGATTTGTAAATCTAATTGTGATATTGTGACTTCTTCGTCTGAAGTATTTAAAATTCTAATGTGTTTTGTCCCATGTTTTGGAATTATTGTATTACCAATAAAAATATTGCTACCGACTTGTTTTGCGCATACTACGCTGTCTTCTTCAATCTGCAAGTTTACTGCTTGTATCATTTCAGTTCTCGGTGGTATTGTGAACTTATTGATATTTGCTCTCATTGGTAGAACGTATTCAGTTTCATTTATTATGATAGCTAGTGTGTATGTCTCATAATCTATTTTTGCCAAGTATTTAGTGAAAAAATCTCTGCCTAGAATACCATCTGTTGTTATTGGGAATTCTGTATTCACTATTTGATATTCGTGGCTTATTATATCTTCTGGAAAAACCAATTTTAGTATCGAAGTACCCATTGTTTTAATTGATTTGTTTTCTATTCCTGTGATTTTGCAAGCATTGTATTCTTTTATTTCTTTATTTCTTACAAAATTTTCCTTACATATAGAGATGTCCGCACCTGTATCTATTAAAAATCTTATGAAAAATCCTTCATCAGTTTTGAGTGTAACAAAATGTGGTGCGTCTGAATGCGAACTATAAGTTTTTAAGGTATATTCTTTTAATTCCCCTACAACTTCGTTAAAATTTACTCTTGAGGATTGCAGGGGTTTCCTTCGTTTCCCTGTTCCTGAGTAACATATATTTTTCTTTGATTTCTATTTCGATTTCTAAAGTCTGTATTTTTGTAGTTATGATTATTGCTATTATTGAAGTTATTGCTCCTTGTATTATTATTGTTGTTTTTTCTTAGAAAATTGTTATTACTTCTATAATTATTATAATAAACGTGATCAGGGTTACTACTTCTGTTGTTATTGTAAGTATTGGCATAGTTGCGTTGTCCTCTTTTATTGAAATGTCCTTTATTCTTATTGAAATGCATTATTGAGTTGTGTTGTGGTATTACTTCCGATGCTATTTGAATTGCTTCATTCAGACTTTTGGGACGAGCAGCTAATACTGTGGCTCTGTGTGGTTCGTTTAAACCATTTTTAAAAGTACTAAGCGCCACTTGGTCATTCATTTTAATGATTGTTTCTCTATTTTGAGTTCCTAATTCAGCAATCTGCAGTTCATTTAAGCATGCTACTAGCGATTCAATTTTATTAGCAAATTGTGTCACTGAACTATTGCCTTGAGTTTGCTTTGCTAGATCAGTATGTACGGAAGAGAGTGATTTCCTGGGGGAGAATACTTTCCTAAAAGTGTCTTTGAATGTATTTAGGGAATCTGGTGTTTTTTCTGAAATTAACTTGTTCCTTACTTTGTCTGTTAATTTAGTAGCTAGCACAAACTTGATTAACTTACTAATTTCTGTATTATCTCTAAGTGTTTCTGCGTAGTACTCTATTATACCCAAAAAATTACTCATTTGTCCGAGGTCACCATTGAACTCTGGTATTATTTTGGACGCGTCAAGAATGCCAAACGATGCCATGTTTTTGATTTCTTTTATTTTCAAATAATTTAAAATTTTTTTATCAATATCATTAACAACTTCTAGGGGATAGCCCTCGTTTTTTAGTGCAATAAATTTTAACTCTTCAACAAATTTTAAAGTATTTGCTATATAGTTTTTTGTCCAAATTCTATTAGGACTCTTCTTTAAATTTTTATAAATACTTATCAATCTATCCATTTATTAAACATTTTCTATTTTATTAGTTAATTTGATTGCCTTTTTCTTCATATAATCTTTGTAATAGTCATTTAATTTTCCTAATACTAATACAACTAAAAGGATTAGAATTATCTGCTGCATATGGTCACCAGTAATTGTCAGTACATTACTACTATTATTATTTGTAATGACGGCTTCCTTTGAAAACCAACCACCCATCTTTATTTTGTTTTCTTTTTTTTTTTGTAATATATATATATTTTTATATCTGATAATATTATAAGTTTATGTTTATTAGATAATATTAAGTTTATTTATTATTTCTTAGAATTTTAATTTCTTCCAGAATTGCTGATTTTTCTGCTTTGTTGCCTGTTAAATGTAGTCGTCTGTATGCTTCTGCAATCTTTTTTCTATTCCTGACTGCTTTACCACCCCTTTTCTTTATAGGTTTCTGTTCTACCTTCTGTGCAACTGGAGCAGGTTGAGCCTTGGACTGTCTCTGCCTCTTTAGGTATTCTTGTATGGGAATCTTCCTTTTCGTAGCCTCGTACTTTGGAACTTCAGGGGAGGAAACTATTGGCCTGGGCACATATTCTTCTTCTTACAGTCGCTCCCACTTTTGGAATAGCCGGTCTATCTCTTTTTTAGTCGCTTCTATATCCTCCATATATATATTTTGTATTCAGTTTTTATAAAATGTAATTATTTTAACGTTGTTTGGCAGGATCGCCATGTAATAAGTTTAGTGATGTGTTGGAATCTATAGTGTATGTATGTTTTATGTAAGTTTCCCTATAGCATTCTTATTTATTTGAAGAGCCTTAGAATGTTAGACGGCTCTATATCATGGCAAAGTTAATTGCCGAAGTTGATGAGAAATAAAAACAAACTCTAATTTTGGAGTCAGAAATATTTCTAATTTATTTCACAAATTTTCACTGCTTATATACTATTTCTTAGTCTATGTTTTCTTATAATAATCTTAAACTATTTCTCCTACTTATTCTATGTTTTCATTTTACTTTCCCCTAAATCTATTAATTGTTAATAGTTAAGTGACCTACAATAATATTAATATCGTATTCATTTGTATTGCATTTCTAGTGACCCATATTAATCAACACAAGTCACTTGATATTGCATACTCTGCATATTACGATTATATTTTGTGAAGTCACTTTACGTTTGTTTACATTTTGTTATTTTAGTTATTCTACATATTTATTTTGGTTATTCTACATATAAGTGAATGAATACATTACACATTGTACATAATATCTATTTTTTCTCTCTCTAAATAAACGGTTAAGGCTGCTGTTTTCAGCGTTTTTTAAACGTCATAATTGTCACTCTGGTTACTCTGTGCTTTTTACGGAAAAATTATACTTAAAACATATTTGCGATGTTTACATTTTCAATTTTCGTTTTACAAAGAAAGTTAGTTTAAACTTTTATTAGCCGGCACCATTATATTTCTTATAGTCGCAGACGAATATTCGAGCCGGCTCCGCTCTCTGTGCCTTTAGAAAAGATCAAAATAATCTTCTTGTTATTGTTTAATTTTCTTTAACAAAGAAATTATAATAATTCTACGATACCATAAAACGTTTATTATAGTACCTTTTAACTCAATAAATAATTTGTGATGAGAAGAATTGAACGACCAAGATAATATGCCTTTATCAAAGTTTTTTCCTTGTCTTCAATTTCGACTGGATGACAATATTTGTAAACTGGACTACAGTAATAATGTTTTATCTGAGTGTTTTCCTCAAGTATGGCAGTATGAAAGAACCTTAGAAGAATTAAACATAACATCAACGAGAATTAATTATTTACCACCACAACTGTTTTATTGTCAAGGCCTGAAAATACTGCTGGCAAGTAATAACAATATTGATAATATACCTGAAGTTGTCGGATCGCTACGTCTGTTGCAAACATTAAATTTAAATAGAAATTTTATATCCAGTGTGCCAGATAATATAAAGTCTTGTAAAAATTTGACACACTTGGATCTTAGTTGTAATACTCTACAAAAACTGCCTGATGCTATAACAAGTTTAATTTCTTTGCAAGAACTTTTGCTAAATGAAACTTGTTTAGAATTTCTTCCTGCAAATTTTGGAAGACTAGTTAATTTGAGGATCATTGAGTTACGATCAAACAACTTAATATCTTTGCCGAAATCTATGCACAGACTGAATAATTTAATTCGCTTAGATATTGGATGTAATGATTTTAAAGTTTTACCTGAAGTTATCGGAGAATTAAAACAATTGCGCGAGCTTTGGTTTGATTCTAACCACCTCGAGCATTTTCCAAGTTTCTTAGGAAAATTACGAGAGTTAGTACATTGTGAAGCAAGCGGAAACTGTTTCAGAGATATGCCCAATGAACTGTGTGAATGGATAAATATGGAATTGTTTTCGGTGTCAAATAATAGCTTAAACAAATTTTCGTGTGGAGTTGGAAAGCTAAGAGCCTTAGTAACATTAAAATGTGAAAATAATTTATTGACTGATTTACCGGATAGTATATCTATGTTGGAAAATTTAGAAGAAATTGATATAAGACATAATATGCTTTCGTACTTACCAAACACAATTGGACTACTCAGAAAATTGAAGTATTTATTTGCCGATGATAATAATTTAAGGAAGATACCAGATGAAATATGTTCATGTAGTGCCTTAAACATACTTAGTATAAGTAAAAACAAAATATCCCAATTACCTAAAAATATAGGTCACTTAACCCATCTCAAAGTTTTGAATATTGTCAATAATAATATTAAAAGTTTACCAATTACTGTTCTTAGTTTACTAAATTTAACGTCTTTATGGATAAGCAATAATCAATCTCAGCCTCTCATACCGCTTCAGTATGCTGATATTACAGAAAAATCAGAATTAACTTGTTTTTTGCTGCCGCAAATAGCCACAGCTTATCAGTCGTTGCAAAAAGTCAATTTAAATAATATGTATGAACAAAAAAGGAGCCTTAATCCAGAATCCTTTGATGAACAATCTCTAAATGTGTTTCCAAAACGTCGTATATGTTTCGCAGATAAAGCGATAATTTTAAATTCCACCGCACAGTCCTTAACGTCAGCTACTACTGTACCTTGCACAAATGATAATAGCACCAACGAGTTACACACTCTGTATGATACAAACTTCAATAAAAATGAATCCAGAAAAGTAAAAAAGATAACTGCTCCACCTTCTAAAGACTTGCTGATGCGCTCGCCTACTCCATATCGCAAGGAATTACGACTCATGGCTACATTAATAAAGGTAAACCAGAACACCGATACTAATATGTACAATAAGAATAATGACGAGCTGCAATATTTGAATTATACTGATCAAAGTGATAATGAAGAAAAAACTATAAATTTTAGCGGTGAAACATATCAACATAAAAATAACGACAATGTACGATGCAATTCAAATTTAAGCCAGGAAAATATTTCTAAAAATGTGCAATCATTACAGCATGGCTGCCATGGTGGCCATCAAGAAAAAACTGGGATGAACAAAATTGTAACTGGAAATTTTTCAACAACCGCGTTATGTAACAATGAATTGAATAAAACTCCCTTGTACTTAAATTTAACACAAGATCTTAATTATGTAAAAAACAATGCAGATAATTCGACTGAAAATTCTGCGACGGAAATTTTGCCCAACAAATCGAAAATTTTATATTCAAATGTACATTTACCGAATCCAAATATTGTTAGTAGAAATAATAAGAAGATATCAACTAATAAGTGGCTATTTGGAGTCCACAGAAATCCCAGAGTATTTCAAATACAAATTAGTTGGGAAAATGGCAGTGATATCGCTGTAGATTTTTTGCCAAATAAAGAAGGGATATATGTCGTTTCAACTGTTCCTGAAACAAATGCATCGAACATATTATTTCCATACGATAAGTTACTTGAAGTGGACGGCATAGATTTTACGAGTATTAGTTTGGATAAAGCCAGACAAGTATTAAGTATTCCGCGTCCCTCTATTAGTATTATGCTTTCGCGATAACATAATAAGAATTCTTAAATAAATAAAGTTTTTTAAAAATGTATATGTACATGTATATTAAGTTTTTTTACAATGCTTCTTGAATAAAAATTTAAAACAAAAAAACTTTAATTTTCGACCTTTTTCATAAAATAAATAATTCCACACGATTATCATGTCAAGGATTTAATAATATTTATAGTAAGAAGTCTGGAAATAAATGAAACTTATGTAAAGAATTGAAAGCTGTAGTTTTGCTATTAATAAGAACATATTTTACTATATTTTATCACTAATTTAATAACAATAGGGGAACATATCAGAACAGAAAATGTGCATATATGTACATATTTGTCCCATATTATTTTTGTAGTTTCACTTGGAAGGAAGATTGAGAATTACTTTACAGAAAGCTTTATTGAAAATGCAATTATATTTGTTGATCGTTAAATACAGCTATTGTCTGTCATTAACACTCGGTTAGGTTTAAGGCAAAGTCTTACTCACATTTGTTTATTTTTATTTTTTTTCGCATTGTTAATAATTTATTTCAGAATTCACATTTTTGATTATAAAAAGCAATAGGTTAGGTTAGGTTAGAGGACGTGTACTTGTCCGTTAAGACAAGTACAATACCCGGAGGTCGAAATTGACCCATTGTACAACGTCCTTGGAGAGGGAAGGAAATAGAGGGAATAGGATGAAAGGAGGGCATAAGGGTAAGGGGAGGATGGGAATCACACAGAAAGAAACATACACAAACAAGGGTTGAGCGCGCGACTACACTTATGAAGCCCTAGCACCTCTCAACCAGCTCAAACTGCTAATGAATCTGTGGAGAGCCTTGATGTCGGCTCTCGACACAGAACTCAAGCTCTCAAAGAAGGCTCTGCCAAGGATCCTCAACCTCAACCTACCAAGGGCTGGGCAGTTACAGAGGAGGTGTTCGATAGTCTCTAACTCCTCATCGCAACATACCCTGCAATAGTCCGGCTGGGATCTGTTCCAGATCCCCGTCAGCGACCTAATCGCGCAGTGCCCTGTGATAAAACCGACAACCAACCTTACGCTGGCCTTAACCAAGCCCAGCAGCCAATCTGTTCTCTTACTGTCCACAGCAGGCCATAGACGTCTAGAGACAGAACAACCTGATCCGTTCCTCCAACGCCTCTGCTCTTCCTCCCTGACCCATCCATCGATGAGGCCATAGAGGTGGCAGACTGGGGGTTCAGGACCAACTATTAAATCGCCCCCAGAAAGGGAACCTAACCTAGCGAGGGCATCCGCCGTCTCATTGCCCAGTATTCCGCTATGACCCGGAACCCAGCATAGACGGATACGGTCCGGTCCAAAAGACCTCAACGACTCTTTGCACTCGCGAACCAGTCGTGATTTGCACCAGACCGACGCAATGGCCTTAAGGGCAGCCTAACTGTCAACGAAGATGATGTAAGATTCCGAATCCGAAGATGGGCCACCAGCTATGGCCTCAATAGCCTTCAGTATTGCGAAAATCTCCGCCTGAAAAACGCTGCAGTCATCATTCAACCTGAAGTGGAGTTCAAGACCGAGTTCCCTACAGAAAACCCCAGCACCTGTACATCCACCTAACTTAGACCCATCTGTGAAAATGGGTATACCACTCTGCCCCCGGAGTACCCCACCATTCCATTGTGCCCTATCCGGTATAAGTGTCCTTAAACCAGGTAGGAATATAGCCTCGGGCACAATGTAATCAGTGGCTTTTTCCGAAAGTCCATACCTTCCGTCAGGAAAGACGATACTCAGAACTCTGGAGTGACCTATCGGGCGCTGCTTCCAGCAACCCGATTCCCTCAGGCGTATGGCACTACGCGCTGCACACCTCTTGAAATATAAGTCAAGCGGAGTCAGACAGAGCATAGTATCAAGAGCAGCCTGAGGGCAACTCTTCCTCACTCCAGTGATACTCAAAGAGGCAATCCGCTGAACCTTATCCAAGATTTTCCGTTGAAAACTCTTGTCTAAGGCACACCACCAGACAACACAACCATAAGTAATAACCGGTCTAACAATCGCCAGATATATCCAGCGAATGGCCCTAGGCGGAAGACCCCAGTTCTTACCTATGGAGTTCCTACACTGGTAGAAAGCATTCAGACCCTTCTTCATACTTTCCTCGGTGTTTCGTTTCCAGTTCAGCTTACTGTCCAGGACAACACCCAAGTACTTGACCTCAGAAGACAACGGCAGCTCCCTACCAGCTAATCTTGGCAGCCTGAAGGTTTCAATTTTGTACCTACGCGAGAACAGAACGAGATCCGTCTTATTTGGATTTATCCCCAGGCCACAGTTCGTTGCCCAAGAGTATAAAATTCCAAGAGCAGACTCCATCAGTTCCCCCAGCGTCGGCAAAAATTTTCCACCCACAAGAATAGCCACATCGTCGGCATATGCCACAACCCTAAAGCCCCTACTTTCCAGGAGCCTCAGACCAACGTTTGCGACCAAGACCAAGACCTGTGGTGTACCCCTGGTCGCACGCTTGACGATAGAACATCCACCCAGATTCGATCGGATTAGTCTGTTACCCAACATGTGGGCGATAAACCGCACCAGAAAATCTGGGGCATGTATATCCCTTAGTGAATTCTCAATAGAAGAAGTGGTAACATTATTGAAGGCCCCCTCTATATCAAGGAAAGCCGACAGTGTGTACTCACCCCTAGCCAAATTCGCCTCAACAAAACCTGTCACATCATGAAGAGCACTCTCAACTGACTTACCCTTAATGTAAGCATGTTGCGACCTACTCAACAAAGACCGGTCCATGTTTGACCTCAAATATAGATCGATAAGTCTCTCCAAAGCTTTCAAAAGAAAGGATGAGAGTAATATCGGTCTATAATCCTTAGGGCCGATGTGACTGGGTTTACCAGCTTTTGGTATAAAAACCACGAGCACATCTTTCCAACCATCAGGTATATCACACCACCGGAGACAGTCCCTATACACGTCCACCAGATATTCGTGTAATATATCACCAGCATGCTGTAGCAAAGCCGGAAAGATACCATCCGGACCAGGCGATTTAAACGGCTCAAAGCTATTAATAGCCCATTTGACCTTATCCCTGGTAATGATATCCTCCAAAACGCCAACATCACAGAAGGGATCAGCTACACCCAATGGATAGCTTACTGGATCCTCACAATCGGGAAAATGAGTGCTCAACAGAACCTCTAGGGTTTCTTTTCTCGAGGATGTCCATGTGCCATCGTTCTTTTGGACGAAGCCAAGGACTTTGGGGTCCTTCGACAGCGTCCTACGGAAACGAGCCACATCAGCAACATCCTCGATACTCGTGCAGAAACTCATCCAGGTGATTCTCTTTGAGCGCTTTATTGCCCCTTTGTAATCATTAAAACTGGATCTATAAGCAGACCAGTCAACATCCTTGCCCGACCTCTTAGCCTTATTAAAGAGTCTCCTAGTACAACAGCGGAGTCTCTGGAGTTCCGCATTCCACCAGGCAGGCTGGCTCCTCTTACCCGGGTAAGTGAGAGGACAAGCAGCTCTATAACAAGACAACAAAATATCCGTCAAAGATCCAACTCGATCATTGATGCCAGGAGTGGAGCGTCCCCGAAGGGCTCTAAGTTCCCCCTCCACAGCACTCTCATATCTGATCCAGTCGGTTCTTCTTGGATTTCTAAAAGGCTTGTTAAGGCCCCCAGATAGATTTATACTGAAGGATATCAGTTGGTGATCAGAGAAGGAACACTCCTCTGAAACCCTCCAGTCTCTAATCATAGACCTTTCCATGTTAGAGAGCGTAATGTCAATTACCGCCTCCCTAACACGGTTTCTAAACGTTGGCGTATTACCGACGTTACAAATGTTGAGCCTATTAAGAATAATAAAATTCAAAATCGACTCACCCCTTGTATTTATGTCAGCACTGCCCCATTGAGTGTGATGAGCATTGGCATCACAACCCAAGACAAGACGACATCTTTTCCTCTTAGCATGCTCCACCAGTAGTTCAATTAAGTCACCCGGAGGGGATGCAGCCTCATACGGCATGTACACAGATGACAGCATCAAATTGGTACCACGGTCATCTCTGTAGGCCACAGTTGTTACGTCACCTGTACAAAAGGAAGGAGTGATTAACAAGTCCAAACCACTTCTAGCTAAGATACAGGTCCTTACCTTCTCACTTGTTCCAGGAACAAGTAACTTATAATCAGGATCGCTCAGACCCAGAATCTTATCCCTAAGGATCCAGGGTTCCTGGATAAGAGCGATGTCAACTTCAAGGTGGCGCAGGGTGGTTAGCAGGTAGTGTGAGGCGGCTTCGCAGTGATGCCGCAAAGCAATAACAATTAAATAAAAAGATTAAATACGGTTGCGCAAAATGTTACGTGAGTTAAAACAAAATAAATTTTTTTATTTTAAACAAATTTATTTTTTAAAAAACTAATTAGACACTTACTTTATTATTTTATTTTTAAAACTTTATTTTCTTTATTAATTTAAAACTAATCTTAAAAATTAAGATACATTTAATATAATATAAATACAGTGAAATCTCCCGTAGGCGGATACCGATCGTCACAGCAGATTTGGCCGTTAACGGGAGGTGTCCGTTCAGGGGATAGTTCACTATAAAAATGGGTGCGCTCGTAAATTCAGCAAATTTGTGCACGACTGCGGCAGTTATGCCAAGTTTTGTTGCTAATGCGTAATCAGCTGTTGCAGATGCTTTGCTACTGCACAATAACTAAACAGAATTTGCTTTTTAGAACGTTCTGCAAAATTTTTTTTTTTAATTTTTTTAATTTTTAATAAAACTTTTCCCCACAATACTGACTTCTTCCTTGTCCCTTCCTGGAAGTCCGACCCAATACCCAGTCTAGTTCGTATTATTAACTTTTGTATGTTAAATGTGAGATCTTCATCGGAAATAAAAATATGAATAATTAACATTTTCTATAACAATATCGGTTAAGTTTTATTACATTTCCATTTTTCTACAAATAAAGCAAAATTTTCTTTTGTTTAATAGCTTTTATTTCACGAAACTACAATGTTGTCGAAGAAATGGTTTACCGCGAACTATTGCAACTGAATTCAAACTGTTGCAATATTTGCAAAAATTTGCGACTGCATTGCCATTTGTCTGCAAAAAAAAACGTTCGACGCAAGTCAGTGCTGCCAAGTATTGTATTTTTGAACATTTGATTTTTATTATGCTGCATTGTTGCACAACTACTGCATTTATGAACGTACCCAATGTCAAGACTTTGTTCTATTATTTATTAGCCACCATTTTTGTAGCCACCCATTTGATGCAGAAAACCCATGATATTCTATTTCTTTGGCCTTTGCCTTCACAATTGGTGCAGATATGGGCAAATTTTTGTTTCTGGCAATTGCAAACCAATCAAAATACATCTTATCAACTTCCGATCCTTTTGTAGAAAGACAATTCTTTTTATAATTAATGTTAACTCCAGAATGACATACGGCCTTAAGATCTTCCTTATTTTTCAAAATGCTTGCAACCTGAGTTTTTCAAAATGTTTTGTTTTGTTACCTTTTTGCAATTTCACGCACTGATAGTTTTTCTTGTTCTTGCACATTTATTATTTTAATTTTTTTTTAAGAGAATATCGTTCAGCCATCCTACAATAAAAATTATTCAATAACTAACACTTCACGCTATCGACACACTGTCCCAAATGAGCACATTCAAAAAATAAAACTACTCAACAATCTGCCAATGATACTAAAAAGGGAAATCACATTTTATATACATATGTATGCACATAAATGTGTTGCTGTGGGATATGTATACATATAACATTTTTGAATTTTGTCCGTCTACTGGAGGTATTTTATGGAAAAAAAAGGTCCGCGTCCGGCCAGTGGAGTGTCCGTCTAGAAGACAGTAATCTGTCTCACAAATTCTTGTAAAACAAAGGGACTAGGAAAATTGTCCGTTTTCACTGTATTATAATTATTATGAAATCACCTGCCGGTGTAAAATTATTAGACATTGCGTCAGCAATTTTAATTAGAACGGATGTTGGGATCAATTTGCACGTGGAAAACATATTTTGTGTTAATAAGAAATAACTTATGATGAATAACTTGATGAATTCAGGAAGACTACTGTTGGAAATAATTTAAATACGAAACATACACAAAAAATCCATTGAGTTATAGGAAATTTCTAATTCGAACATTTTTTTGACATGACTTTTGGAAAACTATTTAAAAAAGTTTTTCATATACCAAAAAATTTGTTTGGTCCATACGGTTTCTAAGGTTAATGGCTCCCGTACCCAAGATTTTTTAGATCTTTGATAAATTATATGGTTTTCAAAATCGTTTTTTACTAATTTTTTTTTCGTGTGTACATACCAGGGTTTGTATTGCTTGCTTGAAATTAGCAAAAGCACCTAAATTTCTGCTATGCTTAAAGTGTTTCAGCAATTGTACCCAAAGCAAAAGCAAACAGCAAAGCAGATAAACAAAAATAAACTCATTAGCTGTAGTGGTACAGTGAAAAGTTTTCTGCTAACGCAGTCAAGCACAGCGATTAATTTCACAGCGATCCCTACTGCTTACAGCATTTCAGCATTTGTGGTTTCTCTTGTGCTTTTGCTGTGCTTTGTGCTGCGCTCTTTTACTTTTCAAGCACTGCTTAAGATATTTTTTATGTTTGAAATTAACTGTGTGTTTGCACCATTCTCTTTGAAATGTTGTAAAATGTACATACATATACATATATGTATATATTATACATACATACGTATACCGAAAAACTCTCTAAAACGGTTTTTCCCCTAAAACTATTTCATAATAAAACACAAGACACTTAAAAAATTTGCCGACAGAATAAGAAGCCCAAACACAATATACTTATGTATATACATACATACATATATATGTATGTACACTGTACGACATTTCAAAGAGAATGGTGTAAACACACAGTTAATTTCAAACATAAAAAATATCTTAAGCAGTGCTTGCAAGTAAAAGAGCGCAGCACAAAGCACAGCAAAAGCACAAGAGAAACCACAAATGCTGAAATGCTGTAAGCAGTAGGGATCGCTGCGATATTAATCGCTGTGCTTGACTGCGCAAGCAGATAACATTTCACTGTACCACTATAGCTAAACAGCATTTTTTTATTTTTTCACTTTGCTGTTAGCTATTGCTTGTTTATTTTCTCTTAGTTATAGTTAAGCAAAAAAGCAAAAGTGAAACACAGTGAAGCAAAAACAAACACTGGTACATACAAAGCAGAAATTTATCTTTAACCCCTTGACGGACCCCAAAATTTTAGGAGGCCTTCCCGTGGGACACTTGCTGTATCTCCGTTATTTGGCAATTTATGACGTGTATACACGTCATGTCCCCCCAGAAACCCATGTTATGACGTCTATAGACGTCAGTGTACGTCAAAGGGTTAAAATTTAAAGTCTCTTAAATTCACAGCTAAATTGAATTGCGATTTAGTGGAGGCAGGCTGTGTTTAAGTTTTTTAACGAATTGTTTTTTAAAAACGTTTAAACTATAGCAACTCTTATGACATTTCGTATTCATATTTGAACAAAATATTCGTGATTGTTCTTTTATATATTGTTTAAATTTTTAGGAACAATCACTTTCAGCAGTGTATAAAAAGAAATGGGCGTAAATAGCGGCCCCTTTGTCATATTCGATGTGTTTCTCTCCCCATATACTTATATTGAATAGTTCTGAATATAGCACGCAGGTGTTACCTAGAAAATGATATCCGAAGCTGAAATTTATTATATTTATTATGTTTGGATAAGATAAGTACTCGTATTTACCATAGAAAATTATTTTCATACGATAACGTCATTTTTTTTTTGTAAGTCTAAGTAAAATTACAATTCATAATTCCAAAAGGTCATTTTAAGGTCACTTCAATTGTTTCGATTTAATCGATCTAATAGATGAGTTCAACATTTCACTAATATATCATTAAAGCAATCACCTTCAGCATTATTTTCCATTTAGTTTTCAAATCTATAAATGTCTATTATGAAAACTTTTATTTTAAACTGTCACTGCACTCTATCGGTATTTGACAAATAATTTAAAAATTGCAAGAAAAACTATTGTTAAGGTAGTTGTTAGGAATTCATCCCAGTAGAAGAAAAACGACATACGTTTCTTTACTTTAGTTAACAAAATCTTTATTCAAAGAGAAAAAATAATAAGCAACTTCTTTGCTTAACGTTCTAAAAATGAATAATTAGAAAATGAATACCTGTGGCAAAAGGTCAATAATCTTAGAACAGGTAGATCTACTAATATCCCAACTATTTTCACAAACGGCAACCACTTTTCACATCCGTTGGATATTGCTAATTGTTTTTCAAAATTTTGGTACACCCTCTGTTCAGACAATGCTTTTGAGCCGGAAATTATAGCCAGGAAAAAACATCTAAGAATGGAAAATCCCCCTGAAAGGTCTTACCAGTTTCCTGAAATAAGTGCTGAAATAACAGTATCTGAACTAACTGATGTACTTACAACTCTAAAAGGCTCAACACCTGGACGAGACAAAATTACATATTCAATGATTAAATTTGCATCTGCTGTTCTAAAATCTTGTTTATGGCGGCTATACAACAAAATTTAAAACACCGGTTTTTTCCACATGACTGGAAAATTGCCGTGCTAACAGCAATTCCTAAACCTGGCAAATGTCCAAACCAACTTGAAGGTTATAGACCAATTTCATTATTGCCTATCCTTTCTAAAATATTGGAGAAAATAATTGCCAAACGCTTTTGGAAATTTGCACAGGGACAAATATCTAAAATGCAACATGCCTTTATTCCCGGACATGGTGTTCACACTCTATGTCACCAACTGGAAGAGGTTCTGCGCAGAAATTTGAAAGCTGGTGAACATAGTTTGGTACTCTCTTCAGACATTGAGAAAGCATTCGATCGCGTGACATAATTATCTATCATAGAAAAACTTTATACCTGGGATGTTTCTCGGCAAATAATGTTTTATTAAATCATTGCTCGAACATCGTAGAATTATTGTGAAAATTAACGGCTTCTTCTCTTATAGTCGTTGCTTCGACAACGGAGTGCCTCAGGGCTCACCACTGTCGGTAGTATTATACACAATTTATGCAAATTCTTTGACAAAAGCGTTGACGACCTTACCGAGCATAGACTATGTCGGTATACATATATACAGATAACATCTTTGCAATAGGTTCGGGAGAGTCAGAGGTTGTTGCACACAATCTTAACTACATGGATCAAATTATTGCAACTTGGGCTAAGGAAAAAGGTGCCGTCATACCTATTAGCAAAACAGAAGTACTTCACGTATGCAGAAAAAGAGGCTATAACACTAATACAATTAATATCCAAAATGAGATGATTAATCTTTCTAGTGAAATGAATATACTAGGTATATTATTTACTAGAAACTTACTTTGGAATAGTCACATTCGAAAACTAACAGATAAGTTGGGCAAGATTAACAACTGACTTAAATTAATTTACTCTCGTAATAATGGTCCCCATATTGAAACTGCACTTAAGATTTGTAATTCTCTAACTACTGGCACTTTAATACATGGGTTGGCGATCTATGGATGGACCTCAAAGAAAAATATTAACAAAATTAACACCGCATTGAATATGTGCTGCAGAACCGCTTCAAGCTTACTCCGTACAACACCCATTGCAAATTTAACATTCGAGGCTAATTTTTGTGATTTTGAAAAATTATTGGAAAAAAGAGCGGTTAACATGGCATCAAAAGCAATTGCAATTCCGAATAGCACGCACAAATCATTTTGGAACTATATGATATCCCCACCGAATTCAGCCACTTCAGCTATTAAAAATATAATATCGTTATTGAGAAGATGGAATATATTCATTCCTCCCAAACCGAAAGAACGCATTAACTCAAATAACTTCATCAAAATAAACGATTTTTTGAGTATGTTTAACAAAAACTCCACCAATAATATTTGTTTTAAGAAATTATTCCAGGAAAATGTGTCTAACTTTGCTTCTGATCTAATATATTATACTGACGATTCTTTTCGAGATAAATTAACTGCATACTCTATTATCAGGGAGGTAACCTCTAATCAATTCGAGATAATAAGAAAATCAAGACTTCCAGATCAGACTGGTATTTTTATAGCCGAAATTTCAGCGATTGAAGGCGCAATAAATTTTGCTGTTGAACTTGGCAGGAGATGCTTGATATTGACCGACAGTTTAAATGCTATTAGAGCCTTAACAGTAAGTCCTGGAAAGTTACTATGCTTTTCCTAGGAATTCTCTCACGAATCTGGATATTAATTAGGAAAAAAATCACATTTGTTTTTATGTTCTCTGGTAAATTTTCCTTGGCAATAAAATCTTTGATTTTCGATGTGTTGCGATCACAATTGAATCGTGCGCTACAGCTCCTGCAAGTTGTTCTAAATTCCTGTCTACACTACATGGAACCA
Organism: Sarcophaga caerulescens; assembly: GCA_927399465.1. NCBI lineage: Eukaryota > Metazoa > Arthropoda > Insecta > Diptera > Sarcophagidae > Sarcophaga > Sarcophaga caerulescens. The sequence goes on from OV656866.1 coordinate 68,529,902, forward strand.
GCGTTGCCAAATGTGCAGATTTATCTGCATTTTGCAGTTTTTCTGAGCATTGAGCAGTTTTGAAGTTTTTTGTTTAAAAAAGTAAGTTTTTCTGTAAATTATGCAGATTTTGCAGTTTTTACATTTAAATTTTTTAATTTCAATTTTGTTATTTTAATTCCAAGTTCTAAAGCCATAATTTTACCCCATTTGCTTAATAAAGTAGTGGCAAGTTTTACTCAATCTTTTTTGCCAAATTTAGTAGAAATGAACTACATTCAAGAAACAGATGATGAGTGGCATGAACTACTGCACATTAATTTTGAAGACTTGGGTTTATTAGAAGAAGAAAATATTGAAACTTTTTGGGAAGTCATATTTAAAACAAAACAAAACGTACTGTTGCAACTGCTAATGTTGAAAGAACGTTTTCACAAATTAATATTAATAAAAATGAAACTAGGAACAGATTAGAAGTGCCAACACTGTGTGGCATTTTAAGAACTAAAGATTTTCTTAAAAAAAAATTACAGTAATTACAGCAATTTCATGCAATCAAAAGAAATGGCAATCAAATTTACCAAAGAAATGTACAAATCTAATTAGTATTAAGTGTTAGGAGAAATTAACTCAATTTACGAAAATGCATGTTATTTCAAATACTCTTTATAAAACTGAAGTCGCCGTAGTCTAGTAGGTAGTGTCTTGGCTTATTAGACGTAAAGCCAGGGTTCGAGCCCCAGGCCAGACATCAAAACAAAATACAAAAAGTATTTCTTCGGCGATTTCCTCTCAGCTGATTTCTGGCAAAAACTCTGAGAGTAAATAAAATTGCCATGAAAAGTTTCTCAAAAAATCTGTCGTTCGGAGTCGACTTTAAACTGTAGGTCCCGCCACTTATGTATAAAATTAACACACACAACATAAGTGGTTTGAGAAATTAGGTCAATAATCCTGACTGAAGGGTTGTAATGACCAATTATGTATGTGTTTATAAAACTGAATTATATTTATATTTTTTATTATATGTGTTTTAATAAAAAAATATATGAACTGAATTATAAATTTTTTGGCGGTTTTATGTGCAGTTTTTTCAGTTGAAAATCAGTTTTTTTTTTCTAAATTTGAAGTTTAAAAAAAAAAATATGGCAACGCTGTGTACTGCAGTATTCAGGAAATTTTGGGAATTCATTTGCAATGCTTCTAAAACTGCTTACGATCTATCAGTCTCTAATAGTTCCTAAACTTTAAATTCAAAAACCAAATTCCTTCTTTTCAAACCAACAGCCAATGGCTCTCAAACTTTTTAAAGCCAAAATTATTTCTATGTACGTCCGTCTCGCAACAATAACAATAACTTTACAACCCTGTGGCCTCCTAACTTCTTGTTCATTTTTCGGCTTTTCTAGAATTCGGATCCAAAATTTCCTTCAAATGAATCATCGTTTTAACAAAAACGTTTATGTTGGGCGCCAATGTAAGGGAGTAAAAGTACTGCCTTAGGTTAGAGGACGTGTACTTGTCGACAGAGACAAGTACAGTACCCGGAGGTCGAATTGACCCATTGTACTTACTGCCTTAAAGGAGTGGAATATTATTATTATTCGATATTGTTTTATTTATGCACTTGTTCGGACAAGGTACGATTATGGTGTTTTCTTTTCTACAAAGAAAATGCCACCCTCTTACAAGGTACATTAAAAAAATTGCTGACCAACCCTGTTATAATGTAATTTTTTATTTGAGAAGAACAAAACACAAATTTTAAAAAAGGGTATGCCCTGTGTTTACCACTTATTAAGAAAATGAATGAGGAAATGCCAATTTGTTCAAAAGATGACGAAGATGAATCTAATAACCGATTTATTTCAATTTTCGCAAATAAAATAGATGCAGCAATATTCATATTTAAAAATTTAATTTAAAAATATGTTGTATTTTTTGATTTGTTTTCAATAAAATATGTAAATATGAAAAAGTTGTTGCCAGATAGCTAATTTTTCGACTTAATTTTTTGAACACTTTTTTTTTATTTTAACACTGTTCTAACACTGAATACAATTTTTTTTTATATTACTGACCATGTAGCTTTAATAATGTAATGTTTCCTTAATGTTACTCCACAAAACAATGAAAAAATTAATTTCAAAATTGGATAACGATACCAGGCGACTTTTTTTAAATTTCATCTGGTAGCCCTATAAATAAACAAAAGTCTTCTGCTTTACAGGGCATTATCAGCACTCTCGATTTATACAGGGCATAAAATGCAATGCCCTCCACCATTGGCAAGTGCAAATTATTTAGAATAAAACATACCACCCTTTCAGAGGGCGAAACATTTTTAAGAAACAAACACAAAATTGCTTTTTTTAAAATAAAATGCACATTTTTTGGTAGAAAAGAAAACACCATTAGTGACAGTATCCGTCCGCAGTATTAGTGTTAGACAGGAAGGTCTTCCTGCGTCTTAACGCTATTGAATTCAATTATGTATTATTTATTTATTAATAAAAAAAAAATTCAAGCGCACTTTTCTATAATAATAAAGATACGACGACTGTCACGATCTTACTGTTGGGCCACGTTCATAGTATTTATAAACAATCGTGTACATAAATAACACTTTAATATATTTTAATCAATAATAGGAAAAAATGAATTTATAATAACACTAATCTTAGCAATATGAACTACCCTAATATAATAAATAAATGGCGTTAATGTCAATGATTCTATTACAAGAACAGATAAAGCAACCGAGTTGCTGAATGTCCTTCAACCGTTAGTATTAAGCTAGATTATTATGTATTAGAAGTAAAAATCGAATATCAAAAAATAAAAAAAGTCAGTTGAAGTAGAAACTCGATCGACAACGGTGTTATTATTTAAATCAAATATTTTTGTCTTTTGTTTCGCGAGTGTTGATAAATTCACCAAGTGGCCATTTTTTTTAAATTACAATTTCTTTAATTTAATAGTTGCCCTAAAAAAATATTAAAGGAAAACATTTTGGCGCCCGAGGAAGGACTAGTGACTTATAATACTTATAAAAAAAATAAGTGAATATTAAACTTATAAAAAATATAATAAATTATAGGTTAGGTTAGAGGACGTGTACTTGTCAACTATGACGAGTTCAGTACCCGGAGGTCAAATTCACCCATTGTACAAAATAATAATAACAATAATAAATTATAATAAATATAAATTTAATTTGATAATTTATTTGAAATTAGTTATATTTAATAAAAAAAATTAATAAACCTTAGTGATCTCGTTTAAAGTTCGATAAATTTTATAGATTATTTAGAATTAATATATATGCGCGAGTGTAAATTTTAGCATATAAATAAAGTTTAAAATAGTTAAACATATCGAGCCGCATTCGCCAAATTGATGTAACCCTCACCATAATCGATTTTCGTTTTTTATCGAAATCGTTAGTTATCGATAATTTGTATCATCTGCAAAAATTTCATGGCTGTAGATTTAACCGTTATGATTTTTTAACAAAAACATTTTTAATGTAACTGCGTATGGTGAGTTTGTTTACATGTTTGGTGAGCGCGTGTGTGGGTTACTTTAAAATTCTTTTTTAAAATAAACGAAACAAAGTGAAACAGTAAGCAAAAAACACAATTATTTGAGAAATATATTAAAAATTCGTATTTTGGAAGATTTTAATCAATATGTCAAAGGCATCTTCGTGATTTTATTATAAATTTTTTTTTTAATTTTTGTATATGTATCAGTTGATTTTAATGAATTGCAAAATCTAAAAGTAGTCGAGGAAGCAACATGTGTTGGAAAAAGAGGCTAAAAAACCCTAAACGAATATCTAAAAGGCTACAAAAAGTCAAAAAACTAAATACAACGGTTTTACCAAACTCATGCTTAAAGAAAAAATGTGGGAATTCGTGTCGTGACCGGTTTTCTGAAGATGAGAGGGTAAGACTAAATGAACAATTTTGGGGAATGGGAAACAAAATTAGACAAAAAGATTGGTTACCTTCGTGCGTTAAGCAAGTCTGTGTTAAAAGCCGATATGGAGAAAGTGACAAAAGAAAATGCAGCTTTACTTATTTTATCAACATTAATAAAACCAATTTAAAACTGCGTCAAAAATTTTTATTGAAAACGTTGAGCATTTCACAAACGATGTTAGGTTAAGTTAGGTTAATGTGGTAGCTTTATGCCAAAAGCTCACTTGAGCACGCATAGCGGCCCGTTGTGGCACCACAGGCGAACGCAGTCCCTATACTGACCAAGTTCCTCCGAGCCAATGAGGGGGAAATCGGAAGCGCAAGAGCTGCACATTTAAAGCACGACTACCCCACGCTGGAAAACCAGCCAGAAAGTTTTATAAACGAGGCTATGTCCTTGACGTCAATGGACGATAGCTCCGTCAAGCTAACAAGGGTTGGAGAGCCAAATAACCTATATCTGCATCTCTCAAGAGATGGGCATTGACATAGAAAGTGGATAACAGTCTCCTCTTCCTCAGCGAATCTACATCCACGACAGAAATCGTTAAATGGGAGTCGCATTTTTTCTGCGTGTCTACCCATAACACAGTGACCTGTAAGCATGGCAACTGTGATCGAGATGATGTTACGACTAAGTCCAAGTAACTGGTTGGTGCGCCTTCTATCCATTGAGGGCCAAATGAGCCTAGCGGTCGAGCAGTTCTCCTCATTGATCCAGGACAGGTTGGCGTCCCGGGAGAATTTCCGCGCGATGGCCAGTTTGAACGAGGTAAGTGGCATTCCCGAGTTGATCGAAGAAGATTCCGAAAGAAGTGCGCCAGCCCTGGCTAGCTCGTCTGCTCTGCAGTTTCCCGGAATGTCGCAGTGTCCGGGGACCCAGATAAGTGTTACACTGAATCGCCCAGAAAGAAGGTTAAGGCTGCGGCGGCATTCCCTGACGATCTTAGAATTATCCGAAACGTTCGATAGAGACTTTATCGCAGCTTGGCTATCGGAGAAAATTGAGATGCAGCTAAAAGGAACTCCGTGTGCGAGGATCCACTGTGCGGCCCGGTAGATGGCCATTACTTCCGCCTGGAACACGCTGCAATAGTCCGGCAGCCGGAGTGAAATGTTCAAGTCCAATCTTCCAGAGTAGACCCCGCTGCCCATCCCGCAATCGAATTTGGAGCCGTCGGTGTATACATCCAGGAGTTCCGGGGGGACGGTCATATCATGGGTCCAATCGCTTCTGCTCGGGATCAGGAAGTTGAAACCCCTATCAAAACAGTATTCCACAGGGAGATAATCGATAATCGGGGCCACCGGGTCAATCTCTAAAATAGAGGAGTGACCAGCGAGTACGACGCGCCAACGAGACAGGGCATTAAGTCTTGTCGCAGTGAACTTAGCCACCTGCTTAGCGAGGAGCTCATTAGGAAGCCAGTTGATCATAGCGAACAGGGCCTTTGTGGGGGTGGGGATGTTAGGTAAGGTCTGTAATAAAAAACACAAATTCATATAATATTTGCTTTACTTTATTTCTAATATACAAATAAAACAGCAAATAAAATGCTAGAGGCAAACAACAATATGGTAAGTGCTATATCACACAGTACCTCAAGTGGTGAAACGCAACTTTCGGTAAATGGTATTAACCCTTCAATGGCTGATCTTATTAAATCAATAAATATTTATCGGATAAGATTGATAAGATGAAAATGCAATCAAATCACAATGATAATCGTCGTAATCGTTCAAGATCTCGAAGTCGTTCACAATCAGGTCTGAATTCTTCCGAAACACAACTTTGCTGGTACCACGTAAAATTTGGAAAATTTGCTAAACGTTGTAAACCAAATTGCCTACATTATAACAACAATTCGGAAAACTAATTGAGCTGTCGTCAATCAACTCAATTGGCGACAGCGATAGCAATAATGGAATAATTTCAGAAAATCGTTTACACATATATGATAACTCAACGAAATCTTATAATTGACTCAGGATCGGTGGTCTCATTAGTCAAGGCGAAACTTTTCCCCTCGAAAGTTAAACTTTTGGCAGCGAATCAGAGTGAAATCACAACCTATGGTCACTCGGTTATTAAACTAGACCTAGTTTTTCGTCGTGAGTTTAAGTGGCTATTCATTATTGCAGACGTTCAATCATCTATAATTGGTGCTGATTTTTTAATTCATTATAATTTGTTATTTATTAGTATATAAAATATTTCTTTCAGACGGCTAATGATAGCCGACATAATCCAGTGTCTAAGATAGCAGATACATTCGAAATCATTTATTATACAGTACATACGAAGTTATGAGCTCACTATATGTAATTAAAATTTTGTCAAAAGACTTTTCTTGTGTTTTTTTTTACACAATCAACATTTTAAATACCACACACGAAATGTAGGTGTTTATTAATGTAAAAGTTTACACTTACTGTATGAAAAACATGCCATTTAAAGGTAAGTTTAATACTGGAAACCAAACCATTTCAATACCTTCAACAACGTCTACGCCGATTGTAAATTCAATAAGTATACACCTTTTAAGCTGGAGGTCCACACCACGCGTTCTACGCGTTTTCGCATTCTACGCGGCTGTCAAAAAAGTAGAATTAATGTATTTATTTGGTGCAAGTTACACGCACAAAAGCGTAGGATGCCTTGACGCATAGAACGCAAAAAGTAGATCTACTTTCTACTTTTGTAAGCATCACAAGCGTAGCGCGTACAAAACAGCTGATTTTGACAAATTGTTTTGCTTTAATTTGTTTAAATTTTTTGAAAAAACAGACACATCTCGTTCCAAGTACAAAGGACGCACCCAAAATCGTCGTTTGTTCTTTTGGAGCTTATTGTACACACTTGTGGCAAAAAATATTATGTTCACAAACTCAATTAATTCTATAAATTCTTTAAAATTTTCAATTTCATTTGCCATTTTTGTACGAAATGTTTTGTTCAAGTATTTTCAATCAAATGTTTTTATTTTGTTAACAGCTGATCAAAACAAACATTGGCACGTAAAAAGCGTTGCATGTAACTTGAAGCGTAGAATGCGAAGAAGGTATGAAATGCACGCAACGCTTTGACGCGAAAACGCGTGGTGTGGACCTCCAGTTTTAAACTTAGAATAAAACCCGGCGTTATTAGCAACAACCGACAAACGACATAATAGCTCAACCTCAACTCTCTTTTATTCCTGAAGCATTTGTCAGCTACCATAGTTGAAGAAGAAGAACATCGACGTATCTAGTATTAGAGGTAAAAATCCTATAACTGTGAAAAAAAAAATAAATTTTGTAGTCAGACCAAATTGTGATTATAAATTTGAACTTAAATTATATGCTTTAGTAGTTCCATCAGTTTATTTTATATATATCCCAAATAAATTTCGGCAAATAGATCTTCTAAATCTTTCAGAATTTTATCAAGCGGTTGATTAATTTATTGTTTCGAAAAAAATAGATCTCTTCCTTGAAAACGATGTCTGTGGAGATTTGCTTCTGAAAGGAATAAAGAAATTTAAAAAGTTTTCTGTTGAGAAGTTTTTGTCTGATCAGAAAATAGAAAAATTACACATTTCTGCATATTGATGTTCTTTAGAAAAAATACCGTGCCTTTCTTGGAAACAAGAGAAGCTAAAAGATTATATGCTACTTACAAATGAAGGAAGCCTTAGTGAAAAATTATTTGTTGAAAGAGATGAAAAAGGTAGATAGACTGTGCATCTTTCATTTAAAAGATTAATTCAAAGTCAATCAACAACGCACTTAAAAGATTGGTACAGTTGGAATGGTCCTTTATTGCCAGACCCCAGGTTGCTGAATGATATAAGAAATTATAAGAAGAAGAATATGAATCATTGCTATACATGGTAAAGTTAGTTAAGTTCCCCCACCGAAGAATTCATATTTTTTCTCCATCATGGTGCACTCAGGGAGAATAACAGTACCACTAAACTATACATGGTTTGTCGGATAAGATTGCCATCAATTTATTTTTTTATATATAAATTTTAATTTATTTAACGTTAATTTGTTGTAATTATTTTATTACGGACCACCCTAATATAAACTTGTTACATTTTCGCCTAAGCAACAACAATATACATGTATACTCTTATTTGTTCCTTCGTTGGATCAATTTGCTTGTGTGTTGTTGTTGGTAGTTCTATTTTTAATCTTCAGTAAACGCATATAAAAGGGAGAATGACAATAACGATAGCAGCGCAGTAGCAGTTGTTTACTCCAAATCTTCCATTCAGCCACTGCATTGTTGTTGTCATTCCTTTTGCTTAAAATTAGTGCTGTTAGTTTTTGTTTTAGATTTTGTGGTCCGATAATAAGTAATTTTGTAAAACATAATCAGTTGATAATAAGACATATGTAGATTTGAAAAGTAATAAAGTATTTCGTACTTGAAATTTAAATTGGTTTTTTATTGAATATATTAGTGAGCTACCTAAACAAAGTTTCTGTCAAACATGGTTATTAATGGGAGTAACAGAAAATCACCACATCTTCACTTAATGATGAACTTCAGATGGGCTAGCATTACAAAGCGATTTGTCAGCAATTATTGTTAAATGAAGAAAACATTGGATTGCATTCACAACTGATTTAGAAAAGATGTTCCGGGAAATAAATATTTGTGAAAATTCAAATAAGATTTGCTTGTACTCACTGATAAATTATGTCTACGGTACTACACCAGATGAGGAGAGCAACTATCTATGTAGTATGTTCGTTGATAACATGATTTCTTGCGTAGACATTTACGAAGATGCTTTAAAATTACGGAGAGATTTGTGTTTTCTTGTAGAATTGGGTGTATTTCGACTACGGAAAGAGAATTCTAGGAATCCAGGTAACTGCTCCAAAGTATAATTGATCGTGAAAAAGGGACTGAATTTGTGTAAAAGGAATGAATTCGGCTAAAGCACTTTGTCATTATTGGGATACAGCAAATGATTTTAATTAAAATCATGAATTACAATTAATTTAAAAATTAAAATCAATTCAAAAGATACTCCTCGCTATCAAATTATCTGCAGATAGTTTAGTTTCTAATCGAAACATTTAGGGAATTCTAGGGAATATTTTTAGAATCAAAATGAACATATCTTGCTGTCATCCACCTGCTGTTGACACCTTTAAAAGTTAATAATTCCAATTATAAATTTTAAGCGCGGCTATATTACTGGCGAAATAAATAAATTATATTGGTTCCATCACAACAAACTGTGAACTGAACGAATGGCGCAATAACGAAATTAGAAGCCTACGTAGCAACAGAATAGCGAATCAGCGATTAGAAATAAGTGTCACCCAATGACAACCATGTATCAAGAGTTCTTCAACTTGACGATCTAATTCATCATAACTTGTAGTTTAACGGACCCTCAAGGCTTAGGATAAATTTCGGTGTCTAGCCTGAACATCCTATTAGATCGTCACCCTCAGCAGCATTTTAAAACAAAAATGGTTTTACGTCAAATTGAATATCCCGAAATTACGACCAAATAATCTAAATGTTCAACCCTATACATTGGCGTCATTTATATTCAGATTTTATAATAACATAAAGAGCTGTTTGCGATAGAAGTTGAAGAAGTGGATTACACTAACTCAAACCATTTCATATCATGAAGAAATTCGTCGTTTTTATCTTGGCATTAATGAATTTTTTTTAACACGAAAACTAGTTAAAGAACGGATCGTTTCGACAAGCGGATATAGTACTTATCTAATGGCAATTACACGTCCTCGAACAAAACTAATAATTACAAATGGCTTAATTCAGACTATTCATAATTTTGAAAAAACTCTCACGCTAACAATCCAATGTGCTATTAAGTATTCAAATCAAATTAAGTACAACAAACTGAATTCCGCTGATATCAAAAACCTCTTGTTAGAAAAAAGAAGACTCCGCAAGTGCCAAAATATGTAACTTCAACTAAATGAATGCATACAACATCTTCTAAACTTACCAGAATCACGGAATATTGCTTCCTTTGGGAACTGCTTAGAATAATAAGATGCAACTCCACAAGCAATTTGCACATTATAGCATGAAACCAAATCTGAAGAGACCAGTAATAAGTAAACCGTCGTTACGATTTCTATTTGTTAAACACCGGAAAATAATTATAATAATAATTTCGCAACTGCCGAAAACATTCACTTACCAGCAGTTATTGATTAGACAACAAGTATTATTTTGCTCATAATAAACGTTATTATACGTCTCCAGTGTTATCGCCTATAACCACGAGAACAAAGCTATGAAAGAACCAGTCTAAGATAGATTATTATAGACTAATAAGTTTTCTACCTGACTTATAAAAATTATTTAAAAATGTTTTAATACCTGAGACAGTGCACCCAAATTACCAAATTGTGTTTAGAAAAAAGCAAATCATTGTTCAAAGAATTCATGTGCTAAATAAAGTGAGGAAGAAAAGTATTGTTCTATCAAAGATTATAAATATATAAAGATGTTGCACACAGTGTATTTAAAATTGACAAAATTTTGTGCTTCTTTATGATGAGGGGCGTAGGTAACAGGGAAAGCTAAACCGTCGTTCTCACTCTCATGTTAACTGAGAGAAAGAAAACAAAAAAGAACATAAAGTAACATCCCAGCAGTCCGCAGGTTATTACAATTTAAAACTCATCCAAATGTATACTATTATGTCAATAGGATAACATAAAATAAAATTGGTTAAGAGCATACAACTAGCATCCGATTCGGATGAGTCCTATTGCTATTACATTGCAAAATACATATACGAATTAAAGAACAAGACAAAATCGAATAAAATGTTGCCATCGTACTTGCATCTGAATTGGATGGCTAAGTAATGTAGCATCATATTGTTAATATAGTTTTGTTGTTTGTTTAGGTTCAGCCGATGTCCCGTTATTTATTTTTTGGTCTTTCTTCGTTTTTTCTATTCTTTCAAAGTAAAATTTCATATTGTAAAGTGTTTTTGAATATACAAGTGGTTTAACCGTGATTGTGGTATTAAAAATAAATAATTAATTAAATAAAATAAGTAAGTATAAATTAAAAATAGTAAGTGTTGCTGTGTGTTTTTTATATTAAAAGAAATGTTCGGCTTCAGTAAAAGAAATTTAAGACATTTCTAGGTACCCTTTGAATCAGTATAATATTGTACCCATCCGACCTTCGCTTACAATGTCGGTGGAGTTGGACCCATCCGACCTTCGCTTACATTGTCGGTAGAGTTGGACCCATCCGACCTTCGCTTACATTGTCGCTAGAGTTGGACCTATCGTACGGCCTAGGCCATCGCTGTGTAAATGTAAGCGGAAACTGAATATAGACTTTGGATTAGTCGCATCTACATTGTTATTGGTCTCAGTTGGAAGATGTATGGGCAAAAAAAATCGGCTGGGATGTACTCAGAGAACGTATTGTTTTCTTCTCTAAGACGCCTTTTGCACGTCGAAATTAGTTTCGAAACAAGTTTGAAAACTCTTGAGTTTGTAGGAGAGAGGGGAAAAACGAGCGGGGGTGATTTCACAATTTCATGTACTTGCAAACTTGCTTTGTTTTTTATTCGTATATACACAGAGTTGTATTCGCTTTCACATTTTATTTGACATTTTCTTTTATTTTTGGTTTCGCATAGTGAAGTTTAGATAAAGTTCCGTTATTTAAAAAAACATTATTTTTTGTGTGTTTTGTGCTTATAATTAAATAAATAATTAAAAAAAGTGACAAGATTAAAATCTAAAGAATAAATTTATTATTATTATTATTTATTCACATAAATTAAGGAATATAATTAATTTAAATAAGGTAAATATATTAAAAAATAATAAAATATAAATATATTATAATATAATCTATATATATAAAAATGAATGTGTGTTTATTTGTTTGTGGGTTCGTTTGTTTGAAGTTTATAGACGGCTAAACGGCTGTACCGATTTTCTTGAAATTTTAACAGTACCTTCCTGTATGTCTGGAAGGAACTATAGGCTACTTTTTATTTTAAAATTTCAAGTAGGCGAGGTGCCACACCCACATACCCACTAAGTATTTAATGTCGCATATCTCATAAACTGCAACAGCTAAAGTCCTAAAATTTTGTATGGACGACTTTGACGTTTATATTGTTACGAAAATGGAAATGGTGTTGTTAAAATAATAAACAAAAGCTCCAAAAACAACACAATGGACTTGATCACGCATAAAATGATAAAAAAAAGCTCCAAAAACAAAACAATGCAGTTGTTCACGTGATCAAAGAATAAACAAAAATATAGCAACAACATCAGCATAAAAAAATATAAGAGATAAAAGGTGTAAATAGCCAACAACAAAGTATAGCGATCAGGAAAGTAAACAACCAAAAACAAAATGCATATAAGACATACAAACAACAAAAATGGAAACAAGTTGTTTACATTTTTGGATTGTTCCCGAAGGCCGTCATCATCCTTCAAGGGCATTCATCACACTGTTGATCCAGGGATATAAAAGGCAAGATAAAGCGAGCAACGAGGATTCAGTTAGAATTCAGTCAGCCGTGTATGAAGACACGTGATTCTCGGAGTTTGAATTTAATCGTGTAAGACGACGTCACGTCGGTGTGGGAATTAAATCTATTGAGCTTTAATTCGGTCAGACTTGTGTGCAGACAAGTTGCGTTAGAGAACACAGATGTTAGTGTTGTGCTTACAAAAAAAGGTTGTGAGCAAAGAGGAATAACCAATAAGTGTTGTTGCTTACAAGAAGGTTGTAAGCAGAGAAATATAACGAAAAAAGCACATATTGTGAAAGTTATCATTGTAAAGGTAAAAACGTAACAATATGAACAAAATGGGCGGATTGGGCGTGTCACCTCCCATATAAAAAAATTAAATTAGTATATCTAAGAATATATAACAGTTAGACTCCTAAAATTTTGTCGAAGCCACTTTAGTATCAATATGAATATTATAGACAAAAAATGGACTGACTAGGAAAAGGAGGCGTGGTACTTCCCATATGAATTAAATTTAAAACTTCTTATATCTGAAAAATCATATAAATATGTATATAAAAATTTATAATTAATATAATTTATTTTAATTAATATAATTTATTTTATTATTTTATTAATTTATATAATTTATTTGTTTGTGGGTTTGTTTGTTTGAAGTCTATAGACGACTAAACGGCTGGACCGATTTTCTTGAAATTTTAACAGTACCTTCCTGTATGTCTGGAAGGAACTATAGGCTAGTTTTTATTAAATAAAATTTCAAGTAGGCGAGGTGCCACGGCCACATACCCAATAAGTATTTAATATCGCATATCTCATAAACTGCAACTGCTAAAGTCCTCAAATTTTGTATGAACGACTTTGACGTATATATGAACAAAATAGGCGGATTGGCTATAGTGGGCGTGTTACCTCCCATAGTCTATATATATAAAAATGAATGTGTGTTTGTATGTAGTTGTTGTGTATGAGTCGACGGAGGTTGGTGCGATTAATTTCCGATGGATGGCGTCACTGAAAATTATTCAAAATGAATGACAAGCAATTGGTCGCTCTACACCTCAAGCACGGAAGAAAAGAGCATTACGAGCATCAGAATCAGACGAGCATTGAGACTGGAAAATCTTCTAATATATATATATAATAGAAACTGATCGAATGCGTACTACTCAAGCCCGTTCATCTGAATCATAAGGACAACGGGAAACAAAATCAATAAAATGATTCAAAATTAATTGGACATTCGTGTAATGTCTTTCCTTCAAATTTATTTTAGTTGGTGGCGCAGCAACACGCGCATGGTACAGCTAGTAACATATATAATAGCAAACATGGTGTACAAATGGCAAAAAGAACAAATTGAAGAACTCATCATTTTAATTCAGGAGTTTACATGCATTTATAATATAAAGTTACGAGAGAATTGGACAGGACAAAAAAGCCGATGCCTTTCAGAATATTAGAGATAAATTACATCAAAAAGATCAGGCCATTACATTAGAAGAGGTGAAGAGAAAATGGCGAAATTTACAGATCCAATACACTAACGAACTTCGCGCAATTTCAAATTCCAAAAAAGTGGGTGTTCAGCTGATGACTTATACCTGCCTAAGCTGTGGTGTTTTGAGCAGCTAAATTTCCTAAAAACACGCACGGAAATGCGCCAGGGCACTAGTAACATAGAGGTATGTTTGAAAATATTAATATTTAAATAATTGATTAATTTTCAAATTTGTTTCATTTTTCAAGTTTGGAATTGATGATGGCACGCCACGAACATCAACAGCCAGTGGTACAGATATTATAGAGGTATGTTTGAAAATATTAATATTTAAATAATTGATTAATTTTCAAGTTTGTTTCATTTTTCAAGTTTGGGATTGATGATGGCACGCCACGAAGATCAACAGCCAGTGGCACAGATATTATAGAGGTATGTTTGAAAATATGAATATTTAAATAATTGATAAATTTTCAAATTTGTTTAATTTTTCACGTTTGGGATTGATGATGGCACGCCAAACTACATCGGCAGCTAGTGGCACCAAAATTATAAGAGGGTCAAAAAGAAAATTTATGAGAAATTTATATAATCACAAAAATATTTTAATATTAGCCCAATTCACGATCTAGTGTAAATGGTCTTGCATCATTGCATTTGCAAAATGGTTTAGTATATTTTTACACCACAATAACAAAATATACAGAAATACTCTTGCTACAGTTTATAAAATAAACAATACTCAAAACCATAGTTTATATTTACTCAACATTTTGCAACACTCACAGCTGACAATTTATTTATTAAAAATAATAAATTTTGTTGACGAATGGAGATCCAAAATATAAAAAAAAGAATAAAAAGGGATAAACCCAACAAAAAATGGTCCGAAGAGGAACATAATCTCTTCGGTAGCCTCGTCTATTAAAGAGTCCAATATTTGTTCCTTCACACTTCCATTAGACATTTTTATAAATTGTTAACAAATATCATAAAATTAAAATCAAATATTTATTTTTTATTTTTGACAATCAGCTGTGTATTTGTATTTTACAATTAGTGTTGCAAATCCAACCAGTAAAATTTGTTCACAATTAATAGGAAATATTTACAATTGCATAAATACAATTGCAAAAATACACGAGATTGTGAATTGGGCTATTGTATTTATATTTCGTAGCAAACCGTTACAGACCTTCGGAACGAATTAAAACATTTTAAATCGGCTATAAAATCGTTGCTGAAATGAAGCGCATTAGGCCAGAAGACCAGCCCGAAGCTGCCTGGCAAGTGCAATGCCTAATGCGAAGGCTGACGGCGCAATCAGAGAGAAAGCGAACGGAATCTGATAGCAAAGGAAAAGATATATTAAAAAATCCATGGAAGGAATTTTTGATGAGGATGATTTGGAGTGAGTAGAATTTTATTTTAATATTATTTTTTATTTTTATTCATTTATTTTTTATTTGTATTTTTGATTATTTTTGTATAATTTATTTTTTTCTTTTACGCACGTTATATATTTTCATATTATTTTTATTATTTATTACTTTTCGCATATCATCATTTTTGTTCATTTCAACTGTACCTGTTTTTGTTTTTAAACATAAAATAAATATACAATATATACCAGTATAATAAATATACCATTACCTTTTTTGTTTTTTAAAAATAAAATAAATATACATTTCAAATTAAAACAAATTTTATGGTTTTTTCAATTCAATGGATATATTTAATAATAATTTAATATTACATAGAAATTATTGGGGAAAAAGTTAAAAATTAACTTGTGATACATACATTTAATACATACATACATTTAATAGTAATTTAATATTACATAGAAATTATTAGGGAAAAAGGTAAATATTAACTGGTGACTTTTTTCTTTGACTGTAAATCACCTCACAACTTTATGCTCAATAACGCCGACCTTTAATTGTTCCTAAAAAAATGTAATTAATTAAATGGTATTTAAATTATATAAACTGAATTATCTTACCATCTAAGTTATATATTACAGCCAATCCAATTTACCCTCGTTGTTAAAATATTCAGTGAATTCTGCCTAACATCTTCCGCACACCATTTTCGTGGATTGTATGTGTTGTCTGAATGACCATTATTACTTGGTTGAGAAGAATTTGGTATATTATTTGAATAAGTGCTAACATACGTATCATCAGTATTCAATAAAGAATTATGTAAAACACAGCACGTAAATGTTATCGTTTCCACAGTCTGAACTTTTAAGTTAATAGACGATAAAAAACTCTAAAACAGTTCTCAAGAATGTCAAAAGAATGCTCAACAACATGTCTTGCTCGAGACAGTCTTGCATTAAAGATTTGCTTGTCTTTTACATTAGTTTGGTATGGGTAGGGCTTCATTAAATAGCTTTGCAGTGGGAATGCATCATCACCAACTACAACATACGGAAGATACCTGCCATTTCCTACCATACTTTTTTGTGGTACATCCTTCTCTTCTTCTAAAATTTTTTTAAATTACTCTCAAGGAATACACCAGCATCGTTACACCTTCCATTACAGCCAATATCCACTTAAATAAATTTACAATTGGCGTCCACTAAAGCCATCAGTATTATGCTATTGCCTCCTTTATAGTTGCGGTAAAACGCACCGTCTTTTCGTGGTGGCCGAAAATGTATATGCTTACCATCTAAAGCACCTATACAATTTGGGAATTGCCACTTTACAGCAAATTCTTTAGCAATTGTTTCACATTCCGTTGAGCTGCTAGGAAACTAATTTTAAAAAATAAAAACGTTCACTCTTGCATACATGTAGGATCAGGGACAAGACGGACAAGAAGTGGAAACCCTACTAAACATAGAGTCTTGTTCAATAATAACGATTAATAAAATAATAACTAACAAACAGAACATAGTAGACTTAAGCTAGGGTTACACGATTGCCTCAATGCACCAATTATTGGTGTACTTTATGCGCCAATCGTGTAATTTCACAATTTATTGGTTCATACGGCAACCATCGACAATATTTTTCTTATTTGCCCCAATCAAATGCAACCCTGGTACGGCAACCGTGTAACCACTCGATAGACAATAATGAGGCAATAAAATGTTTCAATTGCGCCAATATTTATTGGTTTCTTGAGCGGCAATCAAAGTGGACAATAAGCGCCAATATTTATTATAATCGAAGTGTCACAGCTAAACGTTCTTGTTCCGAAACAGCCTCACGCATTTTTGTGTCTTGTTTTTTAATTAGTGGTGACACTAGTTGCAACAATTCCTTAAAGGTTTTGTCGTCCATACGTATGAAATTTTTAAATAAAAAGTTTTGATTTTCGATTTCTCTAAACTCCATTAATGTTTTTTCGTATGCACCCTCAGTTCTTCTTTTAGTGAGCCACTTTCTTACCCAAACACTTCTTTTAACACACTTTTTTTCATTTTTTTCTTTATCCAATTCACACAAAATAATTATAGCAGCTGCAATTTTCTTTTTCTTTTGAGAAGAAATCATTTTCACTACAATTAATAAATTTTTTACAGATTTATAAGTATTTATTGTATTCTGTGGTATTTATGTTAGCAAAACAAAAAATGCAATTAAACACAACAGCTGTTTCTCAGTGTTGCCGCATTCAGTAACAATCGTGTAACTGGGAGACGGCAATTATTGCCCCTTAATCGTTGTGCGCCAATTTACGGCAACCAAATTTATGAAATTTGAGGCAATCGTGTAACTGCAGAGAATTTGATTGCGACAATCGTTTTATTGTCCTCCAAATTAGCACAATAAAAATTGGTACAAATTGGTGCATTACGGCAATCGTGTAACCCTAGCTTTAGACAATAATAACGATTAATAAAATAATAACTAAAAAACAGAACATAGTAGACTTAAACAATAATAACGACTAATAAAATAATAACTAACAAACAGAACATAGTAGACTTAGACAATAATAACGACTAACAAAATACCAATGACTGACGACTAAACATAGTAGGCTTAGACAATAATAACGAAATAATAAAACTAACGAATAAAACATGAAATATATTTTTGTTTGACGAGAGTTTTAGTCTGTAAACTGACGTGAAATAGGAAACAATACTTTGAAATAAAAAAACATCATTAAATGTATAATAAACATAAATTTTAATTATTAATGTTAAAATAATAAATATCTTATAAAATAAATAAAATTGGTTCACCAAAACCTACATTTTTGGGGGCTCAACCATTAAAAAGCCTGATTAAAGCCAGTGTCCTGATTAAAAAGTGTCCTGATTTACAAAAATAAAAAACAACAAATAACAAGAAACAGAAAATTGAGTGGAACAATTGGAGTAACATAAAAAGATTTGTTTGTTGTGTCATTTTTTTTTTAACTAATAAATAAAAGGAAATTGTGTGTGTGTGAAAGACTAAGAAAATACATAAAATACATAAATCTTCTATAAAGAAACAAAAGATAATATATGTATGTAAACTCCCAATAAGCGTCAGCTAAATTACCTAAAAAAAGAAAATTGAAATTAAAATATATTAAAGAAATAAACTAAAAAGAAAAAAGAAAAACTTCAAGAAATTCTTAAAATATAATACAAAAAGAAAAGCAAAATATATTAAAAAACGCTCAAAAAAAAAAAATTTTTAAATATAAATAAGTTGAAAACAACATCAAGAACAACAACAACATCATCAACAACAACATCAACAACAAGATTAATGTGTTTCTAGAGAGAGAAAAAGAGAGGGAGAGAGACTAACAAAATCTGAAAAGAAACAAAATCTGAAAAGAAAGAAAAACAACCTCTAAATAAAGCTGAGAGTGCTGAGGTAGAAAAGAAGAGAAGAGAGAAGAAAGAAAAGTGCTGAGTTGCTGTGACGATTGTGTACGCAGACTTAACTGGAAGTATTAGTTTTTATAAAATTATTTTCATTACTCATTTTTATTACTATTATTATTATTATTATCATTTTTTTTTATTCTCACTCCAAATTAATTGGTTACAATTCAACTTAAATTTTAAATTTAAAAAAAAAACTGCACAGATTATTAAAATCACACCGTAATCTTAACAATACATGTATTACTTATATCTAATTTTGATCTGATTTAATTTATTGAATTCAATTTCCCATTTTATTAATTATTATTCACCCTTATTCTGGTTGTCGTCGTCGTTACCAAAAATGATGTCGATAAAAACAGAGTCGACAAAATCAGAGTCGACACAACACAATATCGACGTCGTATTGACTCACAGAATACCAAATGTGTGTCGACAGTGATCTATAACTGTCAATAACGCCAAACAGAATACCAATTTTAAACTGTCGACGACGACAACCAGAATAAGGGTGATTATTATTATTACTATTATTATAATTATTATTATTCATACTTATACGAGCACATACTTTGTTACTGAATTTTTTTTTTAAATCGGACGAATAAATAATTTATTATTCATACTTATACGAGCACATACTTTGTTACTGAATTTTTTTTGTTTAAATCGGACGAATAAATAATTGGTAAACATGGACGTAAACGGAATTTTTTCTTTGACTGGTGAAGGTTTAAAGGGTAAATTAACAGAGATAGGTCTACCTACAAATGGACGAAAAGCCGAACTTCGTGATCGGCTTATAGAATATTTCGGTCTGAGTACACCAAATTCGGACTCGGAATACGTTGATGTTACTCCACGTCATGAACCGGTTTTAGTTAGTGAAAGAAATATATTCACGCTACGTGATATTGAGAACTCTTTGATTAGTTTTTGTGGTACGGACAATATTGGGATAGATGAGTGGATTTCTGATTTTGAGGATAATGCTGAGGCAGTAGGTTGGAGTAGTTTACATAAATTTATATACGCGAAACAGTTGTTGAAGGGGGCGGCACGTATGTTTATTCGTAGTCAGAGTGGTATAAAGAATTGGAACTCTCTTAGGGAAGCACTTGTCAGGGAATTTGGAACCAAGTTAGCAGCAATTGAAGTACATCAGATATTGAGAAATCGAAAGAAGAGGAATAGTGAAAGTTTACGGGAGTATCTCTACACACTAATGGAAATAGGAAAACCCGTTAAACTTGATGACGATAGTCTAATTCAATATTTTGCAGATGGAATTCCCGATTCAAAATTCGGTAAGAGTATCTTATACCAAGCAACGAGTGTAGAAGATTTGAAAGACAAAATTAAAATATATGAGAAAATTCGAAGATCTACTCCACAGGCGCCAACCTTCAAAGTATCTTCGGATTTGGGACAGTCAGATGGAACAAAATCGAATAATTATTCCAAGAGGAAATGCTATAACTGCGGGGGGATGATCATTTAGCAAAATATTGTAAATCAAGGAATTTTAAGTGTTTTAATTGTGGGAAAACTGGTCATAAATCATATGAATGTAAGAAAAAGACTTCGAACCAAATCAAAAAGGAAAACGAGAACAGGTCGTGTACGGAAGGAAATTATAATAAAGCGGTAAGAAACGACAAATCCACTTCGGCGTGTATTTTGAGGCCAAATCGTGTTTTTAAGGAAATTAAATTAGACGATCTTAGAATTTCTGCGATTATCGATTCTGGTAGTGATATTTCGCTAATTAGGTTGGATATTTTTGAAAAGTAATCAGGCATTCAAATTCGTAATAGAAGAGAAAGCTTTGTAACAGCCAATGTCGGTGAATTGGTGACTTTAGGACACTTTGATAGGATCGTTAATATAGATGGTTTTGACTTTAAAGTTAAATTTTACAAAGCTGAACAATTTCCATATGAGGCTGCAATAGGTAATGATATCTTGGACCAGACGGATATGATATTGACCTCAAATGGTGCAACTTTCAGACGTAGGAATGAATCTGTAGGAGAACTAAGTGATGAAGCAGACGATTTTAAGATATTTTGTTCCACAGTTGTTATCGATGATGATGATGTTGCATTGAACTTGTCACATTTACCGAAGGAGACAGCAGGAGAGGTTAGCAGGTTAGTAAAAGACTATAATCCAGAGAATCTTGAACCATCTCCTATTAGTATGAAAATAATATTGTCGGATGATATTCCAATATTTCAACGACCACGTCGTCTATCTTATGAGGATCAAGGTGTTGTTGAGCAACAAGTTAAAGATTGGTTAATTGAGGGCATTATTCGACCGAGTACTTCTGAATATGCATCACCAATCGTTCTAGTGTCTAAGAAGGACGGCACAAAGAGACTTTGTTGCGATTTTCGAAAATTAAATGAGAAAATTATGAGAGATAACTTCCCAATGGTTTTGATTGATGACGTGTTGCATGAATTAGAATCCGCTAAGACTTATTCTACACTTGACTTAAAGAATGGTTTCTTCCACGTTCCTGATGAGGAACAGTCGAAAAAGTTTATTTCCTTTGTAACACACAACGTCCAGTACGAATTCAATTACGTACCTTTTGGAATTTCTAATTCTCCAGCGGTATTTTCTCGGTTTATTTTTTCGGTATATAGGGAATTGATTCAGGATGGTACTATAATTGTGTATGTCGACGATATCATAATCCCGTCGGTGGACGTTTCGGAGGGAATCGTGAAATTGCGGAAAGTATTAGAGGTAGCTAGAAAACATAACTTACGAATTAAGTGGGAGAAGTGTCAATTTTTAATGAATAGGGTTAATTTTCTCGGGTATATAGTTGAAAATTCGACGATAAGACCATCAATAGAGAAGACATCAGCAGTTGAAAATTTTCCAATTCCTAAGGACAAGAAAGCGCTCCAACGTTTCTTGGGCCTGAAGTCGTATTTTAGAAGATTTATCTGTGGATATGCTACAATTGCTAAACCTTTATCTTTATTTACTTAGGAAGAATAATGATTTTGTAATGGGAGAAGCTCAAATGGTATCATTCAGACAACTTAAAGAAAGTTTGATGAATGCACCTGTTTTAAAATTGTATAATCCAAATGCTGTTACAGAAGTACATACCGATGCAAATATGTATTCCTTCGGAGGTGTTCTGCTTCAGAAGAACGCAGATGACCAACAATTTCATCCGGTGGAATATATGAGTCGTAAGACTACTGATGCACAGCAAAAATACCACTCCTATGAACTCGAAGTTTTGGCAATCATCGAAGCATTAAAGAAATGGAGAGTATTGTCATTTGGATGGTCGAGTGGAATGTTAACTTACCCGTTATTCTTTACAAAAAATGAAGAGACTGTTCTTATATATAAAAATGAGCGTTTACTTTAATGTTCTTTTATCTACCACTATTCTTAAAAGACTGACTCTGCCAAAACAATAAAACATTGTCGTTACCATTTAAAAACTAATAATCATGTGAATCCCCATGTTACATTCTGTCTAGCAACCAGAAGGGTTACCAGATGTATAAATTAATAATATTCAATTATATAAGAAAAATAGGAAATGTTACATTGAGTGACAATTCGGCCATCCTGATGATAACTCGTCCCGAGTTAATCTAAACCAGATTCATCATCATCGTCATCGTAATAGTCTTCATCCACCTCAGGGAATAGTGCACACCATGGCTTTATCTTGTCGCTGCTAACTACGGTACTAAATTTTCGTTGGTTTCGTTGAGCTCCTTCAATATCTCCAATAACATACCGGTCATACCGTAAAACTTTGTTGATAATATATGGGCCTCTATACTTGGAGACGAGTTTTCGTGACTCACCCGTGCTAGGCATGGCACTTTCTACTAAGACCAAGTCTCCTTCTTGATAATGATGAGGTGTTTTGTGTTTCAAATCGAATCTTTGTTTCCATTTCTCACGCGCTTCTGATATATTCCTGATAGCATTCTCACGGCGTTCACGTGGTGATGGAGTCTCAAGGTTGATGTTGTCATCATGTACGACTGATAAAAGTTTATTAGCACTAAGGTCTTTTAACGGGAAATCGTAAATCAATTCAATAGGTGAATATTTAGTCGTAGCATTAACAGTTGTGTTTATTTTCCACTGCAGATTACGTAGTTCGTTATCCCAATCTTTTGTGTTAGGTGATGTTCTCAAATATGACAATACTGACTGGTTAATTCTCTCGGCAATTCTATTAGCTCGAGGTGTTCGGACAGCTACTTTAATGTGCTGGATATTATTCTCGTGACAATAATTTGTAAATACTGAAGAGGTGAAGGCAGTTCCGCGATCTGTCACAATTCTTCCTGGTAATCCAAAATATAGGGTTAAACAATCAAGAGTTTCTATTACTGGCTTCGTTTTCGTTGACTTAACTGGAACTATGATGGAATAACGTGTCAATGCGTCGACAACTACAAGAATGTATTCGTTGCCTCTTTTTGTTTTAATAAATGGTCCCAAGTGATCCATGTGTATTACATCAAATGGGACTGATGGTAGGTCCATTCCATAGAGTTGACATTCTTTCCGCATTGGCTCTCTGTTATAACAGCATTCGACACAGCCTTTGATGTAACCTTTGACGTAATTTCGTACTCTTTTAAACCAAAAATTCTGATAAATTTTCTTGATGGTACCCTCTAAGCCGATGTGTCCAACATCATCATGACACAGTTTGACTATTCGCCATCTTATACCTCGCGGAATGACAAGTAGATCCTTTCCATCTTTGGTCTTCCGATATAGCCGATGGTTCTTGATAGAAAAGTCATTATTATAGTTCTTCTTATGAACAGAATCAATTTCTCCCTTGAGTATATCTATTATTTGTTTCAGTTCTGGATCTTGCCTTTGCATTGTGAGAATCCAATCTTCAGTTGAAATTTCGACGGCCATTAATTTAGCAGTAACATCCTCAACTTGTCGGGGGTCTTCTACTGGAGAGCGACTCATAGCGTCCACATGTGTCATTTGGCTACCTGGTCGATGACATGCTGTAAAGTCATACTCCATTAACTTCAACAACCAGCGGGATACCCTTGGAATCATCGGTGTTTTAGATTTCATGCTTGAAATTGCTGAACAGTCTGTATAAATAGTGAAATGTTTACCCAATAGATACACGCGGAATCGTTCACAGGCTTCCACCACCGCTAACATTTCCAACTCGTATGCATGGTATTTTCTCTCTACTTCACTGCAAACTCGGCTATAGTAGGCAATTGGATTTTTCACCCCATCAGACTCTCGTTGAATTAAAATTGCAGCTAATCCGATACTGCTGGCATCTGTGTGAAGTTCTTGCTCCTTATCGACGTCGTATACACCTAGAACGGGATCACTAGTTATGGCATGAATTAATCTTCCAAACGCATCTTCACATTCAGCTGACCACTCAAAGGGAACATCCTTTCTCGTAAGCCTTATTAAAGGTACTGCAATATGTGCATAATTTCGGACGAATTTACGGAAGTAGCCTGTTAACCCCAAGAAACGTCTGATTTTGGTGACAGTTTTAGGTCTGGGAAATTGCTGGATGGCTATTGTCTTTATACGTCCAGGCCGAATACCATCGCCATCGATTTCATGTCCGAGAAATGTAACGCTTTCCTTCATAAAGAAACATTTAGACAAACGAAGCGTTAGTCCCTCCCTTTGGATTATTTTCAAAAATTCCTCAAGATTATTTAAACCCTCTGCAACCGTGTCTGATGCAACAATCACTTCATCAACATAGCTTACGACCTTTCCTTTCAATGGTTCTATAATTTTCATCATCATTTTCTGGAACATACACGGTGCATTTTTGAGCCCGAAAGGCATACGGTTGAATTCAAAATGACCATGATGCGTAATAAAGGCAGTATATTTTTTGGACTCTTCGTCAATTTCTATTTGGTAATATCCAGACATCATGTCTAATGTAGAGAAGTATTTCTTACCTGCGAGAGTGGATAGAACACCATCTACAGTGGGCATTGGCCAGGGTTGTTTTTCGGTCACAGCATTTAATACTCGGTAGTCTACACACAGTCTGTCTTCACCATTAGATTTCGGGACCAATATAATTGGAAAAGCGTACACCGATGTTGACGGACGGATGATTTTTAGCTTCAGCAATTCACTTACAATGCTTTCAACAGTCTGTTGTTTGGGAATCGGCACTGCATACGGTTTCCTTGCAATAGGTTTGTTTGAAGATACTGAAATGTTCATTTTCATTGCGCTGTATTTACCGATTTTGTCCAATGTGTCTGCAAAACAATTCACATATGTATTTACTAATTTAGTCAGTTGTTTCTTTTCTTTGTCTTGAATTTTCGCACCACATTGTATGTCATCGCCTTGCATTGCGTACACTTGACATTTACCGTGTTCAATTACTACCCGACCGTTCGATAAAATGTCTAAACCGATAATCACGTCGTATGCGGTTGTATCGTTACTTACGATATGCAAATCAGCGATAAAGCACTGGTCATCGATTGTCACTTTTGCCTCTTTTAATTTTTCATTACATTTAAATTCACCTCCAGCGAAGCCTTGCAATGTCTTGTTACAGATTGCTACATCATAGTTCAATTTATCCGCGATTGACTGCTTTATTAAAGATACAGCACTACCCGAATCAATTAATGCTTTACACTCAAAATTGTCTATTAAAATACTTTTCGTAATAATTTTCTGGTTATTAATTGTATTTACCGGTTCTCTTGGCTTTCGCTGTGGTTTCGGGCAATTTCGCGACAAGTGTCCAATTTCCCGACAATTATAGCACTTTGGACCCGATTTAAGCGCCGGTTTATTACTCATTTGTCCCGATATTATTTCGTTATTATTTTTCTTGAATTGTACATTTGGTTTCGAAAATTGCGCTCTCGAGTTACTTGCGACACTTTGTAATGATTTCAACAGTTCTGCACACTTTGTAAAATTTATTACCGACAACGATTTTCGAAGACCATAGTCATCTATACCGTTTACAATATATTTTATAATTGCATTATCGTCTAGTTGGCCACGACGACCGATTGCCAACATATTATAATAGTATTTCATTTTTCTTTTGTTGTGTACTCATCATTTGCATGTGTATATTTGCACTATTCACTAAACAAGGAAAATCTTCCATAAATGCGATCATAAAATCTTGCCAGTTATTAAAAATTGGTTGTGTATCAATCCACAACTTTGCTACACCTTGCAATTTACTTCTTATCGCGAACAAAACCATTCCATCGTTCCATTCATAAGCATTTTTTAATTCTTCAACCCTTTCAATAAATTGTGCTGAAGTAATACCGTCACTCATAGGGTTAAATGTAGGCAATGCATCAATTACCTCACGCACACTACAACGATTATTGTTAAACGCTAAATGTTCACTATGGCTTCGTGGTGGAGTAAACACATCACATAAATTTGTCGCATACGAGGGATTTCCCGATGTTACAATAGGGTTTCCATATGACTGTACAGGCATAAATACATTTGCACCATTAAAGCAAGTAAATTATTCTGTATTATTGATGGTGATCGTTTGTTTTCGTGAGCCGAAAATTGTTGAACAGATGGTTGTGTATGTGAATGTTCATGCATTCTTCTTTGCGCTCCGTTGTTGTTGTTTTCTGGTAAAATTTGATGTTGCTGTGTTGTAATATCTGGTTGCCGTTGATATGTTGTAAAGACGCAATTTAATTTTTCAGCTTCGAGAGAATTCTGCGTCAGCGACATATTTGATACCATCGTCAACGTCGTCGTCATGTACGTCTGGATTTGTTGGGTGAGCGACTCCATTGTACGTTGGAGACGCAAAACATCACCACGCAACTCCTCCATATTACCTGGCCCTGTCGTTGGTATGCCCGCTATGTCCTGCAAATTCTGTTCATCTTCACTTCGATCCACCATGTTTGTTGTCTCTGTTTCGAACGGCTCCGGAATTTTCGCTTCACGCAGACGCGCTATTAGTTCGCTTTTGCTTCCCGATGTTTTCAAACCGCACTCACGCAACTTTTCTTTTAATTTTATAATGGATAATTTTTCCATAAATTTTTCTTTGATATATATATTTTTTCTTACTCCACTTTCACATAAAATACGAGTTAACTATCCCACTTCTGATAATTGTCATTTGGATGGTCGAGTGGAATGTTAACTTACCCGTTATTCTTTACAAAAAATGAAGAGACTGTTCTTATATATAAAAATGAGCGTTTACTTTAATGTTCTTTTATCTACCACTATTCTTAAAAGACTGACTCTGCCAAAAACAATAAAACATTGTCGTTACCATTTAAAAACTAATAATCATGTGAATCCCCATGTTACATTCTGTCTAGCAACCAGAAGGGTTACCAGATGTATAAATTAATAATATTCAATTATATAAGAAAAATAGGAAATGTTACATTGAGTGACAGTATATCTAATGGGTCATAAAATAAAAATAGTGGCCGATTGTAATGCTTTTGCGATGACTATAAAGAAGAAAGACGTTCCATTAAGAGTGTCTAGGTGGGCCATGTTTTTACAGGAGTTTGATTTTATAATAGAACATAGGTCTGGGAACAAAATGCGGCACGTTGATGCTTTAAGTAGGTTTTCTTGTTTGATATCGGATGACTCGACAAAGCATCGACTCAAACAAGCACAGATGAAAGACAAGTGGGTTAAAGCTGTTAGAAACATTCTTGAAAATGGGCATTATGAGGATTTTTATTTAAAACACGACCTAGTTTACAAGGATCCAGATCGGGAACTTATAGTGATTCCGGAAAGTATGGAGGAGGAAATAATTCAGATTGCTCATAGAAAAGGTCATTTTGGTACTAGGAAGACGCGATCTTTTAGAAAGAGAAGTTTATATACCCAACATCGCTTCGAAAGTTGACAAAATAGTTCGTTGTTGTTTAGAGTGTATAATAACAGAAGCTAAGACAGGTAAACAGGAAGGACTTCTTACCACTATCGATAAGGCGGATCGACCGTTAAGAACATATCATATCGATCACGTTGGCCCTATGGAGGAAACAAAGAAACGATATAACCACATTCTGGTGGTAGTTGATGCGTTTTCTAAATTTGTGTGGTTATATCCAACCAGAAGCACTGGAGCGGAAGAAGTCATTGATTGACTCCAACGTCAATCGGCGATTTTTGGAAATCCGGAGAGAATTATATCAGACAGAGGAACAGCTTTCACATCAAATTTGTTCAATAAGTTTTGTATAGAGCGTAATATTCAACACCTCCTTATTACAACGGGTGTTCCTAGGGGAAACGGTCAGGTAGAACGTATTAATAAAATAGTAATAACATTGCTATCGAAACTGTGTGCAGAAGATCCCCAAAATTGGTACAAGCATGTAGATAAGGTTCAACAATGTATAAATAATACTCCTCCACGTAGTACAAAGTATTCGCTATTTAAGATTCTTATAGGATGTGAAATGAGAACAGACGAAGGAAAAGACATACGAAACATGATTGAGGAATTTGCAATAGAAGAATTAGATGAACAGAGAGATGAAATTCGTAATACAGCCAGGTCAAATATAGCGAAAATTCAGGCAGAAAATAGGAAAACGTCTAATAGGAAGAGAATTCGAGCACCATTGTATAAGGAAAATGAATTAGTGGCTATTAAACGAACTCAATTTGGACCAGGTTTGAAGTTGCGACCGAAGTATTTAGGGCCATATAAGGTGACTCGAATTATGGGACATGATAGGTATGAAGTAGAAAAAGTTGGTGAAGGTGAGGGACCAAAGAGAACCAGTACGGTAGCTGAATATATGAAGAAGTGGAACTCGTCATCCGAGTCGAATGACCGTGCAGGATGGCCGAATGTAGTATCAGGGACAAGACGGACAAGAAGTGGACAACCCTACTAAACATAGTAGTCTTGTTCAATAATAACGATTAATAAAATAATAACTAACAAACAGAACATAGTAGACTTAGACAATAATAACGATTAACAAAATAATAACTAACAAACAGAACATAGTAGACTTAGACAATAATAACGATTAACAAAATACCAATGACTGACGACTAAACATAGTAGGCTTAGACAATAATAACGAAATAATAAAACTAACGAATAAAACATGAAATATATTTTTGTTTGACGAGAGTTTTAGTCTGTAAACTGACGTGAAATAGGAAACAATACTTTGAAATAAAAAAACATCATTAAATGTATAATAAATATAAATTTTAATTATTAATGTTAAAATAATAAATATCTTATAAAATAAATAAAATTGGTTCACCAAAACCTACATACATATATGAAAATTATATTTTCGGTGTATGACCATAAGAAACTATATGTTAGTGTACAATACCTTTAAATATATTCCGATCATTTTTTTCGTAATACTGATGCAAACTTCAGGAACTATGGAAGATATCATGGAAACAGACACTCGTGTTTGATAATCTAAGCTAATAAAAGATTCACCTAAAATATTATATTTAAATTTTATTAAAATCATAAAAACATGATTTTAAATTATAGTTACTTACCAGTAACAAGAAAACGCAATGTTAATGCCAATTTTTCAGCAGGAGTAATAGCATCTCTCATTATTGTATCGGCACGCGTTATATCTTTTTCTATTAAATTTAATATGTATTTAAATTGTCCTTTAGTCATTCTTAAATAATTTTTATAAGATGGTTCGTCGCTCAAAAGTAATTCATTCATAATTCGGTCCTTCCGGCACTTCCTCCAAGGTTTCATCCATTGTTTTTTATTTTTGTTGGGACTACGAAGATATGTAGCCCTCTCACACAAATCTGTCAGACCTTAAAATATTATATATTTTATTAAAAAAATATATATATACATATATACATGCACTACAAACCAAGAAGTATTTCCTCTTTGTCACTATCATCAGAATCCAATTCCATAGCTTCTTCAATACATTCAAATATATCTCTTAATAAATTTTCTTTTTCCGTGGTCATTTTTGAAGCGTTGTGTTGTGTTTGAACCTAGATCAAGATGCCAAGTAAAGTAACAACTGTCAACAGCACTGAATATATACAGAATGGAAACGAGATTTTGATAATTAATGTGATGTTTTTATAACACAGGCTATTTCACTTGCCTGCCTGTTTCCATGGAAAACACAAACAAAAACACTCAATTTTGTTTGTGTTTCCCATATAATTTGGATTTATGTGCACTGTTCTTAATTTTGTCATTTTTGTTGCTTTCCCATACTCTAGCTCGAAAATTTCTCTCACAACATCGAACCGCGCTACTCCATGTGGTGTTTTAAAATCGCCCTTGATCAAAGCATTTCTGATCGACTTAAAAATATGAGGAATATCGTACATCAAGTAAATTTTATCATTTTTATAAAGAAAATAAGGTTTATCAGTGGATCCGCCCAACATCTCGTAACATTTTCTGTTGTTAGGACCTTGGTCCCATGTTAATCCACGCACATTTAATCCTATTTCCTTCAAAATATCCAAATTTAATAGCACAAGTTTTTTTTAGCATATCAGCTTTTATCGAAGTAGCAGTAACAACATAATTTAAAACAAACTTCCAATTTTTTACAAGTCCTCTTATCATATTTTTTTGAGTATCACTG
The DNA here is from genome assembly GCA_927399465.1 of Sarcophaga caerulescens. Lineage (NCBI taxonomy): Eukaryota > Metazoa > Arthropoda > Insecta > Diptera > Sarcophagidae > Sarcophaga > Sarcophaga caerulescens. Next base: position 68,560,408 of record OV656866.1, read on the forward strand.
GAGTGAGGAAGAGTTGCCCTCAGGCTGCTCTTGATACTATGCTCTGTCTGACTCCGCTTGACTTATATGTCAAGAGGTGTGCAGCGCGTAGTGCCATACGCCTGAGGGAATCGGGTTGCTGGAAGCAGCGCTCGATAGGTCACTCCAGAGTTCTGAGTATCGTCTTTCCTGACGGAAGGTATGGACTTTCGGAAAAAGCCACTGATTACATTGTGCCCGAGGCTATATTCCTACCTGGTTTAAGGACACTTATACCGGATAGGGCACAATGGAATGGTGGGGTACTCCGGGGGCAGAGTGGTATACCCATTTTCACAGTTAGTAAGATGTTAGGTGGATGTACAGGTGCTGGGGTTTTCTGTAGGGAACTCGGTCTTGAACTCCACTTCAGGTTGAATGATGACTGCAGCGTTTTTCAGGCGGAGATTTTCGCAATACTGAAGGCTATTGAGGCCATAGCTGGTGGCCCATCTTCGGATTCGGAATCTTACATGATCTTCGTTGACAGTCAGGCTGCCCTTAAGGCCATTGCGTCGGTCTGGTGCAAATCACGACTGGTTCGCGAGTGCAAAGAGTCGTTGAGGTCTTTTGGACCGGACCGTATCCGTCTATGCTGGGTTCCGGGTCATAGCGGAATACTGGGCAATGAGACGGCGGATGCCCTCGCTAGGTTAGGTTCCCTTTCGGGGGGCGATTTAATAGTTGGTCCTGAACTCCCAGTCTGCCACCTCTATGGCCTCATCGATGGATGGGTCAGGGAGGAAGAGCAGAGGCGTTGGAGGAACGGATCAGGTTGTTCTGTCTCTAGACGTCTATGGCCTGCTGTGGACAGTAAGAGAACAGATTGGCTGCTGGGCTTGGTTAAGGCCAGCGTAAGGTTGGTTGTCGGTTTTATCACAGGGCACTGGAGATTAGGTCGCTGACGGGGATCTGGAACAGATCCCAGCCGGACTATTGCAGGGTATGTTGCGATGAGGAGGAGTTAGAGACTATCGAACACCTCCTCTGTAACTGCCCAGCCCTTGGTAGGTTGAGGTTGAGGACCCTTGGCAGAGCCTTCTTTGAGAGCTTGAGTTCTGTGTCGAGAGCCGACATCAAGGCTCTCCACAGATTCATTAGCAGTTTGAGCTGGTTGAGAGGTGCTAGGGCTTCATAAGTGTAGTCGCGCGCTCAACCCTTGTTTTGTGTCTGTTTCTTTCTGTGTGATTCCCATCCTCCCCTTATCCTTATGCCCTCCTTTCATCCTATTCCCTCTATTTCCTTCCCTCTCCAAGGACGTTGTACAATGGGTCAATTTCGACCTCCGGCTATTGTACTTGTCTTAACGGACAAGTACACGTCCTCTAACCTAACCTAACCTTATCATAAAAACGTAAACTTGGGAGCCCATTTCATTCACTCGCTCATATCCAAGATCTACAACTCCATCTATAACATCTGCACAATTATTATAAGTCAAATTTCTTCTGATGGATACTTTATCAAAAATTAAAATGCATTCTCTCTCAAAAGGCTGCAGCTTTTGAACTGTAGCTTTGAGTTCAATATATATGCATAAATTGTTGCCTGGCTGCAAATTCTTTACAAGGCTCCATCTACTTAGAGACGAAGGGCTTGGAAAATTTAGTTGTATTATATTTCGTAAAAATAAGTATGTGGAAGTAGATCTATAATAAATACTTTGTGCAAAACTTATCATCCCAACGAGGAGTTGTTCCCCTATTTTGTTTTTCGGTTGAATTGAATTACTTTTTTTTCTAATATTTTAACACTTCTTTTTAAACTTTCGTTTTTTTTTTCATTAAATTATTAGTTTTTTGCGTCACAGCTTTAAGTTTTTTAAACATATTAAAATATTTCTTTCTATAAAATTCTTCATTTTTACAACTTTTGGACAATTTGTGCATAATGATGGCAATTCAGATCTCTTACGATTACGTGGCAAAGATTTATATAAATATAAGTCAACATAATCACTTTCGAAACTGTTTCCTTTTTCTATACCTGTTTCCTCTTTTTTGCCAGTTAAGTTCAATGTTGGCACGGCACCTCGCTTCAAATATTTCATTCCAATACAGTCTGGCGAAAAATGTCTTTCACATATGGGCAATTTCGTGTCAAGTGACCCAATTTTTAAAATCGATGTCTTCCGATTTGGATGAAATTTGCATCAAGGTTAGTACTATTGGATAGTTGGCCAGACACAAATTTGCAACTCTATCAGTCAAGAACTGCCGGAGTTAGAGGGGGTCAAAGTTGGACATTTTGGTCATACAGGGTTTATTTAAAATGTGTGTAACTTTTCACCTATTGGTCCTAGCAAAAATTTTCCAAAGATTAGATAGATATTTCTTCAATATTTCCAAAAATTATTTTTTTAATTTTTAAAAAAATTTTAATTTTTAAAAAAATTTTTTTTTATTTTTTTTTTAAATTAATTTTTTTTTTTTCAATTTGGGCCCTTTTTTTTTTTTGCTTAAAAGAAAGCTTATAAAATTTCCATTAAAGCCTTCATAATCGCTTAATGGGATGCGAGTGGGATATCTATCAAAAAAATTATTTTTTCTCAAGAATAAGATTTTTCAATATTTGGCACTGTACCATTTTCATTTTCCCCCATTTTTTTTCGAAATGGAGTTTTTTTTATTTTTCCTCAAAAGAAAACTTAAACCATTTCCTTTAAGATCTTTGTGGGCACTTAGTAGCAAGAGACATATCTATAAAAAAATAGTTTTTAAATTTTACCATATGCACTATATTTTTTCTTAATGGATGTTTTTTTTTGCTCAAAGAAAGCTTAGTTCTTTTCCTTTAATAGCTTTGTGGTCACTTAATGCGATGCGATTATGAAGGCCTTAAAGGAAATGTTATAAGCTTTCTTTTAAGCAAAAAAAAAAAAAAAAGCCCAAATTGAAAAACAATTTAAAAAATAATGAATTTTTTAAAAAAAATAAAAAATTTTTTTTTTTTAAATTAAAAAAACTATTTTTGGAAAGATTGAAAAAATAGCTATCTAATATCCTTTGGAAAATTTTTTCTAGGACCAGTAGGTGAAAAGTTACACACATTTTAAAAAAACCCTGTATGACCAAAATGTCCAACTTTGACCCCTCTAAGTCCGGCAGTTCTTGACTGATAGAGCTGAAAATTTGCGTCTGGCCTACTATCCAATAGTACTAACGTTGGTGCAAATTTCATCCACTTGACACGAAATTGCCCATATGTATAATGTCCGTGATCTTTCTAGAAAACATTCGTCAAAATTGCAATTTTCTAACCATGCTTTAAGCAATATGGCGTCAAGATATGGGAAACGAAAGATTTTTAAGTTTGGAACACTTCTTTTTGATTTGCCACAATGCGGTAAAATGCGGTGCCTGATAAAGACGATCTTTTTTTTTTTTTTGTTTTCACTATTAAATTCAACTTTACTTTATCTTTTGTTTTCTTTGAGCATGCAATACAATTTTTAAATTCACACTTTTTATAAAGCAATTTTTCAACTTTTCAGTTTCAAATGTCAACACAAAATGTGGATTTTTATTTCGGTGCGAATCGATATAGTTTCATTTCTACAACAATACAACAACACATATTCTTACCCTACAAGAAAACAAACGGTAATATTTCTTTTCCACAGGCTATTTGCACATACATTTTGTGAAAACAAGACATCTTTCAGTTTGTTTATTATTGTATTTATGTATACATACATGCACACACGTATCCACGCATATGAGAATAAATTGCTTAGAGAAGAGAACAATACGTTCTCTGAGTATAATAATTTCTCTGAGTACAATAAGTGGCAGTAGCCGTACTGCCATCGACAAATTTGGCACTGGCAGTACAATGTATGGCAGTGCAACATCTTCATATATTTATAGTCTTTGGTTCTATACCAGTGTTGAAAAATTGAAATTTTGAAATGGTACTGAACTATAACTGAGAGAGTACTTTTTCGCATCAAATGGTACTTTTGTAAAAAAAAAAAAATACATACATACATTACAACGCTTCAATCAGGATTATGACCTATCTTCTCACAACACTTATGTTGTGTGCGTTAATTTTATACAAGAGTGGAGGAACCTACAGTTTAAAGTCGACTCCGAGCGAGAGATTTTTGAGAAACTTTCATGGCAATTTTATTTACTCTGAGTTTTTGACAAAATGAGGTCGCCGAAGGAATATTTTTTTATTTTTCGTTATTTTGGAGATGTCTGAGATTGGGTATGAACCGCGGGCTCACATCTAGTAAGCCAGCACACTACCTACTAGACTATTTATTTCTTCATATTTAATGCACGTACGGTACGGAACAGAAAAACTAACGACTTAAACGTGTTCCTCACATATAAAACAAAAACTGCTGATTCTGAACGTAACAAAACGTAAAAGTTCCGTGTAGTCACACGTCTCCACGGAACGTTATGGAACATAATTTCGTTTGTAGCATATGAAGAGCAATGCTGATGCTTACCGAAATCATATGTCGGTTCGGCAAGCTTTCTCATTGCTTTTTGTATTTTAAAAACGAATGTACGTTCCGTGGACGTTTGGCTAACCGGGGCTCAAGACAAATTCTAACTTTAGCATTACGTTGCTAATGCATTAATAGTTGAAAAGCACACGACATAAAATATGTGATAATAAAAAAGTACTGAAAGCGTCGCGGGGGTACTGCGGTATTTTTAAAATGGAAAAGTACTGAAAAAAGTACTAAAGTACTGAATTTTTCAACACTGTTCTATACTCTTTTTATATATTTCTCTGGCCTTTGATAAGGTGTGGAATTATATTCAAAATTTCCGTAAAATTGAATTCCTTCTAAGTTCTCGTCAAGAAGTTATATTAATATATACGTCTAATACACCGATAAGACATTTGCCTGTATATAAAACTACAACTATAACTATTTTGAAAAGAAAATCGAGTATACTTATTTTTTTTAATTTAATAAAAATATTAAAAAAAATAATTATAGGCGAGAGGTAAAGAAACGCGAATACTCTATGTCGGACTTTCGATAGACTATACTTTCTTATTCGTAATGCACACATGCATACACACAGTTACAAATACAACATCAAAAATCAGACTAGAGTCTAGTCACTAGACTGAACGCCGAAGGTAGTTCAAAGGAGAATAAGCCAAAATCAATAAAAAAAAATAAATAAAATCTTAAAAATAAATTTCTCATCGTGGGAACACATACTATAACCCCTTCCTTATTTGTCTGTTAACTTCACAATATTTCTTTAAAGGCCCCTTCACACGATCACACAAGTAATATGATCTGTCAAAATTTTGTGTAGAAGAGTACGGATGTGATCGGCTAAACGTACTATGTAATGAAACCATCACACATTGAGAGAAAATACGGATGAAAATTTTGACAGTCGTATGGCTCTCTTCATTTTTTGAAATGATTTAAAAAACAAGCAAGTCGCATTAGATCAGGGATGTATTTTTATGTAAACACATAGAAAAAAAGTGTAACAGCTGTTTTCATTTTACTTTGTTATTGTCTTATACCGATCATGTAAACACAGAAAAAATAATCATACGACTATTATTCTCTTTTTTGAAATACGGATGGAATTTCATTTTACTTTTTCATCAGACTTTACGTATTACTTGTGTGATCGTGTGAAGGGGCCTTAAGTGTTATTTTTGATCTATCATTTGTCCCCTTCTCTTCGCAATCTTTTTTTAAGTTTTATTGTTGCGCTTTTGATCACCGCGTAACCAAAGATGAAAAACGCTCATAACATAAAAATACAGGCGAATTTAGAGGGAGAAAAAATGTTAAAAGTTTTTGCGAAGCAAATGTGTTAGAAGCAACAGATATACAGAGTGAAAACTGGTGGATAAAGTAGAAAAATTAAATGTAAACAAACATTTATTTTGTGTTAAAAAGGGAAAATTTGGAATATTTTTTAATTTCTTCAATGAAAATATTAAAAATTCGTAAATATTTAATTATTAATCGAAATGTGTGTGGTTTTTGATCACAATGAATACAGTTTCTTGAGGAAAAGGTAAGTACGAAGCTAAATATATCTAGATGAAATAAGACATATTGCTCACAAAATTTTTTTCTTGCAGAACTTTGTGTATATTACTAGTATTTATTAATTTCTTGGATGAAAAAGTTAAAATTCGATAATATTTTCATTATTAATCGAACTCTTAGCAATTTCCCTTCACAATGAAATAAGTTCCGTGTGCAAAAGGGAAGTAAAAAGAAAAATATAACAAAATATATACTCATAACTTTTTGTTTCAGGAATTTGTGAATATACCTTTAAATTGGTTAAATACTAAGTTAGTGACGATTGATCAAAGATGTAACCAAATACAATAGTTCCGAATTACGTTTCCGTAATGAAATGGTACATCTCCTTTCAAAATTATTCTATTATTTTAGCAAAATATCATCAACTTCTACCAAAATTGAATTATAAAATCCCACCCCGAAAACTAACCAAACATAAATAAACAAAAAAGACAAAATCGCAGTCATAAATGGCATGAATTTAAAACCTGATTTAAGAAAACTTGCAGTGTTAACGCAAAATCAGCTGATTATGGTTTTAATGCTAAAATCAGGATTTAAATTTTGGTGTGAAAACACTATTACAGAAGAATACAAAATAAATCTATAAGAACCTCAATTCCCAAAAACGCAATTTCGTAATTGGTTGCCGCTATCTTACCACGCGTTAGTATTATGTTTAAAAACTACTTATTTTAGTCATTACTATTTCGGTACCCTGCAATCTGACAAACTTGACAAACATGTTGTCCATAATTCAGAGGAATAGTGTCAGTAATTTTCTAAGACTTCAGATTCCACACTTATGCAATTCTTTTGAAAGGAATATTAATATAAGCAAGTCTTCATTATTTGCGGGACATTCAAAATGGGCTAACATAAAACATATTAAGGCTGCAAAAGATGGAGAAAAAGCTACTGTGTTTACAAAACTGTCCCGCCAGCTTCGGTTAGCGTTGCAAGAAGGTGGAAGTGCGGATCCTGCCTTAAATGCACAATTAAGAAATGTGATGGAAGAAGCACTCAAGAAGAATATGCCAATGGCAACTATTCAAAATGTCATAAAAAAATTTAAGAATAATAAAAGTGATGTGAAAAGGTATAGAATAGATCTTCGGTATAAGCAAAAGGTGTTTATGGTATGCATTATATATACAGATAATTTTGCAGCTGTGAAAATGGATATCGCCCCTATACTTAAGAAATCGGGGTAAATTTTTTTTATTTAAAAATATGCACATGTTAAGAAAATACGATATTTCAGAGCTACTATTATGGATACGAATAACATTTTTGAAGAAGTTGGTATCATTGAAGCATTTTTTGACAAAACTAAAGGTTATAACGAGTGCGATTTAGAAGACAAAGTAATGGAAGATGCTATTCTCTTTGGAGCTGAGGATGCTGAAATTATAAATAAAGAAACAGGCTTTGTAAACGTAAGTAATTTTAGGAGCATGCAAATTTTTTAATATAAATACATATATACATACTAGCAGATTGTACCCGGCGTTGCGCGGTTTATGTAGTTTGGATTAGTTTAAAATATTAAAAAAAATTATTATTGGGTCATTTTTGCATTAAAAATAACAATAAATAAAAAACCGGTTTATATGTTTCGTAACCGCTTTTGAAACCGGTTTCTTAAAAAATGCAATTTTTCAAATTATTCGGAAACCGGTTTAACAAACAACCCAGTTTTTTGAATACTCTAAGTCCTAAATATAAATGCACTCAATTTGCCCGTTTTTGGCCCCTTTCCCCCTTTTGGTTCAACTTTAGAAACGTAACACCTCCAATAGCTATTTGGGAAACTTAACCAAGCTAAATCGTAAAAAATGCCTTTAAAACAGATAAAATACAGCATTTATGCATAAAAGTACTAATTTTTGCCCATTTTTTCTCCCTTTGTCCCATTTTTTCCCCCTTTGGTTCAAAATTTTGAAAAGATTTATTGCCTCTAACCTGCACCGACAAAAGCTCGATCTATATCTCAATTTTCAAGAAAATCGGTCCAGGCGTTCAAGTGTGATTGGCTATGCACTCAATTTGCCCGTTTTTGGCCCCTTTTCCCCTTTTTGGACTCCTTTTGGTTGAACTTTAGAAACGGAACACCTCCAATAGCTATTTGGGAAACTTAACCAAGCTAAATCATAAAAAATTACCTTTAAAACATAAAATACAGCATTTATGCATAAAAGTACTAAGCTTTGCCCATTTTTTCTCCCTTTGTCCCATTTTTTTTCCCATTTGGGTCAAAATTTTGAAAAGATTTATAGCCTAGAACCTGCACCGACAAAAGCTCGATCTATATCCCAAATTTCAAGAAAATCGGTCCAGGCATTCAGGCGTGATTGGCTATGCACTCAATTTGCCCGTTTTTGGCCCCTTTCCCTGTTTTTGGACCCGTTTTGGTTCAACTTTAGAAACGGAACACCTCCAATAGCTATTTGGGAAACTTAACCAAGCTAAATCGCAAAAAATTACCTTTAAAACAGATAAAATACAGCATTTATGCATAAAAGTACTAATTTTTGCCCATTTTTTTCTCCCTTTGTCCCATTTTTTTCCCCTTTGGGTCAAAACTTTGAAAAGATTTATTGCCTATAACCTGCACCGACAAAAGCTCGAACTATATCCCAAATTTCAAGAAAATCGGTCCAGGCGTGATTGGCTATGCACTCAATTTGCCCGTTTTTGGCCCCTTTCCCCCTTTTTGGACCCCTTTTGGTTCAACTTTAGAAACGGAACACCGCTAATAGCTATTTGGGAAACTTAACCAAGCTAAATCGTAAAAAATTACCTTTAAAACTGATAAAATACAGCATTTATGTATAAAAGTACTAAGTTTTGCCCATTTTTTCTCCCTTTATCTCATTTTTTCTCCCCTTTTTGAAAAGATTTATATTTATATATATATATATTTATTTATTTGTAGCCGGCAAAAGCTCGATCTATATCCCAAATTTTAAGAAAATCGGTCCAGGCATTCAGGCGTGATTGGCTAACAAACAAACCAACAAACAAACAGACAGACTTACAGAAAGATTTATAATATATATTAGGATGTACATGTACATATGTATACGCACTTAAAGTACGCATTTAAAGTAAAAAAGTCAAAATAAAACGGATTTTTATTTTGACATAAGCTTAAACCATAACACTTATTTAGATCTTTAATTAAAGCTAAGATTGAATTTGAGTCTAGCTTTCCTTTTTAATAATAATACCCCGAAAAACAACGCAATCGCAAGTTGGTTTTTACAATAACTTAAACGCCGGTTTTAGCGAAACTTGATGCGATATTTGAATGTGACTAATCTTAGAATCTTGTGCATTCATATTCATTTGGAATGGTGTTGATATCACCCAAAAATGATTTGTGGTTTTTCTTTGAATTTAATTTTATTCATTGTCCTATGGGACATTTCTCCTTCATGATATTTATGTTGTTTCTGTAGCTCTTTGCAAATTTATAATAGAGCATGCTGAGTTAATTTTTTTAATAAGCAGAAAACACATTTTAATATCATTTTATTATTTTTTAATGAAACATAGGCTTTTGAAAAACAAAAATTTCTCCCTTGTGTTATATACACACTACCCAACGTTTTTCCTATACATATATTGTCAATAAAAATACATATTGTTTGTGAGATGACTCCAACCATGGATTTTCTTTCTGCCGAGCAATTTCTTTAGGTCTGGAGACAAAAAATAGTCACTCTAGATTTAATCCGCGGAACAGGCTGGATGAGTGAGCGATCAGATTCAACTTTTCTCTCCACTCATTTAATTTTTCTTATCTTCGATTTTGCTTAACTTATTAAAACGTTTCCAAAAAATAATTTTTGTGTGAATTTACACAAAGAAATCACTTATAAAAGAAGAAAATTTAATTTTTTTAATTTCATCCTCAAAATGTTGCACGGGACAGACTTCCTACATGTACCAAGACCACAAAACCCATTATTTTGCAACCGAATTTTTTTGAAAAAAAAAAAAAAACATTTGTTCGTTTCGTATTTAATGAAGTCATCGTGGTCTAGAAGAAAGCGTGTTGGCGTATTAGACATCATGCCACGGTTCAAACCCTATGTCAGACATCTCCAATAGAACGAAATATAAAAAAATATTTCTTCGGCGACTTCCTCTCAGCAGACTTCTGGCAAAAACTCTTAGAGTAAAATAAAATTGCTATGAAAATTTAATATTTGTTGAGCTTACTGCGTAAACTTTGTAAAATTGCTATAGAAATATCCCTTTTTGTTTAAAATTATAAACAAATTTTCTAACCCCATATTAATTCTTGTTAATAAGAATTGTAATTGTAATACTTGTTAGCAAGAATTGAAATTGTGCATCTCCAAGATACCCTTTTATAAATTTGTGTTTTATTCTTCCAAAAGAAAGGACAATCCCAGCCTAGTTAGGAATGATGTGGGCCAGAGTGGCCGCATTCTTTGCACTATTTAACATTTTTACACCATTTTATGAGTGACGTCGCGTCGGTTGGGTTTTGAGTAGGTGGCTAAATTTTTGTCTTTCCTTCATATTATTTTATGCTTGACTTACTGGCCTGCGATGCAAAAAACTTCTCATTAGAAATTTCAATAATATTCTTCGAAAATATGGATTTGCATCGAATTAAGAGTTTTATGTAAATAGATTTTATAAAGAATCAATGTATGTTGCATTCAGTAATTTTTCTGCTAATTTGGTGTCTGGCGCTTTAATTAATAAATATCACTTCTCATTTCTTTTACTTCAATAAATTATTAGGAATTTAACTTTGTTTGACTTGCTTAGTTACTTATTGATAATAAATAATCAAAAACAATTTTTTTTTCAGTTTATTTGTAGACCATTTGAAATTATGGCTCTTAAAAAATCAATTGAATCCAAAGGTTATGTTGTTGACAATGCAGAGCACGTGTATAGTCCTACAGTAAGTAACGATATTTTTCTTTAATATTTCCATTTTTTGTTTGTTTGTTTGTTCTTATATTTGACTAAGCTTTTTGTGTCTCTAAAATTCTTTTTTTACCTCTCTTATACCCCTCAATGAGACGGTGTTCTGGGCAATTTGATGAATTGGCTTGTCTGGCAGCACAAAAATAATTATTCGCATGAATAATGCTTTAGTAACAAGTGACAAGATTATGATTAGTTAAGTTTATTTAAAAATGCTAACAGCCTCTTTTACAGACATAAATATCAGTGTTAGATGAGAAGTGCTTTTTTTTTACCATATGTACAAATTACTTGCCATATTATTTCTAGGGTAATAGAAGTTTTGCTTAAAGAAGTTTTCGTCAACATATCCTAATGTATTTCAACATAGAATTATTTTCCAAAAACCTGTGAAAAATCAGGCAGCAATCTTCTTTTTTCTAAAATATGTAGTCGTTGTATATTTAAAAATGTTTAATGTCAATGCTGGTGTTCCCGAGGTGACGGCCAAATTTGTGTACAATATATTTTTCTGAAATTCCAGCCATAATATTTCGATTGCAATCTACACTATGTACTACTCAACTGCAATAAAAAATAAATGAAATTGGCTAACTCAGAAAAACCATGTAGAAGCAAAATGACTTCATTTAAATTTAAAATGTTAACGGTTATTAGAATTTTAAAAATCCGAACGCAAGATTTTGCTTAAATCGGGAATCGGCACATCGGGATCCAAATAAATTATATCAAGCTATAAATGAGGCATGGTCAGCTATTCGCGGTTATGCAACAAAATATTAGATCATGCTGCATAATCCAATATGTTTTGTCGTATGAATTTTTTATCTGTATTTACCTTTTTTTTAATTTTTAATAATATCATAATAAACACTGAAATTAAATTTTATTTTTAACTATACTAGGGATGTATTTTTATTTTAGTATGTATTTGTTGTTTCTAAAATCTCTAATTTCTTTTAAATCGTACAAAATATTATAACCTGAATTTTGTCCAATATGTTTTGACCGACACTATAATTGTGAAACACTGTACATTTACTTTTTTAATTATGCAACAAAAATCAAATAGCAATAATAATAAAGTATATACATAAAGTATATCATATCTAAAAATAGAAGTAACCTTATAAATGAGAAGCCCACTATAGTTTAAGGGTCCTAGTATATGATGCATAATAAGCAATTTAACTCTGGTATATAATCAAGATCTTCCAAATATGTTGTAAGAGTTGCCGTTCTTTGAGGTTCAAGGAGTTTACTAAGCTATTTTTTTATTTATTCATTTTTTATCTTTTTGTTTCTTAATATACTTTTGTACTGTTTCATTTTTTTTTTTGTTTATTTTCCCTCAAAGAAATTAAAAAAAAAATAAAAACTGATAGTTGTCAAAGTATATTTTCTGCGTTGACAAGAGAAAACATACAGAATGTAGCATAAGAAAACACGAATTTTAATTCAGCTGCCAGTTGAAAAAAATTACGCAGTGCGGATTCAATGTGTTCCGGCCTCAATTGCAAGCAGAAATCTAGCAGAAATTAACTTTTTTTCATCTATAGAGTAAACTCTGTTGAACCCTGCTTGAGAATTACATCCTGAGATTTTTAAAATTGGAGATTTAATAAAACGGTTTTATCCTTCGGAGTTCTAAACCGTATATTTTCCACATAATAAATTATGGTTAAGCCTTAATTTAATTAGAATAACTTAACCTTTGCATGCTCTACCTCGAGGCCCTTCCAGTCATAGCAGATATAATCTGAAATTTATAGCCTGAAATAGTTATTTGTTATCCAATGCGTATTGTTTGTCGTTTTTCTCAGTAATTCAGATAAACTATTAGCTTTTAATAATACTGTTACGCAACAACAATCGAAACGACCTAATATCATTTAACAATAAAAACGATAAACAAAAGCTATCAGCAAATACACACTACGAATACAATGAACATGTTTAATAATAGCTACACCAACAACTACAACGAACATGCTACAAGCAAAGCATCAACAAGTGGTAAGAGAAAAAGGGATAGACAAGTAAGCAAATGCAACAACAAACAATGTAGTCGCAAAAGAATTCTCGAGAATGCGAAACCCCGAACATTCCACTTCGAGAACCATCATCAGACTGAGGAGGTTCGCACATAAAAAGGCAAGACCAAGGCGAATTCATAGAAGGTGGGAGTGCTTTACCAGCTGATGCAAATAACAATGTCAAAAAATTTTTGTTTTTTGTGTATTTTGTTTTGATAGTCAATTTCGTTTTTTCTTATTGTGTCAGAAGTTTGTATATTTTTCTTCTCTTTCTTTTAAAATCATTTTCTGTTTTCTTCATTTACGTGTACTTATGTCCTCACGCCGATGTGCCTGCATTTAAAGCCAATATATTACATAAAAATAACGAGTAAATTTCGAGTACTGGTAGGCGGGTTAATATTTCAGTCTCCTTCGTATGTATTGTAGAATTATTCATAATTTCCTTGGTTTGGTTTCCCTTACAAATAATGAATCATAGAAACTATATTGCTTTAGTGGAATTGGCTACAGGACAACGTAAACTTTAAATGAAAACAAAGGCTTTGTCAATAAAGTAGAAAAGGATCCAACAGGAATGAAAATGTTCAAGTTTAAATTCAGCGTTGCTTGATTGTTTTAAATTTTAGCTGAGTACAAAATTATTTAATAGATTGTTGAAGGATTGAGTAGAAGTTACAAAGAAGATATTTTTTAGAATTTGCTATTATTTTAGAGAAGGCTATGCGTGAGTGGTAAATTTATTTTTTATTTTTTCTTCCCATCGTCATTCTTTAGTCAGCTGTTTTTGACAAGATGTTCACATCTCAACAAAAAAAAAAAAAAAATGCCTGTTGTTTTTGTATTGTTGTACTTATTGTAATACTAATCCCACCTTCTATGAATTCGCCGTGGGCAAGACAAAGCAGGCAACCAGTCAGTAAGAATTGAGTCAGTCTTGTGTGAAGTTGCGTGTGAATAAAAACGGTCGTGGTTTGAATAGCGAATAGTTGTGTGTGAATAATAGCGAACAAGCAATTATTGTTGTATCAGTTAAGTGTGAACAGTGGCACAAAAGTAGTGTAAACAATAAAGAGAGTTTAATTGAAATAAAGCACATATTTGTTTTTACTTGGTTTGCAATTAACGAACTCATATTTAAACGTTTTTAAAAAATATAAAAACGTAACAATTGGTGTCCGAAGTTGGATTGCAAAAATCCAAAAGTGAAAATAAATAAAAATAAAATGAAACTCTCCGAATTAAGAGTGGAACGGCTTAAACGAGAGTTGGCTAAATTAGAACTGGCAACAACAGGCACGAAGAATGAACTGCAAAGGCGGTTAAGGGAACAACTGCAGCTTCAGGGCATCGACACCGAATCCTACGAGTTCGAGGATGAAGAGATGTCGATATAAATTCGTTGCTAGCCGCTATGATGGAAAAAATGCAAGTATTAACGGAGGTACAAGAAGCTTCTAGAGCTGAGAATCGAAAACTACTTGCTGATGTACAAGAAGCTTCTAGAGCTGAAAATCAAAAACTACTTGCTGATGTACAAGAAGCTTCTAGAGCTGAAAATCAAAAACTTCTGGTTGATGTACAAGAAGCTTCTAGAGCTGAGAACCAGAAGCTATTTGAAGCTTCTAGAGCCGAAAACCATAAAATGCAAGCAGCAATTATGGAACAAATTGAAAGGTTGGTGCAGCTTACATACCCAGGAGAAAACCACCCGTTGATGGACAACATTAAGACCGAGGCGTTTGTCAATGGTATACGCGACCCTGACATTAAACTAGCGGTATGTTCTACGCAGAAGACAACCTTCGCACTAGCCCAAGAGACCGCTCGCACAATTTCAAGACCACCAGTTAGCAAAGTGCGAAAAATGGAAGGAAGGTGAATGCCTTTTAACTAAAGTTAAGGTGATGGTGAAGCAAGCTTTGGAAGAAAACGGACAAAAGGCTAAACTTAAATGCTTCAACGGTGGAAAGGCTGGGCATTTCCAAAGAAACTGTAAAGCGCCACGTAAAAGATCCAGATCCGTCTCACCATTAAGGAATAATAAACGGGCGAATTACCAACCATCTTCACAAGAGTCGCCGTTAAACTAAACGAGCTAGCACTGAGGGGCAAATGATGGCTCCCACAAGCGAGGGACCCACAATCTCAATATCAGTGATGCAACAGAACAACAGCAACCTTACGGCGTGCGGGTACATAAATGGCACACAACACACCTTCACTATGGACACCGGTGCGACGCAGTCTATCATCAGACCAGATGTAGTGAAGGGGAAGTGTGAGGCTCTTAGCAATGTAAGACTTCGGACAGCTACTGGACAGTCTGCCGCCGTCCACGGAAAAATAGAGGCGAAGGTGACGATAGCCAACATTAGTGTAAGCTACGTCTTTATTGTTGCCGATATTGTGGACGAGGTTATCATTGGTGGTGATTTTATGATAGCCCATGGCATCAATTTGAATATGGGGCAACAGATTATGAGTTGGCGAAATGTGGAGATACCTCGACGTCGGATACAAGCATCAAGTGCACGCCAGAAGGATAGTTGCTGTCGAACAAAAAAAACTACCACCTCAAAGTGAATCATTGATATGGGCGCGTATGGAGGGAGATTGTGAGGAAAACTGCTTGCGGGTTGTGGAACCAGCAGAAATACAGACGGATTTAATATCAGCAAAGGCCCTCGTCAAATTTACAGAACAGAGAATAGTCCCAGTGCGAGTGCTCGATTTATCAGGCCACGAAAAAGTCATCTGTAAAAACTTAGAAGTCGGTCAATGCGCTCCAGTAGAGGCGGTAATAAACAGCGAACGATTGCCAGAACCGGTCGAAATGTCAGCCAAGTGCCAACAGGAATTTAGTGTAAGTGTGGAGAAATGGGTAGCAGGCTTAGCAGCTCCAGAGAGCAATAAAGCCAAAAAGCTGCTAAAGAAGTATGCTTGCGCTTTTGCCACAAATAATAAAAGACAAGGAAGAACAGGCATGATCTAACATGAAATCGATACTGGCGAAGCGAGACCGATAAAGCAAGCACCCAGAAGCATACCGCTGGCTAAGCTCAATGAGGTCAAAGAGCTAGTCGACGAAATGAAGAGGAGCGGTGTAATCGAACCATCATCGGGTCCGTGGAGCTCTCCTGTAGTCTTAGTCAAAAAGAAAGATGGCAGTACGAGATTCTGCGTAGACTACAGGAAGCTGAATGATGTCACCAAAAAGGACAGTTACCCGCTACCGAGAATTGACGACACACTCGACACGCTTGCCGGAATGAAGTGGTTCTCCACACTGGATCTACAAAGCGGATATTGGCAGGTGGAGATTGCAGACAAGGACAAGTAGAAAACTGCATTCAGTGCGGTTTCAGAATGGCGGCTTATGGAACGTGTACTCAAGGGACTGCATTGGAAGACTTGCCTGGTGTACCTCGACGACATTATAGTGATGGGCAGAACTTTCGACGAACACCTCAAAAACCTGGGAGAAGTTCTGCAGCGAATAACAACGGCTGGACTAAAATTAAGCGTAAAGAAATGTGCATTGTTCCAAAAACAGGTGAAATATTTGGGGCATCTTGTAACAGCAGATGGAATATCTACGGATGAAGATAAAATACGAGCAGTAAAGGACTGGCCTCGTCCCCAGAATCTTCATGGACTACGCAACTTTTTGGGACTATGCACATACTACAGACGCTTTGTGCCTAACTTTGCTAGTGTGGCTGCAAGCTTGCATGAGCTTACCAAGAAATCGAAAGCGTATCAATGGGGTGAGTCACAAGAAAAGGCGTTCCAGACACTAAAAGACCTATTGTGTGCTGCACCAGTTTTGACGTATCCAGCCCCAGGAGAAAAATTTATCTTAGACAGTGATGCTAGCTATGGTATTGGTGGTGTACTTTCCCAAGTGATCAATGATGCAGAGAAAGTCGTAGGCTACTACAGTCGGACACTGTCAAAGCCTGAAAGGAACTATTGTGTGACTCGACGTGAGCTATTTGCAGTGCTGGAGTGCATCAAAAATTACCATAAGTACCTGTATGGCCAACATTTTCTGCTAAGGACTAATCATTCAGCACTGAGATGGCTGCTGCAATTCAAGAACCCTGAAGGACAGTTAGCACGTTGGATTGAGCGCCTCCAGACTCACGACTTCAGCTTTGAACACCGAAGAGGCATAAAACATGGGAATGCTGATGCTCTTTCACGCCGACCTTGTAATTTGGAGTGTAAGCATTGCGTGAAAGTTGAGAAAAAGGAATCCATCGTTGATATCCAGCTAACGCGGGTCGAAGCCAACGAAGACTGGTCTGAAGCACAGAGAAATGTTCCAATATTGGCGAAGATTATAGCAGCTTAGGAAGAGGGCAAGCGACCTACCAGAAACGAGATATCCGCAGAAGGTCCTCTTACAAAATCATATTGGGCACTATGGGACAGTTTAAAGCTGATAAACGGGTGCTTTATCGACATTGGGAAAGCACTGATGGCAAGACCTCATCCAACCTAATAGTGGTGCCGTCCTCCAAAATGAAGGAAGTGTTAACCGAGTTCCATAATGGAGCTAGCGGAGGACACCTTGGAGTAACAAAGACGCTGGAAAGACTGAAACAACGTTTTTATTGGGTTGGATGTCAACAAACAGTGGCGGACTGGATAGCAAACTGTACCCAGTGCATTGCAGCTAAAGGTCCAGCTACAACAGTATAACTCGGGCGCACCTTTCGAGCGGATAGCGATGGACGTAGCAGGCCCTTTTCCAGTCAGCAATGCCGGAAACCGATATGTTCTCGTGGTGATGGACTATTTCAGCAAATGGTCGGAAGTGTATGCCATACCCAATCAAGAGGAGAGCACAATCGTAAATGTTTTTGTGAACAACTGGGTATGCCGCTATGGGGTTCCAATAGAACTACATTCCGATCAAGTCAGAAATTTCGAGTCAGCTGTATTCAAGGAAATGTATGACGATTGAAGAGGAGGATATTGGCAACATTTGGTTTCAACAGGACGGCGCTACGTGCCACACAGCCGAAGCTACACTCGATGTTTTGTGCCCAGTTTTTGAAGATCGCATTATCAGCCGCAGAGCTGATGTCGTTTGGCCACCTCGGAGCTGCGATTTGACACCGTTGGACTATTATTTGTGGGGCGCCGTCAAAGATAAGTGTTACGCCGACAAGCCAGAGACAATTGACGCTTTAAAGAACAATATTCGTGAAGCCATTGGTGAAATACAGCTGCACACAATCGATAATGTGCTTAAAAATTGGACCGATCGTGTAGGCTACTGCATGGCCAGCCGAGGCAGCCATTTGAATGAAATTATTTTCCATTATTAACCGGAAGGATTGTACTTTCAAATAAAAAAAGAAATTTGAGAAAATATTCAGTAGTTTTTTTTTTAAAGAATTTTCAAAAAAAAAAAAGTTATTTGGCGGACCCTTTACAACACAATTTTGCACAAAATTATATTCTTTATTTACATAATGTAAACTTTTTTAAATTTATTTTAATATTTCTGATGTACAGCTCTTATCTCTACATTACACTTCTGGGGTATGGTTAAAGTACGTTCAAAATGCATATTATTGCCGTTCGCATGTTGCTTTTATATATTGTTACGAAAATGGAAACGGTGTACCATCGTTTAACATTAAATTGATAAATAAAAGCTACACACACACACATAAATACAACGAACTTATTACAAGCGAACGTAACAACAAGCAATGTAAACAAAATACACAAACAACAATGAAGTCGCGATAGAGTTCTCGAGAAAGCGAAAACACGAACATTCTCCTTCAAGAACATTCGTCAGACTGTTTGCGTAGACCTATATAAAGGCAGGACAAAGCAGACGAGAAGTAGTAAGAATTCAGTCAGCCTTGTGTGAAGTCGCGTTGCGTGTGAAGAGAACAGTCGTGGTTTGAAGATCTCCGTTGTGAGCAGAATAGCGAATAGTTGTGTGAGAAGAATAGTGAACAAGCAATTATTGTTGTATACGACAAGTTATAAACGTTGGCACACAAAAGTCACACTACTAAAGAGTTTAATTGAAACTAAACACAAATTTATTTTTATTTTGTTTGCAATCAACGAACTCATATTTTAAACATTTTTAAAAAGCTAAAAACGTAACAATTGGTGTCAGAAGTGGGATTGCAAAATCCAAAAGTAAAAATAAATAGAAAAAAATTTAACTTTCCGAACTAAGAGTGGAACGGCCTAAAGGAGAGTTGTGTAAACTAGAGCTGCCAACAACGGGCACGAAGAATGAACTGCAAAGGCGCTTAAGGGAACAACTGCAGCTTCAGGGCATTGACATTGATTCCTATGAGTTCGAAGACGATGAGGAGCGACAGTTACAGGCGACCTAAATTCGTTGCTAGCCGCTATGATGAAAAAAATGCAAGTATTAACGGAGGTACAAGAAGCTTCTAGAGCTGAGAATCAAAAGCTATTTGCTGATGTACGAGAAGCTTCTAGAGCCGAAAATCAAAATTTTCTGGCTGATGTACAAGAAGCTTCTAGAGCAGAAAATCAAAAACTTCTGGCTGAGTCTCGAAAAGATAGTGAACAAATGATGGAAAAAATGGAAATAGCAAACCAAAAGCTACTTGAAGCTTCTAGAGCCGAAAATCAAAAACTTCTGGCTGATGTACAAGAGGCTTCTAGAGCCGAAAACCAAAAACTGAAAGCAGCAATTTTGTCAAAAATTGAAAAGGAGCTCGAAGCGACATTAGGGAAGCTGCAGGAAATACATGAGTCGGTCAGCAAAAGAATCACTGGTGTCGAGGAAAGGGTGTCACATTTAGAAAAAACCGTTGACTCCAAAGTGAATGATTTGGAAAAGACCGTTGACGGAAAACTAGTTATAATGGAGGAGAAGATCAACAACCTCCAAAGCCAGCGGCCGGAACCAGAGCAAATCGTATCGGAAGGTACCGGCAGGATGAAAACACCTTGCTTTGATGATAGCTCGCCCCTATCCGTATTCAAATTCCAATTCGAGACGGTAGTCAGCAGAAACGGATGGGACGATGACGAGAAGGCTTTGGAACTAATTCTGACGTTAGAAGGTGTCGCAGCCGAGATTCTAGAAACCATGCCAGCCAGCCGTAGAAACAACTACAACGACTTAATGGTGGCGTTACAGCGTAAATTCGGCGGCGAGCATAAACGAGAACTGTACCGCATCGAGTTGAGGTGCAGAGCGCAAAAGGCTAATGAGTCGCTTCAAGCCTTTGCAATGTAGGTGCAGAGATTAGTGCCACTCACTTGCCTAGGAGAAAACCATCCGTTGATGGACAACTTTAAAACCGAGGCGTTTGTTAACGGTATACGCGACCCAGACATCAAGCTAGCAGTGTGTTCCACACAGAAGACAACCTTTGCAGAGACTGTAGCTACGCACTAGCCCAGGAGACCGTTCGCACGATTTCTTGACCACAAGTAAACAAAGTGCGAAAAATGGAAGTAGTAGAGGAAGAGGAATGTATTCTAAATAAATTTAAAGAAATGATGAAGTAAGTTTTGGAGGAAAATGGTCAGAAGGCCAAACTTAAATGTTTTAATTGTGGAAAGGGCGGTCATTTCCAAAGAAACTGCAAAGCGCCACGTAAACGATCAAAATCCGTCTCACCATCAAGGAATAATAAACGGGCGAACTACCAACCATCTTCACAAGAGTCCCCGTTAAACTAAAACGAGCTAGCACTGAGGGGCAAGTGCTGGCTCCCACAAGCAAGGGCCCCACAATCCCCATATCAATGATGCAGCAAAACAACAACAAACTTACGGCGTGCGGGTACCTAAACGGCAGACCACACACCTTCACTATAGACACCGGTGCGACGCAGTCTATCATCAGACCAGATGTAGTGAAGGGGAAGTGTGAGGCACTTAGCAATGTAAGACTTCGGACAGCTGCTGGAGAGTCTGTCACCGTCCATGGAAAAACAGAGGCGAAGGTGACTATAGTCAACATTAGTGTAAGTCACGTCTTTATTGTTGCCGATATTGTGGTGCCGATTTTATGATAGCTCATGGTATCAATTTGAATATGGGGCAACAGGTAATGAGTTGGCGAAATGTGGAGATATCTCTTGACGTGGGATACAAGTATCAAGTGCATGCCAGAAGGATAGTTGCTTTCAAACAATAAAAATTACCACCTCAAAGTGAATCATTGATATGGGCGCGTGTGGAGGGAGATTGTAAGGGAAACCGCTTGTGGGTTGTTGAATCAGCAGAAATTCAAACGGATTTGTTATCAGCTAAGGCCCTCGTCAAATCCACCGAACAGAAAATAGTCCCAGTGAGAGTGCTAAATCTATCAGGCCATGAAAAAGTCATCTGCAAAAACTCCGAGGTGGGTCAATGTGCTCCAGTAGAGGCGGTAATAAACAGCGAATAATTACCAGAACCGGTCGAAATGTCAGGAAGGACCAACAGGAATTTAGTGTAAGTATGGAGAAAAGGGTAGCCGGTTTAGCAGCTCCAGAGAGAAATAAACCCAAAAAGTTGCTAAAGGGGTATGCTTGCGTTTTCGCCACGAGTAATAAAAGGCAAGGAAGAACAAGCATAGTCAAACATAAAATTTATACTGGCGCCCAGAAGCATACCACTGGCGAAGCGTAATGTGGTTAAAGAGCTAGTCGACGAAATGAGGATGAGCGGTGTAATCGAACCATCATCGGGTCCGTGGAGCTCACATGCAGTCTTAGTCAAGAAGAATGATGGCAGTACAAGATTCTGCGTAGACTACAGGAAGCTGAATGATGTCACTAAAAAGGACAGTTACCCGCAACGGAGAATTGACGACACGCTAGCTGGAACAAAGTGGTTCTCCACATTGGATCTACAAAGCGCGTATTGGCAGGTGGGGATTGCAGACAAGGACAAGGAGAAAACTTCATTCAGTACGTACGGCGGCATATGGCAGTTTAAAGTTATACCATTTGCCTCTGTTTAATTTCCTTTTCATTGAGTATATCTTTTCAAACATATGTTTTCCAAACAGAAAGTCTTTAGCCTCTTCAGCAGCATGGAAGCTGCCCTTCTAGCAAGCTCATCTGCCCGCTCATGACCGGACACCTAGCAGTGGGTAACCATATTTTCCCTACCAAGCATATTCAGCTTCCATAGACGGGCCCATACTATTTGCGACCTTTGTATCTTGTATACTACTTGAAATGATCACATCTTTCTGTGGCATAGACTCCGCTTGTGCCTAACTTTCTAGCTACATTCGAGGGGCTTATGAAACGTGTACTAAAGGGACTGCATTGGAAGACTTGCCTGGTATACCTCGATGACATAATAGTATAATAGTGATGGGCAAAACTTTCGACGAACACATCAAGAACCTGGGAGAAGTTCTGCAACGAATATCAATGGCTGGACTGAAATTAAGCGTAAAGAAATGTGCATTCTTCCAAAAACATGTGGAATATTTGGCGCATCTTGTTACAGCAGATGGCATATCTACGAATGAAGATAAAATACGAGCAGTGAAGGGCTGGCCTCGTCCCCAGAATCTTCATGAACTACGCAGCTTTTTGGGACTATGCACATACCGCAGACGCTTTGTGCCTAACTTTGCTAGCGTAGCTCCAAGCTTGTATGAGCTCACCAAGAAATCAAAAGTGTATCAATGGGGTGAGTCACAAGAAAAGGCGTTTCAGACACTAAAAGAACTATTGTGTGCTGCACCAGTTTTGGCGTATCCAGTCCCTGGGGAAAATTCATTCTAGATAGTGATGCTAGCGGATCGGTGGTGTACTTTCCCAAGTGGTCAACGGTACGGAGAAAGTCGTAGGCTACTATAGTCGCACACTTTCAAAGCCTGAACGGAACTATTGTGTGACCCGACGTGAGCTACTCGCAATGCTGGAATGCATATAACACTACCATAAGTACCTGTATGGCCAACATTTTCTGCTAAGGACTGACCATTCCGCACTGAGATGGCTGCTGCAATTTAAGAACCCTGAAGGACAGTTAGCACGTTGGATTGAGCGCCTCCAGACTTACGACTTCAGCATTGAACACCGAAGAGGCAGAAAACATGGTAATGCTGATGCTCTCTCACGCCGACCTTGTAATTTGGAGTGTAAACATTGCGTGAAAGCTGAGAAAAAGGAATCCATCGTCGATATCCGGCTAACGTGGATTGAAGCCAACGAAGACTGGTCCCAAGCAAAAAGGAGTGACCCAATATTGGCGAAGATAATAGCAGCGAAGGAGGAGGACAAAGGACCTACAAGAAATGAGATATCCGCAGAAGGTCCTCTTACAAAAGCATATTGGGCACTATGGGACAGCTTAAAGATCATAAATGGGTGCCTATATCGACTTTGGGGAAGCGCTGATGGCAAGACCTTATCCAACCTATTGGTAGTGCCTTCCTCCAAAATGAAAGAAGTGTTAAAGGAGTTCCATAATGGAGCCAGCGAAGGACATCTTGGAGTGACAAAGACGCTGGAAAGGCTTTATTGGGTTGGATGTCAGCAAGCAGTGGTGGACTGAATAGCAAACTGTACGCAGTGCATTGCAGCTAAAGGTCCAGTAAGAAGAAGTCGAGGTCAGCTGCAACAGTATAACTCGGGCGCACCTTTCGAGCGGATAGCGATGGACGTAGCAGGCCCTTTCCAGTCAGCAACGCCGGAAACCGATATGTTCTCGTGGTGATGGACTACTTCAGCAAATGGCCGGAAGTGTATGCCATACCTAATCAAGAGGCGAGCACAATCGTAAATGTTTTTGTGAACAACTGGGTATGCCGCTACGGGGTTACAATAGAACTACATTCCGATCAAGGTAGAAATTTCGAGTCAGCCGTATTCAAGGAAATGTGTGAGGTATACGGAATTAAGAAGACTCGAACAACGCCGCTTCACCCACAGTCTGACGGAATGGTAGAACGGTTTATTCGAATCCTGGAAGAATACTTGCGGAAAGTAGTGAGCGAGCAACAGAAGGACTGGGACGAACACATTCCGAGTTTTCTGCAGCCCATGATTCAACATCTAGATCACCCGCCAAGGTAATTTTTGGGACTGAGATAAAACTGCCCGGTGACTTGGAGTTTGGAGTTAAGCCCGCCACAGAGAGGGATACCACTGGAAAAGAAGAAAGCCTAAATGAACTTCATCAATTTGTGCGCACCCGAATAAAAATGGTCAGCGATAGAATGAAAGCCAGGTATGATCGTGCAGCAAACACGGAGGGCTTCCATGAGGGACAAATAGTTCTACTATACAACCCAAAGCGGAAGAAGGGGTTATCCCCTAAACTACAAACCAGCTGGGATGGACCTTATAAAATAATTAAACGGTTAAACGATGTCGTATACAGGATACAAAAAGCTAACAGCCCCCGAACAAAAATGAAGGTCGTACACATAGAGCGACTGGCAAAATATGGGAAAAGAGATAATGAGCCTATTCGGGACGAACAGGCTTAAGTGGACGGCAGTGTTACGCAACAACAATCGAAACGACGAAATATCGTTTAACAATAAAAACGATAAACAAAAGCTATCAGCTACACATACACACGACGCAAATACACACTACGAATACAATGAACATGATGATTAAAATAGCTACACCAACAACTACAACGAACATGCTACAAGCAAAGCATCAACATCGGTTTTAATAGCGAATAGTTGTGTGTGAATAATAGAGAACAAGCAATTATTGTTGTATCAGTTAAGTGTGAACAGTGGCACAAAGGTAGTGTAAACAATAAAGAGAGTTTAATTGAAATAAAGCACATATTTGTTTTTACTTGGTTTGCAATTAACGAACTCATATTTAAACGTTTTTAAAGAGGTAAAAACGTAACAATACATTGTTCGAAAATAAGTTAGTATTTTAATAACTAATCAGTTTTGTAACTGCTGTTAGGTTTGCTTGACTTAAATCCAGATCTGCTAAAATAAGTATAAACGAGAATTTACCCAAAATATTATAAATTTACGTACACAATAACAGCTGTTTAAAAAAACTCTTACCGTTGAAGTTGGGTTTAGTGAAAGGTAACTTTAGCTAAAGTGAACTTTAAAGTCACCTTTAACATTTTTTCGTTATTACAACTTACGGATAAAATAAGGATAATTTTCTTAAAAATATGGCAGTGCCGGAGCAATATCGATAACTTTTGGCAAGTTAAACAAGGTGTTAAAAAATTCAGTGAGAACGAGGTGCTTTTTTTATTATGTTCATATTTGAATCATCATAATAAAAAAGAAGCACGTCATTTGTCGTGCATATGCATATATATGTATGTATATATCTAATATATAAAATTCTCGTGTCACGGTGTTAGTGGTTGAAATCCTCCGAAATGGATCGACCGATTTTCATGAAATTTTGTGTGCATATCGGGTAGGTCTGAGAATCGGACATCTATTTTTCATATCCCTAATATTAAGAGGGCGTGGCAAATCGTTAAAATTTATTATTTAGGTACATATTGATCATAGGCGAATAAAATTTGGTGGGTAAGTTCGTAGGGTCGATATCGACAATCCCACCAAAAATGGGCGTAACAACCCTCCCCCTTCAAGTGATACCTATAACTCTGAAACTACTGAACCGATTTTAACCATTCTTTTTTGTTCGAAAGCTTATCAGATTTAGATGGTTTAAAAAAAATTCGATATAGCAAAAAGTAGGCGTGGCAAACCCTTAAAATTGAATATATAGGGACATAGTGATCGTAGACGAATGCAATTTGATGGGTAAGTTCAAAGAGTCGATATCGACAAACTCACCAAAAATGGGCGTGGCAATCCTCCTCCTTTAAAAAAAACCTATAAGTCGGCTATAAATTTTGAACTAGATAGATAGATCCACACACTTATAGTAAGTTAGTTATTTTTATATAACTGTTTTATGCAGCGTATTACAACAAATATATAGTGTGACCTGATTTGGGCAATAAAAAAATCAATTTTAGACGGGACGAAGTTCGCCGGGTCAGCTAGTAATATATATTTTGTTTTAAAAACTGTAATAAAATTCATGCTATCAGTTGCCACATGTCAAGGCTTTGTAGCAACTCTTAACGCAACTGATATTTAGCTGATGTCGATAATATTTAAACAATACCAATACATTTTTCTTTCTTTCAGGTCGATGTACAACTCATTCCTGCAGAGCTAATGGAATATGAAAAGTTTATAACCAAAATTAAGAATGTGTCAGGGGTGGAAGAAATATATGACAACATCAGAGAAAATATTAATGAAAGTTAAAAATTAAAATTGCATAAAATCCTTAACCCTTTGATGGCTGTTATCTTGTCTAACTTTTTTGTTAATAAATATGCTATTTTGTTAAATAAATATACTATTTTTAAGTGGAAAAATAAATTTTTTGTGTACTAACTATACATGCTTTTGAATATCTTACTTTTAGTGGTATTGTTACGGAGCGCTCATCAGCAGTGCATCAGCTCTGGCGAGCTCGACAGCCTTGCATTTTCCCGGAATGTGGCTGTGCTCAGGGACCCAGATAAGTGAAACACTGAAGCGCTCAGAAAGAAGGTGGAGGCAGTGGCGACAATCCTTAACGATCGTGGAGTTAATCATAAAACTCGACAAAGATCTTATAGCATTCTGACTATCAGAGAAAATTGAGATGCGGGTGAGAGGAGAACCGTTGAGGAGAATCCATTGAGCGACCCGGTAGATGGCCATAACTTCCGCTTGAAACACGGCACAGAAATCGGGCAGTCGAAGGGAAATGTTCAGGTCCAGTTTCTCAGAGTAGACTCCGCTACTAACCCTATTATCGAGTTTAGAGCCATCTGTGTATATGTCAAGGAGTTTCAAGGGGATGATCGTGTCAGGGTCCCAGTCGTCACTGCTTGGAATCAGGAAATGAAAGCCCCTGACAAAATAATATTCAATAGGGAGATAATCGACAACTGACAACTGAAGAGAAGAAGAGATGCTCAGTGGGGCCACAGGATCAACCTCCAATATAGAGGAATGACCAGAAGGGATGATGCGCCAACGAGACAGGGTATTGAATCTAGTCGCAGCAATCTTGGGTGCCTACCTATCGATATATACATACATATCGATAAGCATGGTAGACACTAGCACATGACTGCAGAATAGATCCAGCAGATTTGGGTAGAGACCCCATCTGGATCCAACTGCTCTACTGCAGCAGTAAGCAGCACAGGTCGCTTTGCGTATCCTAGCGACCAGGTTTGCCCTCCAGTTGAGTTTGGGGTCGAGGATCAGGCCCAGATATTTAACCTTGGGACTCAACGTGAGACAGGTCCCGATTATGTTAGGAAGGGTGAAGGCCGGAATCTTGTAAAATCCTAGTGAAAAGAATTGTATCGGTCTTGTAGGGGTTAACAGACAGTTCAAAATCCCTACACCAGTTCAGTACAATCGACAGTGCTAAGTTCAGATTGTCAGACAGCGTCGGCGGACATACTCCCGGCGCAGTAATGGCAATGTAGTCAGCGTAAGCTATGGCGTTATTACTAGAAGATTCGAGCCTTCTTAACAGTGAGTTGACCGAGAGATTCCAGAGAAATTGTGACAGAACCCATAGACAATTCTCTGACAATGTGTAGCCCTCACTGAGGAGGTTACTATTATCGATTTAAGCAGAAGCCTAATAAACCTGGCCAGTTCCTGTTCCAGGTTGAGAGAATAGAGAGCCATCCGGGTTGACGTTATTGAATGCACTTTCAATGTCAAGAAAAACGGCCAGAGTGTATTCTTTAACGTGAGGGACTTTTCCACCTGAGACATGAGGGAGTGCAGTCTCCACTGATTTACCCCTTGTGTATGATAGAAGTGATGGATCAATCGAGGACCTGATATGAACGTCAAGGGCTCTTTCCAGTGTCTTAGAGGAGCCTAAGGTTAGCGTTATTGATGCAACCAAGGAGGAATAATCTCTTCCCCATGTCGCCCGGAATAATACCATCTGGTCGTAGGGACTTGAATGGTTCAAAGGATCTAACAACCCACTGCACTTGGCTTGGGGTAATAATTAGGGGAGAGTAATCCTCAGATGGTGATACAGTAATCTGATAGAGAGCTTGACCTCCAAGGGTGACATTCCCCGGAAAGTGAGTGTCAAGGAGAATTTTAAACGTCTCTGAACTGGACTCAGTCTAGCAGCCGTTGGTTAATAAATTAACCCTCAGCACGAAGTTTAACTTCATGCATTTGGTGATGCTTCTGTGAAAGCACATGCTCCCATTCTGTATAGTAGAGTCCTAACCCCGACTAGTGAATTTGTCACCCACTTGCTCGCTGTCAAAGTAAAAGTTGTGCCTGTAGAAGTGTAAACTTTACCCCGTTTTGAGTTCTGCGATGCAACTCTATTGGCAAAAAATGGTATTTTCACTTCTTGAGAAGCTGAATCTTACCAAATCGGAAGTCTTTGTGGACAGATTCGACTATCGTCCTGTCCTGGCTTCAAAAACCCCTGTGCCATAGGCCAACTTTTGTGGCAAATCGATAATCGTTTATCATGGACCAGGTAGGCGCTGACAATTGGAATCACGTGGAACCTCTATATAAAGTTGATACCTTATGATGGCAGTTTTTACTCGTCAGAAAACTCATCAAAGAAATTTTGTTGATGTCGATCATGTTGTCATTTGTTATGACAATTAACCACATAACGATCGGAAATTTAGTCGAATCGAACGGGTTTATTTTGTCCCTGATTCGAAGTACGAGTGGCCGAAATTCGAACTGCCAATGGCGTTCTAATACGACCAATTGTGACGCTCATGTCGCTTTTTAATCTACAGCAGTATTAATTGGTTTTCTCGTTTTCTGTTGTGTGTTTGTTGTTTTTATTTTTAGCGAATCTAATACCCCGTAGGCTAATTGTCGTACGCCTAAGAGACAAACAGCTCGGAAAAAGCTGGCAACAAGAAGGAACGCACTCACACAGCACGCAAAGGAAGAGCGCAACCCACGACCAGGCTCTTATGTTCAATGCCACCTAGAAACAACATGTTTATTTATTTATTTATTTATTTATTTAAATGTGAACACAGTACAACAAGATACAATCTTATTTAACAGCACTGGTAAGAAAGAGGTACAGTATAGTATCGAAATAATATAATAAAGAAAATTAAAAATAGAGTAAAAGTAGAGTAAAATTAAAAACAATAAAACAAAAAATAAAAAATAAAAAAAAATTAGAAAATTAAAAAGAAAATACTGATAATAGCTAATAGTTAAATATGTACATTACTTGAATATTCTTAATTAAAATGTGTAAAAATTGCAGCTTTGAAGTGCTTAGCATTGCTTAATAACTGTAAATGGTTTGGAAGTTCATTCCAGAGATGAATTGAGTTTATATAAAAGTGTCTTTCAGAAAGTAGTTTGCGATATCCAATAACATTAATCTTGCGTCCTCTATTAGATCTTGAGAAAGTTAGCCTTCTATAAAGATATTGGGGTTGGGCAGTGTAGACAATTTTGTGCAGATATACAAGTGTACGACATTTTAACAAATTTTCAAAAGAAATATTGTAAATTTTGTACGAGAATTCAGATATTCTACTATATCTTGTTCGGCCATAAACATATCTTGCTATATTATTATATGTGACTTTGAGTTTATTTTTACTCATCGAATCACAGCTAGCAAAGAGTTCACTTCCATATAGTAACGTAGGTATGAGGTATGTTTTGGCAAGGAGCATGCGAATATTAAATGGTGTGAAGTATTGCGTTAGCCAAAGATTACGAAGCATAGCATGAGTTCGACCACAAACTGCATTAACATGGTTTAACCAGCTGAGATTCTTATTAAAAATTACTCCAAGGTTTTTAGCATTCTGTACAATTTCTATAGTCGTGTTATCAATCTGAATAAGTGGAAGTGATGTTATGGAGTTAACTTTGCCTATAACCAACGCTTTCGATTTCCTTGGATTGATACAGAGACCATTCGTCGACGCCCATTTAAATACATTGTTTAAGTCTTGGTTCAGTTTGGTAGCACAATCATCTATTTGAGACGGTAAGCAGCTAATGTATAGCTGTACATCATCTGCATACATCTGAACATTACAAAATTTCAGTCTTGACGGTAAATCGTTTGAGTAAACGGTATATAGTAGTGGACCAAGTATGGAGCCCTGTGGCACACCTCTAGACATTGAAAAACCATTCGATTTGTTACCACAATGGTGCACAAATTGAGTCCTATCGCGTAGGTACGACGATATTAACTTAACAGCGGTATCAGAAAAATGGCACATGTTTTTAAGTTTTTGAAGTAGGATGGCATGCTCAACAGTGTCAAACGCCTTTGAGTGATCAAGTAAAACTAATAAAGATATCATATTGTTATCCGCTTTTGATCGTAACTCTTCGGAAACATCGATAAGTGTAGAAATGCAACTATGATTCGGTCTGAAACCTGATTGCCTCTCGGATAGTATATTGTTGTTGTATAAGTATTCATGCATCTGTAGATAAATTAATTTCTCCAGAACTTTAGACAGGTATGGTAATATTGCGATAGGACGAAAGTTTTTATCTTGTTTAGGCACTGGTATAATCTTTGCACACTTCCACATAGCAGGAAAAGTAGAGGTAGTAATTATTGTATTCAATAGATGTGTTATGTTTGAAATCACATACGGCAGAATCAATTTTAAAAATTTGGGATGAATTTCATCATTGCCCGTAGAATTAGATTTAATACTAAGAATACTTTTTAAAACGTCTGCCTGTGTAACGTTTCTAAATTCAAAATTGAGTCCAGAGATACTATTAGAAACACCAAATGCCGCAGATGAGTTGTAATATTCCAGGTTAGCAGTTGTTGTTGGTATGTTAGAAAATTGCACGCCAAGCTGATTAACATCAATTGTATTATTGGATTCAATGTTATTAGTAGCAATTCACATAGAGCGAATATCTTTCCACTTATTTTTAGTAGAAACAGCCGTTTGGAACTTTCCCGCATAAAAACTTGATTTTGCAGCTCTAATTTTTAAATTTACATCATTCCTACATGCTTTAAAAAAGTTGTAGAGGTCAGTAGTCTTATATCTTTTCCACCTGTAATAAGCATTATTTCTGATGTTGATTAGGGTTCTAATTTCATGGTTAAACCAGGGTTTCCCATTAGTTATTTTCCTTACTTTCATTTTAACATATTTTTCAAACAAATACTGTATGTTATGATGTAAAAAAGTGACCTGATCATCCACAGACGGCATCAGAAATGTTTGGTCCCATGGTATCTCAGCTAATTCTACTTCTAATGCGGCATTATCAACGTTGTTAAAATCTCTAAACATTATCACTTGTTCCTTGGTTATTGACTGGAAATCATATGAAATGAAGAGGAGATCGTGTTTCGAGAAGCAGAAAGTTGGTCAAATAACAGCATCCTATTGGGGTTATCAACGAAACATAAATCAATTAAAGTGTTGGAGGTGGAAGAATAATGCGTCGGAATTAAGTTGTTTACCAAATGCATACCAATGGCTCTTAAATCATCAACCAATCCAGTTTCGAGTAGAATATTAGCATTGAAGTCTCCAATTAAAACAATATCTGTGAATTCAAGACTCAAAGATGATAATTTATTCAATAATGGATCTATATTTATTCTATTGTTTGGACGATATATTGCTCCCAGTAGAAGTTTTTGACCACTGCTAAAAAACTCTAGGAATAAATATTCTATTTTCCGTGAATTTGTTGCATTTTCCGTTGAAGTCGTTTCACTATTCCCATTTATTACATCTTCACATATTCGTCTACATGAAATAGATGATTTAACATATATTGCTACACCACCGGCATTTGACACCCTATCAGAACGAAAGAGTCGATACCCACTTAGGTGATAGTTACTATCATTTATATCAATTCGAAACCAGGTTTCCGAAATGCAAATTATATCGACTTCCGACCCTTCGAATATAAATCGGAATTCATCAATTTTCTTGTGCAGGCTCTGGGCATTTATGTGGCAAATGTTGAAACCGCAAGCTCTTTTAGAAAGTATTCTAACCATAGCGTGAAGGTTTTCTCTAGAATGAACTGTTGTGTTATTATCATGTCTTAACATCATTGTAAAAAACGAATACTATATAATTTGCAATGTAAGCACCAATAAAAAGTTTAACAAATATATAAGAAATCAATATAGACAATAGTAATTTAAAATTTACGAGTACATTATAATAAATATTGCGGAACATATTGCTTAGTAAATAATATTCTAATAGAAATATTTTACGAAACAAAGATAATTTTAATTTTCTGAAAAAACATTTAATTCCCTTGTGGCGGACGAAACATCATATGTAATGTTTATGTGTGTCTTCACGTTTATGCTCAAAATTGTAATATACATAAATCTATATATATACCACTGAAATGTATATAAAAAAACCAAACTTTGATAAAATGACCGCAATAAAAAATTGTATTTAAAATTTCAATAACTTATCCGATTTCGGAAGTATCAGTAAAAGACGCAAAGGCCAAATATATGTCCGGATTAACTTCATATTGTTACGTTTTTACCTTTTTAAAAACGTTAAAAACATGAGTTCGTAGATTGCAAATAAAATAAAAATAAATATGTGTTTAATTTTAAGTCAATTCTTTATTATCTGCACAACTTTTGTGCCACTGTTCGAACTTATTCCACGTATACAATGATAACTTTCACAATATGTGTTTATTCGTGATATTTCTCTGCTTACAACCTTTTTTTTTTGTAAGCAACAACAACACTTGTTAGTTATTCTTCTTTGCTCACAACCTTTTTTTTTTGTAAACACAACACTAACAACTGTTTTCTTCACGCAACTTGTCTGCACACAAGTCTGACTGAATTATAACTCGATCTCGTATCTTCACACACCACTGGTTGAATTCTCACTCAATTCAACGCGACGTCGTCACACGACTAACTTAACTCGAACTCCGAGAGTCACGTGTCTTCATACACGACTGACTGAATTCTAACTGAATCCCCGTTGCTCGCTTTATCTTGCCTTTTATATCACTGGATCAACAGTGTGATGAATGCCCTTGAAGGATGATGACGGCCTTCGGGAACAATCCAAAAATGTAAACATCTCGTCATCATTGTTGTTCATGTATCTTGTTTACTTTCGTCCAGGCAGAATTGTTGTTGTTTTGTTTATTTGTCTTTCCGCTATATATTTTTTTTATACACGGACGTTGTTGCTATATTTTTGTTTATTCATCGATCTTGTAAACAAGCCCGTTGTTTTTGTTGCTATATGTTTACTTATTCGTTGATCACGTGATCAAGTCCATTGTTTTGTTTTTGGAGCTTTTGTTTATCATTTTATACATGATCAAGTCCATTGTGTTGTTTTTTTTGAAGCTTTTGTTTATTATTTTAATAACACCATTTTCGAAACAATATTTTAACTGCAATTCATATACATACATACATATGTAATTGGTTATTACAAACCTTCCGTCAGGATTCCGACCTAGCTTCTCACACCACTTATGTTGTGTGCGTTAATTTTTATACATGAGTGGCGGGACCAACAGTGTAAAGTCGACTCCGAAAGACAGTTTTTTTTCAGAATCTTTTTCATGGCAATTTTATTTACTCTCAGAGTTTTTGCAAGAAATCTGCATTTCATATATGGATGGGTTATTTGATAGCTTCCAGAGTAAATCCGCGAACCCCTCTACTCATACTATCCCCATACACTATCAGACACTCAAACTTTGTCTGGGGATTATGCATCTTGGTCAACAAGATAGGGATATGGCCCTTTACGAAAGGAACCCTCATATTAGCAACATCCGAAAGATGTACTGTCTTTTACAAAAAAGCTGAAGGTGTAGCGAGCAATCTAATTCAACATGGCTTGGGTTTTCTCAACCCAAAACCCTGTTCAATCTCACTTTAACATATTCTTTGGATTTTCCATAAAAACTTTACAACAAGCAATTAATGATCAAATTATCGTTGTTAGATATCGAAACCCGGGATATAATTTTTTTATATATCTGCTTCACGAAATTACCCGAACTTTGGTAGCAATCTCAAGAATCTTGCTCAGTTTTTCCAAAGTGGAGCAAAATTAATGAGTTCTTGACGGTCAGATATCGAACTTTGTAATCGCTTTCGGAGATTTTCGAAAGCTCCAATTTTACCAAAGCTACTGCAAATATAGCCCCGAATAAACACCGAAGAAAATTTTTTCATTTTATAATGGGAACCACTCTATTCGTTTGTGTCCTGATTTTTTGAGAATGTCGGTTAGTGATCGCTTATCATCCGTTAAAAGACATAGGTGTTTGGTCGTCTCTCATAAATTTAAAAGATGCCAGAGCTCTAACGTTTACTATATTTGTAAGCAGAAACATCATTCACTACTTCACCGTATTGAATCTTCTTCCCGGAACCGAGGGTTGGAACTAACTCACTTACCGCAGACCGTTCTATAGGACTCCCACAGTCTCATGCACAAAAGCGAAATGAAGTGGATAGTGGTCCAGTAATGTTCGCTGCTGTCATCTTAACAGTTCTGTTAGGAACTGCCTAAGTTAATGTAAAGTTTGATGAAGTGATGTGTTCTGCCCACTGTTGTAGATTTTAATGGCGCCGTGGCAACAAACTCCACTAAGGTCTGCATTGTTTCGCTGGATCTCCTATTGATCCAACGTTAAGATTGACTACGAAGGCTTATGTTGTGAAGATCTTTGTCGCAGCACAGCTTATACTTTTTCCTTCAATTTTTAAGAAATGAGTCGGAAATGAGTCAGTAAAACCGAGGTTAACACCCATAACGCTGTTTTTAAGCCTGATAGCACGACTACCATATTACCGGTCGTTTTCAATGCCCCTTCTTGTAATGATCTAAGACTTAATTGCAAAGATTTGTTGATTTTGGTGCTCCGTTAGAGATTGTTTTGATTTTCATTAGCGCAGACTAGATAAGGTAGATAGACTAGATACAAGCAAATTTTGGTTAGTCCATATCACCCCCTTTTCAAAGGGTATTTGTCAGCCGCAACCCCGGGGATTATGTCCCAGATTTTGAACTAAACATACTTTCATTTGATGTTTATTGTGTTCCCAATTTGGCATAGGAAACCAACATTAAATTCCTGAATATTGTATGTCAAACAAGTCGTTCTCTTCTGAGATTTTGCGAAACCAAATCTATGTGGATGACATCCTGTGGTTCGTATTCTATTGTTAAAGCAGTTCGTAATCGTTTTTTTTTCATATATTGTTTATTGAATCTTTACTTTCGGAATTTACAATAAGTATTCAAATCTTAACGTAAAATAATACAAAAATAAAAGTTGTTATTGTCACTGCAACGTACAACTAAAGGTATAAACACATAGACGACAGACAACAGTTCGGCAGTACGACAGAAAATTCTGCCAACTGTTTTGTCTGCCTTATGCCGACTGCTTAAATTTTTTGAAAGCAGAGCAGAAAAAAACGATTGTCAATAATTTTAAAATTTGAATGTAAATATATTTTTCAGTGTTGACACTATCAGGTTGTTTGTACGCAAAAATAAACTCACTTATGAAAAAACCGCACACACAAAATATTTATCAAATGAATTCACATACAAAATTGAATCTATAATTCTATTTTATTTATAATGAATACTTGGATTCCTTTTTATTTCTTATTTTTAGAATTGTTCTTTCTCTTCATAGTAAATATTTTTAGCTGTTTTTTTATTATGATTTTATGTTGTATTGGCATCACTAATTTGCTTTTAGCTGCTCACAAAAATAGAAATTCACCCTTATTCTGGTTGTCGTCGTCGACGTCGTCTTGCGTCGACAGTTTAAAATTGGTATTCTGTTTGTCGTTATTGACAGTTATAGATGACTGTCGGACACACATTTGGTATTCTGTGAGTCAATACGCCGTCGGTATTGTGTTGTATCGACTCTGATTTTATCGACATCATTTTTGGTAACGACGACGACGGCGACGACGACGACGACAACAAGAATAAGGGTGAATAGTTTAATTTGGGCAGCACCTGCTTAGGTTGTTGTCTTGGCTTTTTCTGTCCTGCCTTCAATATAATCGTTTTCATATAAACGTGTGTATTCTAAACTTTCTGTTGTCTGTCGTCTATGTGTTTATACCTTAAAAGTGATCATCAGAAGCAAATTTATCTGATCAGGTCATTTGTTTGAACCCTCTTGAGACGTCGTCACAGACCCTCGAATTCAAGTAAGTCTCTTACAAGACGGTTGGGATGTTCTGTAATCCTAGAGACGTAGTTGACACTTGCTATTTTTATTTCCTCTCGAACTAGGGGCACCTTCAGGTCTTTGTGGATGTTACTGTTTCTCATATACCAAGGAGCATCTGTTATTATTCTAAGAAACTTCTCTACATTCGATGGTGAGGCTGTTCCCCAAAGTTGGATACCATAAAGCCAAATAGGTTTCAATACTGACTTATACAAAAGCAGTTTTATACTAAGTCAAGGGTTGACTTAGATCCAATAAGCCAGTAAAGCTGTGCTGTTCTGCGTTTGATCTTGGTAATTTTGGCAGCTATATGGTGAGTCCAGGTAAGGCGATGGTCGAGATGGATGCCCAGATATCTTACACTATTATGTTCTGGTACTGTCACCCCTTCTCAGTGTAAACGTAATGTGCACGCACTTAGAAACGTTGACTTTTATCTTCCATTTCTGCAGCCAATTTTCCAATTCACAAACGTGAGACAGAAGTCTTTGTGGCGCAACTGTAGAATATCTATGAATACTGAAAAACGTCGTATCATCCGCAAAAGTAAACGTGTGAGTCACTACACTTGTAGGCATATCTGCATTGAACAATAAGTATAGGAACGGCCCTAGAATACTTCCTTGAGGTACGCCAGCAGATATATTTCTGCAGGAATAGGTGACATCTTTTGATTTTATTTAGAAATATCTATCCCATAAATAACTTTTCAGCAATTTATGCACATTCGTTGGTAAAAACTGAGTGATCTTAAATAGAAGTCCTTCATGCCAGACCTTATCGAAGGCTTGAGATACATTAATAAATAGCGTAGAGCAATACTACTTGCTCTCAAAAGCACGTCTAATTAAATTGGTAATTCTGTGCACTTGCTGAATCGTGCTATTTTTTCGCCTAAAGCCAAACTTATGGTCGGAAACTATGACGTTGGCATCCATATGCGGTATTAAACTATTAAGCAGCATTTTTTCGAACATCTCAGAAAGTATTGGCAGTAAACTTATTGGACGATATGATAATACTTGCGTGACGTTCTTGCCTGGTTTGGGTATCATCACTAAATCAGCCAATTTCCAAGATGCGGGAAAGTAGCCTATTCGCAACATAGAGTTAAAGATCAACAAATAAAACGCAGAGCCGATGTATGCAAATTTTTAATCATTTTTATTATTATTTAAATAAATTATTTTGCTTATTTAGCTTGGTGTAAAAACATTTTCTAAGTAGGTGGCAAAAGACTCCACTTTCTGTTCTGCGCTTTTTGCCCAATCACCGTGCTGTAGTCGTAAAGGGCGTTCATGCAAAGTAGGCTGCCGCATTTTCCTTACTGTCCTCCATAAACTGTAGTCCGAGTCTTTCGTTGCGTCCAAATTTTGCAAGTATTTTTACAGGTTCGACACTTTGTCCATCTGCAAAGCGTCACGCAAAAGTCTTTAGCACTGGTTAACTTGAGACTTTAGACGTGGAGACCGAAATTCTTGCCATTGGCGTCTTAAATTCCTTTTTTGGTATAACAGTGCTTTTATGTTATTAGCGCAGGGAAATTTTCGTTTTCTTGCCAAAGGGGTAGAGAATGTAGATACCCTAGCAGCTTCAGTTAAGATGTTAGTAAACAGACGGACGATTTCGATTTCCTGTTCGCACTTCAATGAAATATTTGATAGCAGGTGCGAGCTTACAAACATTTTGTATTTCCGCCAATTTGACCTCGTCTGAAGTTAATTGTTCCCCAATAGATTTGTATCAGACACAAATGTTAGAATCGTTCGTGAGTGATCAGAAGACAGACCCAATGACGGGTGCATACTAAGATTTTCCCGTCTAATATTTCTTACTACGGTAAAATCTAATACGTCCGGAATTTTGTTTAGATCAGTTGGCCAGTAAGTAGGATGACCTGCAGACAAAACGTCCATACTGTTCGATGATGCTGCGTCCAATAGCTGTCATCCTCTCGTAACACTTTTTAGGCAAGTAACCTCAGAAGAGCTACCAACACCGAAAAACCAACTACATAACAGCAAACACAGGAAAAAGAGCGCAACCCATAGCCAGGCTATGATTAAAACATGTTCATGCAGTCGGTAAACCCAGCTTCGACTGCGACAGGGGCGCTACAATAGTAATAAACGCTGACAATTCCATTTTTTTTTTTATTATATTTCTTTAATATTATATTATAATTCTTTTTCTTATTTCGATTATTTTATACCTCCTTTAATTTTATTTTTTTATTATTATTTTGAATTTATATTATACCTAATATTACAAATTACTCCTTTATGAATTGTGAACTATTGATCTCTGTCCAGCGGGCTTCTCGGTCCCCTTGTTGAAAGGGAGCGGGATGTTTACATTTGTCCCCCTATTTTTTAAATTTTAGTATAAGTTATATACTATAATTGCATTAAATAAATGAAAAGAGAACACTTTACTGTTCAATCAACCCCCGTAAACGAAGGTATGTCTTTGTAAATTATTAACTATTTGAAATCTAATAACTTTGTGCTTTTTTATCCTAAACTCGTCGAAATATTTTACTTTCAACTTATTTTTCCATCGATTCAATCCCTATAAGGAGACGAATCATTAGAACAGATACTTGGAACATTTGAGGCGCTAATGTGTAAACTAATATAAACGAACACTATGCAGAAGTTTTCCAGGGGAACAGGATTGACGGTCACATTACGGGAACAGCTATATAGGTTGAGGGAGTACAATAAATCACCTCCTCGTGCTACCCACCTACATCTACTACCTTCTTCTTTGCAAAAATAAATAAAAAACTTTTTGTATTTCTTTTCTGTTAGTAAAATCAAGCTAAGCACAGAAAACATCGATGTCTTTTGTGATAGAATCGAAAAAGGCATCGATTATTTCATTTATTGTCCATCACTATCTCCGGGGAACGTACTTTCCCAGATCAAAAGTATATAGAATTCTTTTTGGACATAGAATATAGAATCCTTTTTGGGAGACTTATAAAATAAAAGCGATTAGATGCCCTAGAAGTAGTCTGGTGAACAAGAACTTTGATGCGAACTTCGGAGTTTGAGATTGTGGTAAATAATTATGCATATCGTTAGTATAATTCGCAAATGTGTTAAGTCCCTTTTTTCAAATTTTACAGGAGACTCAAAAAACATTGTAGCTTTTTCAGTTTTTAAAACTTGTAAACTGTTTAAACGCAATTATTTTTACAAAATAATAATAATATTAATAATGTTAATTATTATTATTAATTAATTAAAAATATTAATATTTTTCGTAGTTTTGTGGACTTGGCGTTTTTGCAAACCACAAAATTACAACAACTTTAAACTATATAATGACATGTTTTGTTGTTGTAAAATATGTATTATGTACAATGTTACCGTTTTGCATTAAAATCTTAATTTTGGAAAAAAGTGGACTTAGCGTCTTTGCGAATTATACTAACGATATGTTCTAGTTGCATAAGAATCCGCAAAGTGGTAAAGAGAGAAAGAAATAAATCTCCTTGATGAAATCAGGATTTGAACATGACTCGAAAGAAGTTAAGCAGATTCTTCAATTTAAAGTTAACTTAGCTACTTTCAAAAGAATACTAAACGACATTCGTAACATACAATCTGATATCAGATTCCGTTAACGATGCATGGAGAGACAGCGTAGCAAATTTCGCCAAGCTTAGATAATGGGCGCAAAAAATGATTCCAAAGAATCACGCTCACGGGAAAAGGTAGAAACAGTCCTTCACCCACAGGCTATATGACTATCGGAAAGCACATGAGTTACAGCGCGGTTAACCTTACTGATTTGTCGAGCACGTATATTGGGAAACTAAGCGGCTAAAGCATGACATCAAGAAGGTTTCAATATTAGGCGAAGAAGGAAGATCTTTGCAGTATCACAATTTGCCACACTGGCCTAAGTATGGGTGCGTTGGTAAATTCAGCAAATTTGTGCACGACTGCGGCAGTAATGCCAAGTTTTGTTGCTAATGCGTGATCAGCTGTTGCAAATGCTTTGCTACTGCACAAAAACTAAACAGAATTTGCTTTTTAAAACGTTCTGCAAAAGTTAAAAAAAAAATTTATCAAAATTAACAATAACAAATATTATTGAAAATTTAGACGGTGGATTAATAGAGTGTTTTGTACCATATATGTGGTCTGAAAATTCAAAATTTTCCGGCTTATTTGTTCCTTTGTCATTTCAAAGTCCGATTTGATTTCTTTAAGTTTTAATAAAACTTTTCCCCACAATACTGACCGACTCCATATCCAGTCTAGTCCGTATTATTAATTTTTGTATATTAAATGTGAAATCTTCCTCGGAACTAAAAATATAAATAATTAAAATTTTCTATAACAATATCGGTTAAATTTTATTAGTTTTCAAAATTTTCTTTTATATCACGAAACTACAATATTGTCGAAGAAATGGTTTACCGCAAACTATTGCAACTGAAATCTAACTGTTGCTATATTTGCAAAAATTTGCGACAGTATTGCAATTTGTCTGCAAAAAAAACGTTCGACGCAAGTCAGTGCTGCCAAGTATTGCATTTTTGAACATTTGATTTTTATTATGCTGCAGGTTGCACAACTACTGCATTTACGAACGTACCCTATGTTTATCATCTTTTTTTCTTTTTCTAATCTGCCTCTGATTTAAATTTTTCTCGACAAAAAATCGAGAAAGAATTTAGTTTATCTTTACTTAGAGAAGTAAAGAAATAAGTTAAAAGGAAAAATAGAATGAAAGTAAGAGTTGCATTTTAGGGAAACCACCAACAAAATAAAAAAAATCAGGTAGATTACAGTATTGTTAAGAAAATTACTTAATTAATCGTTTTTTGTTTATTGGGGTAAAAACATAATTAAAGTAGTTTTATTCTTCTAACTTTAAAAGCTAGAACGAAAACTTAACTTATTTACGTATCATTATAAAGACAAATATTTATAAAAGTTTATCTGTTCAACTTATAATTTTATTATCGTAAATGACATATGCGAAAATATTTTAATTTCGGCCAGCTTTGAATAACTAAGCTAGACTTTTAAAGAGTTTTACAATTATTTGAAACGTATTTCGAATGATAGCATTGGAAAAATGTTTATTTACAATGGAAAAATTATATTATTTATGTACAATAAAATTAATATTTTACTTCTAACGATCTACTCTATATGTAGATTTACTTATATTTATATTAAAAACGTATATATCAATTGTAAAAAAATTGTATATCAATGGCAAATACATGTAATGTACATTAATGTATTCTTATAATATGCACGCCATAAAAAGAAGGGATATCTCTTAATTGTTGTGAAACAAAAATAATTTCATATAACAGTTTATAATATAACAGTTGTTTTTTTTTTTCGGTTAAAATGATTTTAATTATCACTATATTCATCATCTTCGTCTGACGACATCATTTTCCGTTTCTTGCGCTTACTTCGATGAGTTTGCCTGCGTAATGATAATTTAGGTGAAATTGTAGAAGATTTCGAACATCGCGTGGCAGGCGTTGATGGATTTTCCTAAAATAAAGAATATAAAGTTTACATACATATGTATTAAAAGAAATGCGATATTAATAAATTTAGTATTTAATTTGAATTTTAAATTATTATATAATTCTAAAATTTTATTTCTCCAAGTAATTGTAATTCGAGCAGATGGTCTTAGCTGGTAGTGCTCTTTAGCTATATATGTATGTATAATCCTTGGATTAATCCCTTGATTTATATGAATAAATAATAATAATAATAATATTACTCCAAGTAAATTGATAACCCTTAAATTAAAATTTTTAAATATTATCATGTTTTTTACATATGTACATGGAAAAATGTACAAAACAACCACGCTATTTATCTTGGTAAAAAAAAAAAACATCTTTATATTTTAAATAATACTTTTTCATAAATTGTGCAT
The DNA here is from genome assembly GCA_927399465.1 of Sarcophaga caerulescens. Taxonomy (NCBI): domain Eukaryota; kingdom Metazoa; phylum Arthropoda; class Insecta; order Diptera; family Sarcophagidae; genus Sarcophaga; species Sarcophaga caerulescens. The sequence continues at coordinate 68,602,703 of OV656866.1, forward strand.
GAAAAATATCTTTTTATATTGACGATCAAGTTTGTCATTTGCTATATTTTACAAATATCAAATTTGCGAAACACTTCAAACACACTGCAGTTGTCCTCATTTATTTTAATTAAATTCTTCGTGTAACATTTCTAACATTGCAAATTAAGTAGGTTAGGTTAGGTCAGGTTAGAGGATGTGTACTTGTCAACTGTGACATTGTACGACGACCTAGCTTCCCACACCACTCATTTTGTATGCGTTAATTTTATATGTGAGTGGCGGGACCTACAGTTTAACGTCGATTCCAAACGACAGATTTTTGAGAAACTTTTTTTATGGCAAATTTTATTTACTCTCAGAGTTTTTGCCAGAAATCTGCTGAGAGGAAATCGGCGAAGAAATATTTTTCTTTCATATTTCGTTTTGATGCCTGGGATACGAACCAACCCGGGCTTTACGTCTAATAAGCCAACACACTACCTACTAGACTACGGCGACTCCAATGCAAATTAAGTAAACCATGCTGAATAATTTTTTCGTTTAATGACATTTTAGATAGTTGTGGTCTTCCACGTCCTTCGAAATCTTTACTAATCCGCTGGTACTCGACTTGTTGCTTTACATTCTGTTGACCATTATATCATTTTATGTTCTATTAATGGATTTTTTTCTTACATTTTACAAACTGTACTGATTCATGTAGAAAAAAAAAGCACTGTACCAAACATTACTATCAGTATTAATTGATGTGGCGAACTTTTACTGTACCTTCTTTGGATGACATACTCCAAATTGTTAAAAGTACCAAAAAAAAAAAAAACTTGCATAATTCATAGCCAACGTTATCCTTCGATCTATTTATAGTGTCTTATTTTATGTTTAGCAATTTCCGAATTTTTCTATTTAGTGTTGGTCTTGTATTTTAACAGTTAATTTAATCTTATTCCGACAAATTCGTGCGTATTTGTTTTGTTACTTAATTTGCCCCCATAACAACATATTAACAGAATCACTAGTACTCAGCCAAGATTTATTTATACAGGTAGTAGCAGCATTACAACAACTTATTTCGCTTTGAATTTGTTAAAAAAAACATGTATTTGTTGCTTTTTATTAAGTCCGTATTCTTTCAATTCTGATTTGTCTTGCCTTTTTTTCTTTAAAAAAACTTTAAAATGATCATTACCAAAGTTCGTAAAATAAATAATCTTTTAAAGTTAATATGCTCTAAAAAGAAAGGTCCACACATGGAAACTGCCATTGATATATGTAGATCTTTAGTCCAAGGATTAGTCCAACATGGCATAACTATTTACGGCTTTACTTCTAAAGGTAACGTTAACAAAATCAATGCTGCTTTAAATGACTGTTTTCGTACAGCCACAGGCCTGTTAAAAACAACACCTATAGAAGCATTAAGAATAGAATCTAAATCAACCGAATTTATTGGGCTACTATACAAAAGATCAGTGACTTTGGCAGCCAAATCATTAACAGATTCGAATGAAAGTCTTTATGAATTATTTTGGAAAATTGTGAATACTAAATCAAGCAAAAACCCATGTGCTATTGAGCATATATTATTTATTCTAAAGAAATATAACATCCCGCTTCCCGAGAAACCTAATAATTATATTGGAGTTCAAAATTATATTACCGTTGATTACAGTCTAGCCGAGTATAAAAAGAGCAATACCTCTCCAGAAATATTTAAATCGTTAGTAGCTGAAAAAATTGACAAGCTATCCCCAGAACTTGAACTATATACCGATGGATCTTTTCAAAATGGTTTATCATCTTACGCTGTCGTGAAGCGTCAGAATATTTCAAATTGGGCAGTTGTAAAGCAAATACACTTGCCTGCTTTTACTGCAATTTTTTCGGCTGAACTTGCTGCTATTAAAGCAGCAATTTTTTATGCTGTTCAAATACATACATACAAAAACACTGATATGTACTGATAGCCTTGCGGTTGTCAAAAGTATTTTTTTCAATAAAAATGGAATTTATGACATTTTTAGAAATCCAAATGTACAATACCCGATTATTATTTTATGGATACCATCACATATCGGCATTGCTGGCAATGGATTTGCAGATAACGCTGCAAAAGAGGCCTTAAGGTTTCCTCTGATAACTGAAGTTCCATGCCATCATCTTGCATTAACAAGCATTTTTAAATCCACATATAAATCTGAACAACAAATCAAGTGGCAAAATTTCAACTGTTTTTTGAGACAACATAATGGTTCTTGTATAAGACCCAAATATAATAGCAATTTTACCAGGTTTCAATGCATAATATTTGCTCGTCTCAGGGTAAGCAAGGCATTGTTCAATTCTCAACATTATTATAATAAGACTGAAACACTGCAGTGCAGTTTCTGTAATAGAGCAATTAATGTATATCACGTCTTAAAGGAGTGTCAGCTGTCCAAAATGTCGGGTCCAATGGATGAAATACTTGATTGTTCCAATCTTCACTATTTTACAGAAATCAGACAATCATTTGTTAAACATCAAATTCATGACATTTAAATCTATATCCAAACTTTTGAATTTATTTAATATTTACTTAATTATGTCAATTTCCTTTAATTATTCAATTTTTAACTTTTAAATTTATCATAATTTGCGCGCAATATGGTCTAGATACTTTGCGCTTTTCCTTTATATATATTATAAATTTATTTATAATGTATTTTTGAATAAATAAATAAAACATCATTAGCTTTATCAAACAGAAAATAATACTACCAAAGAACTAATTAGTTGAGCGTTACTTAATCATGGTAAGCAACGAATTGATTAGTGGTATCTTGCCTTTAACGTTGAATTAATGGAAATTGTAATTTTATTCATTCAAATCAGAAATACCAATTAGCGTAATTAATACTGTTTCCTATAATATGTTCATGATCACCCCTAAGCTGAATGTTACTGTGTAATAAGGTATTGTATATGAGATTGAGTCACAGATTTGTCGGGATTGTTAATCTCTGAACAATATATCACAACATCAGAACTATAAGGTGTGAAGTGCAGGCTATTAAGGCAATTATTTTTTTTGGTAGGAGAATCCCCTCTTCGGATTATTAGATATCGTCACATTCGGTCAACAATTATTCAACAAAAAACCTACATCACCATCACCTTAAAGAAAATTCCTTTCGGGACTACGTGAGCATTACTTCGGTTAAAGTTTCAGAGAACTCTTCCCACAATCGTCAATAGCCTGAGCTCAGGCGAGTCTCTGTGGTTCCTTGTTCAGAACAACCTTCTTAATTCTCAATATATTTCGCGTACATATATCATATTTATCCGCGTAACATTCCGTTCGCGACAACTTCTACAATTACGGGACAATTTCTTCTTCCAAAAATATTTTCGCTTTGGTTATAATTAAAGAATGTTTGTTCTACATAGTAAAAATCACTGTCGGTGGATTAAATAACCTGTATCTTCAGATATTCATATTCTGAATAGGTATTTCTGCAAAAAATAGTCATGCCCTGGCTACATTTGATTTATATATTGTCTCAATCTTGGTATTAATCTTGTTGTCCACCTTATTTTCGCAAATTTACTCTATTGCATTTTCTACATAGTCTCCATTTCTAACTTGCTTTCATCCACTTCACTATCTTCCTTTCGTTAGGCTCGTATTTTAAATCTCTATTAAAAAGATTTGGGGTTGTGTCACTGATTATAAAAACAACACTTCGTGAAGCCTTTCTGTATACTCTAGTCGCATTTATGCAGTCTGTAGTATATTCCGTCTGCTTTGTCATCCACTTCGATGGCGTATTAAAGCACAAAATTTTCGGTGTCCATTAGTATACCAAAGTAATTGTCGACTTATCACGCTGCCTAGTACATCGATATCTACTTCCAGAGGAATATGCTGTTGGTCAGGTCACTTACGATATGCCGCTCCAAATTCAATATTTAATTTCCATTTCTCAGTATCCGTGTTTCTAGCAGTAAAAAACACTGGTCTATCATCAGCATAACCTATAAAAAGCCAAACATTTAAAGACAAGAAGTCGCAAGATTGCTTAAATTCAATCGAAAAATCGTTCAACATGAAAACCAAAAAGTAAAATTGAATGCCTGGTAAGACAACACAAATGTTGTTTAATATAGGTCCGTCCACAATTTCGTTATCTAACCTTTACACATATTTGGTGAAAAAATAATTAATTATTCGGTAAATTAATTTTACTGAATTTATTGCTGTTTTTTTCTTCTTGTTTTAGTTTGTGTGTTAGGTTCTGTTTAATTAATCAATGTTTTAAGACACCAAATAAGGTATTTGCTTTTATTGTATTTAAAAACACTTCTCGCTTTGCTCACTTTAACTTGATATCAATGAGGTTTGGCCAATATCGCAAGCGTTGCTCATATTAAATTTGACAATCCAAAGGAAGCGTTTGAGGAAAACCTAGTGCGTTGTATGTATAAACACGATTACTATTATTCTTTGATTGTCTCAAACCCATTTATCTTCAACTCTTTCTGTCTACCCTTCTCGATAAGACCCTTTCAAATTCGCTTTCTACACCATATAAAGGTTCTGACCTCGCGAGCTTATTTGCTTGCTCATTGCAATAAATTCAGACATGATCTGAAATACAGCTGAGGTTGACTCTATTTCCCCTGCCCAGCTGTTTCAGCTTGCCCAGACAGTCCCATACTATTTTTCTGTCAACTTCGTATGAGTCGAATGCTCAAATAGCTATTATAATGCCTATATATAACTATCATACAGTATTGCTATGTTCTATCCTTTGTATTTTCTATCTAAGTTTAATTGGACACATCTTTCGATGATGAAAACTTCCGTTTGGAAGATACTGGTAACATTTTTTACTTCAATTTTTAATTAGAAACTGAATTAGGTTAAAGTTGATCTCTCAATTCTCAAATTCTTTAAAGGGAGTGTCTACACCTCCTTTTTAACCAACATATATGCGTGCCAGTACTAAACTGTTAGTGACCAAGAGCTTCTTTGACTAGAGTCGCATAGGACTATCCTGTACAGTCGTAGTGCAAAGTGACCAGAAGGAGCCTTTAAAAGGGTTCACAAGATTTTTCTGTTCAGTTTCAGCTTAAAGTCCACTCTCCTGATGTCCAAGTTTATTTTATTTTATTTAATCTATTTTTTATTTCAAAAGTTCTTCCTTTATTTCCATTATTTTTCTAAACTAAATATTCCATATGAGATTTTATCTTTATATGTATACACAATATTGCACCAAATGATTAAGTTGATTGCGCGAATTTGTATAGTTGAGGATTTAAAGGTAAAATATAAAAAAGTCTATGAATAGTTTCGGCAATCCAACATTATTCAAAGAGTTCATGAAATTAGAAAATAATTATTATTTACCTATTATAAGCACATCCTTTTCGGTGTGATAATTTATAGTTAATTTCAGTTTAAATCATTACATTCTCTTATAAATTTTTTTTTAGCAAAATACATTACATGAGAAATTTTTTTTTTGGATAACATTTAAAAGTTTTTAGTGGCATATTTCTTATGGGCAAGCATATGTTAATATTCTGAGAACGCATTTAAAAAATTTTTGTTTTCATAATTTAGTTATGAACGCCAATTATCAAGGATCATAATGCTCTGCCTAAACAATTTCATTGCTTTAAAACAATTTTCGTTAAAATGGCGAATAAAAATAATATTTTTATCTAAGATTATTCCGAGGTAGGTATTTAGCTTCGTTTACTTTATAGCATTTACTATATTTAATACTTTTAGGGCCATTATTACAACTTGCCTTTAACTAAAGACAGGATTTTAACGAGCAGATAATTTGTTTTGCATTATTACAAGTGGACAATAAAGTAAAAGTGAGGGTTAAGATAAAGGGAAGATCATCCTGTAAGCATCTGTAACTTTTAAAGTTAGGTTATGGTTTGAATTTGCCATATTATGTATTATTTTCAATATGACAACTTCAAATATAAATAAAATGAGCAAACACTACAAAAAAAGATCGTTGTTGTCACTGTGTTTTAAAAAAACTTGTTTAATTTGGTAATTGTTATCGACATTTCTCTGTCAACACCATATTTTAAAATAAGTTATCTTTATGTAATCAGTAGGTTGTAATAACGACAAAAAGGTTTAAGGTGACTTTATAGTTAAGTTTAGCTAAAGTTACCTTTTACTAAACCCAACTTTAAAGGCAAGTGGCCCTCTTAGAATAGGATTCCTTTTTAATTTAAAACGTAATAGGTAATTAATAAAAGTAAAGTTTTTTACATTATTTAAATTTCCCAATGCACAACAAAGCATTTTTAAGGACCTTCAAATTTTTATTTTCGATGAACTTCTTGGTGAAAATACCCATATTAAAGAAATGGTCCAAAAATTTCTTTTAATTTAATTTTATGACATAAAATGCAAATAACAATACGTTTGTCCCTTCTAAGAACATCGTTTTTACACAATAAATGCCGAAGATACTAGTAGTGTTAAAATTAGTTAAATTTTACATAAATCACGGTACAATAAAATAAGCTTTCTATTATATGGTGCAATAATGGTGGATTTAAGCCTAAATTATCCCGTTTAGTTGTACATAAAATCAAAATTTTCTGTTAAAGAAATCAGTGGACTATTTTTAAATCCTATTAATTAACAGAATTAAGTTCAGTTCGACGAAAAAACTATTTGTAGACTGCAAATCAAAATTTAATTTCTGTTTTATGAATTGTGGTGTTGGTTCTAAGAAAACTGTAAGGTATTTCTGTTACCATCGATAATAATGCTGTAACGTATATATAAAAATAATGTATAAGAAACTATTATTACAAGTACCTTTATTAAATCTGCAGGAGGATAAATTTCAGTTTTGTCATTTCTACCCGGAGTTAATGTATGTACTGAATTATCTGTTGCGTTTTCATTTTCTTGAAGTGCTTGAAAAACTGTAGTTGAAGGTATTGCTGAAGTGTTCGGGGATAAGTCTGACTTAATATTTGAATTTAATTTTAATTTATCTCTCACTTCGTCGTCAGAATCCGCATCGTCGGGGTCTAGTTTAAGCATAAGTTGTTTAAACTGAAAAAGAAAAAATGATATGTAAATAAAAATTCTTCTAATATATAATTTTATTTAAAACTGTACATCCAAATATTTTAAAACAAGATCCATTTTTTCCTCTTCGCTTAATTTAGTCTCAAATTTAGAGCTACATGTGATTTCCTGCTCTTGTTGTTTTATTATAATGTCTATGGTAGTTTTTGGGTTGAAATCCTGTACAATCTTTCGTGACACTGCTTTCTCGTGTAATTTAGGCTCAGATGGAGAATATCGAGAAATTTTACTATCTGTTAAACTGTACATATCTTTTAAATGTTCCTTTAATACTAGTAGCAACATACAAGCTTGAGCCGACGTTATACATTTTTGAATTTCTGAAGTGTCGGCTGGTAACCTCTTAAAAAGAACTTCTGGATCGTCTTCGTCATCATCATCCTCGAGCACATCAACAGCATTTTCGTTGGGTTTTAGACACTCTTTAAAAGTTGCCAAAATATTAGTTCCAGCCATTGAAATAAGCAAATCAACTTGATGAATAAGATATAATGGCTCGTCTTGAACAACATAAGGAAAGTATGCTAAATTGTCTGCAATAAAAAGCATCTGGCGGAGAGAAGTTTTTTGATCGTCAAATTGTTTTGTTACGGTTTGTACCAAAGCTCTTCTTTGAGGTTTAGTTGTTCGCAATAAAGTATAAAGGAAATCATTTAGTGCTGTTGGTATTGCATCAGACTCTCGTTTCCTGAAAAATAAATTGAGGTTTACATTTTATTTCACAATATTTGCTACAGATTATAAGTAAACGCTATCATTGATTGCTATAAAATTTTAATTTATTAACAAACATGAAAACTATATAAAAACTAAAAAAAAGACAATCAATACGCTAAAACCATTTTGAGAAAATATTATTTTGATCTTCAAAACATTTGCAAACAGCAGAATTCATCAAAAACAAAAAATTTAAATAATATTTTGCATGTAATATTCTATTATTATAACAAAATAACGGTTTAAAACCAGGGACCGTAACTGCTATAACTTTTATCGTAAAAGTCAGAAAATAAGAATTATGTTTTGATCTTTATTTTTTCGAGCAGAAATAAAAGTTATTTTTTGACTTTTATTTTTCCGAGCAAAAATAACAGTTATTTTTAACTTTGTAGCGTAGTATATTTTATATGTATATTCTAACCATATTATATTTTTGTATTATACCGATTACTATTGAATTGTACGTCACTAGCATGTGTGACTTTCTTTGAAGCACTATTTCGTTGAGTTTGAAACTGAATTTGAATAGCAGGGCTTGCTGTGATTGATATGAGGAAAAGCCCATTTGAAAAGAGTATAAAAGCAGTGCACTCAACGGAATCAGTCTTTTCTATTGTTGCAGGTTGGTGAGAGTGGTCGCACAACCAATTGCAAGTGCATTATAAGCTTCGTGGCAGCGATGGTTGCCGTTGCTTATTTTGTATATGCAATTGGTTGACGAATTCTAAGTAGATGTTGGTCGCGATGGTGGCCGCAAATACTTGGAATTTGTGTGACTCTTTCATTTTATCTTTTCTATTGTTACAGAACTTTTTGTAAGTAATTGTTAATAAAGAAAACGTTATAACTTTTATTTTTTGATATGTCGCAATTAAATTTGAAAATAATATTAATTTTGTTGGTGTTCACGTCGGTAACGCCGTACTTGGTTGTGAATGCTTTCGGTCTCCAATGTCTTTCTAAGTTTTCGTCGATATAATTGATATGTCGAACAAGTTAGTTATTAATTGTCAAGTTAATGTAGTTACGTAGCCATTAGAATTTTAGTTCTTTTGTTGAATATACGGCGTTGGTGCGTTGGTTGGGCTTGTGTTGAACTTTCTTGACTGCCATCTTTCCTGTTGTCCAAATGGCGCCTTTATGACGAATAATCTTTTTGCGCAGTAGCAATAATTATTTTTATTGTCCTATTTGATATGTAATATATTTATTTATATTTATTTATATGTAAACATTTGTTACGTAGAATTACTTCGGTGTCGATTTTGCGAAAGAGTTTCCACACTTTCCTTGGAAGTCACTTCAGATGGTTTATTTGGTTACACGTAGTCCTTAAAGCGATGGTGAATATGATATGACATTTTCTTCCAGCTTGGTACTGTTCCTCAAGGACGCTAGCTTCTCTTTCAAACACATGTATATAACGATTATACAATGCCTAGAAAAGTATTTCACTTTCAGGCACACGCCGACCATACTGTGTGCGTTAATTTTATGATGTGACTAATAAGAACGACAGATTTGAAAGTTTTTTCGTGGCAGTTAATATTTATATTTTTAAAATTTTTGTCAGAAAGCTGCTGAGAAGGGCTCAATGAAATTTTTTTTTATATAGTTCCTTTTTTCATTTGAACTAAAGTTTGGACAGACACTGTGGTCACCACAAAAAGTGTTTAAATGATAACTACTTTTTAAGTGAAATTAAGAGAGTTATCAGTCTTGAACCGAAATTGGTAATGAATTTTTTCAACACCAGATTTAATTTTGAAAACGAAGTATGTAAATGTCATTGTGTTTCTATTTATGTAAAGTTATTTTAATGAAAGAAATTATAAATATATTTAGTTATTTCTGAAATTACTTACACATAACCGCGTATAATATTCATCTTTGATTTGTTATTGCATTGTAATATCTCCTGTAGTTTGAAACATAATTGCAGTCCAAACTGAACTTTCATATTAACGAAGCCGGAGTAAGTTCTATCGATATCTTTCAACAAAGCGTCGGCTCTATGTGCTGACTGAAACATAAATGTCAATAAATTAAAATATAATAAGTATACATATATAAAATGTATAATCATATATATATATATAATGTATCTTATCCCATACCTCAAGCTTGCAATCTGTACTCAAACATATTAAGTACGGCACCATTCGCACAGGATGAACAAGACCTTGTCGTAAAACAATTTGTACTACTTTTACAGCCCAGAGACGGACGGTGTCATCTCGATTTAAAAAACAATCTAAAATTTCTTGTAAATAGAGCTGGATTACTCTACTTGCCATTCCAGATGAAACATCGTTCATTTCTTTAAGATCCTCGTTTTTTGATTGCTTTTCCCCTATATAAATATATTAATATTAATTTATTATAAGCTAAATCAATTTACTTACATTCTTTTTCTTTATTATACATATACATTTCGGATTCTGTTAAGTAAATCCATATATTTCGCATACAAATTATTTTAATACTTGGTTCCGTATTTTCAGAACTTAGTATATCACAGTAAAATTGTTTCAGCTCAGGCCTGATTAAATAATCGTCGTTCATTACACAGAATGAACCCAGAGCTATAAGCGATTGTTTACGAATCTCATAATTGGAGCATTGAGTAAAAAACATAATACAATCAAATGCTTCATCACATATTGTAGGTGATAGGTTGTTGGGCTCTCCTAAAAACACAAAATATTTATATTATAATATTACAAATTTTTAAAAGTGAAAAAAAGCTTATTCAAATTTATCTAATATATAATATTTTGCAACATTGGATTTTCATATCGGCTTTTCCACCGAAAATAAAAGTTCTTAAAAATACTATGTTTCATTCGTAACTAATGTGAACAAAATTTATTTTATGAATTGTCTATTGCAAGATAAATAAGCTCTGAAAAATGATAGTTTCGATTTTAATTTTAACTTTTAATTTTAGATCTGAAAAAAAAAAAATAAAAATTTGGCCGCCATGCATTCGAAATATTTCCGCACAATTGTCCTACATTACTGCATACTTCAATGTCCTATGCGACATGGAATAACGACGTTCATTGAACAAAATTTTGAAAGACCATCTAATAACTTCATAAAATGTTGTGTGCAACCAAATGTTTTTAACGCAAATCCATTTAAGAAAACTCGTTGATAAAAGATAATTCTGTTGATCTGGGCACTTATGAAGAATGTCCCATTTCTCTTCTCAACCGTAGTAGTGAATATATGGGATAATTTTAGAACTCGAGAAAATTGGGCTCAAAAAATTTGTTTTTGGTGGTCCAGAAAAATTTTAAAATTAATAATTCGAGAAAGTCCCTTATGTTATTTCTGATATAAAAATATGGTTTAGCGTAATGAAATTTCCATATCTGTATTGTTTGTTTTAAGATTCAGAAAAACTGCTCTTAACAAAATGTTATATTATATTTTTGTTGTTCCAGAGATTATTTCCCAAAATAAATGCCAATTAAGAACATTTTATGAGTCATTTGTTACTGGAGGTCATTTCCATATTCTGTCAGAAACTAAAAGAATGTTTGCAAAGCTTGGACATTTGTACAGATTGGGACAGTGGTATGGAATACTCTATATGAAACTTAATAAAAGCATAAATAACAACCCTATTTCTCATTCCTGTATATAACTGAATTCTTTGATGTTAAAAATAATTTAATCGTTAAGTGACGAAAAATAAATATTTGGTGAAAAATAATTAAAAATAAACTTTTATAAGAATAGTATTCATTTTGTGTACCCTGTTAAATACAAGTGATTGACAGGTGGGAGATGTTTAGTACTGTATAGTTGTAAATCTGGAACAATTTTGCGATTTAAGATAATGTAAGTAGTTGAAACAAATAGTCTTTTATTAATTAATTAATAATTTTGAGGCAACGTTGACACTAAACGATGCACCATTAATTATCTTTTCTCTTTGCAAAATGATGCAATTTCATGGTATACTGTGGTACTCTTCCCAACTGAAGAGAATTATGTGGCAATGGTATCAGTAATGCAAGAGCGCATATGGTTGCAGCGATTACAGCGTCAACTTATCCGTTGTCAACAAAAGCCGATAACACTATACTGCCACAACAAAGGCGCGATTCTAATAGCTTAAAACAATTCTTTTTCTAATAGAACTAAACATATTGATCTCAACATTAAATTTATTGAAGAGAAGTTGGAGTACGTGGATGCCAATAATATTGTGGCCGACTTTCTCATTAAAGCTCTTAGTGCCGATAAGTCAATGTTCACACGATGTCTTATTTTTAAAATTTTGTCTTATTCTTCTTTGAACTATCTTCGTATCCCGTAATGAAACCAATAACTAATCTCAGACTGGCCTTATCTAAGACCAGCAGCAAACTTGTTCTCTCACTGTTTATAGAAGGCAATAGTCACCTAGATACATAATGATAGAATATCCCCTCAGATTCGATCGTATACCTCTACGTGGATCCTCAATTAAAGAAGCGGTAACATTGTTAAAGGCCCCCTAAATATCAAATTCGCCTCAACAAAGCCTGTCACATCATGAAGAGCACTCTCAATCAACTTACCTCTAACGTAAGCATGTTGCGACATACTAAACAGTTACCGGTCTATGTTTAACCTCAAATATAGATCGATAAGTCTCTCTAAAACTTACAAAAGATAGGATGAAAGCGATATCAGTCTTAGGACCGACGTGACTGGGTTTACCAGCCTTCGGTATAAACGGCACAAGCACGTCTTTCCAACTGTCAGGTATATTACACCACCGGAGACAATCTCTATACACGAACACCAGGTGTTCGCATATTCTATCACCATCATTCTGAAGCAGAGCCGGAAAGATACCATCCAGACCAGAAGACTTAAAATGCTCAAAGCTACTTATAACCCATTTAACCCTATCCCTGGTAAGGATTTCCTCCAAGAAAGGCGTCATGGCAGCATTACAGACAAGATCAGCTACTCCTAAGGGAAAGCTATCCGGATCCAGACAACTAGGGAAATGAGTGTTCAGAAGAACATCTAGGGTTTCTCCCCTCTAGGCAGTCCACGCGCCATCTTTATTTTGGACGAAGCGTAAGATTTAGGGGTCCAAGGAAACGACCCACATCATCAATACCTTCGATACTTCACAGAAACTCAGCCAGGTGGTTCTTTTCGAGCGCTTAATTTCGCTTTTATATTCATTAAAACTGGATCTATATGCAGACCAGTCAACATCTTCGCCCGACCTTTTAGCCTTATCAAAGAGCCTTTTAGTACAGCAGCGGAGTTTTTGAAGTTTCGCATTCCACCAGGCTGGCTGGTTCCTCTTAGCCGGGTAAGTAAGGAGACAAGCCACTCTGTACCAAGACAACAAAACATCCGTCAAAGAACTAACTCGATCATTGATGACAGCACTGGAATGACCCCTAAAGGCCCTAAGTTCCCCCTCCACAGCCCTCTCAAATTTGATATAGACGGTTCTTCTCGGATTTCTATAAGGATTCTGAAAGCCAATAGATAGATTAATACTGAAGGTTATCAGTTGGTGATCTGAGAAGGAACGCTCCTCTGAAATCCTCTAGTCTTTATTCATAGACGTCTCCAAAAATATTCTTGTGTGAAAAGTTCAAAAAAACAGTTTTTGCCAAATAACACAAGTTTGGTGGATTCGAGAAATATAAAAAAGTGTGTTTGAGTTCTACTCAACTAAATGTACAATTTAGACTATGTATGTGACTTGTTGTGTTCTTAACATCATATTATGGCAAAGATAATGTATTCTTAAAACTAATAAAATAAACGATTAAAACAAATGAGTAATTTTTAAAATCAAAGTGTTATCAAGATTGAAAAGTCTGCTGAATATTTTTAATATAAATTCACTCACCAATTACTTGAGGTGCTTTAAAGTCAAAATATCGCATCAATATTCCAATTGTAAACAAGCTTCTTCTAAACATTGGAGTATAAATTGATTCAATACTTTGATTGTTTTGAGTAACTTGAACTCTAGAATGGTCTAGAATCCTATAAAATCTGAAAACAAAAGAATTCAATTAGTATAATAAAATAATATTTGTTGAGTTTGTCAAAATATATTTTTTGTAAATAATTTCATCATTGAGGTCAGTCACTCCAAGGCATGAATTTTTGGTGAAACGGTGGACGGCCGAAAACTTCTTTGAGACCAAATACCTCTAAGGTCCAGATGGAATCCCATCCCATCAAATAATTTGCTTTGGGTACTGGAAAGTTGGTAATGACTAAATCAGAAAGTAACCCACTTTCCCAGGTGCCAACTTTCGCGATAAGAAATTAGTCGAAGGATTATTTGTAGATCTCGAAGTGTCTCCCTCAAGGCACAAAAAACCGGGCATTCTGCATTCCAAATTCTAAATTGGTTTGGTAATAAACCTGCCGATGAGCTTACGGAACATCATAAGAACTCTCTCCAGTGGGCGTAAACCGTGTTTGAATACTCCTTTACAACAAAAGGGTGTTAAGACTAAACGCTGTTACCGAATACATGAATGATCGGCAGAGGTCCGAAGAGGAACACCTTCCAGGTATAAAACGTTCCAGAAATAGACTAATAACGCTTTATAGAAGATCATACAAGTGTCACTAACGTGGACATTAAATATTGGGAATAAAAAACAATCGTTCAACGATACTTTAATTTTAAACAAAATAAGATAGTTTTATTAATTCGTTTTCCGTACGAATACGTTTAAAGAAAATATTTAAAAGAATAAGAGAATAAAAATGTAGAATACTTCTCGACTGTTCGTATTACGCGCTTCTCTACTACTACATAAACATTAATTTTTTTTCACATAGTATAATATTAAATAAAGGAAAAGTTAACTATGCAGAGTTGTATTTTCACAGGGTGACACAAGGGGGTGGCGAAATACAATCTTATTTGGACCATCGAACGTAACGCGACCGATGACACTATATCTTCCAGTAATTGGAGATATAGGGTGTTACCACCACCCTAATGTGAATGTGCTGGTTGGTATCAAGGTCACATTAAATAAATATCTTGTGCAGATATCATTCAGATCATTGAATACCTGTCGTTGCTTTAGAAAACCCTGGGAAATATATGCTTTGGAACCATCAATCTCAGAATTTATAAAGGTGACGACAGGAACAAGGGTCAGGCTCAGAAAAAGCCGACAAAACCATTGACCAGAATTGATAATGATAAGGAATCGGCCCTTTCATCCGACAATGAACACTTATCTTTAGATTTTTATTTGATCACTTGGGATAAAAGTGGCCGGCAAAGGTGTTGCCCTTTTGAAGTTCGACGGTAATCCAGAGGACTACAACTGCACGGCCGTCAACAACTGCCAATAATAGTCAAGGTTTTCAACTGAACCTCCAACAGTCTTCATATACAGAATAACTCATTTTCATAAAAGATGGCTTGTTGTAGAAAGACAGAGTTTGCTGATTTAACAAAAGTGGCTATTATATCGTATATGCAGCCGGACCAGGTAAGACCACATCATGTATCATGGTCAAAGATAATATTGTTACGAAAATGGAAATGGTGTTCTTAAAATTATAAACAAATATAATGGACTGGTTTACATGATCAACGAATAAACAAAAATATAGCAACATCAGTATAAAAAAATAAGGGGACAAAGAAGTAAACAAGCGACAACAAAGTGCAGTATAAAAAAAGCAGATAAACAGTAAACAAGCAACAACACTGCAAGCAACTTGTTTACATTTATAGAGATTTCGCGAAGGCAAAGACATTCTCCTTCAAGTGCATTCATCAGACTGCTTACCCTGCGATATAAAAGGCAAGACAGAGCAGGCAACGGTGATTAAGTAAGAATTCGGTCAGTCTTGTGTGAAGACACGTGGATCCAGAAGGAATTCAGTCAGTCTTGTGTGAAGACACGTTGCGTGTGAAGAGAATAATTGCGGTTTGAAGATCTCTGTTATAAAGATCTATTGAACAATTGTTATTGTGTACACGGAAGATTGTGAAAGAAGAATAACAATTAAAGTAAATTGTTGTTGTTTAAGTCAAATCGTGAATATTTATTTTTATTTTATTTGTAATCTACGAACTCATATTTTTAACGTTTTTAAAAGGGTAAAAACGTAACAATATTAAAGCCTTTATCCTGTCTGATTTTAGTGATAAATAAACCTGTACTATCGCCAATGAAGCCAAGAGGCGAGCAGTCTAGATTATAAGCTATTATATATTGGTTACTGATGACCAAGGTTTCTGCACGAGCAGAAAGGCAATTTCACATACCAACAATAGGGATATCCCTCCCACAATATGCGGAGAAGCCAACGCACAAAATACCGTCTGGGGAAGAACAGACGTCAACCTAAGAGGTAAGTCATTTTTTAATTTGATAGTTTAAAATAAGCTAATAGGGAATATATCGAGAGATTTTTTTTTTCCGATCATATGTATATTATATTTGATCTTTTTCTTGAATCAGGTTTGGTTAACGACTTTTTAAATAGAGATAAAGACTATTTGTTCCAGACAGTTCCAACGATATGTGGTTTACACGACATTGGTCAGTATAAGCGATTTGAAACCGTGGTCATCCTTAAACTTTTTCTTGTATGGTCGCAGGTGTATAAGAATAAACCACAAAACACGGTTTTCAAAGCCAACATAGCCCATGCCATTCTGAATCTGAGAATCTGATATTTCGAACATTCTGCATCAGAGAAGCCGTAGCGCACATTTTATATTCCACACAATAGAATGACGAATGAAAAATTTCGATAGTATCGTACACACACTATGCTTTATTAAATTAAAAGATAAAAAACGCTTAACGAAAGACTCAATTGTAAAAACTCTTCACAGTGTGCACTAGTTTACAGCTTATACTTCACGTCCTATGATAAATGACTGAGTAAACTTGCTGAAATCACTAACAAATTACCGTTTTAAGCTGTCTTCTGAATCATGAAGCGTTTAAGAAAGGAAATATTGAGTACCAATAGAATCGATGCTATTATCTCCATATTTAACTTTTGGCAGTTAAGTCATTAAAGAACGGATTCTGTAGATAGGTTTACGTTAGGCTTGAGGACGTGTACAATACGCAGCGGTCAAAATGACACTTTTAAATTCGTCCTAGAACAGAGTGAAGGAGATAGGAAAATTGGAAAAGGAGAAGAGGTATGAAAGGGAGGATATAAGAGATGGAGGAAAAAAAGTTGAACTACAAATATACAAGAGAACGACAGTTGCAGAGGAGGTATTTGATAGTTTCCAACTCATCCTCATCGCAACATACCCAGCAATAGTTCGGCTGGGATCTGTGCCAAATCCTTGCCAGCGACATAATCTCGCATTCCCCTGGATTGAAATCAATAGCTAACCCTAGGCTGGTTTTATCTAAGCCCGGCAGCATACCTGTTCTAGCACTGTGTACACATAGACACATAACATCGCAATTCATCCGCCCAACGCATCTGTTCTTCTTCCATGATCCATCCAAAGATGAGGCCGTAGAAGTGGAAGATTGGGGGTTCGGAACCAACTATCAAGTCTGCCTCAGAAAGTGAACCTAATCTAGGGACAGCATCCGGCGGAACCTAGAATAGACGGATTCGATCTGGTTCAAAGGTCCTTAAAGACGTTTTGCACTCTCGAACATGCCGTGATTTACATCAGACCGACATAATGGGTCTTACGACAGCCTGACTGTCAACGAAGATCATATAAGATTCCGAATCTGAAGTGGGTCTACTAGTTTCGGCCTCAATAGCTTTCAAAATAGCAAAAATCGTAGCCTGATACATGATACAGTCATCTTTTAACATAAAGTTATGTAAAAAAACTCGATAGGATAAGACAATTCTTTTTACTACAAAATCTGTTAAATTTTAATGGGCTGCTGTGGAGTTATCCGAAACTTTATACGGATGAATATTGAATTTTAATCTTATTATATTATTACAAGTGACGGGAAAAACTTCGGCAAAAAAATCATTTAAATTACGATGAGCAGCATCAACGATAACCTAAAATATTAGTCAGATTTAAAAATGTTTTTGGGCATTGTAATACAAACTGGGCCGATTACATAGACGGCGGATGGTTTACTACTGATTATCTTTTTACAATTAAAATTGTTCAATATTTTGGTGTATGTGGCTATTATATAGGCTATTCAAGAGTTTATGTGGTTACAACGACTACAATGGAAATTCTAGAAGGATAATTGTAACTTTTAAGTTATGACAAGAAAACCATTTATATAGCAAAATTTATGTAATTTTCAAACAGAACAAAAGACGTTGGTATTTTCTTTCAATTTATAGGAAAAGGCTGAAGGAAAAGAAAATATTTTTTAATAAATTTAGCACCAGTTTGATTTAATTCTTATTCATATAATAAATAAACGGTACGAAGTAGTAATACCCCATTTACACTACAGCGAAATCTAGTACTTATGAGATTTCGAGTCAAATCCAGTTGATTTTAACTAGATTTCCCATACAAAACAAAATCTACTTATTTAGTAGATTTCGGCAAAATCTACTCAAAATCTAGTAAAAATAGAAATGCAACTATGTGTTTTGCCAAATAGTACTTAAAAATACAACGCTGCGCAGGAAAAAAATGATAGTTCAATTTAAAAACATGTACCCATTCCATTCTGCTAAAGGGTCCGCCAAATAACTTTTTTTTTGAAAATCCTTTAAAAAAAACTACTGAATATTTTCTCAAATTTCTTTTTTATTTGAAAGTACAATCTTTCCTGTTAATAATGGAAAATAAATGATTATGCGTTTCAGCTTCGCTAAGTGAGCCTCCAATCGACTTACAGGAGATGCAGATTTTGGCAAAAAAATCATCTTTTCAGATCAAGCTCATTTTGATCTTGGCGGGTATGTAAACAAGCAAAATTGTCGCATTTGGGGCACAGAAAACCCGCACGCATACATTGAAAAGCCGACGCACCCAAAACGAGTCACTGTTTGGTGCGGATTTTGGTCCAGAGGCATAATTGGGCCGCTTCGGAGCTGGGATTTGACACCGTTGGACTATTATTTGTGGGGTGCCGTCAAAGATAAGTGTTACGCCGACAAGCCATAGACAAATTGGAAATACAGCTGCACACAATCGATAATGTGCTTAAAAATTGGACCGATCGTGTAGGCTACTGCATGGCCAGCCAAGGCAGCCATTTGAATGAAATTATTTTCCATTATTAACCGAAAGGATTATACTTTCAAATAAAAAAAGAAATTTGAGAAAATATTCAGTACTTTTTTTTAAAGCATTTTCAAAAAAAAAAAGTTATTTGGCGGACCCTTTATTTAGCAATTGTATGTAGTAATACATTTGCATTATTTTTTAAATCTTATATTATACAAATGCTGACGTTTTTCTTTGCACCAACATTATTTCTGATTGGATCTTATTTGGTCTTGATGAAAACGTTACTAAATGTCCTATATTTTTCATTTTTGTTTGGTATTAAACTAAATTTGGAAATATTATTTTCTTTTAAATTTCAGTCAGCTGTTTTTGTTATTAAAATGAAATCTTGCTACTGTCAAATAAATCCAGTGTAAACGATCTAGATTTTGAGCAAGATTTGAAATCTAACCTACTAGATTTCGCTGTAGTGTAAATGGGCTATAATGGAATTGTTTGATTAATATGTTTCGATTTCTTTATCTCATAAATAAAATTAATACTATTAGCTTAAATTCATAACAAAAAAAAAAAAAAAAACATTTTTAAAACATAAATACAAAATTATTTGAGTACAAGAAAGTTTATAAAAACTTTATAATATGTAAGTGCGTTTGAAGGTATTGAGTTATCTTTTTATAATAATTTTGCTAGTTACTTTGAAATGGTTGAATGTAAAAGAAAGACTACAAGTTAACACCATATATTTTATTCAAAAAATGAAGATAGGAGATGCACCACACTATCTAACAGAACAACTACGTTATGTTGGGGAGGTTCAACCATACAGTTTGAGAAACGTCATGGACTTCAGGATTCAACAAGCTACCACCACTGCAAGGCAAAAATCGCTATTTTATAAAGGACTAAATCTGTACAATAAGTTGCCATTTGATGTTAAAAATGAAACTAATATTAATGTTTTTAGGAGAAAAAGTGTAATTTTTATAAAGAGCAATAATTAGAGCTTATATTTCTCATAGTATATCTTTTTTAATTTAAATGTAATTTAAAAGTATTAATAATACTACTTAATATCAATAAAAAAAAAAAAAAAACTTACTTGTGGAAGCAATCACGAATTAGTTTGTAGTTTTTTGTTATTTTGTTAACGACAGCTCCAAGACAGGATACGCAACTTGAAACAACCGCTTGATTTAAAGATACAACTAGTAGCATTAAATGTTCTTCTAAAGAAGCTAAGAAAGATTCACTAGCATTGTTAACAAGTGGGACGACCTAAAATGAAAAAAGTTAGAAGTAAGGTATAATTAAATTACAATTTTTAAAACGACTTACTTTTTCTAAAATATCTGCTACTGCACATATAAATTTGGGAGCCGTAGATGGATGACATTTTATATTCAGATAAGGTTCAATGGTAATTGCATGTCTCACTAATAATTGGGGACGAACTTTGGCCAATAAATGCAATGTAGTAATACAACCCAGCATTCGTTCGTTGTCCGTGTCTTCTAATTCTATGAGACGCTCAACTAAACCGTCTGCTAATTGCTGGCAAGCTAATACAATTTCTTGGGGAGGTTCTGTATTTTTTTTTATAGGATCTTGAGCACTTCCATCGAGCTTCATCACGTTTTCTTTTGGTTGAAATATCTAAAAACATACAAAAAAGAATTTCATTAGAAAGTTTAGCAACACAACAGTTTTTAAATTGTTATTCTATTCTATGCAGAAGTGTAAACACATTGCAGAAATTTTACTTGCATATAATTAAATCCTTTATTAAAAAATTATAATACTTAAATTTTAATTATTAACAAATTACACAGGGCGATAGTAACAAGACACCCGACTAATGGCATGTTGTGGGATGTAAATGTAGTTCAAATGAACTCAAATTTCTGTTTTATTTTTTGAACTTGCTTTATTAAAACATGTTTTTTGATTCTTTCTTAATTTACTAAATTAATTAGCGACCCAAAAAGAGAGTTTCCAAAATTTTAAAAATGAAAGTTCACTCGGTAAATTAATACATACAAATATAACACTACTGTTATTTTGTTTAACTATAACTATTGCAACTTTTGCTCGATTTTACCGAATCTCTTCAAAAGCAAATACCCTTTATGAATATCACCACTTATTCGATATTTTTTAAGTAAATATTGCTATCAATAATTGTAAAATTTAAAATTTAAAATAAAATTTCAATTCAAGTTTACCCGATCAAAACTCAAACAAACAAAAATTGAGTATTGGAAATCGGTCCAAAAATGTGGGTAAAGTTTAAAAAACAATTATTTTTATTTCAAATATGTTTGGTGCAAAAAATGTTCTAAAGTTCTATTGAACTGAATTTACAACCTTCACCTCGTCTTAGTCGGGTGGATTTTTTTTATCGCACAGTGTTATAATAATTTAAATGTTTCTTTAAAAAATAAAATTTGGTGAAAACATAATAAATAAAGATTTTTATGATCCTTAATATTATTATTAGTATAAATGTTATATTTCCTTAATTTATGTGTTAATACAATGTTTTTGTTATCTGAAAATAATACACATACACTGTTTAAAAGTCCTTCCAACCAAGATGTTCCTGTATCGTGAGCTGTATTTACAACGTCAATTATTTGATTAATTTTGCGTAGGATTCCATGCTAAAAATATAAAATTAAATAATAAGTGTTATATTTCATCGCATGTAAAAAAATTAAATTCGAAAAGCAAAAGAGACGAAAAAATAAATACTAGCACCTAACAAAACAACTATTGTAAACGATTTGGTATTTTGTTGACAAAACGTAAAAATTTACAGAAAAGGTTGCAAGAACATTATGATTTGGTATTAAATGAGGAATCCAACAAACGTATAATATTATTCATTAGTCTACAACGTATGAAAATGATTTCAGGTATAAATTTTTATTCGCTTAAAAAAATATTATTTTAATAACGGACGAGTATATAAAGTCACTCAAACAACCGCCTCAATGTTTAGCGAGTGTTAATAAATATTTGGGTATAACAATAAAGATATATGTAGTTCCAATTATTTTAATTTCTAAACTTATCTATTGTGCTCTTGTTTAGAAGCTACTGATATCATATAAAATTCATCCTTAAAAAAACTACTCGGGAAGTTCAGACAATGTTTCGCACACAAACCACTAACTATACAGAGCAATTAGCAAAACTTAAAAGAACTATAATACGTAAACCCTTTACGTTACCCGAATGATCATAAGTCAAGAAACTAAACAAAAAAAGAATATATTTGCTCATCACCAAAAAAGCATTTTCAGTCCGATTACTTCTTGTTCATCACCTACAAAATATTTCAGCTTTGAATACTTCTATTGATTTGATTTGTTTCCGTTTCTTATCCAGAATTTGGAAACTAAGATTTGAGCTTCGTAATATTAAGTATGTTCATAGTACTGACTAAATCAGCAATAAAATGTTTTTAGAATGAAAACTATTTTTTACATTCCAAATGCTACTTGTATTACTTATTTTTAGTACTATGCCCCACAATTGAATATTTTGTTGATAACCACGTTAGTGAAGCCAGGAAAGGGCCACACTAAAAATACATAGTTCCTATAAGAAAATAAGTTTTTTATCTAATCTGTCGAAGTTGTTTAAAAAAATTTTTAATTTCTTTTTAAACGAAAGTTCAACTTTATTTTTTATATTTAAAAAAGGTTTGTACATTATTTTAGAACAAAATATTTTAAAACTGTTTATTAATTTTTTTCTGACATGTCTTTACTTTTATTATACATAATAGCAAATTTTACTTTTTTATAATTTGAAAAAGTACAGCAAAAATTAACTTTAGAATGAAAGTATTTGCTTGTTAAACTATAGAGTTAGTGTTTATACTAAAAAATAGTTAACTTTAGTTTCAGTTGTCTTTTTTGAAAACCCAATAGGTGCATTCATTATTATTTTCTAAAATATATTTGATATATTTAGAAAAATGTATGGTGTAAAAATTAATAGCGGGTAGTAAGTCAGCCAAAAATCTGATAAATCCAGGTCTGCTAAAAGTTGAAACCCACTTTCAAGATCTCACCTCTCCGGTGAGCAGGGGTGCAAATACTGGTGCATATGATATATCGCATATGCCAATATCAGAGCATAGCATTGGATGAAGATGGACAGGGAAAAAATTAAAACCTTCAAATGTTTGCATCCTCATAGAATTATACCAACGGAGTTGCAAATGAACACGAATATACTCATTTCGTGGCTTTTGATCATTTTCAGAGTATAGTTATGTCCATCATATTTTCGGCGGCTGCAAAATTAATCTAACCCCTAAGGAAATTAACTGCAGACGAAAGAGGCAGTAATTGTCTAATGTAAAAAAAAATAATTTCAACTAATGCAGGCAAATTTAAGTTCTATTCAGACGGATTGTCAGATCTTACAATATTATCAATATAATGTAATAATTGCTGACAATTTCTGTCTGCCAATATTATCAAATCTTCGTCAGAATTGCAAGTATTAGCAACAAATTTCTTACAATCGTTTGAACTGACTATGTTAATTTTCGGTGTATTTCCGCGTCTGATAATTTTGTAAGCTAAGACAATCGTTTGTACAGAGTATCAGTAACATGTCCATATAAACATAACTTTTGTGCAAAACATTTATTAATTTTTATGTTAGACCATTATACAACACTATATTTTAATAAATAAAAATTAATTACCTTGTCGTTTTTGCTGCAGGGCGTAAACCACATCTTCATAAATACCTCTGTAACTAGTTTTTGAATGCCTTCTTCATCATTGACCCTTCTTATCATTTTAACACAAATTTCTGGTATCTTCTTAAAATCAGGATATTCAATACATATATCTCGAAGGATTTTTATTACTCGTTTGCGGACAGATACACCAGTATCCTAAATTGAAGATTATGTATATTATTATGTTATTATTTTATTAATTTCTTAAAATTATACCAATATTCGGGTAGATAGCATATCGTAATACTGATCAATTAATTCTTCGTTGCTCAGAACAAATTTTCCAACTAAGTCTACGGCAGCTTCACGAACAGATATTGCTGCATCTAAAAACTTTTGATTCACACCCATTTGCATATCTTTCCTTTTTAATACAAAAGGATCCACTTCTACTATATTGGCCAAACATTTCATTGCTCGAGTTCTTACAGCTATTGAAGGCTCACTATATAGAATTTAAATTTATTTAATGCATTTCAAATATATGATAAAATTAACATACTTTACAACCAATATAATCTTTTTCAGATAACCATCAAATGATTGACTAAAAGGTCTCTTTGTTGCCAAATACTGCGCTATAAGATGTGCATTGTTATAATCGATATAAGTTTTTATTTGCTGCGATGTGTGATTAATATCATTGGATATTGAATATGGTTTAATGCTATTTATTAAATATCGTTTCCGTTCCTCAAGTACGTTAAATATCTCCAAATTTAGTTCTTGGTCAATTATACCACCGGTTTCTTTGCTGTTAGCATTATCATTGATGTTATCATCAACACTGTCATTGCCGCTTTCGCTTTCTGATGAAGCTGATGAAACTCCTAAATAAGTCAAAAGTTTAATACCGCGGTTTTAAATTCTTATAATCTAAAAATGTTCGATATAGATTTCTAGAGTCTACAAACAAGTTGTAATGTGAGTTTTGTATTTATAAAGCAAATAGTTTTTTTTAATATTTTTATTGGGATTATGAAAATAAAAATCTTTGCCATTAAAAAGTATTATTATAAATTATTATATTATTTATTTATTTATAAAATATATTTTATAAATTAATTTACAAAATATACTAGAGGCGCCGGGTGACTAGACCATATGCGCACGCAAAATTTGTTTCCAAAAAATAAAATTAATTATTTACATATATACAAATAAAGATTAAAGAATAAGTATGAATTGTTTGATTATGACATAGTAAAAAAAAAATTTAATATAGGACTAGACATTTTGAATATTATGTTTATTAAGACTTCTCCTTATGGCTGGTAGATTTACAGTTGTTGTGCAATCAATAATAGTATTCAGATCCATATCAATTTTCGACACTGGGCATTCGGTGAATATATGTGCGACAGATAAAACGACATTGCAATAGGTACATTTTACTGGAAAATTGAAAAGTGTTTTACCAACTCTAATGCGACTTAACAATACACATTCTCTTCTTGTCAAGTTGATATTGTATTTAGGTCTAGGATGAAAGGGATGTAGTCTTTTCTGGATTGACCGGAATTGATTTGAAATAACCTTTGGAAAGCATGGAGTTTCCGTTATATGAGGTAAATTCAGTGCATTTTTTGCAGCTCTGTCAGCGCACTCATTTCCGACTATGTTAATATGTGAAGGGATCCATAAGATCGAAATTTCTTTGTTTCGCTCAGGCAGTGTGATGACATTGTTGTAAATACCGTTGTGGTTCTTTGCCAATGCTTTGATTGCACTTAGACTATCGGTACATATTAAAGTTTTAAATCCACTTTGAATCGCATAAGCGATTGCTGTTTTTATGGCCGCTAATTCAGCTGAAAACACCCCAGAGTCATTAGGTATACGTACTTCTGAAATGATTTCAAATTGTGTTGGACTTTTCTCCTCTACAATTGAATATGATGTTACTCCGTTTTGAAACAGAGATCAGCAACGAGTATTCAAAACGATGAGTAGATTTGAGTCATACTTATTATTTCTGATACTTATAAGCATTCATACTTATTTTAATATGATACTCATACTACTCATACTCAAAGTTGGAAGTACTCGTCGTATTCATACTAAACAATACGCATGATGTTATTGACTTCGACTCGTCTCTACTTAACATTTACACGAAGCACAAAATAAGTATGATTCGCGTACGAACACTACTATACTCACAAGAAGATTGTGTGTATGCTTTGCTTGTTGTCTTTGTCTTTCCTTTCTTCTTTGTTTGTATATGCAACAATAACAAAGGCTGTAAATTTTGATGAATGATTCGAGCCACTCGAATCACTTATAAGTATTATAAGTATTTTTCTAAATTTATGAATCAGAATGAGTAGGCGTATGAATCAAACACATTTCGAATGTTGTGAGTTTGATGTCAACGTTGTACTCATACTCATTGTAACCTATACTTATAAATCAATGCTGTAGCGAGTACGAATGAATCAGAGTAGTTGAATTTCAATTCTGTTGATTCACTCATACTTAAAATTGCATGAGTGCTTATGAGTAGCGGAAAAACGATTCATTGCTGATCTCTGTTTTGAAATGAACCATCTGCGTAAAGTATCAGTTCAGGGGAAAAGGATGATATTTTATGTTGCAGAGTTTTCTTAAAAATTATTGGATTGATGTTGTTTTTATTGTGGCAGCTTAAACTTGCATCCGTTGTGGCAAAATAATTTGTATGGCACGTGGCATCTGGCTTATTAGGTATATTTATATTATTTGCTTTAAGAAGCCTAATAATGTGTGCAATTGCAGATTGTGACTCAATGTTTTGAAGTGCAAGGTGTTTCCAAAAAAGTTCATGAAGACCTTCAGCTGGAGTTGTTATGGATCTGGACGCCATATTAACAGCACTTTTTTCTAGAAGATATTGAAAATCTTGATATCCAGCCTCACGCCTTAGCAATTCTAACGGTGTGGTTCTCAGTAGACCAGAAGAAGTTCTGTAGCAGTTGTTAATAGCAGTGTTCAACTTTTTCACGTTTTTTTTTTAGAGGTCCAGCCATAAATTGAAATACCATGCTGCAAAACACCGGAGACCAAAGAACTACAGATTTGCAATGCGGTATTAAAATGAGGTCCTTATTGCGCGAGCATATAAGTTTCAGTAAATTATTTATTTTGCTTAGTTTGGAACATAAATGTTTAATGTGAGAGTTCCATAATAAGTTTTTCGTAAATAATATACCCAATACTCTCATATGTTCAGCTGTAGTAATATCCACATTCCTGATGTTAATGGTATTGTTACTGCACTCCCTCTTTCTGCAAACATGGAGTATCTCAGTTTTCTCGGCTGATATCGTAGCACCCCTACTAATAGCCCATTGTTGCATTGTTTGGTCTAAATAATTTAGATTTGCACATACATCATCATCACTCCCAGAAGTGATAGCAAATATATTATCGGCATAAATAGCAGCAAAATCAATTCCAGGTATGTTTTTAACAGCTCTCGCTAGTGAGTTTGCATAAACCGTATACAAAACCACTGACAAAGGTGATCCCTGTGATACGCCATTGTCAAGGGGATATGTGAATGAAAAGTAGCCATCTACTTTAACAGTCACCTTTCGATTAGTAAGGAAAGATCTTAACAGCTTCAACATATTCTTCGGTACACCCCACTCGAGCATTTCAACAATAATGAAGGTCGACACAACTTTATCGAAGGCTTTTTCTATGTCTTCAGATATAACTAAACTATGCACCCGTTTCCTTAAATTATTTCATAGGACTTCCTCCATATGATGACATATACTGTGAACCCCATGCTTGGGTATAAAGGCATGTTGTATCTTTGATACTTTATTGATTGCAAACTTCCAGAAACGTTTGGCCAAAATTTTCTCAAAAATTTTGGAAAGTACTGGTAATAGTGAGATAGGTCGGTGTCCATCTAAGCTGTTTGGATTCTTTCCAGGTTTCGGAATCGGAGACAAAATTGCCGTTTTCCAATCGCCGGGAAATACCCCATTTGCCAAGATGTTATTATAGAGGTCACAAATGCGGAATTTGAACTGCTCAGGCGCTCTTTTTACCATTGAGTAAGTTATTTTATCACGTGCTGGTGTAGAGCCTTTTAATGTTTTCAGTATTTCCTCCAGTTCGGAAATGTTTACTTTGTAGGACAAAGAAAGCCGTTGCTCATTTCTCTGCGCTAGATGCTCAATATCAAAGTTTCTTTTAGCTGATATTATATTAGGGTCAAATGCTGAATCTGAGCTTATAGAAGTCCAATATTCGGCGAACTTGTCGGCAATAGCTTGGGGATGGGAGAAGATGTCATTGTTGATGCATATAATGGGAAAATTATTTGTTCTATTGACCCTCAGTCGGTTAACATTATTCCATAGATAACGAACATCCATAGTAGGGTTCAGTGAGTTTAAAAAATTCTCCCAAGAGCGTTTCTTCGAAATTTTGCATTCACGTTTCACCTTAGCGCAAGCTTTTCTATATTCTATATTATTTGTTTGGTTTCGGCATCTCCTAAAGTTTCTCCAAGCCTGTTGTCTTAGACGAATGTACTTAGCAATATCTGAATTAAACCAAACAGGGTTGTTTTTGTCTTTTGGTCCACGACTAATGGGTATACTTTCATTGGCTGCTTTTCTTAAAACACGCTTGATTTGAGCTGCTTCTCTATTTATGTTTGTTGAAGTTGGAAAATCAGCATTAAATCGAGATACCTTTGTGCCAAAAAGGGGCCAATCAGCCTTCGAGTCATTAAAACGTGGAGTAAAAAGCTTCTTAACCAAATCCACTCTGTTACAAATCTTTATTGGGAAATGGTCACCAACTTCCGGCATGGGTAAACGATTCCACACTAGACTTGGGGCCAAGTCCACACTTGCCATCGTAACATCAACGGCTGTTAATGTATTCCTGGTATTGAATAAAGTTGGTGATCCGTCATTTAAAATAACTAAGTTTTTGTAGTCTGCAAAATTTTCCCATATTTTCCCACCTGGGGAAGTTGTGGTCGATCCCCACAAAGTATTTTGGGAGTTTAAATCACCAATCAGAATATGATGGACTCCATCAGTTAGAGAAATATTATCAACTATGGTAGGTGTTAAGCTTACATCGCATTCTTTGTATACATTGGTTATATGAATTTCTGTATTGCATTTAATGATTAGCTTTTGAAAAAGTAGATTACCTGTTGAAGTCGAGTGATATGTAACGTTAATGTTGTTACTGACAAGTAGAGCAATACCAGATTTAGCGTACGTATAGTCCTTGTTATTGTGAAATGCCCTGTACCCGGGAAGATGAAGAAGATGTCTGTTTTTCTCAATAATATGAGTTTCTTGTAGTGCTATTATATTTGGTTTATGTGAAGCTACCAAAAGCTCCAGTACGTATTTGAATATCTGAATATTCCACTGAAGGAGAGTTAAATTGAGTCCAATATTCATAACAAATTGCTTATTTATCTTGTGTATTTATGATGTTATCTTTTGTTTTCCTTAGAGTATTTGATGTGATGATGACATTCAACTCAGGAAATTTTTTATATAATTGTGAAGTTGGTGTAGTTTCATTATCTAAGTTACTGACATTTAATCTTGGTGGAGTAGATGACTCCAATCCCTCGAAAATATCATTGTCAACCGTTTTATCTGTTGAGTAGTTATCAATATTCATGTGAAGTGTTGAGTTGTTGTCAAATGAATCATCATCACTTAGCATAGTTTCAATTGTATTAAAATTATGAGATTTGTTTAAAATGGTATTTATATCTGCGATTGAATTATGTATGGTTGTAGATTCAAAAGATGAGTTTAATATGGTGTTGTTGTTTAACATTGTAGATGGATTTGTACTATTGTTGACGATTTTTTGGGCGTGTTTATTTTGCTATTCGAAGTAGATTCTGATGTTTTTGTTGTAATATTTATAAAAGAAGGATCGTTGTTTTTTTTGCTAGTCCTTGCAATGTTATCAGATGATGCATGTGATATCTTGTTTGGTAAATTTGTTTTTGCTAATGAAATTGTATTACTTGGTGGTTGATTATTTAAAACTTGAGCGTAAGTTTGTGCATTCTTTGACTTTCCGGTAAAAGGCTTTAATGAATTTAGGGTAGGATTGTCATTGTAAATCCTCCAGGCTTCGCGATTTGTGCATCTTCTTGAAATTCTCAAAAAATTCACAGATTTATGTTTCCAAAAAGGTTGGACAATTCGGGTCTTTTGAAGTATGGGATTCAAGCTGACAGTTTACACAATATTTGCGTGTGCATGTCTCATGCGGTGTTGGTATACCACATTCCCCACACAATTCAACGTTACGACAAGAATTTTTAGTATGCCCTAGCTTCTGACAATTCCTGCATCTCATAGGATTGGGAATGTATTCCTCTACGGGAACCCTCTCCCACCCCAGTTTGAGCGTTTCAGGACGGTAAATTAAGTCAACCGTCAAAATAGCTGCACCTGTTGCTATTATTTTCCCACCTTCGGATCTAGTTATTTTGCGGACGTCAACTACTTGCTGGGATTTAAGTGATTCCAGAAGCTCGTTCTGTTCTATGTTTATAATTTTTCTGGAAAAGATACGTCCTTGTCTCGTATTTAAAGTTTTCTGCATAGTAATTTTAACCGGAATGTAATCTATAAAGTTTGCCTTGAGGTAGAGTTCAGCAACTTTTTTATTTGGTACTTTAATTAAGAGGTCACCGCTTCTCATTTCGGTAACTTCCAATCGCTCTTTGCTTATGAAATTAAGTCCACGTTCGACATGAAATACATTATACGATGCAAGAGGTGCGATTTCAGTGTCGGGTTTCGTGGAAGTTGCCGATGCAACAAGATAGCGTGGAAGGTGTTGCTCATTGACTGCAATTTCCGGCAAAGGAATGAAATCATCAGGGCGCAAGCGTTTGTTTTTGGAACTTTTATTCCTGGCCGGCATGGAATCCAATACCCTGAACCGGTTGTAGTTCGGGGGATCAACCCCGTTCATGACGTAGACTACGGTATTATACGGTGTGTAGAAATAAAGAAAGAAAAAGTAAAATACAAAGTATCCGGTAATTTATGAAAAATAATAAAATTTTTCCTTTCCTTTTTACAAATAAGAAATTTATTTTCCCGCAATAAAAAAGAAAGCAGAAGAAGACCGATATGTAAACACTTATCGATAACAAAAAAGCAAAAGAAACACAGAGAACACAGTTGTTTACGCGTCAACTGTCTGATACAGACTGATTATTATATTATCTTTATTATATTGTAAATTATTGTTATAGTATTATGAAAATAAAAAATAATTCCATTTTTTCAGTTTTTATGACAGATTGATCCATCAAAAATTTTGAATATTTTAAAATTTCATTCAGTTCATTTCATAAGACAACATATGTATATAAAAAAATATGACTCCGCTGTTATACTCTTTAAATAATAACTACTGCAATTTTTGTCCGATTTTATCAAACGAAGTGTCAATCTCTTCACAAGAGAATGTACTTTAAGAATGTCTTAGTTTTTATTTTGTAGTTTTTGATTAAATTTTGCAATTAAGAATGGCCAAACTTGAAAAAATAAGAATGATGAAACTAATAATAGAGTCCTTGAAGTCATATAAGTCTTGCATAAAGAATTGGATCAATTTGTTTCTCAATAAAATCGACGAATGCTGTTTGCGTTCCATATAACGAATAGTTTCATATAACAAATAAAATAAAAAATATGAGTTTATTACAGAAATGAATTCAATTTTTGTAGTAAAGTTTGTAAATGATGATAATGATTTATATTAACATTTCAGACACAACGCTATCAACCATGAACAATTGTGGTGTATTTACGTAACGAATAAGCACATATTTTATTATATAAGGCTGTATGAAATTATTAAAGAAGATATTCATCTGATGAAATAGTGATCGATAGATAGATTGATCTTTTTGTTAGTCGCAGAATATACGATACGATATAAGGTAAAAAAATATATTCAGATAGAGACCAAATCAAAAAGGTGAGCAATTCTACGATATAATAAAGGATGTTTACATATTTGATGGAAAGTTTTTGAGAATAATGCAAAATAATTCTCAAAATTTTGTAAATGTGAATATAATACACTTGATTGTTTTATTTTATTTTGCAATGAACAACACTATTTTCAACGATAATATAATACGGTATTATATTTTCTTTCAATCAAAACTTAATATGAGTTTTATTCAAAAATATTCCATAACTCCAGATCAGGCATCAAATTGAAAATATGAAAACATTGCTTCGGCGACTTCCTCTCAGCAGATTTCTGGCAAAATAAGAGAGCAAATAAAATTGCCATGAAAAGTTTTTCAAAAATCTGACGTTCGGAGTCGACTTTAAACTGTAGGTCCCACGAATAATAATACTAATTAATAAATCTTAGTAAAGAGTTTATGAACAAAGATCTCTCTCGACAAACCAAAATCACACTGTACAAAGACTTTGATACTATCGGATGAAGTTGTGCTTGACAGTCTTCGATAGAAAACTTCTTAGTAAAATATATGGTCTTTAGTCAGAATTATGATCTAGCTTCTCATACCATGCATACTGTATGTGTTAATATTATCAATGAGTGGTGGGACCGACAATTCAATGTCGACTCCGAACGACATTTTCAGAAGCCTTTCATGGCAATTATTTTATCTTAGTGCTTATGCCAAAAGACTGCTGAGAGAAAGAAGGTCGCCGAAATATTTTTTAAATTTTCAGAGCTGATTTTTAAACTCATGAGCTTTCGTCTATCCAACACCCTCTTCACTAGTCATAAAGAAACATGCATTCAAAATTTCTCAAAAGAATCTTGAAATTATTTTTCTTCTTCGAGAATCAGCAAAGCTCAGATCCGGGTATAAACTGAGAAAACCTTAGTCAAAACTGAGATCTGAAGACTATAATGAAGATGAATTGAACATGCCTTACACAATTCTACATAACTAGGAACGTGATTGAATGGAATTTTTAAGGCAGCTCCAAGAGAGGAAATCCGAGTCACACTTGTCAAAGTCACTTGGATAGACATACATATAAACACCGAAAATATAAAATACTTATACAATAAGAAAATTTGGAATGTATCCTTTATTTTATTTCCGAATGAAATAAAAGAAATAAGATATTCCAAAACCTACAACCTACAAATAATCGAGAAGAGGCTAAGTGGTCTTTGCAACAAAATCTTTGTACATTTTAAATTTAAATTGTACAAATTGAATTGAGATATAAGGGTAGATCAATAGGTCTATGACTTTTTTATGAAACATAGATTTTTGATTAAAAACAGTCTTCTTTAAGTCCTCTACAGAGGTGGCCCTGCCCTTTAACAAAACACTACGGATCTAGACTGGGGAGTCAATAAACACCCCTCTCTCAGCCGGGGTGACTATGGCTGACCCCCCCCCCCCCCTTTGGCACGACCCTTTATCTTCTTCTGACCACTGCTACCCTCTATTTCTGATTCGATTGCTCTGAGCTGGTGGCTGTAGCTTTCTGGACCTAGTTGCGTATGCACGGTAGCACCGGGGTGAACGGCTCCAGGCTAGGGCTACAGCTGCCCCCGTCCCGTTAAAACACTGGCAGGCCTCAAAGTAGGTTCGGTTGAGAAGACTCCCGACTAGTACCTGGTCTGGCTCTGAGCACATGTCCCCATAAGGGCTGGTGCCAACCCTCGCGTGGCCTTCCTGCATGCATAGATAACCACGGGACCATTTAAGGGTAACTACACTTTGCGGGCAAGGATAGCGGCTTTGAGTGGGGACCTAATTGCAATGAACTCAAACCACAACCAAACACACAAAACAGCGCTAACTCAAAAGGGTGAGCGCAAAGCATCCACTGTTACCGGTGGACGTATAACCCTCCCTAGACAGGCACCTGCCAGAAGGGCAGCTGTCCCCACCTCGAAAACTAAGGCCCAAGCTTCCACTTCAGTGAAACCTAGCTTGGCACACAAGGCTCCAGCTGCGAAGCCGGTCCCTAGTGTCGCCACACCTCCGGCACCTTCTACCGAGGCACCGTCTACCTCTAAGGCTGTTGCGAATATGCCCACGCACTCTTCGGCTGCCGCCAAGGCATTGGCAGACAAGTCTGGCGAGCAAGCCCCTGGCACCAATCCATCTTCGGGTGCCAAGTATACCGTGAGTGCTAGCGTTAGGGCATATAGAACTCGCAGATCAGCCATGCGGATCATTGCGAGATTTGGCTCGATCGACCCGGCTCTCCTCTCAGTGGACGAGAAGGGCAGTCTTGCCTGGGCTAAGGCCCATCAATATGATCGCCCCCCCGCCTCTCCGATCACGACAGAGACGGCCCCAAAGAGGCAAAAATCAATCGAGCTAAACGCTCCACTCCAGCCTCCCAAACGCTCAAAGGTGACCAACCCTAACATCCCCCCCCTGCAAGACCCCGTTCGTCGACGCAACCTAGACGTCCTGACCCCAGCAAACCTTCAAAGCCTCTAAGTGAGGTATTAAAGGAAGGTTTGACCTGGGCAATCGTTGACCAGAGCCACCCTGATGGTTCCATTGCTCCCACCAAGTGGAAGCTGGTGGAACATGCGCTCTTGGACGTCTTCCTTGGAGTAATGGACTCCAACCCTGGCCCTTCACCCGGCTGTACTGATGCGGGGTGGTATCAAGGGCACATCAAGCTGGTAGTTTGCACGGATCTCCGCTCTATGGAGCTCTACAAGGAGGCTATCAGTAGGATTGGTGAAGTATGGCCAGGAGCTAAGCTTGCTGCCGTCCCTCCGGACCAGATTCCCAACCGCCCCCGATCCAAGGCGAGAATTCCGACCGGACCATCAGACCCGGAAACCATGCTGAGGATCCTCAAGGCCAGCAAATAAAAAACTATTGAAACAAGAAGAACAATATTTTATCATTAATACATCTTTCATTGGTTTCTAAAGGGTCAATCAAATCATGATATCTTTTCAACCTACATACTTCATCACTATCATTTAACAACGAAATTGCTAAAGGGTTTACATGGCCACTTAATCTTTGTAAATATTGATTACTGAACTTTATTATCTCCGTTAATACGTAAGGAATTTATGATCATTATGTAAGGTGTTATTAGTAACAAACCATGGTGCGTTTACCATCATTCTTAATGTTTTAGATTGAAATCTTTGAATAATTTCAATATTTGAATTGCTTGTAGTTCCCCACAGTTGAATGGCATAGGTCCATACAGGTTTCAAAATAGTTTTGTAAATAAGAATTTTATTTTCTAAACTCAATTTAGATTTACGACCAAGAAGCCAATACATTTTTTTAGTCTATTATCAACTTGTGTTCTTTTGCTTTTAACATGATCTTTCCACGTAAGTCTTCTGTCTAAGCATATTCCTAAGTAATTGACAGAATTACTTTTTTGAATAATTGACCCATTCAGGATAATATTTGGACAATCTCCTTTCTTTAACGTAAATGTTACATGAGTAGATTTTTGCTCATTTACTTTAATATTCCAAGTCATTAACCAAGCTTGCACCTCATTTAATTGATGTTGTATTAGGTTTGAAGCTTCAATTGGTGAGATATTTGAAGAAATAAATGCGGTGTCATCTGCATAAGTAGCGACTGTTACTCCATTAGTCAAGGCATGTCTGACGTAAAAATAGTGTATAGAATTGGTCCTAAGACACTTCCCTGTGGCACACCGGCCTGTATTTCACGTAAACAAGAGGTCTCGTTGTTAACTTTAACATAAAATGTACGGTTTTTCAAGTAGGAATTAAGAACGAGATAAAATGGTGCCGGAAGCAAACTTTTAAGTTTAAACAACAAACCAGAATGCCAAACTCGATCAAACGCTTGTTGAATGTCCAAAAATATAGCCGAACAGTACTCCTTTTTCTCCAAGGCATCAGAAATAACATTAACTATTCTGTGGCACTGCTCTGGCGTTCCATGCCTATGTCGAAAGCCGAACTGATGTTCTGGGATTATATTTCTGGCTTCTAATATTGGAAGTAGTCTTCGTGCAAACAGTTTTTCAAATAGTTTGAAAAAAGTTGTTAACAAACTTATTGGCCTGTATGAATCAATGCTGTTCTCTGGTTTGTTTGGTTTGGCAATCATTATAATTTCCGCACACTTCCATTGAGTAGGAAAGTGCTGTAATCTTAATACAGAGTTAAAGATAAGAGTTAAAAATACTATGCCTTTTTTGATAATGACTTCACAACCGATGCGTCTATTTTATCAAATCCAGGAGACTTTAATTTGTTTAACATTTTTATTTCAGAAAGTACCTCACTTGGTGTAATATGAGAAATTGGAAGATCCATTTGACACGCACTGTCTAGAAAACGTAGAATGTGGTTTTCATTAGAATTGAATGAAAAAGGCTTAAAAGTCTGCTCTAAATGTTCGGCGAAAGTGTTAGCTTTATCTTGATCGGTTCTACACCATACATCGTTTAAATCCTTGACAGGAACATTTCTTCGCGGAGGTCTTTTTATATATTTAGTTGCTTTCCACAGATTATGCTCATATTTGTTGCATTTACGTCTAGACTTTGAAGATATTTCCGATTTCATTGTTCTTGTATTCTGCAATTTTCTTTTTTAAAAGGCTAGTTGCAATGTTTAAATTCCTTTTATCGGCAGGGTGCCTAGGTTGTTGCCATTTTTTTCGGAGTCGCCTTTTATAGTTTATTAGTTGCCTTATTTCTGCAGAAACATATACCGATCTGCCATTAGCTGGTTCTGTAGTTGGAGTTGAAAGAAAAGCAGCCTCATGAATAATGTTGGTGAATTTTTCAACTGCATCATCCAATTCATCTCCACTCTTAAGGCAAATATTTAGATCAATATTTCTCTCAATCCAATAACTAAATGACCTTAAATCAGTTTTTGGTGAAATTAATTTAATCTTCTTGGGTATAAGCTCAATGGAAAGGCTAAAATTAATAACTAGTGCAGTATGGTCAGAGCACAAATCTTCATTATTTAAAATATCAAGCATATTTCATGGAATACCAGAATAGATAGCAAAATCTAGTAGATCGGGTATTTTTGCTGGATCTGTAGGCCAATAGGTCGGTCTACCTCCTGATAAAACTGAATAGCTTTTCTTTTGAATACAGTTATACAATTGTCTACCTCTAGGATTAATAAGTCTTGACCCCCACCATGGATGTTTGGCATTAAAATCACCAGCTACTAAAAATCTGTTGCCAAGTTTATCAAAGAAATTTTCGTAATCTTGACAATTAATTGTGTGCCTTGGTGGAGTATAAATTGAATATAAGTTATAAAATGAGTTGTTACACTTTACTCTAATACCAGCGGCTTGAGTAAAAGGTTTAATAAATGGTTCTACAATTTCATACTTAATAGTCGATTTAATTAATATTGCTGCTACTGCATGGCATCTATTATCAGGATGATTTGCTGTAATTAAATCGTAGCCCCTTATCTTAAAATGTGACCTACTATTTAAGTGTGTTTCACAAAGTAAAAATATGTCAATATAATTATTCTTGACAAAAATCTCAATTTCATTGAATTTTTGTGACACGCCATTACCATTCCAAACAGCTATTCGAAATCCTAATTGCATAATTTACTAATGAGCAGAGTTAACATATTTATTAGTTGACTAAACATATTTTCTATGTTCTTCATGCGATTATTAGTATCATCTTGTTTAAGCACGTCGGAGTATTGAACCTTATTAAAATTATTGTTATCACCTTCAAGTTTTGTATAAGTCTGTGAATTAATCTGTGGGAAGTCTTTAGTATTTATTCTAAAGTTCTGATGTTTTTGATTTCTGTTTTCGGGCAGTATTTTTCTTCTCAGTGCTTGGTAAACTTGGCACCCCATGTAGTTTGCAGTGTGATGATTAAGGCAATTCACACACCGAGGAGGTTCCTCAATACTTTTTTTGCATTCCGCCGTTGGATGTCCAAGACCGCATTTCACACATGTAAAAGGTTTCGTACAATAAGACTTTGTGTGGCCATATTGTTGACACCTATGACATTGGACAATGTTGTTTGCTTTACGTTCTGGCTCTATAGTAACAACAGCATTATTAATGTACTGAATTTCGTACACCTTTTTATTACTTGGGCTTGGATCCAAATCAACAAAAAACATTGCAAGAGGTTGTTTAGTTACTTGGCTTCTTACATTAGTAACGTTTCTGACTTGATGTCCCAATGACAAAAATTCAGCTTTTATTTCAGAAACTGGTGTTGAAAAATGTAAACCCTTTAGCACAACCCTATAAGAACGTTCACTTTTTAGTTGGTAAGTGTGATAGCAAATTTTGTTGGAATCAAAATATTTTACCAATAAAAATCTAACAGCAAATGAATCTACATGGGGAAATAATACTTTACCACATATGTATGTATATACATACATATACATAGCGAACTAAAACTACTCACTGCTGAGCTCATGAACAACGTCAGCAATTGAAGAGCAGACTAATTGTAGTAGTACCGGTTTCAAATTTCTATCACGAGAAACAACTCTTTTTTTAAAAAATATTAATAAAAGTATGAACTTATTATATGTAGTTATAATAAAGAATGAACTTATTGAGTTCTTAAACAAAAACAATATCGATGGCTGCCTTCTGGTATGATATATAAGTGAAAAATATCTTTTAAATATAATAACCAATACACAAGACAACAAAAGAGGAGAGATGATAATAGTAAAAAAAAATATTCAATATTATTTAAAATTATCTATTGAAAATGACTTTTTAAATTATGCTCATTTTATTTCACTGATGGTGTAAGATTTAACTCAAATGTTTATTTGCGACCTGTGTATGTCAACGAATTTGGGCAGCAAATATATTTTATTCTTCTAAATTTAGAAACCGTTCTTTTTTACTGCTTTACAAATAATTGTTGAAGTAATGAGAAAATTCGTCGAATAGTGTCTTCAACAAAGGTCACTTAAGCTCTGATCATCTTTCTGTAGTTAAGATTTTAACCGCATGCTTAAATTTAATACAAAACACAACTTAAAAATATCTATGACAACTGTATAGTAGACATTGAGATCTTTCATCGTGCTTTACAGTTAGGAGTGTAGTAGGTAAGACATGGATCTATGCCAATATTAATTAATTTTTAAGTTTTTATTTTAAACGCTTATTATTTATAAAAAAAACTGTTTAATATCTCGAAAGGCGCTGAGATATCTAGCTCCACTAGTAAGTCTCAGTTCGGCCTTCGGATTGATGCCTAGGTATTTATCAGACTCCCATGAAGAAAATCTAAAAGGTGAAGTGGGTTAATGATTGCATAATATGGTGGAAGACCCCTAGAGACGAATGGTTGGGAGAGGTTGCTGGATTTGCAATATACAGTATTGGACAAAACTAAAGCACGAAGTTGTGTTTGCTAGAAAGAAGTTCAATAAAATTTTAAAACTCTGATAGATTTAAGTTTTTGTTAAAGATTTTTTAAGACTATACTCTCTGCTAACTAAAAATCTGAAATTTTCTTTATTTAAAACAAAAATATTTAAAAAAAAAATAACACAAAACTAAAGCGCATATTGAGTTAAATTAATAAGAATTCATCAATTATTTTTCAAAACTGATGCATATATGTATGCGTGGCATTGGGTCAATTATGTTAGAAAAAACCTCCTTAGAGATGCCTTTTCATGCGATTTCTACCTTTTGGAAAAGGTCGTCTTTATTTTTGCAGGAATCGCGTAATATTTGGCGATCTTCAATATCCCACAGACTTTCTCTGGGATTGAGATCAAGGAATTGTGGTAACCACTTTAAAGGGTTCTAACGGATTAAAGCAAGTACATAGACCAAGAGTAGAACCCACGGCATACTATAGGCGACTAGTTGTCGCCGTAGTCTAGTAGGTAGTGTGTCGCTTATTAGACGTAAGGCCACGGTTCAAGCCCCAGTTCAGACATCAAAACGAAATTATGAAAAAAATATTTCTTCGGCGACTGCCTCTCAGCAAATTTCTGGCAAAAACTCTGAGAGTAAATAAAAATTGCCATGAAGAGCTTCTCAAAAATATATCGTTCAGAGTCGACTTTAAACTGTAGGTCCCGCCACTCATGTATAAAATTAACGCACAGAACATAAGTGGTGTGAGAAGCTAGGTCGTAATCCTGACTGAAGGGTTGTAATGACCAATTATGTATGTATACTATAGGCACTATAAGCACATATGAGCGAACGTACTAGTCTGGGGATGTTTTTCCGCCCATGGAATCGGACAAATCTATAAGATAAGCAGCATAATGGATCGTGTTATCTACAAGTGAATATATCATTATCCTGCGATAATGACCCGAAATATACAGCTAAATGTGTGAAAGAGTGGTTTGTGAGTAATAAGATCAATGTAATAAAGTGGTCAGCCCAGTTCCTTAATTTTTAAAGAATATTTTTTCAACATTTCATTTCATTTCAAATAATAAAAAAAATTGAACTTACCTTTTCGATCTTTTTGTCTACTACAGCCTTTTTTTCGAGATGCATATCTTTTATCTCCATCTGCTACCCTTCGTCGTTGATATATTATATCTCGATACCACTGAGCCAAATAAAAATGGCGAGCGTAATCCCATATTAAGTTCTCTTCTTGGGCGTTCACAGCTAAAAAATCTAATAGAATTTTCTGCAAAAATTCTGTTCGTTCCTCATCTTGGTCCAGCTTTATTTTATTCTAAAAAAAAAACAATTTTTTAACTACTTTTATTTTTATTTCTAAATAACTTACGTTTACAATAGGTAGATCGCCTTCCCTTTCTTGTTCAATTTTTATGGATTTTATCATAGAGTCTATTATGTTTACTTTACATCGGGATTCTACTGTATCTTTTCGTAACCGTGACGCCACGATTCCCAAATAATCCAGAGATACTAGACGAATACTTTGTTCGATAGTTTTATCGGACACATATCGCACTAACATCGTTCCCAAAAGTGAAAGTAATAATTCAGATGCGGGCCACTCGGGCTTATTTACCGTCGACAATAAATCGTGTATAAAATTTTCAAAAAGTGGTCGAAAATCGGTTTCATTCGATCTTGATTTACATTTGTTCAGAAAAGTTGTAAGAAAATTTCCTCCAATGCTAATTGCAACATCATATTTTTTTAAAACTACGACATCTGCATTTTGTTTTTTGATTTTAGATACATCCACTTGTTTACAATCAATTGATTTGAAATTCTCATTTGACAATAGAGAATCGGGTAAAATGGTAGCGCATTGTATCAGTTGTAAAACCAATGCTGTAACCATCTGTATATTACCACCATTATTTGTTAGCTTAAAAGGGCGCAGATTTCTTTTTGAAGATGGCAGACGATCTATGGACGATAAAATATCTCCAAGTATACTGCTACGTATTTTATCGTAATGTTCTTTACGAAAAATCTAAAAATATAGAATTTATTAGTGATAATTAGTACATGGAAATGGGTTTGGCTGAAGAATTAATGACGAAAATCGTGTCTATTCTCTCACCATTCACTATTCTAAACCATTTAATCCTTTGATGCATATGGGACACCAGTGTCACAAATGTTTAAAAAAGCATATCTCTCAAATTAATTTTTTTAAATTTTTTAACTTTGTTTTCTACAAGGGTTTTAACGTCTGACCCCGACTCGGAATCCGACTAATCCAAAATTCCTTTTTAACTCGTATTACCGTCAACATCTATGACATAAAAACTAATCCACAATACAGGAACAGTTCAAACCTACACAATATGATAAGAATGCAGGAAATCCAAGAAATAATTAATGAAATCTGTTGATTTCTTAAAATTTCAGTATTTTATACCAATTTGAAAATGTATAATACTAATTCTAAATATTAATTTCTCAATTTAGAAGCATATATCCCAAGAAATTCTTGCTAATCAACTAGCTTTTTTCTTTTTAACTATAATAGTTCTTACTACTTCAGACAATATATACATGTATATATGCGTGAAAGGGGTTAAAGCTAATGCTTTTAGAGCATTTCCATGCTGATGTTAAAAAAACTTGATGCAGTATCGCTGAAGTACAATATCATTCATCTAAATCATACATCTTGGTCAATTATATGGTAATATCTTCTCGCTTTCTAAACACGATCACGGGTAGTGGTCTTAATTACCACAGGTTATGTCACCGCACTGTTATGGCTGTATTGGACTTATCCAAAGCATTTGATTCTCAAATTGGATCGCCAAATACCACGAACAAAGTCCTTATAGCACACTCTAAATCCACTTAGGGTCCGATAAAGTATACTATAAGAACTGTCTACGATGGTCGCTCGATTCTGAATTATGTTCCTTAGTGACAAATATGTGGGATTATTATTAAACCACACAAAATGTGCTCAGAATTGCTAATGATTGGGTATATGGATACTCATAAGCAATTACACCAGCAGATGGTCATGCACTGATTAGTAAATATATATGAAATGGGCCATAGACATTGCAGAGCAGGCAAGTTCCTTCCTGCAACCAATCAGGTCCGGAAGGCACAGCATTTTTAGGTACTCATTGAGAAAATAGTATTACGCAATTCCAATAAGTTCACGGACTTACACCCAATATACCTATGGCTGAGACCGCTTGGAGTTTGGCAAATTCTCTGGCTACATAATACTCTTTTTCATCTTTATGCACATTAGGAAGGAAATTACGACAGCAACAGGGCTGTTACAAAAACAATTAGTCGAAATATTTTTTCTATCCTTCTAAGGCAACGACAAATAAATATTCCAAGCAGTATTCCATGATTATGCCCATTTAGAAGAATTGGTAAACCTATAAGGCGACTTTTAGAGAAATCGAAGTTCATGAGCCGATTTTTCCCACTACCCTCCAGCATCATTTCTTAAAACTCAATGTATACTAATCTATTATTCTGCAAGAATGGGAAAGACATTTTTTAAATGAATCACGATATAAATATATTAATTACATCCTTTAATATTCAATGTTTTATATTATATGTTTAGTTTCATGCAACTTACCGTTGTTACGAGTTCCAAGCATACAAATTGTAAAGTATCTATATTATCAACAAAAAAAGGTTCGATCGCGAGTGTTGATAGCGGCAGAACTATGGTATCTACAAAAATGCACTTGTCGAAAAGCATCACAAATACCTTCATAAGTTCAACAAATTTAGAATATAATAGGTGTAGGTTACGATTGTGGTTTTGTATATTTTTAGACTTTTTCCTGTTATCGTTTTTTTTTATACTTTTTACGGTGTAAACAGAGTCGTATGACGGAAAAATAGTTTCCCTCATTTGGAATTGTATAAATTTAATTATTAGGGATATATTGTCTTCCTGTAAAAATTTTAAGTCATTTACTGTAGAATATATGTTACAAATCAGCAAACAAGCTTCAATTGCATTTAATATTTTCTCCATTACTTCTTCATCGAAAATTTCATCATCATCGTCCTAAATATTACAATAAAAATTTAAAAAATAAACAAATTTATTACTATTAAAGTTTACTTACTGGACCTGCAGAGTAATTTTTTGCCAAATAAATATTTCTCATTGCATAATTAATTAACAATGTAAGTTTATTTTTTGGTATTAAATCCAAAACATTTTTAGCCTTTAATTTTGCAACGTCATTACTCATTGTATTTAACATTTTTGCTGAAATACTTTCAATGTTCTCGTCAACGTCATCTGAAAATTAAAATTTATCTAAATTTAAATTATTTTTCTTAATGAATTTATTTCATACCAGATTCAAAATTTGGCGATTCTGTATCGTCTAAGAGCTCGATGATTTGCTCCATGTTACGCATAAATTGTTGATATGTTTGCGAACGTAACACGTCATCCTTGGAACATTTAGGGGTATGTACAGATAGATTTCGTTCAACTTTTCTGACTTTTGGCTTTGAATCTACATATAAAAATATTTAATTTAATAAAAAGTATTACTTAAAATTGTAATGTTTAAACCGTACGGCATCTAGAGTAAATATGCTCGACAGCCGAGAGGCGTCGAAATCATGCATGAAGCAAGTAATAAAATCCGATACAACTCTATAACATCAAGACAATTTATCGTGAACAACAATTTATTAAAACATACAGTCAAGGGAAAAAGTCTAAATATATACTGTTTTATGTAGACCTTTTTCCGGCTGCCTTTACTGTTTTTTCTCAATAGTTTCTGTTATGTTTTTTCGCATTCCTTTTTGTTCAAACATTTTTAATTATAAATTGAAGAACACTATAAATTCTTTTTAAATATTCGCCACTAGTTCTCTAAAATTTCAAAATCGTAGGGTGTCTGTGTGTGAATTCTTTTCACTGACGGTATATTATTAAAATTAAAATCTGAGAAAAAAGATTTTAAGATTAAAACAGTTTTAAGAAATAGTCCAAAAAATTAATTGGAATGTACAAATTAGTCTCTTTAATAACAAACCATTATAATGAATTTAATTTAATAAAAAAGGGGTAATCACAATTAAGCACGTAGACGAGGATCAAATAAAAAGTACATTATAGTACATTGCAACTAACATAATTATATTAAAATGCAGTACCATATCCAAACTAACAATTTTAATATAGGAGAATTTTGCGTCAACAGAGCTAAATTTTTATTTTAACAGAGTAA
This sequence comes from Sarcophaga caerulescens, assembly GCA_927399465.1. Lineage (NCBI taxonomy): Eukaryota > Metazoa > Arthropoda > Insecta > Diptera > Sarcophagidae > Sarcophaga > Sarcophaga caerulescens. The sequence continues at coordinate 68,647,127 of OV656866.1, forward strand.
TGTTAAGTGTTTAACAAAGGCTAAAATTTATAGATATAAAACTTTTTACATGAATATCGGAAGTTGAGTGAAGGAATATACTCAGATAAGCTAAATAAAATTGTATCTGAAAATACTTTCCACAATACCACAACTCAGTTCAGAATCAATATTAATATTTTCAATTTTATGTGAAAAAGTTACAAATCTTTAAATATTAGTGGTCATTTTTGAAGAAATTACACTTTGTACACACATCCCACTATATACTAGTACAGTATATATGCTGTTTATGGATACTTTTCAGAAGTGTGGTAGTGGTATACATATCTGGGATTTAAAAAAATCGATTATAAAAAAATTTCTAAAAGACCATTTTGGAAGGTAAACACATTACGGGAATTAAAGAACTTTACGGAAAAATGTAATTTAAAATGTGCACTTTCAAACATAATTGTATTACTGTCGCCCGATATATTAGCAAAAAAAAAGTCTGGAAATTTTTTATGTCGCTCATTATATGCTGAAAAAGACATCAGTTTTCTGATAACAAAAAAAATTAGTTATATTTTAGTAAATATACTTACAAATTTGTTCAGGTGGAATATCAATAAGTGAAACAGGATGTTTGCGCTTTTGCGCTACTTTCTCGTGAGCTTTCATTATATTAAATGTATCATCTAAAATTTCAGTTTTACTATTAACGGAAGTATTTATTGAAAATTCTGGTCTTAGATATTTTTGAACATTTGCCACGTCAGAATGCTGCTCGCCGGGTTCACACTTTACGGTATTTGTAATATCCTCTTTTAGCAAAGACATTTTTCTTGCCATTTCAGGTGATTTTTTAATAAATTCTTTAATACTTTGTTGCATAAGACGAACGTCGTCGGTTTTAATTCGGTTTATACGCACTAGTAAATTAGATTTGTTGCAGCTATCTAATGATTTTGTTAATTGTGGTGACTTTTCCTTTGAATTTTGACTTGAAAGAATAATTTCGGAGCTATTGTTATCATTTTGAGATTTCTGTTGAGATGAAATTGATAATTGCTTTTGCATGTTTAGAACGTTTTTAAAATCCGCTTGTACATAAGAAGTTTTTAAATTTTCGTTTTTTTCGATTCCTGGATCTAAAGGAAAATTTGAAGAGGTTTGATTTATTGCTAAACAATCCGAAGAATCTGGTCGGTTGCTTTTAGAACCTGGTGCATCGGCAATTAATTTAACAAGATCGGAATTGTTTTGCGTTGTATATTTGCTATTTTCATCATTTTCTAAATTATTTTTTTCTTGTTCCTTATGAAATAAACTAAAAAAAAAAAAATAGAAAAGCATTTATCAGAATGTGTGAAATTATTATTAATCAAATTTTGTTTTATGTGTTATCTTATTAGTGACAAATATATACCTTTTTACTTGCAAAACATACATATAAATAACACATAAAGTAAATTTCTCTTTTTTTTACTGAATCACTAATGTATTTTTTTTAATGCGAATCATAAAATCTTCACGTGTGACGCCGATTATAGACTTAATGTTTCCTAGATAGCAGAAAGATTGTTCATCTTCGAATGTACAAAGGCTTCCAAAAATTCCAGCATCCTATATCACGGAGCGTTTGACAAACCAGTAGACTGGACAACATCTATCATTTCTTGCCATGTGTCTGATATGTGGCAATTAAGGTATTTGTTAAAGAGTAATGTGTTCATATAATGCAACTGTTTTTAACAATGCGGGTATATTCTATTATTTTTCTTTTATACTTTCTTTTATCTATTGATTTGGAGAATATAAGATCATAAATGGACAAAAGTACTGCATACCAAGTTATGGCTTCAGTGGCGATCAAAATTAAGTTAGGTGGCGCCATCATGTGTAACCTCATGAGCTTTCCATTCAGAAAAGCGCTGATGTACACAATTATAAAGAATCATCTGGCCCCAGTCTACACTCTCTTATATTGCGGACAAAATGTTTTTTACTCTAACTTCAGACAATTGCGCCAGGGATGTCAAGAATGGTGTTCCCAGTATTACCGTACATCTTTGCGGGAGTGGTGCACTATGTCACATTAAGTGACAAACGCTGTCTTCCTCCCCCTCTTAGAAGCAACTTCTGCAAAAAACACGAAGGCGGATGCCGAGCTGAGGGATTTGCCTCCCTATTAGGCAGTGTCTAGTAAAGATTAAAGCCTGGAGTAAAGGTTTAGCCGAGAGAGAAAAATGACCTATTACGCTATCGCGTAGTTATATGATTACAATTATGGTTCTTGGAGCGCTAAAGAAAGTTAGATTGCTTAAGTAAATACTATGAACATAGTATGTGCGGCCCTATGCTCGCTAAAGTTGTAAAAGGAACATATATAAATGTCACTTTGGGTTAATCGCTGACACATTAGCTGGTATGACTCTTCTGTAAGTGATTGTGTTAGTAGAGGTTTACCAAAATTTTAGGAGAATTTAATAGAAGTTATTAAGACGAAAGATAATCTTTTGAAATTATATATTCTGAAGTTAAAATTAATTGAAGAGGATGATCGTAAATAACTAAACAGCAATGAAGCAACAAGTGCAGATAGTTGCGTACAAGCCTTTATCGTGCAAGGGAATAAAGAGAAAAAACATTAAGTAGAGAAGCAACAATAAGAAACAGCAGTCTCAATGTAAACGATAGCACTCGAAAACAAAAAATCGAATTTTATGTGTTTCCGAAGTGGCCATTATGTAGTACATAAGAAAAAGATTCGCATGCTGAATGGAAAAATTATCCAACACGTTGTGCTTTTTCTATGTCGAATGAGAGTGTATTGCAACAGAATATTTGGTGCGTAGACAATAGAGTATTTAGCTTATTTGCATTGCGATCACATGTTTGGAACGTTTGAAGAACACAAGAAAGATATTTTACATGCCTTTAATAACAAACTACAGTCCGAAGGAAAGGTGCAAGTTTACATGAAAGATTTTGATATAACTTTAAAGAATGTTCTTCAAGCAGGAAACTTTCAATGTTATATTACTTCGGTCGGTAAAGCTGTGTAATGGGTGTACTGAAACTTTTGACGTCGTGGAAGCTGTAAAAAGAACAGGCGGTTCTCTTGTTTCACCAGAAAGCAGATTAATACATTGAAAACATTCTATGTTCTTCTATATATTTTCCTTCTGTTATTTAGCAATTTTGTCTATTATTTTTACACAAGTTTTTAAAGAGATTTTGGGAGGAATTCAACACATCTGGTTGTTTTTACTATTTTCTCTTTGTGCCACTCTTGAATAAACACTTTTATATTAAGGAACGAAACAATTCCTTTCAATCGATATTCCAATGAAAATAATTCCTAATTGCGAAACTTATCCGACTTAGACTGCAAATCTAACAGTAGACAATCAAGCAAAAACTTTTAGTTTAAAAGGGCATGTGCAAGGGTGAAGAGGGAAATTAAAATTACGGAAAGAGGTCAAGTTTGGGAAAATTTGACCAATCCCATTATCTATGTAATGATTTTTTTTTTAATTAGAAAAGTAAACAGTTGAAGATCAGCATGAGTCTACAACTAGCATCAGAATCAGTAATATAGTTTACCCTAAAAATTACGTTGACGTAGTAACCCGAGAAATAGATATGATGGATCTCAATTATACTCTGGGAACAATAAGGGGTGAACCAATCCGACTCGTTTAAAAAACACTTCAGGTATTGGCATCTTCCCACTCGACTACAAAAATTTTAATAAAATCACCAATACCAAAACCCTAAATCAGGCCCTTAATAATGCAAATAAATAATGAGACGTTTTCTCCTGTGCTAAAGAGTGGTATAACAAGCTTCAAAAGATTCTTAATCAAATTGATTTTGTACAAAGTAAGCATGAATCTTGTTTATATAGAACGTAATATAAGGAAGTTGGTTTTACTAGCAGCATATGTGAATGGCATTTAAATCGCTGTCGAAAATAAAACGACAGTTTTTGATGAGAAAAACTTACTGGCGATTTAGTTTTTGGTTAATGATAAAGGCATGTTGTATTACTATATTGGCATTGAAATAGTACGTGAAGGAGATACTGGTGAGATAACTTTATGTTAATTCTGGCACATTACAGAACTCATTCGAGAGTATGAAAAGGAATACTTCAGGCCTGTATTAACGCCACTTGAGAATAATATCAAGGTGCTTGTGACAGAAATGTTTTTAAAACAATTAATCGAGGGGATTACTAATGGACAATAGGAGTTCTCTTGTATCCCGCTATAGCCATCAGGATCTACTGTCTAATCCACCAAAGGGAGAGAAACTACACATTAACATTTTGAAAAATTAGTGAAATTATTAAAAATATCTTTGTTAAACATATTTTGCATTCGTTTGCGGAACTATTTCATCCCTTAAAGCAATGTAAATGATTTGTTTATTTAAATATTGATTTTTTCATTAAATTTTAATGTTAGCTTGCGTGTGGATATGAGCAGGGACCGTAACTGTTATAACTTTTATCGTAAAAGTCAGAAAATAAGAATTATGTTTTGATCTTTATTTTTTCGAGCCGAAATAACAGTTTTTTTTACTTTTATTTTTTGGGTGGAAATAACAGTTATTTTTGACTTTTGTTTTTTCGAGCAGAAATAAAAGTTATGTTTTGACTTTTATTTTTTCGAGCAGAAATAAAAGTTATTTTTGTTTTAATTCATGATGAATTCATAATATTTATTAAAAAATTCTTTAGAACAATAAAAGTAAATTATGTTAAACAATTATTAGAATTAAGTTTTGCAATAAATAATTATAAATATTATGAATTCATCATGAATTAAAACAAAAATTAATTTTATTTCTGCTCGGAAAAATAGGTCAAAAATAAGTGATATTTCCACCCGAAAAAATAAAAGTCAAAAAATAACTTTTATTTCTGCTCGAAAAAATAAAAGTCAAAAATAACTGTTTTTTTGCTCGAAAAAAAAAAAAAAATAAAAATTAAAAATAACTATTATTTTTTTTTCTAAAAAATAAAAATCAGGTTTTTAAAAAGCATCGCATTTCATAAAAATTTGGTCGAAGACAATCAAAATGGTATACTTGGTTTTGTTCTCTGACATTTCCTTGCGGTTGCTTTTTTTAATTAAAAATTCAAAAATAACAGTTATTTTCGGTCCCTGGATATGAGTTTCTGTACTTAAAAAAAAAAAACAAATAAATAAACATTAAATACATCCGGTAGATATCTGCAGAAGGCGCTTGTAAGAGTACAGGTCATTCTCAAAAGTCGATCTCTGCCGTTGTTTCGGAAAGCTCAACACAAAGCGTGTTATGGCTTTGGAACTAAAGGCTCCGATAGTCAGTGAGTTGTAAACATTGCGATATGTGAGCAAGCATTGATCAATTATTGGTAGAATGTCCAACTTTCAGAATAAATAAATTAAAAAATAATTAAGTTTGAATTGCATGCCAATTCTTACTTACTATATCTTTCTGAGCACTTTGAAAAATATTGTATAAAATAAATACATTACAATTAGCCAATTACCTGGTACTACTTTGTGACGAACTCTCATTAGGACACAGCTTTTTATTTTCTTGTTTCATTTGTATATTGATTGTAGTATGCATGTCTGAGGCATACCGCTTATCCTCCATTGAGCACAAAAGCTCCAGGTTTGGTTCTCCAGTACAGCCGTTTTCATCTTTTTCATCTGTGTATTACATATTTTTATATAAATACAATTATTTTCTATCATAATGTTGATTACATACCGATATTATGAGGTTTACTGAAAACATGCGGACGAAAATTATAAATCCCTTGAAGTAGCTCAGGATATGTGTTCACATTCACGTCATTGCAGTGGATTTCGTATTGTGGCTTCAATTCACTGAAACAAATAATTTTCAAATATTTGTAATTAAGTAACTACAATTATAATTTCAACTCATAACTGTTAACTAATGATTAATAATCGTAATGATTAGTAATTAGATTACTTTTTTTTAATGGTGAAGTAATGATTACAATTACGATTATTTTTGGTTTTAATAATTAATAATTGATTACAATTACAAATAATCAAAAAATAACACAGCCCAGCATTGGTTTTGCAAATAATTACGTCAGGTTTTCGAGAAAAAGGGGGTTGAAACCCCTAAAAATAGCGTTTTTGGCCAACACTGACGTGCTAGAACCATCGCTATTGTCAGAAATTGACAATTGATCATTGCTCTTTAAAATAAGCCCAAAGCCAAATTGATTGCATGCACCCTTAAAGTAGGGGGTGGGTTTATGTCAAGGGGTGCAAGAGAAAAAGAAACACATTACGGAGGTCCTTGAAAATTAATTAGATTTACTCGAAAATTGTTACTCGGGAGTTTTTGGGGTCGCTGATTACAGATCTTCATTCAGATTTAAAAAATTCAAAATGGCGGATCCAATTGGCGGTAACAATTTTCAAGTAAATCCGATTAATTTTTATAAACCTCGGCTACCATATTGGATCTGCCATTTAAAATTTTTAAAATCTGAATGAAGATCTGTAATCAGCGACCCCAAAAACCCCCGAGTAACAATTTTCTAGTAAATCTGATTAATTTTTAAGGACCTCCGTAATGTGTTTCTTTTTTTTTCTCTTGCTAGTTTTTGAACCCAGATCCGTGTTCAGCGCGCAAAATGCCTTCGGAAACACCTGGAGCCGTCTTATTTGCACAAAAAAGTCCAACTTTGCAGCGGTGTGTAATAAGGATTACGGCGATTAGCACAAAATAATCAAAAAGAATCAATAGTAATACAAAAGTAATCAAATTGTTTTCAATGATTCTTTATAACAGTTTTTGATACAAAAGCCAAAGAATTCCGAAGGATTTTTAAAACATTTTCAAAAAAATTATTTTGGATGGAATGACAATTATTGAAAATATTCAAAAAGAATTCAAAATAATCATTGAAAATAATTTGATTACTTTTTTAATTATATTCTACTAATCGCTATTTTTATATTATTTGTAATCGTAATCAATTAGTAATTTGAAAAAATTGTTCAAACAATTATATAATCATTACGATTCTTTTTAGAAAGTAATGTAATTGATTACTAATCGTAATCGAAATTTAACAGATATGTTTCAACTCAAATATAAAGATTTTATGATTATAATAATCTATAGCATGAGTTTGAACAAAGATTTATTGGGTAATTATTTATTGTATGTTTATTGAATGTCAGCCTTAATTTTAATACTGTAGCAACTTAATTTTTCATCATTTATTTATTGAATGTTCAATTTAATATTGAACTGACAATAAGTTATTAAATCTTAATTATAAATGGAAAATATATTTAAGTCGGATCAACTTAATAAATAAATACTTGTAGATTTGTTTTAATTTTTGGTTGCGTTTATTTCTACTACAAATATAGTAACTTATTAATTGCAACACCTTAAAACCCTATAATCTTTGATCATGTTGCCAAAAGAATTAACATTTCTTAACCAGATCTACAATATTTAATACCGCCAATTTATTCATCGCGATATCTATAGGAATGTCCACAATATATAACTCTTCCACATACCATCGAAAATTGTAAATCTAATTCACGCGCTCTATACAGGCGCGAAATAAAGTGTACGCTATAAAGGAAAGTAATGTGTGCCTTACGAGATCAGCAGAGGCGTAAAATAATGTCGACTTTTTTTCTCTTACATTTTTCAAAATGTGCGATTAAAAACCTAAGCACCATATAGCATTCGTTGGAACCGTTGTTACTTTCACTAGGCTACTACATCAGCAAAGACGGTTGCACGTATGCGGATATTATGTACCGGGCGTGCAACCAAGATTTTGAACCTATACGGTTGTACCAGCTGACTGCCATGAACATTTTACAATAAATACCTGAAGCAAATTCTTTACATCTTCGGGACGAATAGGGCTACAAATGACGTTACTTTGGAAAGCGTTCTGCAAAATGCAGAAATTTCATTGCAATACACAAGATCACGGAAATTTTAAAAATGGTAAAAAAAAAAACTAGCGCTCATCTTATGACAGGAAGCCAAGTGAAGATCGTGGCAAATGTCGAGTAAATTGGAAAGAGAGTTCGTAGACTCCCTTTGTTCAGCATTATATTAAAATTATAAAAGAAATATTAAACAAAGTTATTGCCTGTTAGCGATAATTTAGAATAAAGAACTAATGTACTACAAATGTAAAACCAAAGAATGTAACTAAGAACTTTTGTATTTTAAAAAGCAAAATAACAATCTATATTTTGTATAATCAAAAATAATAATTTTTATTTGGCATTCTTCTATCGTTCGTATATCGCGAAGGTACACAAACAACACGCAAACAAATTCGAGTTTACCATCTTAAAGCTTCTCTTCAAATTAATTAAGACAATTAAATTTATAAAATTCAATTGTTTCTTTTTTACTTTAAAAATTTATTTTCAATAAAATAAATAGGATCAATTATAAATCACATTACTGAAATTAATTGTGGTCATTATAAATGGCGATTTCAGTTTCTTTAGATTTATGGTTCGCAGCACACGGGAAAATACCTACATTTTTAATTTATATGGTTTATACCTAAGTATATAGATGATACAAATTAAAGTATTTTCTATAATGTACCAGATACACGCCTGTTCGACTCATGTTGAATATACTAAGCTGGTTGAGCATAAAACAAAGGTTAAAATTAAGCACACTTATATTTATTCGAAAACTTTAACGAGGAAAGGCGCCAGATTACTTATGCGAACAAATAAGATATGTTGGAGATGTCCAACCCTATAGATTGAGGAATGCGGAAGACTTCAGATTGCAACAAGTTAATACAACGGCAATGCAACAATCACTCTTTTACAAAGGACTAAAACTATATAACTCTCTGTCAAATAATATTAAAAATGAACTGAATGGTCATGAATTTAAAAGACAATGTGTAAATTTTGTTAAAAATGATGTAAATTAGAGAAATATATTCTGTGTAAAATTCAATATTTATATTATAGTGATATTTCAAAGTATTCAAGAAATACTAATAAAGATAATAATAATAATATTTGCAACAATACACCCGAATACATTTAGATTGCTTAAAAGGATTTAAAAAAGATAATGAGATATTCTGTCTCTTTATAAACCGAATTCAAAGGAAATTATTAAGTAGTCTGCGGAATAAACCAAAAGAATAAATAAACATATCTTTAATTTCTAAAATTAAAATCGTAAAAAGGAGAATAATATAAAGGTGTCTATTCAAAATAAAATGAGTGAAGATTACGAATGTAGACTACTAAATAAGATTTGCTAATATTCTAAAAATTACCTAATGAAAAAAAAAAACATCAAAAAATACACTAGTGCAAACCTAATAAATTTTTTGTTTTATTACAAATTTCTAATCACCATATTTAGACAAAGTATAGTTAACATCTTATAGTACTTAATAATGAAACACAACAAACAAAATGTATTAAAAATAATTCTTTGTTCAAGGATACAATGTCGTTACAATTGAAAAGGAAATACATAAAAAGATTAAATTAAAAGCTAAATTCTTAGAACGAAATATACTTTTCACAATTATTTAATATCAAACATTGTATTGAAAGGGTAATTAATTTTTTTTTTGGTACGAAAATTCGTCTTTCCTAAGTGTAATGTATACAAAAAACTAAATGTTTTAACATTTGGAATGTAAAATGAAGACTCTGTTTTATCGAAGAGTTTTTATTTAATAAACTTAGCACACGTCAGTTGATGTTTATAAGAGGCAAGCCAGTTCGGTATAATTACAAGAATTGTGTTGCAGCAAAGTTCCTCTGGATACTGCAATTCTTTTAATATTTAGGTTTCCGTGCAACGGGAACAACCGTTAAAAACCGTAGAGTTAAATTCTGAGGCATAAGTCTTATTCCCTTTTACTGTAATCTGCTGATTCAATACGCAGTTTAAAATGTTTTAACAATTGCAATATAAATTATTTGGACTATGAACAAGAGTGTTCTTTTCACCTTCATAGCATTATGCCATCTCCTAAATGCAATTTCAAGGATATTTAAGTATTCAAATAAAAAACATTAATACATATTGTAATGATTGTAAGAACATTGAAATATATTAACTAATCAAAACAAAAAAATATATATAGGTTGTTACCCTTGGTAATATTTTAGTTATTGTTTATAATTAGGCTTATCGTCTAAGTCAAAACAAAATTAACAAATGGATGTTTTGATTGCAATACATTTTATTAGAAAACTTGACTGTTTTTTGTTTTGTCCATCATGATTTAAGTACAGTGATAGATAAAAGATACCAGAACAGGATACCATGAATCTACCAAAATTGCTTGTATTGCTCATTTATTAATGGAACAGTAAAATCGCACGAAAAAATTAAAAAACTCCATCTACAACAGAAACAAATGTTTGCATGCTCTGTATACCATTATCCTCATTATACAGAAACAAATAGAAATCACATCCCACAAATATTAGCAAACACAAAATTAAAATATTTACCGAATTGTTAAATGCGCTCAAGAAAATTGGAATTATGATTTAATTATGAATTTTACTACTCAAATTTAGTATCTTCTGTTTCTTATAATCCAAGTCGTTCATAAAAGTTAATTTTCTTTTTGTAGATCGCCTTTCCAAACATCATACTGTATATTATTTTTGATACACTTACATGTTTTCCGGATTTGTTTTTTCTAGAGCATGAACTAATTGTCTTGTTAGATTATCATCTCGTACTGATAAAAGATTTTTAGATTCACTTGCCACTAGAGTGTGAAATAACAGCGTACGTTTTAGTGATGTTGCTGTAGTTCCAAGGGACTCTGATACAGGTAACTCACTCAACACTATAATGTAAAGGAAAAATTTAATTTACGGTAACTTTACAAAATAATATGCAACCCACAATCAGATAAACTCGTAAGACCTGATAAAGTGGTCACTGGAACACTGGGAATATCACGTTCACCCATGTTGCAAAAATAGTGCTTTTGTCATATATTATTAGACTTTTGAAAAAAAAAAAATACACATTACTAAACAATTACATACATAAATGTATATATAATACTTAGTTTAAGCTCTCTCTTCGAAATCGTAATAATTGTATATTTACAAATTTTTCACTTTAAACAAATAAATTAAACGATAAACATTAAGATTTTTAAAGAAAAAATACAATCTGTTAATTAGTGTTGCTTTCAAGCGGTAATAAGAATTTTTATGACTACAAAGAACTCATTTATGATTTCATTACATTATGATGCACTTTAAGCAGTAATATTTAACCGAGCTGAATTGTTAACGAAAATTGCTTTGTTAAAAAGAAAACACTAACATAAATACTCTGATTGAAAAGAATAAATGTTTATTTTGACAAAGTTTTATATTCCGCGACAAATATAAATGGCGACGTCGAATGCAAAGAACACAATACAAACCAAACTTTTAACAGTGCAGCCAACAGCACAATATAAGTAGTTGTCAAAAATGTCATAGTTTATGTGTAATTGCAGGATTGGCTGCCTTGACTTAATAAATCGAGGAGCCACAAACGTATTAGAACCTTTTTATACGTTAAAAAATGTTCCTGAGCCAGATTATGTTTTGGAATCTTTCTCTTTTTTTTTATTAAATATGAAGACTTATACTATGTTCGCACGGCAGCAATTTTTCGTAATTCGCTCTCTCATTTGTAATTCAACATCCAATTATGTGTTGAATTACGTAATTCGCCATACAAAATTTTGTGAGCGAATTACCCTAATTGTATGTAATTCAATTTCTATTACCCTGTGAATTACTTAAAAATTAATGTAATCTCTAAATTTTATCGTATTTTTGCTATCACCAGCTGTCAAAGCACAAAAAATATAAACAAATAAATATTGTAAACAATAATGGAATCCAAAAAAATATTTAAAAAAAAGTATTATTTATTAGAAAGTTATTCGAAAAATTAGCGGAGGAAGCCACTATGTGTGTAGAAACCTGTTGAAAGTATTTGCAGCTTTTTTTTCAATTGTTAACACAATTTTACAGCAAATAATTTAGCAATAAAAAGAAGAAGAAAAGAAGAACTGTCAAAAGGAATTACAAAGTTGCCGCGTGAACATGATAATTCATATAAGTAATTCAAAACAGAGAGCGAAGTAATTCGAAGACTTATGTGAACATAGCACTATTAACGATATAACTATACTCTATACGTTCGAAATTTGATGTATTTTGTAAGCCAAAACATATGTTCTTGTATGGTGGCGCGCAGAAAACATCAAAAATATTTTTTAATAAATGTAAACACCGAAATCACGATATTTGAAATTGCGTTTGATGATTTAAAGTTCCATTCATTCTCTATTTTAATATTTAATCTATCCCTTATTTCCAGAAATCGCCGACTTTAGCAAAGCCTTCGACACACTCACACATAACAAAGTACTACAAATGTTAGAGAGAATTGGAGTTAGAGGAAGCACACTAAACTGGTTTAAGAACTATCTGGATTGCAGAACTTACCGTGTGAGAATATGTGTACCACAGGGCTCAAAGCTGGGACCAATACTGTATTTAATATACGCCAATGAAATGATAAATGCGCTTCAAGGAAATACAACTTTTGCTTACGCAGACGATACCGCAATAGTGGTCTCAGATAAAAACATCGAATATGCCACAGAAATAATGCAGAAACAACTAAATATAGCAGCGAAATGGTGTCACGACAACAATGGCCTAATCATTAACGCGACAAAAACGAAAGTCATGCATATAAGACCTCCACATCTTACACAGTCAAATATATGCTTGAAATTTCACAATTACGAATGTCTTCACAGAAGGGCCAAAAACCCGAATACAACAGACGATAGGTGTGACACAAACATAGAACTAGTGGAAACGTACAAATACTTAGGAGTATACGTATGTTGATAACAAGTTTAAGTGAAAGACCCATATTACATATAAATTTATAAATTTATATGCTTTATCATTTAAGTTACTGCTCTACGAACGATGTTCTAAGACAAACGTACACTCATTGGCCGAATCTTATATTAAGACACGGTATCACTGTATTGGGAGGTTCAACACATTGTAGAATACTACAAAATACACAAAACCAATTATTAAAAATTCTTGAAAAAAAAAAAACAACCATTTCTTCAACAATACATATAACAACAATCACCCACTAAATGATGGCAGCAACGACATTCAAAGTAATACAACACTTTACTTCAATACTACACTTAACATACCCAACAACATACGACCTAACGCAATACAACGTAATACTTCCGTCAATACAGTCAACAACTCGTCTACTAATAACAACTCATCAGTAACTTGGAATTTGCAAACAAACAGCACATCGTTAGCAACCAACAATACAACAGCAAGAACAACAAATATAACAACAAACACAACAGCAAACAGTACAACAACGAACACAACTATAAACACAACAACAAATTCAACTACAAACACAACTACAAACACAACTACAAATATAACTACAAACACAGCAATTAACAATCCAAACAATCTTGCCTCTAAACTCAACGTTTTAAACATTAAAAATATTTATTATTTTACATTAATGAATGAATTTCATAAAGACGATAGGTTCCTCGATGTCATCGATCACCGGTACAATACAAGACGTCGAGCTCAGGAAGATATAAAGTAGGACAATTTTTTAATGAATATGGCAGAAACGAGCTAAGCGTCATGTTACCAACAATTTATAATAAAATACCAATATATATAATTAATGAAAACAATGCATTCAGAAGAAAAAAACTCTTGAAAAAATAGTTTTTAAGTTCACAATGAATTAATAAATTTATGTAATATATTAGAAAAAACTAGTTCTCTTTTCCTGCTAACAAGCCAATGGCTTAGCGGGTTATATTAACTTTTTTTTGTATTATAAATAAAAATAAATAAATAAAATAAATACAATAAAAAATTAAGATACAAATACAACAAAGTCTGGAGGGTTCGAGAAATATATAAAAAAAATATTTTTAAGACCAACTCAACTAAATGTACAACATAGACATGTATGTAGTTAGCCTGTCTTTCATTACTTTACGAAACATTTGTAGCTATGAACCAAGGCGAATTCATTATAAGGTGTGGACGAAAGACCAGCTGATCCAGCTAACAATGTCAAAAATTTATTGTTTTTTGTGTATTTTTTGTAATCAATTTCGTTTTTTCTTATTGTGTCAGAAATTTTTATATTTTTCTTCTTTTTCTTTTAAAATCATTTACGTGTTTTCTAATTGCCGGGTAAGTTTAGAATTTTCAGTATTTCTATAATTACATTATATTTAATTACATTTAACAATTTTGAAGTGTTTTTTTAATGTGTTTGTTTAAATGTGTTTTAATTTTACGCTAAATTATTTATAAGTGTTTATAGAAAAGTGCTATCAGAAGTGCAAAATGACAAATTGTGTAGTGTGCAAAAAAAATACAAAGTTAATAGACCTTCTTTTCGCGTACCAAAGTGCGAAACCTGTCATGCAGAATCAACAGAATGAAGTCTTGGCAGGGTATGTATTAATGCTTTTAACATATAACAGTGACAATTATATATAACACAGATTACCTGATGTGTATGACCTCGATCAGCCTTCCCAGGAATACCCAGAAGTTACAGAGTAAGTTGAAATTTTATGTCCTCTAAATAAATTAATAAATATAAATTTTACAAGTAGGATTCCTATGGAAATGGAAAATGATAATGTTAGCCTGTTTCAAGAGCAACAGACTCAAACCGAGTAAGTAGTATCAAAGAATATGGATATAAAGAATGCGCATCATGTAGAAGTAAAATTTCTTATGGCGGGATATACCAGTAAGACCCGCTCTCACCAAAATCTCTTTTAAAAATCATTTCTTGATGAGGGAGGGAAGACAGAAGAAAAATAAACACAAACAAAGAGCGTAACAATGTGTTGCTCTCATCGTACGTAATGTATATGTGTATGTACGATTATGTATGTATGATCGTTTTTATTGTTTGACCAAAGACTATAAATATGTAAAGATGTTGCACACAGTGTATTTAAAATTGACAAAATTTTGTGCTTCTTTATGATGAGGGGGTAGGTAACAGGGAAAGCTAAATTGTCGTTCTCACTCTCATGTTAACTAAGAGAAAGAAAACAAAAAAGACTCAGTACACTTATTGTACTCAGAGAACTTATTATACTTAGAGAACGTATTGTTTTTTTCTCTAAGCAATTTATTCTCATATGCGTGTATACGTGTGTGCTTGTACATTCATTGCCAAATAAAACAATAAACAAACTGAAAGAATTTTTGTTTTCACAAAATATATGTGAAAATAGCCTGTGGAAAAAATATTACCGTTTGTTTTATTGTAGGGTAAGAAATTATATCGATTCGCACCGAATTATAATGTTATTTTTTAGACTATTCAATTATGTATGTACATATTTACCATATGTGTCTATTTTTGTATAGAATGAAGTTGTAATAAAACGAATGCTTTTTTTGTTTAGTATTTATTAAATTTATTTATCATTTTAATGGTTCAAAATTTTAACTTTTTCCATACTGGATAATTTGAATTTGTATGTTTCCCATGTGGAATGCTTCCGTAGTAAAACAACAATTAGTAAATTAAGCATCTCCATTCTGTGTTTATAACATTCGTTATTTTCATCAAACCAAGGAATAAATTGTATTTTTTGTGCATTTTTTGTATTTTTTGGCCAACTACAAATGTTTTTTTGTTTTTTATAGATTTATTTTCTAAAAAATTTTTTTCGAAGACTTATATGAATTTTGCAAACTTCAAAAAATAAATCAGATGGAGCGCACAAACTTCCAAAGTCGGAATCTTTTATATAATTTTTTGCATAAACGAACATTTCTGAAGGATATGACAAAATTTGCGCTGGTTTGATTATATCCACACGACATTTAACGCAAGATATTCGTTGAGCTATGTAACCAACAAAATATCGACTTGATGTTAATTCAATTGGCACATTGTTGGACGTAAAACAATCGGTGCCTTCATTAAATTATTCTTTATTTTCATCGTATACTATATCTGCGACATCTATATCAGGGGTATGTGTACTTTCTGATATATTTCCAGTCCTATCAATATCTTCTAAAAATATGATTTATGATTTTAATTATATATTATATTTATTAAACGTTTTGTTTGAACATGCACTACAATTTTTAAATTCACACTTTTTATAAAACAATTTTTCAGTTTTTCAGTTTCAAATGTCCACACAAAATGTGGATTTTTTATTTCGGTGCGAATCGACATAGTTTCATTTCTACAACAATAAAACACATATTCTTACCCTACAATAAAACAAACGGTAATATTTCTTTTCCACAGGCTATTTGCACATACATTTTGTGAAAACAAGACATCTTTCAGTTTGTTTATTATTTTATTTGGCAATGTACAAGCACACACGTATACACGCATATGAGAATAAATTAGAGAAGAGAACAATACGTTCTCTGAGTATAATAAATTCTCTCTGTACAATAAGTGGCAGTAGCCGTACTGCCATCGACAAATTTGGCACATCTTCATATATTTATAGTCTTTGATCTCATCGCGATGAGAGCAAAGAATGAGAGCAACGCATTGTTACGCTCTTCGTTTCTGTTTACTTCCCTCCTATCTTTTTCCCCCCGCGTCAAGAAATATTTTTGAAAAATATTTCAAAATATGTTAAGATGCACATTCTTTATACTTTATTTTCTTCGGTAGTATATACATTAACAACATAAAATTTCTATTATTGTTATTATTTAAGTTATTTTTACCATCTCTATTTATTGTATATATTGCTTAGTTCATTAATTTCTTTCGACGATATTAATTATTACCGAAACAAAATTAAGGAATTGGAGTTAAAAAATAAAGAGCTTAAATGCCAACTCGCCCAAGCCAACTTAGCCGTAGACTCCATGAAGAAGATTTTTACTGACGGCCAGATCAGAAAGTTAATGAGTACAGGTAATGTGCATTGGAAATGGAGAGACATCTCAAATGCCATTTGCTTACATGCCTCTGGACCGAGAGCATACAAGCATTTGTATCATGAAGGGTTTCCTCTACCTCATTTTAAAACGTTACAACGCTGGTGTGGAAAAGTCAATGTGCAAGAAGGGGTTCTGTCCACTTCTATAGAATTTATGCGGCATACGACTGATATGCCGCTGAATGATAAAATATGTATATTGGCCTTCTATGAAATGAAGGTAGAGGAAACCTACGAATATAACTCCCCTGCTGACGTTGTCAGAAAGCCGGCCAACTACGTCCAGGTAGTTATGGCACGAGGTTTAAAAAAATCTTGGAAGCAGCCTGTGTTCTATGATTTTGATTGCAAAATGTCAAAACAAATTGTATATGATTTGATTTCCAAACTTAGTACTGCAGGTTGTCCAGTTGTCGGAATGGTGTGTGACATGGGTCGCACTAATCGGAAGTTGTTGAGAGAGCTTGGTGCAACTCCAGGTAAGTTAAATATTTACACCACACCAACTACACCACTACAACAATTATTGCGTTATTGAGGATCTTCTTTACATCGCTGAGGACATCGGTATGTTTCCCCACAGCATAAAAAATCGGTAAATAGAAATTTATCAGAATTTCTTTTTAAGTTCAGTATATAAGTGTCTTTGCGTTTAGTTTCATTAATTTAATTTGCATTAAGTGTATATAAGTGTCTTTGCGTTTGCTTCCATTAATTTAATTTTCATTTCACATCATACATTCATTCGTTTAATTTGCATTTAACACATTACATTATTTCACAAATTCATTCATTAATTTTTTAGTATTATATTATTACAAAATTGTATTAAATTGTTATATATTAACTTTTCGGAAGATAAACCATGGTTTTCGAGCCCAACTAACCTGGACGAAAAAATTTTTACATTTTTTGACGCGCCTCATTTGTTGAAATTGATCCGTAATCACTTTTTGGATACCAGATTAATTTTCAACAACACAATCCTTAGTCCACGCACAATATCGCACTTACTCGGTCTAACGGCGAAGTCGGATTTGTTGATTGCGTTCAAATTAAATGAAGAACATATTTCAGTTAAAGGCGCAGGTAATTCTAAAGATTTTTTATTGATATAAAATACGTGGCTGCATTAAAAACTTTATAATTTTAGGAAGGCAAAAGGTAAAATTAGCTGCTCAGCTGTTTTCAAACACCACAGCTAATGCAATTAGACGGTGCTACTCTCTGGGTATGGAGATTTATGAAGCAATGGAGACTGCAAACTTTATTCAGTTAGTGAACGACTGGTTCGACGTCCTCAACTCCAAATTGTGTAACTTCTCATACCCTGGAAAGGTAATTTTTTTTTTAAATATTTATAAAAAGTGAATGTATTTCATATCATTTTCTGTAGGAACCCTACGGAATTTGTTATGAGCGGCAACGGGATACCTTGTCTCGTATGTCACAGGCAATGTCGGTCCCAATAATTCCGCAGAATAAATCCTTAGGCTACTTCCAGAGAGGTATAATAATGACGAATACTGTTTATTTGTTTACTATTTTTTATAATTCAAATTATATATATACATATATATTTAAAATTACAGCACGGAATACCGAGTACCTTAGTGGCAGGGGAAACGTTGAAAATGAGCCCACAGATTGGCTTTCCAATGGCAATGAAGACACTTTAGATTGGAGCACATTGCCAGACAGCGGAGTCGCATTAGAATGCGATATTAATACCGAGCCAGAACCAATAGAAGAGCATCTAGACCTAGACGAATCGGATCTAGATGACATTGGTATTCTACAAGAGGATGCTTTAGAATACATAGCTGGTTATATGATTCGCAAGCTTAATCTTGTAGAATATGAGTGTCATCAAGATTCATATTCGTGGGTTGATCAGGTATCAAAAGGTTACTTGAAAAAGCCGACGAAAAAATTTGTTTCAAAGCTTAGAAAACTGGAAATAATTTTTTATAACATAAACGGAAGTAATATATCACATTCTCGTAACCTTAAAAAGTTCCTGATCGAGAGAAGCCAGTCGATCGAGTTGCCAGAAGATGCCAAACAATTGTACTTTAAAAGTAGGATACATTTCCGTATTCGAAATTTAAACAAGCGCCTGAAAGGACAAAAGGCAAAGCAACGGATAATGGGCTTTAAAAAGATGCTGAAAATAAAACTATGAATCTCTCCTTTTGTAAGTTATAAGAAAATGAATTTATTAAATTAATATTAACGTAATTTTTTCCCTTCTAGCACTGCAAACATACACAGACGTCCTATTATTTAACCGGTTCTTTTAAGAACTACCGAAAATTTAAAAAAAAGATACATTTTTTGTTTACATACATACATAATTGGTCATTACAATCTTTTAGTTAGGATTACGACCTTGCTTCTCACACCACTTATGCTGTGTGCGTTAATTTTTTTATACATAAGTGGTGGGACCTACAGTTTAAAGTCGATTTTATGGCTTAACGACTGATTGACTGTTTGTCTTTCTTTGGGATCAGGCGTCATCATGTCCTTAATAATATTCTGCAAATCTATTGAAATTGTTTTGATATTAAAGCTTACATGGATGAAATTGAATGGAATGATTCCAAAATTGCAATACCCAAACTAAAAATATCGGCAGCCTTTGAAAAATTACCATGCATTATCTCTGGCGCAACATAACGAGAATCACCTTCAGTGGCCTGATGGCGATTTGCACGATCTACATCAATGACCAAGCCAAAATCTGGCAATTTACAGCTGTCATCATAACCAATTAAAACATTATCGAGTTTAATATCCAAGTGTATGAGATTACGGTCATGAAGACTTTTCAAAGCTAACAATAAATCCAATAAAATTGACCAAATCTTTTCCTCCGGTATAGTACGTTTACGCTCTAAATATCGTTCTAAACTTTCACGGCATAATTCCATTTGCATATAAAGGCGATCATTTTGCTCCCAAGCCCGGTAAAATCTCAAACAATTGGCATGACCGGAAAATTGTTCATACCGGCTCACCTCCTCTAAGCGCTCTTGTCTATATCGCTCACTTCGGAATATCTCTTTGGACATTTTGATGGCATACAACGAACGAACCTTAAAAACTTCACCAAAGGAACCTTAGCCTATTTTGACCAGTCCGCTGAAACATTGTTCAAAATAAGTTTCATTTGAGGAGCAATCATATGTCGAGCTTAATAAATTTTCTCCAATACAATCTTCTTCTGAACGGAAAGATGTGGCATGAGCAGTGTGGTCACGATTAAAGTTGGAGTCATAGTGTGGTCTTACTTTTGGTGGTTTCAAACAACTTATGTCCTCAAGCCGATGTGCCTGCATTTAAAAGAAAATACATTACATAAAAATAACGAAATTATTTAATATTTAATTAAGAAATAACGCACCTGTTTGTAGGAATATTGGAATGATTCTTCTCGTATTTCGGGTACTGGTAGGAGGGTTAATATTTCAGTCTCCATCGTATGTATTGTAGAATTATTCATAATTTCGTTGTCCTGTTTTCCCTTACAAATAATTAATCATAGAAACTATATTGCTTTAGTTTAATTGGCCACGGGACAACGTAAACGTTGCTTGATTGTTTTAAATTTTGAAAGTACGAAATTATTTTATTATATTATTTTTTATTTTTTCTTCTCATCGTCATTCTTTAGTCAGCTGTTTTTGACAAGTTGACTAAATCGCAACAACAAAAAGTGCCTGTTGTTTTTGTATTGTTGTACTTGTTGTAATACTTATCCCACCTGGTATGAATTCGCCTTGCTATGAACTAGCAACAAGTGTTCGAATCTTAAGGAAAAAATTATGTATTAAATTATAATTTTGGAATTAGATAGAAGTGTACATCTTTCTTAAACGGCACTGAGCACATAATTAAGTCGTGTGCTAAGGAATTTGAACGATCTTCAAGGTTTCATAAATACTTGTGTGCATATTTACGGTTTTCTGTTTTAACAAAGGTAAAGGTGCCACTAGGTTATTGAGAATATTAGATTGTTTAATGTACCTAGGCACCAAATCTATCATACGCAGAATTTTGAATCAGAACTCCTTTTCAAACAGTTCAAAAAATAATCAAAAAAAATATATCAAAATGGATATAGCTAAAAAGTAAGTATTAAAACTATTTAATAATGGTAAATTTAAATTTTTTAATTACGATTCAATATATTTTAGAACTAAAATCACAAACACCAGACAATTTAGCCGAATGGTGTCACTGTTGGAGCAAAATCCATACTTGGCCAAAGGATTTAGTACTGGCATAAATAAAATGAACGTTAAGGGGGAGTGGAACAAAATTGCTGAAGAAGTGAACATTTTAGGACCACCATCGCGTAATGGGGAAGGATGGATGAAGGTTTGGGCAGATTACAAATTTAAAATAAAAAAGAAGTTAACTTACAATAAAGCCGAATGTCGTGCTACCGGGGGTGGTTCTTTTAAACAATATGTGTTATCGCCAACAGAAGAAGCTGCGTTTGGTATCAAACGTAGTAGCCAAAATGAAAACTGTGACAACGAGGAAGATATACCAATGATTGATACTTTAGAAAACAACGAACCAGTCTGCTCAAATCAATCCACAAAACCCAAACAACACAATACTGGTCCTAAAATCGTACACGCCTTACATTTAACACAAAAAACTCCAACGAAGACACCCATACAAAACTATGATGTTGTTGAAGAAGTACGTTCCTTACAGTCAATAAAAAAACTCCCACCAAAAAATCAACACAAAATAATGAGACTCTTGGAGAACCAAGTTTAACACCATCAACAAAGAAGACCCCAATTAAGAAAAAAACAAAAGATGATCTTCTTGAGGAGCAATTGGAAGTCCAAGCAGCATTGTACACAGAAGTGAAGCATTCTTTAGTTGAAATTGAAAGGTATCAACGCAATAACTTCAAAATAAAGGAAGAAAAGTTAGCACTTTACAAGAATGAGTTGAAATCTAAGGAAGAATTTAGAAGAGAACTTTTAAAACTTAGAAAAGAGGAAATAGAAATTGAAAAAAGACGTATTACAATAGATGAAATTAGAAATGGTATACAGAGTGTTGAAATAGATGAAAGTTTATGAATATGTACTTTCAATTTATGAATTTCATATTTTATACATATGTTGTATAATTATATTTTTATTGTTTTTTTATATATAAATTAAAAAAAAGAAAATGTGAATTTTATGTGAATTTGTTTTGCTTTTTTAATTTTTGTTATTTTATTAATTAATTAATTTAATTTAATTTTCATAAACCATAAATTTAGTTTATATGTATTTAAATAAAAGATTTTTACACCGCCAAACAGCAGTTTTTGACAGTTTTCACAAACAGGTAGTTCATAAATATTTAAAATCGTGAGAATTATGAAACAATCTGTTATTTTCACTCTGTTACAAAAATGTCGTTGTCGTAAATTTTACATGATACCAAACAAAATTAAAAACGACAACGACTACGACAATTCTCGTAATAAAAAAACAACACTCATAATAAGGCCGAATATGTAATTGATTTGGTATTGACTTGTTAAGATAGAATTTTTACCTATGTATATTCAGATACATGTATACCTACGCATTTCACTACCTAACGTTGGCATTTTTCTGATTATTAACCTTGGACGGTTACTCTTCATTTTTGAGCATTAAGAGCAGTCTCGAGACACCAAGTTTGCAGACTTCAATTAAACTAAAAATTCAAAATATAATGCCAAATCCGCAAGAAGCTATTGAAAATGTTATTATAGGACCAAAAAAGCGTAAAATATGTCACCTCTGTCCGCATAGCGAGCGCAGAATGACGAAAACTGCATGCAATATATGTAAGAAAAGTAGGTATCTGTGGTGAACACAAAGTTGAACTTTGTGTCTCATGCATAAAATAAGACTAATAATCAAATACATATTTATTGTTTTCTTTAGTAATACTTGACTGAACATTTTTAAAGACAGTATGTTTACGTCTGGAGATGTGATAATTCCATCCCCGGCGATGTAACTGATTAACTTGAAGATGCCTAGCCACCAACAGAGGGCGTTATAGTACTAGTCTAAGCTTTTATCTAAAATTTAATATTACTTTATCTAAGCTTTGGTACTTTTTAACATTATTCTGTAACCAGCGTTGCCGTTTTGGGCTTTTCCTACCAAATTTGGTAGGATTTTTTTAATTTGGTAGGATGTGGTAGGTAAAATTGATTTTTGGTAGGTTGGATCAAAAAGTATTTTTTTAGTTTGAAAATGTTATTAGAAATGAATTTTATAAATTATTTTTGTTATATTGTTGTGTTTTGTTGCTTATTAATACATGTACAATTATATGTAATACTTTTTTAATAAAAAAGTCATACTTTTTCTAAAAAAAAAAATATATATATATTTATATTATTTAAAAAACTGGTAGGTTTTCAACGAATTTGGTAGGTTTTGACAAAAATTTGTTCAGTGGCAACGCTGTCTGCAACCTACTTAATTTAGGCCTCTTGAAAGGTGAATTCATGTAATAGGTGGGAGTTTCTAAACAGCTGATAACATTTCGATTGTCAAAATTTTGTTGTTTTTTTAGTGTTTTGTTTTGATAATAAATTTCTTATTTTATTACTCTGACTTTTATGTTTATTTTTCTTATAAATCATTTCCAAGTTTTCATTCATTCAAGAAAGTTTTTAATTTTCAATATTTTTGAAAATTAATTTAAATATATGAATATTTTATTACATAAGTGTGTTATATAAGAGTGTTTTTATATTATATTTAAAAATTCGAATGTTTTTAATTTTGTGTTAAATAATTTAAAAGTGTTTATAGTACATACATATATAAAATGAAAAACTGTGCAGTGTGCAAAAAAAGATAATAAGGAAATGGGCCTTTTTTCTACGCACCAAAGTGCGAAAATAGAAGGCAAAAATGGACTAAGATCTGCCAAGTTAATTTAACTCCACACTCCCGCCTGTGTGTCGACCACTTTTCCCGGCAGCAGGTTATAACAGCAGGTGGACGATTTTTATTAATGCCAAATGCTGAATCAGCGTAATGAAGCCTTGGCAGGGTATGTATGAATAATTTGAACATATAACAATATCTAATTATATATATAACACAGATCATCTGACGCGTATAAATAGTGGAAATAGGATCTCCTCGACAAGCCTTTCCAGGAAAACCCAGAAGCTGCAGAGTAAGTTTATATGAAATTATATGTTCTCTAAATATGTTAATAAATATAAATAATTAAAC
Organism: Sarcophaga caerulescens; assembly: GCA_927399465.1. Classification (NCBI taxonomy): domain Eukaryota; kingdom Metazoa; phylum Arthropoda; class Insecta; order Diptera; family Sarcophagidae; genus Sarcophaga; species Sarcophaga caerulescens. Next base: position 68,671,478 of record OV656866.1, read on the forward strand.
AGGCTTCCTATGGAAATAGAAGAAAACAATCTTGGCCTACTCCACGAACAACAGGCTCAAACCGAGTAAGTATTTATTATCATAAAATTTATATATGTATTTATTGTTATTAAGTTGTTTTTACTGTTTATTTTATTTTTTTGTATCTATTGCTTAGTTCTTCAATTTCTTATGATGATGTTTCATATTATCGTGACAAAATTAAGAAATTAGAATTTGAAAAAAAGGAGCTGAAGTGTCAACTCGCCCAAGCTAACTCGGTCATAGATTCCATGCGGAAATTTTTTACCGACGGTCAAATCAGGAAGCTAATGGGTCCAGGTAATGTGCTTTGGAAGTGGGACGACATATTCAGTGCCATTTGTTTGCATGCTTCTGGACCAAGAGCATACCAGCATTTATACCAAAAAGGGTTTCCTCTACCTCATTCTAAAACGTTGCAACGCTGGTGTGGAAGAATCAACTTGCACGAAGGGATTCTATCCACGTCAATAGAATTCATGCGGCATACGACTGATATGCCGCTGAGTGATAAAACTTGTGTGTTGGCCTTCGATGATATGAAGGTTGAGGAAACTTACAAGTATGACTCCCCTGCTGACGTTGTCAGAAAGCCAGCCTATTACGTCCAGGTAGTAATGGTTGAAAAAGTCATGGAAGCAGCCTGTATACTATGATTTTGACTGTAAAATGTCGAAAGATATAGTATACAGTCTAATTTTCAAGCTTAGCACTGCAGGTTTCCCGGTTGTTGCAATGGTGTGCGATAATGGGTCCCAGTAATCGCAAGTTGTTGAGAGAGCTAGGTGCAACTACAGGTAAGTTAAATATTTACACCATACCAATTACACCACACTAATACTACACTACAACAATTATTTCGTTACTGGGGATCTTCTTGGCAACGGTGAGGACATCGGTATATAGTTTCCCACAGTATAAAGGAATTATTAGCTCCTTCAAATCGGTAAATATAAATTTGTTAATAAGAATTCGTTTTTAAGTTCGGTGTATGGGTTTCTTTGTTCGCGTTTACTTTCATAATTTCCATTTATAGTTTTAGATTATAGTTTCATTACATTCTTTACACATTCATTCATTACTTTTTCTCATTCTCATTATTACTAAACATTAAAATAAAATGAAATTAATTTGTAATATACACATTATTTTTCGGAAGATAAACCATGGTTTTCGAGCCCAACAAATCTGGACGAAAAAGTTTTTACTTTTTTCGACGCGCCGCATTTGTTAAAGTTAATTCGTAACCATTATTTGGATAGCGGATTAATCTTTAACAACACCATCCTTAGTCCTCGTACAAACTCCGATTTACTTGGACTAACATCAATATCGGATATGTCAATAACATCTAAATTAAATGACGAACATATTTCCGTTAAAGGGGCAGGTAATTTTAAAGATTATTGATAAAAAAATATATGAATACATTAAAAACTTTGTAATTTTAGGAAGGCAAAAAGTAAAATTAGATGCTCAGCTATTTTCGAATACTACAGATATTTATAAACCCACAGAGTCTGCAGAATTTATTCAATTAGTTAATGACTGGTTCGATGTTCTCAACTCTAAACTGAATAACTTCACATATCCTGGAAAGGTAATTTTTGTACAATATTTGTAAATAGTGAATATATTTCATTTCATTTTGTGTAGGAACCCTACGGAATTGCACACAAGCGGCAAAGGGATACATGGGCTCGTATGACAAAGTCAATGTCGATCCCAATAATTCCCCAGAAGAAATCATTGGAATATTTCCAGAAAGGTATACTAATGACCAACATGGCTGTAGAAATGCTTCACAAATACGTCGAAAAATACAACATGACGTACATTCTGACATACAGACTGAATCACGATGTTCTTGAAAATTTTTTTGGAGCCATACGGAGTAAAGGTGGGCTGAACGATCATCCTTCTCCTCAAGAATTCAAATACCGACTGCGCAAATATATCCTAGGTAAGTTTGTCCGTAGATAATGTTTATAATTTTTTATATTCAAAATTATGTATATATATTTTTAAAATTACAGCACGAAATACCGAGTACCTTAGCGGCAAGGGAAACGTGGAGGAAGAACGAATAGATTGGCTTTCCGTTGACAATGAAGGCAGCATTTTAGATATCAGCACTATGCCAGACAGCGGAGTCGTACTTAATGACGACGATATAGAGCCAGAACAAATAGAAGAGGATAACAACCTAGACCTAGACTAGATTCGGATCTAGATGACATTGGTATTCTACAAGAGGATGCTTTAGAATACATAGCTGGCTATGTGATTCGAAAGCTAAATCTTGTAGAATATGAATGTCATCAAGATTCATATACATGGGTTGATCAGGTGTCTAAAGGTTACTTAAAAAAAGCCGACAATTGAATTTGTTTCCAAATTAAAGAAACTAGAACATATATTTTACCACATTAACGGTAATAATATTTCCCATTGTCGTAACCTTCACAAGCTCCTCCTCGAGAGAAGCCAAGTAATTGAGTTGCCGGAAAATGTTAAAAAATTGTTCTTCAAAAGTAGGATACATTTTCGTATCCGTAATTTAAATAAGCTCCAGAAGGTTCAAAAGGCAAAGCAACGCATTATGGGCTTCAAGAAGATGCTAAAAATTAAACTATAAATCTCTCCTTTTGTAAGTATAAAAATTAATTTATAAAATATATATATATTAACGTAATTTTTTCTCTTCTAGCAAAACATACATAAAAAGACGTCTCAAATTTTAATCGGTTCTTTTAAGAACCACCGAAAATTTTAAAAAAGAAATAAATTTTTGTTTAAACGCCTTATCGTGCGGCGTGTGCCACCGTTAAGAAAATATAGACTACTATAATGAAAACGTGAAAAAAATTCAATTGAAACAAAAGATGAACAGATGATTTCGTCTTTATCAGTGGTACCACTAAAATTTATTTACTCGTTTTCTATAGCTGCATTTCATTTATCGCATTTTTAACTCCATTTAATGCGTCTTATTATATATTGATAGCACTAACCTGTAGAAATTAGCCAAAGCATTGGTAGTCATTTTCATACGCATACATATATTCTATTTTTTATCGGTTGAGGAGATAATAAGGAACTAACATTACATTTTAATAAATATATAAACAAATAAAAGTGGGCTTATAATGATAAGCCACACTATATTTCCCAGCAAGTGCATTCGGTATTAAGTTCAAAAACATTTAGCCCCTTATGTCTCAAAAAATTTAATATGTATTTGACGAAATATTCGTTAGAATTTGACAGTAGCAAATGCAGATTTAGTTAGACCTTAAATTATATCTGGATTTATAAATTTGGGTAAGGGTGGCCCCATTGTATCGCACACCACACTAAGTATAATTTTAAATGTAAAAATATCTTAAAGTAATAACATTTTCTGATAACTTTTTTTATATTCTTAATAACTGGAAATTGTAATTTCAGACTAATCTTTTTAATGTTAAAATTTTTCTAGTTTCTACAAATAGATTTGAGACACTTAGCATTTTTTGAGTTATACTGTACGAGGGTTTTTATTTAATGCTTAAAACGAGACGAAGTATGAAGAACTAACAATATATTCAATAAAAATAATGCAAAAGTAACAATTATTATATATATTTTTGGTTACCAAATATTCTCTTTTGTATATTAATGTAACTCAAGCAATATGTTGTAAAATACCCTGTCGTATTAAAGTTTCCACCTGTGATCTGGGAAGATAGTGTTGACTATTTTTTTTAAGATATATTACTTCACCATCTTCCAACTCAAATTTTCCAAAATATTCAATACAACGGAATTCGACCATCGCCTATGGATCGCATATAAGACGCTAACGATTTTGAATATTTATTAAAGAATAATACTTCTGGTTCACAAAGGTTTACTTTTATATCATCGGGAACAATGGGTCCAAATTCCCAACGCAATGCTTTAATACGTTGTAGTCTCTGGTGCAAATATGTAAGAAGACAACTTTTATTCGTCTGCAAAGCTTCATGACGAAAATTCAATAGAGGCCATAAAGTATGATCTCCAGAAGCTGAATAATTAGCTCTACACAAATTAATTTGTTTTATATTTCAATCATTTAATATTTTTACATAAATTTACTTACGTCTGTGCACAATTTTCTTCAAATATTGCCTTTATCTCTTCTAAAACTTGTCTAACCCCGTAATCCTTTCAAAGAATTAAAAGAATCAATTGGTGGTCATCAATTAATATAATGCTGTTGCTGTATTTCATTTCATTTCTACTTACATCAAAAATTATAAAAATTATAAAATTTTTTACATTTTTCTTCCTATTGTCATTCTTCAGTAAGCTGTTTCTGACAATCGAAGGAGAGTTTACCATTTTTTTTTTTTACCATTTTTCTTCCTATTGTCATTCTTCAGTCAGCTGATTCTGACAATCGAAGGAGTTTTAACAAAAACAAAATGCCTGTTGTTTTTGCATTGTTGTACTTGTTGTAGACATAAGGTCACCTATTGTATGAATTCACCTTGGCCTCTTGTTTGTTTAATTTGATCTTTTTTGTCATTCTAATTTGTTAATCCAAAGGGATACAATTGATTTGCCTAAGATTGTGAGTTATAAAGAGTGAAGCTATAACCTTTTGTAAAGCAATAGAGCAGAAAAGGAAAATTAAAGTTTGTAAAAATAAAAGTGAATTTATTTATTTGAAGAAACAAAAAGAAAGAATAAAATAATATAAATTTTGTATTAAAAAAAAAAAAAAAAAACAACCAAAACCAAAAGTTTAATTTTTTCTCGAAGCAAGTAAACCAGAAAGCCAGCATACACACGCTAAAATTATTGTTCTTGTGCGACAATTAAGCGGAAAATTGCGAAATTTGTTTAAAATTATTGCAAGTCTGTTGATAAAGCGTTTCAACACGGCAGAAGAAGCAGCTCAAGAATTCTTATAAAACAGTGAAAAGAAGTCAACCAGTTGATAAACAAAAAAAAGGAAAACCAAAAAAAGGAAAGTGCTTTTTTTTGTGTGATTTATGATTGCGTTGGAACTACTTTAATTTTTGGTTCCCCATTTTTTTTTTAGTGTCTGAAGCAACCGTGTTCTTTTTTGTGCTCTTCCCAACATCATACAGTCCATCGAAGTAACACAGTATATGAAATAAGTCATTTTTGTTTTTATGTTTCAAGTTTTTGTTGTTTAGAAAATATAATTAATTTTAAAACTAAAAAAAAGAGTTTAAAATCGTATCGAATTTTAAGAAAAATATATAATTTTTTTATGCTATATTTTTATTTTTAATAAAATGCTTGACTAAAAATATTTCTGTTTAATTTTAACATAAAAAATTTTTCCGCTAGAATAATTTTTTTAAAATTGTTCGTCGATTCAACGAAGAGTAACCTCAATGTACAAAAATGAAGAGTAACCGTCCAGGGTTAAAAAACTTGTTTTTTTTTTCTTTTATTTAATTACCAAATATAAGTTTCATTATTAGTTTATTTATATTTATTAATATTGGAAATAATAATAATAATAATCTTTTTCTACATAATACATTTTTCTAAAGTACGTACATTAAATCTAACAAACTGTACAAATCTTTTAAAACAAACATTATAATTTTTTCCATTTTCTATATCACTCGGTAAAGAATTAAACAATTGAAGAGCCTTGTAGAATAATCGTTCTTGTGCTAGTGTAGACTTAACACTCTACATATATTCGAAAATCATCAACATACGGTCCATACGGTTATCTATCACCCACATATTTTATCTGCTCCCATAAATATTCTAGCGTCTCATTTTGTTTCACTTTGATAATAAATTTTAGTGCATTGAGTACCAATACATTATTACTTTTTAAATATAATGAGTGTAATATTAATTACATGATTTACCCTATCAAGGTAATCCTTTTATCAGGTAACTCATTTCGTAATAATAGAGTTTTCATGTTTTTTTTTTTTTTTTTTGTTTATACTTACTTTTAAAAAGTTTTCGTGTAAAATTGTATTTATATTATATATTTATATTATATATATATATATATGGTTTTACGAGTATATTCATATTGACCCAAATTCTTTTTTTTTTTTTTTTATTGAAACCAGCACTCAGGGGATGGCCCCTACTCATGCAGTGCATTGTGCGGTTTTTAGGAAAATGGGTTATAGGAAGGTGGAAGAGAGGGAGTAGTGTTTGTGGACATCTCAAGATGCGATATGATAATTAATAATATAATACGATTATAATATAGTGTTAGAAATATTTATCGCAAAGATTTCCATATTTTACCTCTAATTTTTTTAAGGAAACCGATTTGGTTGCCAATTTTTTTTGCTTATGTAATCCATATGTTCATTAAATTTCAGTTTTTGTCTATTATAAACCCAAGATATTTTATATGTTGGACTATTTCTATTACCGTGTCATTAATTTTAAATAGATCATCCGTATTCATATTGTTACGTTTTTACCTTTTAAAAACGTTAAAAATATGAGTTCGTGGATTGCAAATAAAATAAATATGTGTTTAATTTTAAGTCAATTCTTTATTATCTGCACAAGTTTTGTGCCACTGTTCGAACTTATTCTACGTATACAATGATAACTTTCACAATATGTGCTTGTTCGTGATATTTCTCTGCTTACAACCTTTTTTTGTAAGCAACAACAACACTTGTTAGTTATTCTTCTTTGCTCACAACGTTTTTTTTTGTAAGCACAACACTAACAACTGTTTTCTTCACGCAACTTGTCTGCACACAAGTCTTACTGAATTATAACTCGATCTCGTATCTTCACACACCACTGGTTGAATTCTCACTCAATTCAACGCGACGTCGTCACACGACTGACTTAACTCGATCTCCGGGAATCACGTGTCTTCATACACGACTGAGTGAATTCTAACTGAATCCTCGTTGCTCGCTTTATCTTGCCTTTTATATCACTGGATCAACAGTGTGTTGAATGCCCTTGAAGGATGATGACGACCTTCGGGAACAATCCAAAAATGTAAACAACTTGTTTCCATTTTTGTTGTTCGTGTATCTTGTTTACTTTCGTCCAGGCAGAGTTGTTGTTGTTTGTTTGTTTGTCTTTCCGCTATATTTTTTATACACGGACGTTGTTGCTATATTTTTGTTTATTCATCGATCTTGTAAACAAGCCTGTTGTTTTTTGTTAGGATCTTCGTTCCAATTAGCGTGAAATTCAGAATCTATGATGATCTTCCGGAAAAATGAAAACACGTTGTCGTTTTATAATACTACAAGTTTTTATTAATTGAACAATTTCGGTATGTATTTAATGAAAAAATATGAAGTTTCAAACAAAGGGTTCTTTTCGTAATAAAAGTTAAAAACGGAATGAAAAATATCTACAATATTTTATCGAAAGAAATAAAGTATTACAATTCATAGAATACTATGTTGTACGCATTTGAGTTGTATTAGGGCAGTACAAATTTTCAAAAATCTCCGCCTCAAATCAAATGCGTTATTTTAAGAATTACATTTATGTGACCAAACCGCTGATGCCACCTTCTCGCAATATCTTCATCAATAGTCCCATTTACTTTTTAACAGTTTACAAGATTGGCTATAAAAATAATTTCATTGCTTCTACTCCTCATCACTGCTTTATTCTTGGCGAATTGAACAATATGACCAGATTTAACTATTTTATTGATTGATATGAAATTAGAATGCAATTGAGGTACATACCATACATTTCTTAATGTCAGCCTGCAAAACTTTGTTCCTATTTTAACATCACCAATTCCTTGAGCATAAATACTCTCACCAGATGCTAAAACAATTTTTTGCTTTGATTCCGTTAACTTCTCAAAACATTCTTTGATTCTGCACATATGCGATGTCGCTCCGCTGTCCAATATCCACAACTCTCTTAAGTCGATATTATTATCCATTATTGAACAAGCTAAGTCATTTTTTCGGTCATGATCTTTACACTGAGATCGTATATGTCCCTTTTTACCACATCGGTAACATTTAATGTTGCTGTTATTATATGCATTATAGTTTAGATTTTTCTTTTCATTTGCTTTAAATTGCATATGCTTATTATTATTTGCATTTCTGTTATTGCTGTTGTGACGACAAAAGGCGGGGACCTTGTTTTTGCCCACACAATACCACTTTATGATATTTATGAATTAATGTTAATTTTCTTTTTTTCGCTGTATGAATTATTATTAAATACAAAAACTATTGTAATTATTATAGTATAAGTTCTAACAGGCCCCACTGTGCCTAAAATATGTAAATAACTAATATTATAATTATTTATATGTATATTAAATCATAACCTGCAATTATTATTATTATAAAATTATTGTAATTATTTTAGCATACATAAGTTCATGATAAGCCCATTGTGCTTGAAATATTTATTAATGTTGTTAAGGTTTTATGTTCTATTTTTAGAAATATTCTTTTTAGTCATAACGGTTGACGTTCGACTCTTATTTGACCTACACGACCTCTCTGCTGAATTCAATTGTTGCTTGCTCTCACATTGGTGAGTTGTAACGTTGGACACAACTTGTTTGAGGTTCGATCATGTTCGATCCGTTATTCATTTCTTTTGTGTATTAAAACAAGCATATCTTCAGCGGTAGAGGCAGTTGTTGATGAGTTGCTGGTAAGGCAAGTCGATCTTGTGACATCGACTATCGCTGAAAATATATCAAATCGCAAGTGTTGTGGTTGTCCCCACTAGTGAGATATTTACAGCCAGCAAAACATTGGCAACTGTGACTTGACAGACACCAGGGACCTCAGAACCACAATCATCCTGTGCGTAGGCCATTTTGATTGTTGCTCTGACATTCCCCTTCGGTTGACTAGACTCACTGTTACCTGACGAACCGTTGTTTGGCCGGCCTAGGGCTTAATAACTAATATTAAACTTAATTTTTCCTTCTCTGTAGCTCTAACGTAGTTTAGTACGTAAGCTATTTTACTTATTATTAATAAATAGCGTAGAACTTTCAAAGAAGTGTCTTTTTTATGTAACCACTGGACGCCGCTGAACTACCCCAGCACCCGAGCGGAAACGTGTCGTTACATTGGCGCCCGAGCAGGGACATATTTGTCCAATTAATCAATTAATATAACCACATTTCTACTTACAGTTTGCTAGTACGAGTACAGTTTTTGGTATCACCCGTCCGTCACCTGATCAAAAACAATGAGTCAACGTGAAGTGATGAAAACCTCATGGGTCTACTCCCTTAAGAAAGAAGAGCTTGTTACCTACTTACTACAGTGTGGACAAGATCCGTCGGGTACCGTTGAGGAAATGCGGAAGAGACTGGTAAAATTCATCTCCACCGAACACGACGAAGAGCTCACCGATAAGTTATTGGAGTGGCAAAAACAACATGAACTAAGTAGCAGTGGGTCCCCCAGCGTCTCTCGTCGTGTGCCGAACGAGAAAAATGAAATCCTAAAGTCACAAATTGCGGTTGAAGCGTCACCTGATATCACAGCCAAAAATACACCATCTACGAGGGAAGACCGCGTCGCCACCATGGAGTTGATTAGAAATTGGGGGCTAAAATACGATGGAGGTAAAGATGTGTTAAAATTTGTTGATCGGTTGGAGGAATTAGCCGCTATGTACGAGGAAACTTAAACTCGATCGTTCCGGTAATGTGTGAACTGTTGAAGGACCGCGCCCTTATATGGTTTAGGAATAATCGAAAGCCATGGGAATTGTGGTCACAGTTTAAGAAAGACCTTTTAGAATTCTTCCTGCCGCAAAGGTATTTCGAAAAATTAGAGATAGAGATTCGTTCCCGGACTCAACGACCACGAGAAAATTTGAAAGAATATTTACTTGCGCTCCAAGATTTGATGTACCACTCTACCCTGAACGAAGAGGAGAAGCTAGAAATAATTTTTCGAAACTCGTCACCAGATTATCAATGGTTTATCAGACGAAGAGGTTTCAAAACCTTGGATGACTTGGTGTCCTTAGCCGCCGAATTAGAAAGTGTCCCCAATCCAAAACAGCTAGGCCGTAACGAACATCATCGTATGCTTCACAACCAACAAGCTTCACCAACCGACACCACAGGCTCGAGTAATAATCAGACCCATCTGTCGTGGGAAGACGAGAAAATTAAAGCTACAATGGTTATCAATCACCATCTTTGCAACGGTATCATTGACACGGGGGCTACCAAAAGCTTCGTGTCACCTTCTTTCATAAAGCAAATGCGACTAAAGCCGAAATCTATCGAGACGGACATAGAAGTTGCACTGGCCGATGGGTCGAAGAAACACATCTCTACCGCCGTTCAAATTCCAGTGACATTTGGTAATCTAACAAAAAACCAGGAGTTTCTTGTCATGCGGGAAGCCACTGAGCCCGTCGTTCTAGGGTTAGACTTCCTACGAACTTTAGACACAACTATCCGTTGTGCCGGCCTAACCACAAAAGGCGCATCCGAGGCCCGAGAGTTACCGAAGGACGATGAACCATTAAACCAGGTAAGGGAACATGATATCATAAATTTCTCCAATAGTTGCTATAGTATAGATCATTCTAAAGAAGACTCGCTACAAGAGCGAATTAGAAATTTTTTAGAAACCGAACTGCCAAAATTCCAACAGATCCAGGGTCTTTCTACCGCTGCCACGCACAAGATTGTAATGAAGGACGAACGGCCAATTAAAATAAGATATGCCCAAAGAAATCCGGCCATGCAAGCCATTATTGACGAAGAAGTAAATTCGTTGCTGTCACGGGGCTGCATTGAACCGTCATGTAGCCCGTATTCCTTTCCAATAACCCTGGTGAAGAAAAATAATGGCTCGTGGCGGACGTGCATGGATTTTCGTCAACTAAACGCTCGCTCCATACCTGACGCCTACCCACTTCCGCGCATTGATACCATCCTCGACAGATTAAGAGATGCCAAATTTATAAGCAGTCTAGACCTCAAGGATGGTTATTGGCAGATCCCAATGGACGAAGGTAGCAGAAAGTATACTGCATTTGCCGTCACTGGTCGAGGGCTGTTTCAATGGCGAGTTATGCCGTTTGGCTTACACTCGGCTCCTGCCACTTTCCAACGGGCATTGGATCGCGTTATAGGACCCGATATGGAACCACACGCTTTCGCATATCTCGACGATATCATCGTGATTGGAAAGACGTTTGACGAGCATCTGAAAAATCTCAAGGAGGTGTTTCGAAGACTCAGGGCAGCAAATCTGAAAATAAATACAGAAAAATGCGAGTTTTTCAAGACGGAGACCCGATATCTAGGCCACATTGTGACGAGCGAGGGCATAAAAACTGACCCCGAAAAGATTGCCGCGATAGAACAACTCCCTATACCACAAGACGCCAAAGGTGTTCGTCGGTTTTTAGGCATAACTTCGTTTTATCGACGTTTTGTCCCGAACTTTGCCAAAATCTCCCAACCGTTAACCCAGCTCTTGAAGAAAGGTAAACATTGGAAATGGGGTCAGGAACAGCAGGAAGCGTTTGATGTACTAAAAAGCTGTCTCACCAAAGCACCGGTGTTAGCCTGCCCCGATTTCACCAAACCCTTCACCCTTCAGACTGATGCCAGCGAGGTTGGCTTAGGAGCGGTCTTGACGCAGGAAATTGACGACGCAGAGCATGTGATAGCGTACGCCAGCAGACATTTAAATGGGGCAGAAAAGAATTATTCTGCCACGGAAAAGAAGTGCCTAGCAATAATATGGGGCATACGAAAGATGCGTCCCTACCTTGAAGGCTACGAATTTAAGGTTATTACGGATCATCTATCACTCAAGTGGCTAAACTCCATCGACAATCCTACAGGTCGCTTGGCACGGTGGGCATTGGAACTACAACAGTACAAGTTCTCGATCAGTTATCGAAAAGGTAAGCAGAACATTGTAGCAGATGCCCTCTCCCGCCAGCCTATCGCAGAAATTAACCTGGCACAGGTACGACCCTCAAACAGCTGCCACTGGCATGATGCAAAATTAGAGGCAGTACAAAAGAACCCGGAACGGCACGCCGATTACGCTCTTGTTGACAATAAATTATATCGTCATTTTCCCCGAGAGGTAAACGATGAGGACTCTACTCCATGGAAACTGTGTGTCCCCAAGTATCAGCGGCCACAAGTTTTGAAAGAGACCCACGATGAAGTTACGGGTGGTCATATGGGTGTACGGAAGACCTTCAACAAGGTTGCCAGTCGTTATTATTGGCCAGGGATAGCACGCGATGTGAGCAAGTATGTACGCCGCTGTGAAACCTGTCAACGGTATAAAATCTCACAACAACAGCCGGCCGGAAAAATGTTGACGCGAATACAAGAAGAACCATGGGCGTTGGTATGCGCAGACTTCGTCGGACCTCTCCCTAGGACAGCGCATGGTAACACTATGTTGTTAGTATTGTTCGACAATTTTTCAAAGTGGGTTGAACTAATCCCGTGTAGAAAGGCGAGGGCTGAGGACGTAGTAAAAGCTATCAGGGAACGGATAGTGTCTCGGTATGGGGTACCAAAAGCGTTGATAACCGATAACGGAACACAGTTCACCTCACGCATCTTAAAACGTTATTTGGAGCAAATTGGAGTGAAACAACAGTTTACTGCCCCCTATACCCCACAGGAGAATCCAACAGAGAGAGCCAACCGGACTATTAAAACTATAATAGCACAATTTACAGGTGAGCGACATAATCGATGGGATGAACTGCTGCCAGAAGTGATGTTGGCCATCAACACTAGTACGTCAGAATCGACGGGATATTCACCCGCTTTCCTAACACAGGGAAGGAACCCGCGATTGCCAAAGGCTCTATATGACGATGTGACGATCGGGTCAGGAGCTCGGTGGATAAGGCCAGAAGAACGAGCGGAAGAACTGAAGGAGATTTTCAAAATCGTACGCCACAACTTAGAAAAGGCCTCACAAAAGCAACGGCATCATTATAATCTAAGACACCGAAGCTGGACTCCAAAAATAGGAGATCACGTCCTCGTACGCCAGCACTCATTATCTAAGGCGGTGGATAATTTTAACGCCAAATTAGCACCCAAATTTAAAGGACCTTATGTAGTTGCTGAATTCGTATCCCCGGTCATTGTGCGAATTAAAGCAATAGGAACTAACGAACAACATACTGCACATGTCAGTGAACTGAAGCCCTATTACTCTAATAATGCTTCTCTTTCTCTAATTTCCTCTAGATCCCTTAAATCAACAAGTGTACGATCCGGTGACAACCATGGAAATTCGAATGAACAACAGAAAAATTCCGCCGCATCATCCAACCAGAAATCGAAAATAAGAGACGAGTCGCCCGCCAAACCTCTCTAACACTATCACCACCAACATTATTTGTACAAAACCCACCATGGGTGTCCACCCCACTCGCAAATTCAGGAACACCAGACCCAACTACCCCTTGTTCACATTACTATTCAGCGCAACGGTAAGGTGATGGTCCAACTCGTTTGAATAAAAAGGGGGAGCAGTGTGACGACAAAAGGCGGGGACCTTGTTTTTGCCCACACAATACCACTTTATGATATTTATGAATTAATGTTAATTTTCTTTTTTTCGCTGTATGAATTATTATTAAATACAAAAACTATTGTAATTATTATAGCATAAGTTCTAACAGGCCCCACTGTGCCTAAAATATGTAAATAACTAATATTATAATTATTTATATGTATATTAAATCATAACCTGCAATTATTATTATTATAAAATTATTGTAATTATTTTAGCATACATAAGTTCATGATAAGCCCATTGTGCTTGAAATATTTATTAATGTTGTTAAGGTTTTATGTTCTATTTTTAGAAATATTCTTTTTAGTCATAACGGTTGACGTTCGACTCTTATTTGACCTACACGACCTCTCTGCTGAATTCAATTGTTGCTTGCTCTCACATTGGTGAGTTGTAACGTTGGACACAACTTGTTTGAGGTTCGATCATGTTCGATCCGTTATTCATTTCTTTTGTGTATTAAAACAAGCATATCTTCAGCGGTAGAGGCAGTTGTTGATGAGTTGCTGGTAAGGCAAGTCGATCTTGTGACATCGACTATCGCTGAAAATATATCAAATCACAAGTGTTGTGGTTGTCCCCACTAGTGAGATATTTACAGCCAGCAAAACATTGGCAACTGTGACTTGACAGACACCAGGGACCTCAGAACCACAATCATCCTGTGCGTAGGCCATTTTGATTGTTGCTCTGACATTCCCCTTCGGTTGACTAGACTCACTGTTACCTGACGAACCGTTGTTTGGCCGGCCTAGGGCTTAATAACTAATATTAAACTTAATTTTTCCTTCTCTGTAGCTCTAACGTAGTTTAGTACGTAAGCTATTTTACTTATTATTAATAAATAGCGTAGAACTTTCAAAGAAGTGTCTTTTTTATGTAACCACTGGACGCCGCTGAACTACCCCAGCACCCGAGCGGAAACGTGTCGTTACACTGTTGTTAGGCATATTTTTCTTATTTCTTTTAAAATCATTTCGCGAATTTGCTGCAAAAACAGTTTCATTTGCTAAATTATTTTTGTTTCCTTGGCGCATTTCTTCTTCTAATATTTTGGAAATTAAATTTTCATACTTCGGCAAGCTATCTCTGCTTTCTATAGCAACTACAAAAGATTCCAGTTCATCGGGAAGACCACACAATAATAAAATAGACAGCAGATTATCATTTAACGTGATCCCAATTTCCTTCAAATCATCGACCGTACAACAAAATTCATTGATTTGTGGAGAAAATTTTTCGCTTGCATTTAATTTAAAATGTACCAATTTTTTAAATAAATTTTCCTTTCTAGATGCGGTGTTCGCTTGGTAAAGTGAATTCAAAATATCCCAGGCAGCTTTTGACGTTGTACAATTTTTGATATGTATTAATTCAGTTGCTTTAACACTCAGCGTTATTGTAGCTAAAGCTTTGCTGTCCTCTACAAGCCATTTGGCCTCATTAACAACTTCTGGACGTTGACCCAAAACTGTGTGATACAAATCTTGCGTTATTAGCAAGCTCTTCATTTGTATGCACCATGTTGAGTAGTTTTCACCATTGAGTTTATCAATATTTGCTACGTGACCTGCCATTACCCTTCTTGAGACTTCTTAGCGTAGTATAATTGAAAAACGATTCCAACCAGATGTAACCACACTTTTCCGATCAATTGAATTAAACTTTAAGCAGATATCTGATTTCCTGGGCCCATAACCTTTGTTAGGATCTTCGTTCCAATTAGCGTGAAATTCAGAATCTATGATGATCTTCCGGAAAAATGAAAACACGTTGTCGTTTTATAATACTACAAGTTTTTATTAATTGAACAATTTCGGTATGTATTTAATGAAAAAATATGAAGTTTCAAACAAAGGGTTCTTTTCGTAATAAAAGTTGAAAACGGAATGGAAAATATCTACAATATTTTATCGAAAGAAATAAAGTATTTCAATTCATAGAATACTATGTTGTAAGCATTTGAGTTGTATTAGGGCAGTACAAATTTTCAAAATTCGTTGATCACGTTTTTTGTTTTTGGAGCTTTTGTTTATCATTTTATGTGTGATCAAGTCCATTGTGTTGTTTTTGGAGCTTTTGCTTATTATTTTAACAACACCATTTCCATTTTCGTAAAAATATTTATTTTTATTATCTTTGTTTTATTATTGTTAAGCTTGTGTGCCTATTGTATGTAGAGTTGCATTGCGGCACAAATGCCCTCGTTGGTACTTTCATGATTATTTATATAAAATTGAACCTTAAGATTTGGTATATAGACCACTACAAAGAAATGCAAAAATTAGATGTAGATTCATAAGCACCAAAAAACCGAACCAATAGCACTTTAATTTTTTTAATTTGATTTCTTGTTGTACAGTGTACACTATTTTTCTATTATTTAACAACAACCAGCAAGGTTTTCTTTTAACAATTTTAATTTATTTATAATTTAATCATACATACATAATTGGTCATTACAACCCTTCAGTCAGGATTACGACCTAGCTTCTCACACCACTTATGTTGTGTGCGTTAATTTTATACATGAGTGGCGGGACCTACAGTTTAAAGTCGACTCCGAACGACAGTTTTTTGAGAAGCTTTTCATGGCAATTTTATTTACTCTCAGAGTTTTTGCCAGAAATCTGCTGAGAGGAAGTCGCCGAAGAAATATTTTCATATTTTCGTTTTGATGTCTGACCTGGGATTCGAACTCGGGCCTTCACACTAATAAGCCAACACACTACCTACTAGACTACGGCGACTTCATAATTTAATCATACAAAACAAAAAAAAAAAAAGGCCGAACGCCTCAAAATCAAAATTATAAATTACTTTTACAATTTAAAAGTTCTAGTTCTGGACAATAAGGTAGAAGTAAGCGTTAAGCTAAAGGAAAGATCATCCTACCTGTAACTTTTAAAGTTATATCGTTTTTACACCGAGTGGTTTTAACGCAAAAATAAAACCTGGTTTTACCATACAAAATTATTATGTTAAAACCATCTTAAAACCTTTTTTGAATTGATTTTTAGAAGGTTTTATGAAATACAACCTTGTTTTCGATGTACTAAATCAGAGTTACCAACATAGAAATGTTGAAAACGACTAAAAAAAACAAAATAAAAACAACAACAGCTGTAAATAAATAAATAAATGTAAATAAACATTTATTTTGTGTTAAAAAAGAGAAAATTTTGAATATTTTTTAATTTCTTCAATGAAAATTTTCAAAATTTGTAAATATTTAATTATTAATCGAAATGTGTGAGGTTTTCGGTCACAATGAATATAGTTTCTTGTGCAAAAGGTAAGTAAGAAGCTAAATATTTCAACATACATATACATACATGACATATTGCTCATAAAATTTTTTTCTCGCAGAACTTTGTGTATTTATTAATTTCTTGAATGAAAAAGTTAAATTTCGGTAATTTTTTCATTATTAATCGAACTATAAGCAATTTCCCTTCACAATGAAAAAAGTTCCGTGTGCAAACAAACAAAATATATACTCATAACTTTTTGTTTCAGGAATTTGTAAATATACCTCTAAATTGGTTAAATACTAAGTTAGTGACGATCGATGAAAGGTGCCACCAAATACAATAGTTTCGAATTACGTTTCCGTAATAAAATGGTTGACCTAGTTTCTTACACCACTTATGTTGTGTGTGTTAATTTTATACATAAGTGGCGGGACCTACAGTTTAAAGTCGACTCCGAACGATAGATTTTTTTGAGAAACTTTTCATGACAATTTTATTTACTCTCAGAGTTTTTGCCAGAAATCTGCTGAGAGGAAATCGCCGAAGAAATACTTTTTGTATTTTGTTTTGATGTCTGGCCTGGGGAACGAACCCTGGCTTTACGTCTAATAAGCCAACACACTACCTACTAGACCACGGCGACTTCAACTAGGTCAATAATCCTGACTGAAGGGTTGTAATGACCAACTATGTATGTATATAATAAAATGGTTCATCTCCTTTCAAAATTCTACCAAAATATCATCAACTTCTACCAAAATAAAATAATAAAAACCCACCCCGAAAACTAACAAAACATAAATAAACAAAAAAGACAAAATCAAAACAAAAACAGCTATTGCGCAGTCATAAAAGTCATGAATTTAAAACCAGATTTAAGAAAACTTGCAGTGTGAACGCAAAATCAGTTGATTATGGTTTTAATGATAAAATCAGGTTTTAAATTTTGGTGTGAAAACACTATTAAGTTTATGTCTGAGCTTGCCATGTTATATATTATTTTCAATATGGCAACTTCAAATATAAACTAAATGCACAAACATAAAGGCGCCTGGAGACGATCAAATAAATTCATCAAATAATACATAAGTGTGAATTTCGTGTGATTGACGTTTAAAAGGAGACGTACAAATAAAATCGTCAATCATCATTTGCATTTTGATTTTGTAGTGTTCGTTTCCTAAAATGTCATAGGATGACGATTTATTGCTTTTGATATCGTGTGCGATTTTATTAAGAAAATGGAATATATATCAAGAAAGAAAAAACTGGATGGAAAGTTGGTATAAAAAACGGAATCAGTTTTCATATGAAAAAAATTTCATATTGTTTTTTTTTTCGGTCTTTATTGCTATATTCTTCCAGTTTGACATTCCACAACGGTGGTAAACATTGGTATTTTGCAATTAATTGTAATATAAATTTTTTTTCGTCTTTACTTTTCTCCATGACGGCAAGAATATTTATCAAACACAATTTAACTTGTAAAAAATACAATAGCAAATAAAATATACACATACACACTATTCATTACGACGATATCGAAGCAAATTAGATAACGCTCGTCAATCACAATTGGAGATGATCAAATAAAAATTGATCAAATGAAAAAATCAAAATTTTTTGATTTTCATCAATCAAAGTCGTCAACGTATAGAATGACAACACGCACACTTATAAGGCGTTGAGGACGCGTTATGCGTTGCCACGGCATTTTTTAAGAACTTGTTAAATTTGGAAAAATTATTGATATTGTTCCGGCATTCCAAAATTTTTAAACAAGCTAACTTTATTTTATCATTAAGTAATAACGAAAAAAGTTTAAAGCTGACTCTAAAGTTCACTTTTACTACACCCAACTTTAACGGCAAGTTGTAATAATGGCCATAAAAGGCAAAATTAACATTAATGTAAAAATATAAAAAGCTTAATTCTAAACTGCAGCGCCCTCTATTGCCAATTTACCACTGTTGAAACCACAGGGTTACTCTGGTGTTCAAACAATCCTGTTTGTTTATGTCTGATAGTCCAAACTTCCCATCCTTGGTGACATAAACAGGATTGTTTAAACGGCGGCAAATTAGCAACAGAGGGCGCTGCAGTGTAAATAAAGCTTTTTTATATTTTAATATTAGTGTTGTTTTTTGGCATTAAATTTTTGGTTTGTTTATTAATATTTTTATTCTTCTTGAAACATCCCAAGGAATGCAACTATGTACTTTGTTTAAAAATTTTAAGATTTGTGCAATAATTTTGATATTGAAAAATTTTGTGAAAAGAAACTAAAAACCAAAGAAAGTAAAAATTTAAAAGAAAAAAAGTGAATTGAATTTTGTGTGAAAAGTAAAAGAAATGGAATAAAAGAACAAAATAAAAATTTTATTTAAAGACAATTAAAACAAAAAAGGTTTATTTTTGTTTCTATCGAGTGGAACAAATTGCTAAATAGGCCACAAAAAAAGAAAAGTGTTTTTTTGTGTGGTTCTGTTGGAACTTTTCTAATTTGGTTCCCTTTTTTGTAGTGTTCTGAGCAACAGCCTTTTTTGTGTGTTCTTCCCCCCCCCCCCCCCATACAGTCCACGGTTTAACACTGTTTATTTCACCAAGAATGGGAAGCTTGGACCGTCAGACATAAATATTAATATTTAAAGTATTATTTTTTCTCATATTAAAATTTTAAAACAAATTTATATATAAACTATAGTAATTAAATAAGTTTAGGAAGCAAAAAACTCCAATTAAATCTTTTTATATATTTATAATATTTATATTTATTTTATATTTCAATATTAAATAAAAAAAAAATTATAAATAAATAAAATTACAATAAAGAGGAAAAAATTAAGAAATATCAACAAAAGTGTCTCATTGCAGGGAATCCCTCATCGAAAGATCTTCCGATGTTCAAGAATTAATTTTCCTTTAGATTACGGAGACAACCGATTTGACAAATTAATAATAATTTCTTCACATTTATTTATACATAATATTGTTTCACCATTGTTCCACTTTTTCTCTCTTTTTTCCGAAATGTTGCTCCTTTCTTAATTTTTCGTTTTGTCCTCTTCTCACTAATAAATTAATCTTATGGCGTTTTCTTTTCTGACACAAAACGTTGCCCACAATTTTGAAACCCTTATTACATGTTAACCGTACGCTCAATTTCAAAAGTTTTTTTTGTCATTTATTTAGCATTTAGTGATTAACAAAATAAAATAAAATTTAAAATAGAAAGCATCAAGCTCTAAGAATAAAACAAACAAATCAAAGACAACTCGTCGTTCCGAAGTTATCTTGACGTACATATATCACAAAATCACAAAAAATGAGTTACGACTATTATTGAACATTAAATTATTAGATCTATCGATGTGTTTAATCCCCAAGTCTTTATCTTCTGTATTTTCTAAGATATTTAAAAGCTATTTTGCCGTATATCCATTTTTTCTATAAGCTGTGAAAACTTTAAATTCAATTTTCCAAAAAAATATTTTTTGAGTTACGTCAAGATAACTTCGGAACGACGAACTCGCATGTACTCAATTTTGCACGTCTGCTTTTTATGATTTGTTTGCAGAAGCGAAATCAAAAACTACCGTTATTTTTTCATGTTTTTGCACTACTTTGACTTTATTAAGAAAATATGTAATAATTTAATATATATAATATTATAATTATTTCCTATTTCAAATTTCAAATAGGTTTACAATCCCTAAAATTCCACTACATAATGCAATATTAAGGATGATGGTCATTAAGAGTCGCTTTCCGTTAAATTTCCTCTAGCTGACGTACCCCAAAAGTACAGCACAGGCCGATGTCCACGCCGGGAAATGTCCCGTAAAAGGAAGATTGGCTATACTACAAGTATAACGAAAAGGGAAGGACTCAAGACCGGAAGTTAGTCCAAGTAGACGGCGGGAGCCATTAATCGCTAGCTTCAGTCGGGTGAGGGGTTCGTGTTTACCCTAACTACCGGGAAATTACATAAAAATTATTGTAGACTCCCTGTTTTTGACTATGGAAATGACCTAACCAGATAATTAACTATTAACTATCCTTTGAATAAAAGAAAACTATGAAGAAGATTAACTAAAATAGCTACCGGATTCCCAGGTGGTATTAGGAATCAATGCCTCATAACCCTCCCAACCTTGATCCATCGGCACAAAAGTCACAGGATCCCAAACACAAACTCTACACCCTACTCAACGAAGATTTATCCAAGAAGAAAAACTAGTGAATTCAATAATCCATAATTACAGATATAAAATTTATTCAAAAGAAATAATGGTAAAACTAAGATAAAAAGATAGGTAATTGAAAAAGGAAAAATTCATGTTCCCTTTCCTCAAATTTACGCCTAAAGTACATGACAATATTCATATAAAGTTAAACTTAAATAAATTGGTTTAATTAATACTAGAGTGTTAAAAGGATTTCAATCACCGAAGTGCAAATTAAAAAATATGAGATAGGATACTTATGAAAATACGAGAATAATATACGGTTTCCCAATTATCTTTTAATACCAAAGGAAAATCAATAAAAGAACGCTTGAATGGCGTTTAATCAACGAATATCAATATATGTTCGAAATGAAGAATAAAATAATTATGTTTAAAAATTATTAAAACGCGAAACTAATGGAAATTTAATTCAAATTTTTTTTTATAAAACCGGAAGATAATTAAGATAAAAATATAATAATAATTTGATTGACTCACTCACCCGCATTACTTGTTTTTTCGCAGAGGCCTCCGGATCTTGCAAGTTAATGGAGTATCCACGATGAGATGTAGTAGATTATTAATCATGTTGATGCTCGTTGATGGTTGTTAAGATAATTGAAAAATTACATGAGTAAATATACACAACAAATTTAATCAGAATACGGTTCCGTTAGAAAAATTTCTGAATCGGATAAGAAGACACTATTAACAGATACATCAATGATAAAGATTTCGTTAGAAAAGCCCAACGCAAAAGATTACTCCGAAGAGAAAAAAAAAAAAAAAGAACAGCCGATTCAAAAAGTTTTCCAACCTCACAATTAATGTTTAACAAAAGAATAATATATATGAAAAGAGAGATACATACAAAACAGGGTTTACGCTTAATATATACTTATGCAATATAACTCCCCAAGGAATGTCCAAAGATATAAGAAAGATAGGATGTCATCTTGATGAAAATTAGGTTAAATGCGATGGTTACTCATAAGATGATAGATAGGTATATATTGCTGCTTAGCTAGCCAAAATAATAGGAGGATGCTTTACCACAAGAATACACGAGGATAAGTGTCACAAATTCACATGAAGATAAAATGATGAGATATTAATGCAGTTGACAAGATGCTAGCTTGATGTAGATTATTGGATGAATCACAATGATGTAGGTATAAGATGAAAACAAGAATTGAAGGTACTGTAGAGACAGAGGAGATATACAATGCTCTCGTCCATCTGCTGCTGTGGCACAAAGAATTCCACCATATCGTATCGTAGATATAAAATAAAAACACTCGTATATCCACTGATGATTAGCCGTAAATTAATTTATTTTCCTTAAACTAACTTTGCCAGCATTAAAAGAAATAATTTTTACACCAGTTTTCTTAACTTAGATGGTTCATTTCTCCTTAGAATCCTGGATGTTTGTGGATTACTTCACTTTCCACTTCTTTTCTTCTTTCAGTGTTAGGTGCACACCAACTCACCTACGACCTTCCTCGTCAACGTTCAAATCAAAAAGAGAGAGATTCTGCAGTCATCACCGGAAACGAAAACCCTCCATGCTGATGACCAAATGTCATTTGCCAAATGTCAAATACAACCCTGCATACATGCAACACAGTCAACTTATCAGCTGTCATAGCTGTGAGCTTTTGTCTATAAGCAAAAGTAACGATCTTACTTGTGCTTAATAAACACAGCTTATATAAAAACGCTAATATGAATTCCTTGCAAAAAAAATAAATCAGAAAAACGACCATTACAAAACCAGTTAATATTGACTCATTGAAGCACAATATTAAACGGAAAAAAGGGAGTTCATTCCTTAAGGTCCTTCGCATGAAATGTGCCAATAATTTTTCCATTTGTATCCTCAAGTTTATAGTAATGGTTACCTAATTTTTCTTTGATCCTGGCCTTCACAAATAGTGGTGCAAATTTTGCATTAAATCTCTTTTCAAAATTGCTCTGGATGAAGTTTCTTCTCCATACTTCCTGTCCAACTTGAAATGACTGTGGTCTGCTCCGCAAATTATAATAATATTTATTGCGCTCATAAGCCAATTTCAGATGTTTATGAAGATTACGCCGAATCAATTGTAAGTTATCATCATTTGAAAGTGTATAGGCTGGTTCATCCAAGAGTTTAATTTTTCGCAATAAGGAATAAAAAGAACCATGTGTTATCATGTCGAATCCAAAAAGAGCATGATAAGGTGAAATTTTAATTGAATTATGTATTGAATTTCTTAAAGCACAACTAATTGCACTCAAATTTTCATCCCATCTCGTATGATCCTTCTTAAGATAACTACGTATTCCTGCAATTAGCGATCTGTTCACTCGCTCCGCCGCATTAGACTGAGGCGAATAGTAGGCTGTATATACGTGTGTTATCCCTAGAGATGTGAAAAAAGCATTAAGATCATTAGCCTTAAACTGAGAGCCATTGTCACTAACTATAACTTCAGGGACTTTATAAGTATGAAAAATTTGTTGTTCCAAAAAGTTTTTAATTACAGCTGATGTAAATTTCTTCAATGGGTGTAACCAATGAAATTTCGTAAGATGATCTAAAACAATTAACAACCCTATATGACCACTTTTACTTCTTGGATACGGACCTAATAAATCAATATACAATCTCTGAAAAGGACGTTCCGACAGAACTTGTCTACCGATTTCCGGTTTCATTATAAAATTTGGAGCCTTGCTTCCCTTACAAACTTCGCATCGTCTAACAAAATTTGATACATCCGTTGACAAACCTGGCCAATAAAAATATCTTCGCAACAAATCTATTGTTTTTCCTATTCCTCCTTGAACTACGTGTCTGATATTGTTTAGCCAGACCACCACGTTTGATAGACTTTGGTTTCATATTCCTTCCCGGTAAATAAAATTTTTGTAAATCCGACAATTGACAGGGTAGTCGACACACTGGACATTCACTTTCCTTAGAAAGATGAAGCTCAATACACGGACGATGGAATGCATGATTACAACTTACTATTATCAAACTATCTAATCTACCATCTATACGTTCACTACATATCTGACAAGTATCATTCACACTGGCCACAGTTGGAACTGGTGAAGATGCCAACCCTGACATAGATGTCTGCGGAGGTGAACGTTCTAATGCCATTCTGACACAGTATGCAAAGCAATGAATAATATATCGAGAAAAAAAAAAATAAAAAATTTACAAACTAAATATGATTTGAAAAGTCAAAACTAAAAAAAAATATATTCAAATAAATCGTTTTCCTTCATTGGAATAATCTCGTTGATCAAGAAATAGAGTAAAAAAATATGTATTAATAAAACTCTGCCGATATTAGTTAATCACTCAAATATAATCAATCCGGGCTATGTATTCTCTGTAACACAACACTCTGTTAACAAACTTCCAAAACAGATATCATATACTAAAATCA
This sequence comes from Sarcophaga caerulescens, assembly GCA_927399465.1. NCBI lineage: Eukaryota > Metazoa > Arthropoda > Insecta > Diptera > Sarcophagidae > Sarcophaga > Sarcophaga caerulescens. Next base: position 68,695,993 of record OV656866.1, read on the forward strand.
AAAGAATCAATAAAGAAAACCAATTCTCTACCGCAAATCGGTCAGACAGCTCAAACCTCAAGCTTCTAAATTCCAGGATCACGTAGAAAATCATTCAAAACAAAAATTAATAATTAAAAGATAAAATTCCGATATTTTCATAAGAGATGCAAAGTAGCAAGTACCACTTTAACATTAGTTCTTCCTATAAATCACGGTTATCTATGCCGTTACATTAACAAAATGTCTGCTACAGCGAATCACAGAGTGAAAAAAAATAAATTTCATTTCCCTGTCGATCATCATGAAAGGATCTCCCAGAGGTAAATCGGTTAGTCAACTCGAACCTCAAGTTACTAAATTCCTGAAATACGTAGAAAATTATTCTGAGAACGACTAAAAAAAACAAATTCTTTTCAACCCTCCGTTAGTAATGAAATCTAAAGTACTGAAATTTAATATCAAAATTTTGGTGGTGCCAAAGTGAACCAGACCGAATAAGAGAACAACATTCGAATTTTCCCAGGATGGATGAAGCGTGAACTACACCATTATGGAAGGACTTGGAACACTTTTCGTGCCCACGTTATAATATATCCGGAACACCTTCAGAGCCCCACGTTATCATATATCCGGAACACTTTCAGAGCCCCACGTTGGGCGCCATTTTATGTAATAATTTAATATATAATAATAAATTTATTCCTATTTCAAATAGGTTTACAATCCCTAAAATTCCACTACATAATGCAATATTAAGGATGATGGTCATTAAGAGTCGCTTTCCGTTAAATTTCCTCTAGCTGACGTACCCCAAAAGTACAGCACAGGCCGATGTCCACGCCGGGAAATGTCCCGTAAAAGGAAGATTGGCTATACTACAAGTATAACGAAAAGGGAAGGACTCAAGACCGGAAGTTAGTCCAAGTAGACGGCGGGAGCCATTAATCACTAGCTTCAGTCGGGTGGGGTGTTCGTGTCTACCCTAACTACCGGGAAATTACATAAAAATTATTGTAGACTCCCTGTTTTTGACTATGGAAATGACCTAACCAGATAATTAACTATTAACTATCCTTTGAATAAAAGAAAACTATGAAGAAGATTAACTAAAATAGCTACCGGATTCCCAGGTGGTATTAGGAATCAATGCCTCATAACCCTCCCAACCTTGATCCATCGGCACAAAGGTCACAGGATCCCAAACACAAACTCTACACCCTACTCAACGAAGATTTATCCAAGAAGAAAAACTAGTGAATTCAATAATCCATAATTACAGATATAAAATTTATTCAAAAGAAATAATGGTAAAACTAAGATAAAAAGATAGGTAATTGAAAAAGGAAAAATTCATGTTCCCTTTCCTCAAATTTACGCCTAAAGTACATGACAATATTCATATAAAGTTAAACTTAAATAAATTGGTTTAATTAATACTAGAGTGTTAAAAGGATTTCAATCACCGAAGTGCAAATTAAAAAATATGAGATAGGATACTTATGAAAATACGAGAATAATATACGGTTTCCCAATTATCTTTTAATACCAAAGGAAAATCAATAAAAGAACGCTTGAATGGCGTTTAATCAACGAATATCAATATATGTTCGAAATGAAGAATAAAATAATTATGTTTAAAAATTATTAAAACGCGAAATTAATGGAAATTTAATTCAAATTTTTTTTTATAAAACCGGAAGATAATTAAGATAAAAATATAATAATAATTTGATTGACTCACTCACCCGCATTACTTGTTTTTTCGCAGAGGCCTCCGGATCTTGCAAGTTAATGGAGTATCCACGATGAGATGTAGTAGATTATTAATCATGTTGATGCTCGTTGATGGTTGTTAAGATAATTGAAAAATTACATGAGTAAATATACACAACAAATTTAATCAGAATACGGTTCCGTTAGAAAAATTTCTGAATCGGATAAGAAGACACTATTAACAGATACATCAATGATAAAGATTTCGTTAGAAAAGCCCAACGCAAAAGATTACTCCGAAGAGAAAAAAAAAAAAAAAGAACAGCCGATTCAAAAAGTTTTCCAACCTCACAATTAATGTTTAACAAAAGAATAATATATATGAAAAGAGAGATACATACAAAACAGGGTTTACGCTTAATATATACTTATGCAATATAACTCCCCAAGGAATGTCCAAAGATATAAGAAAGATAGGATGTCATCTTGATGAAAATTAGGTTAAATGCGATGGTTACTCATAAGATGATAGATAGGTATATATTGCTGCTTAGCTAGCCAAAATAATAGGAGGATGCTTTACCACAAGAATACACGAGGATAAGTGTCACAAATTCACATGAAGATAAAATGATGATATATTAATGCAGTTGACAAGATGCTAGCTTGATGTAGATTATTGGATGAATCACAATGATGTAGGTATAAGATGAAAACAAGAATTGAAGGTACTGTAGAGACAGAGGAGATATACAATGCTCTCGTCCATCTGCTGCTGTGGCACAAAGAATTCCACCATATCGTATCGTAGAAATAAAATAAAAACACTCGTATATCCACTGATGATTAGCCGTAAATTAATTTATTTTCCTTAAACTAACTTTGCCAGCATTAAAAGAAATAATTTTTACACCAGTTTTCTTAACTTAGATGGTTCATTTCTCCTTAGAATCCTGGATGTTTGTGGATTACTTCACTTTCCACTTCTTTTCTTCTTTCAGTGTTAGGTGCACACCAACTCACCTACGACCTTCTTCGTCAACGTTCAAATCAAAAAGAGAGAGATTCTGCAGTCATCACCGGAAACGAAAACCCTCCATGCTGATGACCAAATGTCATTTGCCAAATGTCAAATACAACCCTGCATACATGCAACACAGTCAACTTATCAGCTGTCATAGCTGTGAGCTTTTGTCTATAAGCAAAAGTAACGATCTTACTTGTGCTTAATAAACACAGCTTATATAAAAACGCTAATATGAATTCCTTGCAAATAAAATAAATCAGAAAAACGACCATTACAAATATTAATTACTTAATCTCGTTGAACGAATATTTTTTGCAACTTGAACTGAAGATAGTATTGTGGCTTTGACTGGAAGTGGCTATTCTATCAGGGAAATTTCTAAAAAAAACTTGGAGTTAGTCAGTCAGTAGTTATCAGAGTCCATCGTTCTGTTGTTCGCAAGCCTCAAGTCAGAGGTCGTAAAAATCTACTAACTAATGCAGATGCTCGTCTAATGGTAACAAAAATGAAAAGGAACAAATTTTTAACACCAAAAAGGAACTTCTTTTGCAATCGGGAAAACCGTTAGTCGATGGACGGCAAGTAGAGCTCTTAAAGATATTGGCTATACGTCAGCAGTCAAAAACAAAAAACCTGTAATTTCGGCTAAAAACGTAAAAGCGCGATTAAAGTTTGCCAGAGAACACAGAAATTGGACAGTGGATGACTGGAAACATGTGATCTGGTCAGACGAATCAGAATTCAACCGCTTTCAGTCTGATGGTAAGCAATATTGCTGGAGCCGCCATGGGGAAAGAATTCAAAGACACCATGTTAAGGAAATGCTGAAACACGGTGGAGGATACGTCATAGTATGGGGTTGCCTTGCCACCATGTTGCCTCGGACCACTGCGAAGAATCAATAATATTATGAAAAAAGATTATTTGAGAATTTTGCAGTCCCATCTTCCCGATTTTGTCGACAAGAGCGCCTATCCTGCGCAAGAAGTACTTTTCCAGCAGGATGTCGACCCTAAACACACCTCCTAAATCGTTAAAGAATGGCTTAGTGAGTAAAATTTTCAATTAGTGCAGTGGGCCAGCACAAAGTCCCGACCACAATCCGATTGAGAATTTGTGGTCAATCGTGAAGAGGCAGTTGGGACAGTACCGATCAGCCCCAACCAATTTAGATGAGCTTTGGCAACGGATTCATCAGGAATGGACAAATATTTCTAAATATATATAGAATTTAGTGGAGAGCATGCCAAGTCGCGTAAATGAGGTTTTATATAACAAGGGTCTTTGGACTAAATATTATAAATACTCGTATTCCCTAAAATTTTGGAATGGTGCAAAATTGAGTACATCCGACTTATTTTCCTCTTGATTGTTTTTTTCTTAGAATGTGATAATTTTAGTTTTGAATTTTATCCCTTGATTTATATGAATAAATAATAATAATAGTTTTGAATTTTATATTATTTTGTTAAGTACTAAATACTAAATAAAAAACGAAAAAAAGTTTTTGAATTGCTTTATCACTTTTATTTTTATGCAATTAAAATTGCTCAGAGTACAAACATGTACTCATTTGTGCACCCCACTGTATGTATAAAATATATTTATATAGCTTATTAAAATGTTGCTCAAGTGAGGGTATATTACTTGTTGTGCCATACTTTTATTTGATTAATGATATATGTATAGACATATGTATATATACAGTGGCACCTCGATTTTCCGTGACGGTTAATTGAGTACCAATTTTGGTTAGTTTTTTAATGGATATTTTTAATAATTCATAAATGAATATGTACATATTTATATATAAACTAAATAATTCAGGGATTTTATATATTTACATACATGTTTCAAAAATATAAAAAAAATAATTTTGTCAGAAAACAGTGAACAGTAGATAAGGATAACGTATGCTAAAGAGGGAATTCCCCTTTTTCGCTTGTTTGTCCAAAATAATAGAAAAAAATTTTTGGTTATAATCACGGATAATAGAGGTAACCACGGTTAAACGATGCAGAAAAATTTAAGTCGATCCAAAATAAAATTAAGTCGATGCAAAAAATTTTCTTTTTCCATCCCGGATAATTGATGTTGCCGGATAATCGAATCACGGATAATCAAGGTCCTACTGTATAAATATATATATATTTTGGGAAAATTACCGTTGTTGCCTTCCAAATACTTGTATTTTGTTTATTACTCTGTTTTATTTTTAAATGCTTTTACTTTTTTTTATTAAGTGCCTCGGCCACGATCAAACAGATTGGATCAAATTTTGCATATGTGTTGGTAATTTTTGTTTGACTTAGCACAGCAACGCATCAAATTTAAGCCTTCAAATTTCATTTAAAACATGTCGTGAAGAAGAAAACATCATATGGTTTTCATCGGAAAAAATTCTTTTATACAGAAGTCTTTTTTAGAAAATATTTTTTTTAGGTTTTCTCAAAGAACATATGATTTTTGGTTGGGAGATTTGTTTTTGTTTTTTTATCATCGTGTTTTTTTCTTTTAATATGGCAAATGATTATTTCATAGCCATTGCCCTGTCGCAGGCAATTAAAAAAAAAAAAAACAAAAAAGGAAACTGTAATGTCATTATTGAGAACATGGCAATCCTTTTGATATTTGACATTTCATTGTATCATTTTCTGTAATACATTTTTCCATTCTTGTGCTTTCCTTTTTCTTTTGTTAACGTTGTAAGCTCACGTGTAAAACTTTGCCATTCCTTCTTTTTTTCTTTTTTTTTGTATAATGAAATAATTACACTATGCGACAATATGAAAAAAATTAAATACACCCGGCTAATGACATAGTGTAGGTTGTGAGTTTTGTTGAGTAGATCTCAATAATATTTTTTTTATATTTCTCGAACCCTCCAAAATTTTTTTATTTGACAAAAATTGTTTTTTTATACTTTACGCACAAATTTAATGATTACACAAACATTTCTGACCCGATTTCCAAAACTTAAATACTGTTTGAAAGAGGAGAGAAGGATCTTTGAAACGGTATACATATATCTATTATTCGACTTAATATATTATGAGATTTGATAAGGTAAACTTGGAAAATTCGAATTTTTTTCATATTTTTTCAAGTTTGTCAGTTGATAGTAGCAAATTTTAGTAAAAAATATACGATAAGTGATAATATTCTTAAACTCTGTTCCCTTGTGAAAAGACTGAATCATCATTTGATAAAATTGGCTAAAGTTAAAAAGTATAACAGTCGTGTTATATTTTTTATATATGTCATCTCATCAAATGAACTTTTAGTTCAAAAATTTTCAGAACTTTTGATGGATCTTGATTGTTCATCACAAAATGTGCCAATTTCACGTTTACACAACTTCTAGAAGGCGGCTAATATTTGTGTTTTTTGCAAATAGTATTATTTCTCTTTGCGCAAACATTGGCCAATTTCTGCTGGTCGCTCAAACGTGAAATTGACACATTTTCCAATAAACAATCAAGATCCATACAAAAATATGAAAATTTTTGAACTAAAAGTTCATTTGATGAGATGACATATATAAAAAATATAACTCGGCTGTTAGACTCTTTAAATAATAACTACGGTAATTTTTGTCCGATTTGATCAAACGAAGTGCCAATCTCTTCACAAGATAATGCACTTTCAGCATATCATCACCTATTTAATATTTTTAGCAAAGTTTACTACTATGAACGGACAAACTTGAAAAAATATGAAAAAAATTCGAATTTTCCAAGTTTACCTCATCAAATCTCATAATATATTAAGTCGAATAATAGATATATGTATACCGTTTTAAAGGTTCATCTCTTCCCTTTCCAACAATATTTAAATTTCGGAGTTCGGTTCAGAAATGTTTGAGTAATCCAGAAATTTGTGCGTAAAGTAAAAAAAAACTGTTTTTGTCAAATAAAATAAGTTTGGAGGGTTCGAGAAATATAAAAAAGGTATTTTTGAGTTCTACTCAACTAACTGAACAACGTAGACTATGTAGTTACTCGGGTGTATTTTCACTGTCGCACTGTGTTATTTATGTTTTTCATAATGAAATAAATATATATATTTGATTCGAATATTATTGGAAAACAAAAGAAGCAGCGTGTATTATTTTAACCACACAACAGATTGGCGACGAAGGTAAACTAAGAACTAATCTAATCGTGCATAACCTTAAAATGGAGGCTCAAGTTCAGCAATTGCTACAAGCCATTACAGCCATGACAATGGCAATGCAACGCCAGCAAAACCAGCAGAGTCAACATACTTCCAACACCAGTGTTAATATTATAACAAGTTTTGATGCTTTTGATCCCAAAATTGAACAATTTAAGACATACAAGGATCGTTTGGAAATTCATTTTCAGATCAAAAAGATTTTTCAAGATAAGGAGATGTGTGCAAAATTGTTACTACAATATATTGGTTCATCAACATATTCGCTATTGACAACATTAGCAGCACCTAAGAACGTAAATCAATTGCAGTATGATGATATTGTGGCGCTTTTGGAAGCACATTTCTGTCCCAAAAAGAATGTTTTAGTGGAACAGCATTGTTTTTTGAGCGAAGTTCAGAACGAGAACCAAGCTATTTCAGAATTCGTTGCGGCTTTACAAAAAAGAGGTATTGAGTGTGAGTTTGTGTGTGAATGCAAAAAGTCAGTTGCAGATATTTTCTTGAGAGCTCAGTTTATCAGAGGCTTGCGTGATTCTTACATTCGAGAACAGTTGTTACAAAACCCAAAAGCAACATTTAAAGAAATTGTCGAAAAAGCAACAGCATTAGAAGCAGCAAAGGTATACAACAGGGTGATTGGAAATAGTTCTACGTGTTCAACAAGTGATGTACATCAAACGCATTTATTACACACACACAACCGTAAAGGAAGGAATCGTAATCGTAGCACATATAAAAATCAAACATCAAAGTCAAAGACAAGAGCAAATTACGGTGAGTTAGGTATAGAAGGTTTGTGTCTCCGATGTGGTCGTAACAATCACTTATCAACAGAGTGCACAATAAACAAAAGAAATCTCAAATGCAAATCATGTGGCAAGACAGGTCATGTTAAACAAGTATGTATCAAAAGTAAAATAAAAGAGAACAAATTAAACAAGAACAAGTGATAAAGTGATGAAGATTATTTTGGTGTTAACCAAATCATTGATATTTACAATAAGAACGTTATTTCATCAGTGGATGCACAAAAATTTTTTATAACAGTGAAAATAGAAAACAAAGATCAAAAATTCGAAGTTGATTCGGGTGCAGGTTTCACTTTATTGCCAGAGACAGATTTTAAAAAATTGAATATAAAAGCAAAAGTCAACAAAACAAATATTGCCTTTCGAGCGTACACAGGCGATGTTTTTGTACCATTAGGAGTTGTTAAAGTCAATGTACAATATAATAACAAGTCATCAAATGAGGAAATGTATATTGTTTCATCAGATCACACGGCATTGCTGGGTCGTGTCTGGATCCGACATTTGCAAATTAATCTTGCAGACATTGATCAAGGCAAGCGTGAACAAGGAAATAACCATCAAGTAAATTCAATAACACAAATTGAGCAACAATTCTCTGAAATTTTTCAGGAGAAAGTAGGGTGCATTCCTGAACTGGTCTGTAGTCTGAAGTTACAAAAGGGTGCAAAACCTGTGTTTATTAAGGAGAGACAGGTGCCTTTCGCATTGCGTGAAAAGGTGGATCGCGAGCTAGAAAATTTGGAGCGTGATGGCATAATAACAAAAGTCAATACTAGTAATTGGGGTTCACCATTGGTGGTGATACCGAAACCTGATGGTAATATCCGTTTGTGCGTTGACTATAAAGTCGCAGTTAATCCACAGCTAGAAGCGGCACACTATCCTATAAAAAGAATAGACGAAATTTTCAACAGTTTAAAAAACTCAAGGTACTTCTGTAAGTTAGACTTGTATAAGGCATATTTACATGTAATGGTTGACGATGAAAGTAAACAAATTCAAACCATTTCAACCCACCGAGGTACCTACCTCATGAACCGTTTGTCCTTCGGAATAAAAACTGCTCCAAGTGAGTTTAACCGAATTTTAGACCAAATTTTGCAAGGGTTAGAAGGTACAATTTCATATTTCGATGACATTGTGGTCCATGGGGAAACCAGGAATCAGTGCGAAAAAAGACTTATCAAATGCCTGGAGAGGTTGAATAAGTATCAAATACACCTAAACAAAAAGAAGTGCGAATATTTTCAAAATCAAATCAAGTACCTTGGATACGTGGTAAGTCACAATAAAATTTCTAAATGCCAGGAAAAAGTACAAGCGATTATGGACCTACCAAAACCACAAAACGTAGATGACACAAGAAGGTTTCTTGGTATGGCTACCTATTATGCCAAGTTTATTCCACATGTATCAACACTTACATTTCCGTTACGCCAGCTGTTGGCTAAAAACAAGAAATTTGTTTGGACTGTCAAGTGTGATGAATCGTTCAATAGGTTGAAAAAGGAAATTCTAACAGACAGGGTACTAGTACCTTATGATGAAAAATTGCCTGTAACACTTGCTTGCGATGCCAGCCCAACCGGCATAGCAGCGGTATTGTCCCACAAGGTAAATGGAGAAGAACGCCCAGTAGCATTTGTTTCCCGTTCGTTAACGAAAGCGGAACAAAACTATAGCCATGTATAATTAATGTACAAACCATTGTTAATGTAAATAAAATTTACTTTTCTTACAAAATAGGGTTTTCTTTATTAACATCATTAAATTTATAGCGAAGGGGAAGAAAAATTTAAAGTAGGGGAAAAAAATTTGGACATAGGGGAAAAAAGGGATTTTTTTCAGAAACATAGGGATTTTTAAAATTATCGTCTGACATCACTGCACTCTACTATTACACACAAAACAGTAAGATATGAGCAAAGAAAATGAAGTATAAAGAATGTGCATTTTAACATATTTTGGAATATTTTTCAAAAATATTTCATGACGCGGGGGGAAAGATAGGAGGGAAGGAAACAGAAACGAAGACCGTAACAATGCGTTGCTCTCATTCTTTGCTCTCATGGCGATGAGATCAAAGACTATAAATATATGAAGATGTTTCACTGCCATACATTGTACTGCCAGTGCCAAATTTGTCGCTGGCAGTAAGTGCCAAATTTGTCGCTGGCAGTAAGGCTACTGCCACTTATTGTACTCAGAGAACTTATTATACTCAGAGAACGTATTGTTCTCTTCTCTAAGCAATTTATTCTCATATGCGTGTATACGTGTGTGCTTGTACATTGCCAAATAAAATAATAAACAAACTGAAAGATGTCTTGTTTTCACAAAATGTATGTGCAAATAGGCTGTGGAAAAGAAATATTACCGTTTGTTTTATTGTAGGGTAAGAATATGTGTTTTATTGTTGTAGAAATGAAACTATATCGATTCGTTATGAATTTATAACAAAAAAAATTTTAACTTAAGTGCACTTTGAAAATATTTTTGTTTTTTTGTGACAGCGACTTGTCGGTTAAGATAACATTTTCTTAATAAAAAATCTGAAAAATATATTCTTTTTAAAAATTATAGTATGATAATACTAAAGTATTATTTTAATATTCGTATACGTTGTACATCTACAAAATTTATAAAATACGACAGAGGTGAATAAGAAAGTGTTAAAGTGTTGTGTTAAACAAAAATAATTTTTTTCTAGAAGTTTAATAAGCGCTCCCTCGTTCCATACAGCGATTCATACACATCTTCATCTTCTGATGAAGAAGAAGCCTGTGTGGGACAGAGAGGATTTAAAAGGCAAAGAAAATTACCTTTAAGGCTGAAAAATATAAAGGTTCGCAACGCAAGTGTTCTGCCTAATCCGTGTAAGAAGAAAAAATGTGGTAATTCGTGCGCCGAAAAGTTTTACGAATCTGACAGGATCAAAATAAATTAACATTTTTGGAGAATCAACAAACAGCGACAAAAAGACTTTTTGAAAACGTGTATTAAAAAAACCAATATTTAAAGGCGAAGATCAGAAGAGCTGCAAAAGACAGTGCAGTTTTCGATATAACATACATTTTAAAGAAACTAACATTAAAGTATGTCAACAATTTCTTCTGAAAACGCTGCACGTTTCTCAAATCCTTTTAAGGTCTGTAAGGAATGAAAATAGCTGCTCACTTAATATACGCGCTAAAAATGCCAAGAAATTTACTCCTCACAATAAATCTGACGAAGCAAGTCTTTCATTGGTAAAATCCTTCAATAAAAAATTGCCAGCAGTCCCATCTCATTATTGTCGAAATAAAAGCAATAAACTGTATCTACCTCAGGAGTTTAGAAATGTTAAAGGTGTATATAAGCTTTACGTGAAACATTTGAGAACAATAGAAAAAAATCGTACCAATTGTCAATGAGAGTGTTTCGAAGCATTTTTAAAAACAGCTTCCATCTAGGCTTTCATATGCCTAAGAAAAATAAATGTACTACTTGTGAAAGTGTCAAGAGCTTGAGTAGTGAATCGAAAACTAAATTACAGGCAACAAAAAGATATCAAATGCACATAATGAGTAAAGAGAAGTTAAAAGAAATTTTTTTAGCGGACCAGGAGAAGACCAAAGTTGATTCTTCATTTCTGTGTATTAGTTTCGATCTGAAAAAGGTACTTAATACACCATACGGAAACGCTATAACACTGTTTTACTCTAGAAAGTATGCATTCTATAACGAAAGCTTTTACGAAAGTGGCACCAGAAACGGGTATTATTTTTTATAGAGAGAAAACGATGGAAAAAGAGGTTGTAATGAAATTTCATCCGTTATCTTCAAATATTTAAAACTTGTTGATCCACGAAAAACGTGTTCGTCTATCAGTCTATATTGTGACAGCTGTACTGGACAAAATCGAAACAGAGCTATTCTTGCGATGTTATTCTATTTGATTAAATATTCCAATTACATTAAAAATATGAAAATAACTTATTTGTTAGCCGGTCACACAATGATGCCAGTGGGTTCAATCCATAGCACCATTGAATCCTCTACACGCAACAGAACTATATGGGCGCCAAGTGTATGGTATATATACTCTAATATCTAATGCACGGACTAATCCAAGAAAGTACGATTGCTTATAAATAAATTATTCCGAGTTCAGAAATTGGAAAACATTTGCGTGTACAATGTTTCCTAACGCAATAAAAATTTCATTCAACAATTTACGTTCTGCTATATTTCAAAAAGATAACCCGAACATACGTCTCAAATATGGCTATTTTGAAAACTCTGAAATAAAATATTTTGATATAAATTCGATTTAGACGACACTGTGAAGTAGCAGCCAAGGGACCTGCAGAATTATATAAAAGTCTATTGAAAATTTCATCTACAAAGTACAAAGATTTAAAAACACTCTGTGATAACAAAATCATGCCTGAAAGATTCCACCACGATTTTTAAATTTACAACATGACCATACAATAGAATATTTAAGTTATGAAATTTGCTCATTATTTTAAATTTATAAAATAGATTGCAAATAAAATAAATAAATAAAAAAAATGTTGATAGTTTAAAATTAAACTAAAAATTAAAAAGGAATAAAACTGAGTAATAAAGAAAATATAATACAAAAAAAAAAAAAATAATATTGTTGAGAAACACTCCAAGAAATATAAAAAAATAAAAGTATAGGTAAAAATAAATAAAGTGATATCGGAATAAATTCTGTCTAATCGTGGATGCAGCGGTCAAAGGCTAAGTGTAATTGCAATGTCATTAGGACAACCTATTTGAACACAAACAAAAAAACATATATATTGTCATATAAGTACATACATATTTAATATTAGACCAGGGGTTACCAACATTTTTTTGGTTGAAGAACACAAGAATGCGTGTGAGTTCTCTCTGCACAATTGTGCTATGAAAAGGTAATCCCTGATTTACAGTCATAGAAATGTGTTAGTAATATATGCTATTTTGATTTCCATATCATCAACATAAATAAAGTTATACATCTTTGACTTAATAATTAAGGAATGTTTTTGAGATATTTATTTACTGGGTTCTAATTTTGGTTGTTAAATTTCGTCACATACTAATAATCAACCTTTTATTTTTTTCAAATTATAGCTTTGTGCCCATAAAAAAGTTGTTCTCATTCCTTATCGTTTAAATTATTTACTTGAATATTAAAACAATCAAAATGTCTTAAAAAAAGACATTGATTTTTAATACATACAAGTATTTTGTGTAATTTAGTGTAAACCTGACATGTGTGCTTGTCGCAGTCTGATCGACAACTAAACAAAAGAGCATAATAAATACTTATGTGTGAATTCTCTCTGCACAATTGTGCTATGAAATGGTTATCCCTGTATTAGACCCATGTAGGTCGATATATCATTGTTACGGCTGTAACTAAAAATATCGTGAAGACAGGAGGTTTGCTTTAAACAGTGTACCAAGACTTGGCTTGTGGCTCGTTTATTTCTATGGAAATTTAAAATATTAGAAAAATTACAATGCATTTAATTTAATATACTCACCGCAGTTTTGCACCTCCTTCTTCAACAATAGACGGGCTTCGATTAATTATAAATTTAACTTACATCTAATATACAAGTTGCAAATAAATAAGAATTCAAAGGAGAGTGCAAAAAGGCGGTTTACAAATAAACGTCAAATAAAAACACAAAACAATAATTCACAATAACAATATCAGCTGTTCATGTGGAATTTATTAGGGCGCTCCGTAACAACCATATGTATAAATTTCAAATACAGAAGTTAAGAAACATGAAACTTCGTTGGTTCTCAACCCGATTTGACGCATTAGCATATAACACACTCTACATGTCACCAGAGTGTGCAAAAATAAATAAATGAATAAAACATTTTCAAATAAAAGAAGTATTTTAACAAATGAAACGATGACGAGATGAATATGCCATCGTAGGGTACACTTTTTCCATCCCATTATCATCTGAACACGAATGACAGAGAGAATACCCATAATTTTAGATTTGTCCCATAACAAAAATACAAAGGCTACTTATATGCACGCATCCTGGTCGTCATCCTTCTCCATTAAATAATTTAATGATTCTTATTTACGGAATACAAACAAACAAATTTATTTTAATAAAATTAACATTAATCATCTAATATCTTTACACGGCAAGTACATATAAAGAGCAAACTAAAGTTATTAATTCTTAAATGCATTATGATTGAGAAATAAAGAACATAAGAAAACAATAAATTCGGATAGGGTAACAAAACCTGAATCGGACCGACTATATTCTATTAATTAATGAAATAATAAAATTTATAGAGAGAAATATGAATGAATTTTTTATAACCGTCACATACAGATCATGGTTATCCACAGCAATTGAGACGATGCACCCAGCAGTCAATGTGGTAAAAAATCCATTATCTAAATTTTGTTTCAGGGATGATTAGTAAAGATTATTTATATACATAGTATATCTTACAAATGTAAAGATATAACAAAATATACAAAAAAAAATTAAAAAAATATTAGGAAAAAAATTAATAAATTCAAATTTAATGCAAATAATTATGAAATTAGTTTAGAAAATTTAAAGAACTTAAAAATTAAATTTAATTCATTGGAGACATTTTAATATTACATATTTAACTAATATTTTATGTTATAATTTCCAAGTTTATGAGAAAAATCTTTTTAGAATATAATCCTAATATATATTATAAATCTTTCTGTAAGTCTGTTTTTTGTTTGTTTGTTAGCCAATCAACGCCTGAACGCCTGGACCGATTTTCTTGAAATTTGGGATATAGATCGAGCTTTTGTCGGTGCAGGTTATAGGCTATAAATTTTTTCAAAATTTTGACCAAAAGGGGAGAAAAAATGGACAAAAATTAGTACTTTTATGCATAAATGCAGTATTTTATCTGTTTTAAAGGTATTTTTTACGATTTAGCTTGGTTAAGTTTCCCAAATAGCTATTGGAGGTGTTCCGTTTCTAAAGTTGAACCAAAAGGGGTCCAAAAAGGGGGAAAGGGGCGAAAAACGGGCAAATTAAGCGCATTTATATTTAGGACTTAGAGTATTCAAAAAACTGGGGTGTTTGTTAAATCGGTTTCCGAATAATTTTAAAAATTGCATTGTTTAAGAAACCGGTTTCGAAATCGATAAACCGGTTTTTTATTTATTGTTATTTTTAATGCAAAAATTACCCAATAATAATTTTTTTTTTTAAATTTAAAGAAAAATTTAGACAATAGGGTGTCCCATGGCCACCTTTTTTGTAGAAATACCTCCCAAACGATGCCTGTTAAATAAGTTTATATTGCATTTATTTAATAGTTATATGTACATATGTACTCAATATTCGTATAAGTATTAATAATAGAATAAATTTATTTTTTGTATTTTTAATATATATACTTAAGTTACTGATTTTTGTATTTTTTTAAGTGTTAATAATAAAAATTTTTAAATTTCTTTAACAACAACAAATAATCACTGTTTTTTTTAATTTAAAAATATTTTTCATTTTTTAAACTAATCCAAACTACATAACCCGCGCAACGCTGGGTACAATCTGCTAGTTACAAATAATTATACAAAATTAAAATTATGCAGCAATAGTTTTAATTCGATCATTTACAAGTTTTAATTTTAAATAGGTTATACATACATATGTATGTAGTTATTTTATAAATTGAACATTTTAGCTTTGGGTTATGTTTGAAACAAATGATAATGAGTTTTAATACAGTTTAAATAAAAATTACATCCTTAAAAAAATTAAAGATTTAAATAAACTTTAGAACTTAAGAAATTCTTTTAAAACAAAAAAAAAACTTATTAGAAATTGTTATAAATAAACGTGATTATTTGGAAAACCATGTGCTTCTCGAAACTTCTTTAGACGGTCAAGTTGAGTCCAGTTATGTCTGGCCTATGGTTTGTGGAAGATGTAAACCATACAATTTTCTAAAGATGATTTGATGGATATTTCAGCACTATAGTTAAATTATTCTTTGTGGTCTTCTAATTTCTTTTTTTTTCAATACTGTTACGTTTTTACCTTTTAAAAACGTTAAAAAATATGAGTTCGTAGATTGCAAATAAAATAAAAATAAATATGTGTTTAATTTTAAGTCAATTCTTTATTATCTGCACAACTTTTGTGCCACTGTTAGAACTTCTTCCACTTATACAACGATAACTTTCACAATATGTGCTTTTTTTGTTATATTTCTCTGCTTACAACCTTCTTGTCTTATATGCATTTTGTTTTTGCTTGTTTACTTCTCTGATCGCTATACTTTGTTGTTGGCTATTTACATCTTTTATCTCTTATATTTTTTTTTATGCTAATGTTGTTGCTATATTTTTGTTTATTCTTTGATCACGTGAACAACTGCATTGTTTTGTTTTTGGAGCTTTTGTTTTTATGCGTGATCAAGTCCATTGTGTTGTTTTTGGAGCTTTTGTTTATTATTTTAACAACACCATTTCCACTTTCGTAACAATATTTTACATTTCCACTTTTTATAATACTTTATAAAAAAACAATTTCTTTTTGAAGTACTTCTATGAGTTTTATTTCGCAAATAATTTGTCTGCAAGAAATCATAATCTAGTAAGCCTACTCCAATTCCAATGTAAAATATCATTTCAATGGAATATGCATTTAGATATTCAAGATAGAGAGGGATAGATATACATATATCTATGGGTAAGAATTGTATGCATTTAAAAATTCAAAATAGAGAGGGTTAGATATATACCTATTTGTAATACTCTACATCAGGGTTTACCAAACATTTTTTGGTTATGCGTTAGTGAGTAAAAGAGAGAAAATAAATTGAGAGAATTGATTTATTTACAGCCATAGAAAAGTGTTTGTAATATACGTTATTTTGATTTTCATTTTATCAACTTACATATCGCTCCTTTATTGCAACATAGTCATATCTCAAAAAAACTTGAACTTGGCAAAATGCGATTTAAGTTTTCAAGACATAAGTCCTATGATCTAACTGCCTAACTTCTAATTGCTATAACTTCGGTTCAGCTTGGGATATAAAACTGATTTTTTTTCAACATGTACAGAAGGTCTAAAAGAGCAGTTTTGCTTAAGTAACTAGAAATTTTTAATTTTTTGAGATATGACTATGTTGCAATAAAGGAGCGATATGTAAAGCTATCTATCTTTGGCTTAATAATTTTAGATAAATAAAAATAAATTAAAAAAATCAATTTTTTTATTAAAAGATCGTAAAGGTATCCATCTTTGGCTTAAAAATTAGACCATGTTTTTAGATAAATAAAAATAAAAAAAATAATAAACCATTTTTTATTAATAGAGAAAAAGCAAGCATTCCAAAGCATTTAAAAAAAATTATACTATGCGACAAAATATATAAGGCATTGAATATTATCAAAAGCATCTTTTAACATAGAATAGAACTTATCAAAGTATATGAATCTAAGAGATTTAATAGAACAATATATAATGCAAGACTCAAAATAGATAATGAATCGTATCCAAAAGTTATATCAGGATTAAAGCTCAATATAGGATGGGATAGATGCCGGATTTTCGATGGTACTGATGTGTTGCAGTGTTTTAAGTGCCAAGGTTATAACCACAAATCATCAGAGTGCAGAAATGGAGATACCTGTTATAAATGCCATGGAAATCATAGAAGCAAAGACTGTAATAAGGAAATAGTGAAAAAATGCATCAATTGTATGAAGGAAAATAAAAGACTTAATCTAGGACTAGATGAAGAACATGCAACATTTAGTAGAGAATGTCCGGTTTATCAAAATAAACTTATGTTAAGAAAAAGAAGAATTGGATTGGTTATTTAACAACCAAAGAAAATTCATGGAATATATACAAATATACAAGCACTTTTAAATAATTTTACTCAGCTGGAAATAATTGCCGAAAACATTAAACCAGATTTTATAGTTCTCTCTGAAATGCACATAACGGAAAAAATCAATGAATGTGAGACAGAAATGGGTCTGTACGATCAATACATAGCAATGTCCAATTCACTCAAAACAGGAGGAGTAACATTGTATTTTAAAAAACAATGGAAATAAAATAAAATTAAAGAAAACGTAAAGGACTCTAAACATTGGATTACCGCATACATATATGGCGAAATGTGAAAGCATATCATTTATAATAGCCATAGTATATAGATCACCAAGCTACAGTAAAGCGGAATTCTGTGAAGATCTACAACAGTTTTTAGAAGACTTGTGCGAAAACAGTAATGACATTATAATAGCAGGGGACTTCAACATTGATTGGCAATCGGATTTTTATAAAATTAAATTGGAAGGCATATTGAATGATAACGGGCTAAAACAAATAATGAAGGAATTTACTAGAATAACGAAAAACTCTAAAACATTAATAGACTATATAATCACAAATAATGAAATGGTGTCGGCAAAAAATAATATAAACAATAAAATAACAGATCATGAATGTATAGATATTTTTATCGAGAAAGGAAACGGTCGTAAAATACAGAACACGGAAATAGACATATTCAAGTACAATAAAGACAGATTTAAGAACGAATTAAGTGCAATAATAGAATTTAATGAAATAGATAACATAAATGAATACGTTTATAATTTCGATAATAGTTTTGAACGGACAATTGAGAGATTCACAGTGAAAAAACAAGTGCGCGAAAACGGTAATAATAAATGGTTTAGCAACGAACTTAGAATGTTAAAAAGAGAAAAAATTATAAAATATCAGAAAGCTTTATTTGAAAATACAGCATCGGCGTGGAATAGCTATAAATTCATAAGAAACATATATGTATAAAGTTAAAATTGGTAATGAAAAAAATAAGTTTATAAGCAATAAAATTACGAATACCAGCAACCAAAAAGGAAATGTGGTATAAAATAAAAGAACTAGTCCTAAAAACTCCAAAAAATGTGATCAAATCTGTGATATTTAATAATATAGAATATAATATTAATTCTGAAATGGCTGAAAATTTTAATAATTATTTCGTAGATAGTATTAAGGAAATACAACGCTCCATAGAGGATGTGCAATATAAGAACCAAATACCTGTGATAAACTGTAGATTTAAATTCCGTGCAATTTCATTATTAGAATTAAGAAATATATGTAAGAATATTAAGAGGAAAAACGATTATAAGAGAATATCGAACAACTTAATACTGGATAACTAGGATTTAGTTGGTAACATCTTGCTTAAAATTATAAATAAATCTCTGGAAACGGGAATTTTTCCTGATAATTGGAAAGAGTCATTGGTAACACCAATTGAAAAAATTAAAAATACTAATAAATGTGAAGAATTTGTGAAGAATTTCGTCCAATTAACTCACTAAAAACATTTGAAAAAGTTTTGGAAACTGTGGTTAAGCAGCAGTTGGAAAAATACATGGAGGAAAACAAGTTATTGTCAAAATATCAGTCTGGTTTCAGAAAGAAATTTTCATGTGAAACGGCTGTTAATTATGTCGTAAGTCGTTGGAAGAATACTAAAAATAATAAGATTCTGGCAATTTTTCTGGACTTTAGGCGAGCATTTGAAACGATTGATAGGGACATCCTGCTGCAAAAACTATTAAAGTATGGTATAGAGAATGAAGAGCTGATGTGGTTTAGGTCATATTTGACAAACCGTAAACAAATTACTAGAGTTAACAACACTGAATCCAGCCCAATTGAAAATAAGTATGGAGTATCACAAGCATCAATATTAGGAGCGCTGTTATTTATTATATACATTAACGATATGGAAAAGGCATTGGAAAAGTGTGAGATAGTCCTATATGCGGACGATACTTTAATTTTTACTGATGATAAGACTGATAATTTGTGTCACCAAAATTTAACAAATGATATGGAAAATATAAATAAATGGTTGATGATGAATAAACTGAAATTAAATGAGAATAAGACCAAATTGTTACAGATTAATATGGACAATAATGTAATATTTAAGATAAATAATGTAATAATAGAAAAAGTTAATTCGATAAAATACTTGGGTTTCATAATTGATAAAGAATTAAAATTTAATGATCATATTGAGTTTATTTGTAAGAAAATCGGGGAAAAAATCGGATTTTTCAAACGCATTAGAAATAAAATGTCAATTATAACATCAATAAATATTTACAATACAATAATTAAACCTCATTTCGAATTTGGATCAACAATACTATATTCATGCTGTTCAGATCAACAAATAATAAGGCTACAGAGGTTACAAAATAAGGCAATGCGTGCAATACTTAAAGTAAATAGATTAACATCAACAAGTTGGATGCTAGATACATTGAAATGGTTAAATGTAAAAGAAAGACTTCAGGTTAACACCATATATTTTATTCGAAAAATGAAAATAGGCGATGCACCAGAATATCTAACAGAACAACTACGTTACGATGGGGATGTTCAACCATACGGTTTGAGAAACGTTATGGACTTCAGGATTCAACAAGCTAACACCACTGCAAAGCAAAAGTCGTTTTATAAAGGACTAAATCTGTACAATATGTTGCCATTTGATGTTAAAAATGAAAATAATGATAATGTTTTTAGGAAGAAAAGTGTAATTTTTATATGGAACATTAATTAGAGCATATGTATGCGTAGTATAGCTTTATAATTTTAAATGTAATCTAAAAGTATTATTAATACTACTTAATATCAATAAAAAAAAATACAATATTTTTTGAGTGTCATTCTGAAAAAAAATGGTAAAGCACCGCCGCACATGTGTTCTTGTCGCAGTCTGATCGACAACTAAATCAAAAAACACCAGAATGCGTGTGAGTTCTCTCTGCACAATTGTGTTATGAAATGGTAATCGTTGCTCTACATATAGGAATCATATAAGTAACGGGACAAGAGATAAGCCTATCATGATTTAAAAAAAATCATGTAATGCTACAATGTAAAGATTACAGTATGTAACAAAAGTTGTGTAATGGAAAAGAAATAACAAGAAGTTAATGGTACAGAGAGAAAAAATATTGTTTTCGTAAAATCGTAACAATATATAACATATGTATACGTATTAGAGCGACTCAAGTTGTACGGAAGCGAAATTCGTGCAAAGTGTACCACCCTCAAAATGAACATTGGTATTTTTTATGATGACATTTAAAATATTTCGGCTCCAGCTTTGACCTCTCGTGAGCTGGACCATTTTGAAAAAGGGTCTATTTTTGCATGTTTTGTTAATTTGAGAATCTGTTTCCTTACCAACATATACAGTATTGGCATCATAAGAAAGGTTTTTTTAAGGCGCGTCCAACTGTGAATACAATTTGTCCAAGGACGATCATCCATGTCCTTTTTTTAAGGATATTCTGTAAAAAAATCCTCAAAAGAACAGAAGACGAGTGTTTTCAGTTAATTTATCCTCCATTTTTCTTCTTTACAAATTAATAAATTCAAAAGACGTGACACTCAGTACATAAAAACAATCGACAACTTGTATACATATTTTGTTCATGAAAGTGTTGGCATCACTTTGTCATGACGTTTTATAAATGTCAAACCAAAAGAATAAGGAAAAATATAAAAAAGGCATAAGAGTTCTAGCGGTGAAACAATAAGCTTGCATTTTGTAGATTGTAATTTTAATAATATAATTTTAGTAATTAAATAAATGGAATTTTATTAAATTCTTTATGTTGTTTCATTAAAACACAACATAATTGTGGCGACGAGGTTTTTCGCAAAAAAGAAAGTTTGCAATCACATAACAGAAGATCATATATCAAAAAACTCAGTCATTTCACGGTTCCAAGAATTATTTGATGGAAAATTGGGACTGTGTACTAAAGCAAAAGTTAAATTACATCTGAAGCAAAACGCTAAACCCATTTTCAGGCCAAAACGACCAGTCGCTTATGCAATCTTACCACTGGTAGACGAAGAGTTGCACAGACTACAAAGTCTAGGAATTATTTCCCCTGTTGAATATTCTGACTGGGCGGCACCAATTGTCGTTATCAAAAAGAAGGAGGGTAACGCCAGAATCTGTGCAGATTACTCAACTGGCCTGAATGAGGCGCTCCAACCAAACCAATTCCCACTCCCACTGCCCGAAGGCATTTTTGCTAAAATCGGAAACGGTAAGATTTTCAGTCATATTGACCTTTCCGATGCATTTTTACAAGTCGAAGTTGAAGAAGATTCACGTAAAATGCTCACTATCAACACACATCGCGGACTTTTTACATTCAATAGGCTACCGCCAGGCATAAAGTCAGCTCCGGGAGCATTTCAACAGATTATGTCAACCGTGGTCGATGATATTGATGGTGTTGCTGCATACATGGACGACATCATCGTGTCAGGTACTTGCGAAGCAAGTCACAATATACATCTAGCACGTGTTCTAGAAAGAATAAAAGATTTTGGTTTTACTCTTTAGAGAAATGCAAATTTAGCATGCAGACAGTGCGATATCTTGGACAAATCATTGACAAGGACGGACTTCGTCCTGATCCTGTCAAAATTGAAGCCATAACAAACATGCCACCACCAACTAATCTGCCGACACTACAATCATATTTAGGTGCTATAAATTATTATGGCAAATATGTCAGGAAAATGCATGATCTGCGCCGACCGCTAGATGCACTTCTCCATAAAAATGCTACATGGAACTGGACATCAGAATGTCAGCGATCGTTCGATAAATTCAAGGAGATATTGAAGTCTGATCTCCTCCTCACACATTTTGACCCAAGGCTGGACATCATTGTAGCAGCTGACGCTTCATATACTGGCGTAGGTGCTTGTATATACAACAGATATGTCGACAAGTCCATTAAGGCCATCAGTCATGCTTCAAGATCGTTGACTAAAGCAGAGCAGGCTTATAGTCAAATAGAAAAAGAAGCGCTTGCTTTAGTGTTCGCTGTTACTAAGTTCCCCAGATACAAATTCGGTCGCAGATTTACCCTCCAAACGGATCACAAGTCGCTGTTATCTATTTTTGGCTCAAAGAAAGGTATCCCTGTATATACAGCGAATCGATTGCAAAGATGGGCGCTCACACTAACAAGATACGATTTCAACATTGACTATATAGTATATCGACAACAAACTTTGGCTATGCAGACATACTTTCTCGTCTAATTAACGTACACGTCAATCCAGATGAAGAATTTGTAATTGCTTCAATTCAAGTGGAAAATGATATTGACCGTGTACAAGATGATGTTCTTCAAAAATTGCCAGTAACCCATTCCATTATTCGTCAAGCTACAGAACAATCACATATGCTGCAAAAAGTTGTACAAAACGTTCAGAACGGCTGGCCCACAGCTGAAAAAATTGATTCCTACTTCCGCAGCTTTTATAAACACAAAGACGGTCTTTATATTTCAAACGAGTGTTTAATTATGGAGAACGTATAGTCATACCACACAAGTATAGGAACCGTATTCTACAACAACTGCACAAAGGCCATCAAGGAATGCAAAGAATGAAAGCAATTGCAAGGTCCTATGTTTTCTGGCCGGGTATGGATACGCAAATCGAGGATTTGGTAAGAAATTGTAACAAATGTTCCAGTGTCGCCAATTCACCCTCTAAAACGCTTCTTGAGTCGTGGAAAGCACTAAATGGTCCATGGGAACGCGTACACATAGATTACGCTGGTCCAATGGAAGGTACATATTTCCCAGTGATTATAGATGCTTATTCAAAATGGCCAGAAATCATTGCAACAACCTCAACAACGGCAAACAAAACGGTTCAATTGCTAGAAACCGTGTTCGCTAGGTTTGGTCTTCCGAAAACCTTAGTGTCGGACAACGGTACCCAATTCGTTTCAGCACAATTCAAAATGTTTTGTCAGCAAAATGGTATCGAACACGTTCGAACTGCACCGTATCACCCCCAGTCAAACGGGCAAGCTGAACGGTTTGTCGATACATTAAAAAGATCTCTCTAGAAAAATCAAGGGGAAGGAGGCTTACAGGCCGCACTTCAAGTGTTCCTGTCGACCTACCGTACTACACCAAATCCCAGCGCACCTATGGAAAAATCACCAGCAGATATTATGCTAGGATGGAAAATAAGGACACCACTAGACTTACTTAAACCAAGCGTTCACCACAGTAATGAGGATGATAAGCGCCAACAAATTCAAAATAAACAATTCAACAAATACCACAAAGCAAAGCATCGCCAATTCCTAGTTGGAGACACCGTTGATGTAAAAGTTTATCACAACAACAAATTTAAATGGTTAACTGGTATAGTCAAGGAACGAGTAGGAAAGGTAATGTATCGTGTTCAAGTACAAGATTCCAATAGGTCTATCAGATCTCACGCAAACCAAATGCGATTGTGCCCAAAGCAGCTGCATTTTGAGAAGACAAATACTGAACTACCTTTGGATATTATATGCTACGAGCCCAAACAACAACCACCTAGGCAACTGACAACACCTTTGCCAGTTCAAGATGACCAGGAGAGCGAAAGAAGTACGTCAACGCAAATTCGTAGATCCGCTAGAGAGCGAAGACAGCCCCAGTGGTTCAGGGACTTTCGTTTTTGAGGGGGAAGGTGTTGGCATCACTTTGTCATGACGTTTTATAAATGTCAAACCAAAAGAATAAGGAAAAATATAAAAAAAGGCATAAGAGTTCTAGCGGTGAAACAATAAGCTTGCATTTTGTAGATTGTAATTTTAATAATATAATTTGGAGTAATTAAATAAATGGAATTTTATTAAATTCTTTATGTTGTTTCATTAAAACACAACAGAAAGAAATGTGTTAAAAAATGTATTTTAATATATTTTCCTCTTAAATTAGTAATAAACTTTATTATGAAATATGTTTTTATTAATATTTTTATAATGCAAAAAGAAAAATGCGAAAATAGTAATGCACTATTTAAACATACATATTTATCGAAACCATTCACAATAGTATATAATTTGTAATGCCAAGTTTAAAAAACTGCTGACTTTTTCCAGCAATGCATGAGTCGCATAGAAAAGTAGAAAGTAAACCTACTTGATGCATTCTATGCGTTTTCCTCTGTAACTTGTCACAAACAACTACACTGATTCTACTTTTTTGGCATACACATGTAACGCAAGGCCGCATGAAACGGATTATATGGACTTTCGGCTTTAGATGCATAAAAGACTTCTCTTAATTTTTTTTCGAATTTTTGGGACTAAATATGTATGATCAAAAGATCCAATGAATAGTCACAACCTATTCATCAATACCTTATAGTCAAACGTCGTCACCAATAGCCCCCGGGGGCCGAACATCTTCGGCTTTTTACACACATAGGACACAACCATCAACAACGTTCGTTAAAAAGACCGTAAAAATGCATTCATGTGCTTGTCAGCTTTCAGTGAAGCAGGTTGTCGTCACTTCTTTTTAAAATTTTTTTGTATTTCAATTATACAAATTAAAATGTGGTCACCACAAAATTTCCATACATTATTATTTATGTAAATCTTTCCATAATGATATTTTCTGCCTGATAAAATATTGCCATCCTTTACAATGGGAAGAGTAATAAATGGCATCATGCCGAAGAGTAATAAATGGCATTATAAAGCACAATAGTTTGTAAACAATATTGGTTCGAACCAGAGATCAGCAATGAGTATTCAGAACGATGAGTAGATTCGAGTCATACTCTTAATTTCTGATACTTATACGCATTCATACTTAACAATACGCATGATTACAACACCCAGCCAGCATTTTTGGAAATTTTTAATCAAATTTGAGTCTGTTTTGATTCTTCTGCGCGATTTTAAAGCTAGAATATGCGCTCATTTTCCGATCATAAAAGATGCTTTTGTCGGGAGAAAAAAGTGACTACCCGCGACTCTTCTTAAAAAGTTATTTATGAGTCATTTTCTATATTAGTTTAGAGCTTTTTTTTTGTAGTTTTATGATCATTTTCGAATCGCTTTCTTCAATTATTAGTCTTATTTACCTTCGTTAATGATTCTTTTTCGAGTCGTCTTACAGTCATCGTTTAATCGCACACGAGTCTTTTGTGAGTAATTTATCAGTATGTTTGGGAGTCCTTTTGTTATCATTTATCAGTCATGTTTGTATTAATTTGGACTCCTTTTTACGTCATGTATGATTATAATTTGAGTCATTTTATAGTCGTATTTCTAATTGTATTTTACTCTCTTCAAGTGTTTTTTTAGTCGGTTTTCTAGGTCCTACGTTTACACTGCCTCGATTTCAAAAATCACGTTCGTATGAACGTTAAGTAAGAAAGAAAGCATATTTAGTTTATATTCGTGATGTACATC
Source organism: Sarcophaga caerulescens (assembly GCA_927399465.1). Lineage (NCBI taxonomy): Eukaryota > Metazoa > Arthropoda > Insecta > Diptera > Sarcophagidae > Sarcophaga > Sarcophaga caerulescens. The sequence goes on from OV656866.1 coordinate 68,722,063, forward strand.
AGACATCAAAGTTTATTTAAAAAAATTTTTTTTTCGTTAAAAATAGTCCTTAAAATTAGAAGTTGAATAAGATAATATATTTATAATAAGATTAGAAGATAGGAGAAGTTCAATGAGATTCAGTTTTATACGTGTTTTATAAACTTGTAAAATAAATAATTCATTTGTACTTTTTAGTTTCTAATACAAAAAAATAAATCATTTGTGACGAGTAATTACTTCGTGAACTCTTTTATTAACAGTGGCAACGTTCGTCAAGTTATGATTGGACAATCGGAATCGAGCTTTTAAAAAATCAATTTAAAGTTGTAATGAAATTTTGGCAAAAAAAGAAATACTAGGAAGGAGCCTGCGAAAAAGGACAGACCTAATAAATATAATAAATAAATAAAAAGTTATAGAATAAATAAAAAAGTTAATTTAAAATAATTTAAATAAAATCAATGTGGCATTTTATCTAAGTTTAACACATTTAATAAGAATTGCATCGCAAAAGTTTTTGTACTTTAAAATTTACATTTGTACTTATGGCTTCGAGTTAAAACCGAACTCTAATGTTTACGTTTTCTTTTTGTCACTCTATCTTTAGATTAGAGGACGTGTACTTGTCCGTTAAGACAAGTACAATACCCGGAGGTCGAAATTGACACATTGTACTCTATCTTTAGCATGCACAAAATGCTTTTGCAGAATAGCATTCATGTCTTTATCTGTGATTTTATATTTAAGATGACAAATATCTTATTTTAAATATTATATTTAAATATTTTATTTTTAAATATTTATATTAAAAAATATGGACTTTTAATTGTTGTTATTAGAAAGCACTTTTCGGCACTAGGCTTAGAGTTGGTCCCCTTCCATCTGAACAATGTGGCTAATTTATCCGAATAAACTTTTCGAACAGCAGCTCTAAGAAATTGTGGCGGTCTTTCGCCGCCGGATTTTGCAATAAATTTTTTTCTGTTAAATGTAATAAAATATAAAGAAATGTATATGCTTAGTTGAAAAGATAGTTATTTAATTAGTTAGTTGGTAGTTAGTAAATTAGTTAGCAATTAGCTTGTTTGTTACTTTGTTTTGTCATTTTCTATACTCACAAATTGTTTGAGTTTTTCCTCATTCTCCTGTACTAAGGAATCAAAGTTATTTAAATCATTTATATATCGTTAAACGGAAGTTTTTGTGTGTCATTAAGTTCGTCTATTATTAAGCTTTCACCATTGTGCTTTCGAGCTTCCGGTTTTACTGCAACAACTTCTTCTGTTATTTTTAAAAAATTCCGGTTATTTCCTTCCTTCACCTCCTTTACTTCTTTTTTAAAATCCATAACTTCATTTTTTAAAGAAAGTATTTCGTTACGCAAATCCATAATTACATTCACTACGCTTTCCAATTGGGGGACGTACACATTTTGCACTGTAAATAAAATCTTCTGAGTAAAGATCAAAACTAATATTGATCAATGTTTTACTACATGTTGTATATTCTGTATTGTTTGACGCGTATTGAAAGTCTTCTGACACAGTGAGATTATTTGTAGACATTGCTTAAGGTGCGGTCAGATATGGCAAATGTTTGCCACAATTTTGTTTGCCCGAAATATGACAGAAACAACTAAAATTTTGTTTTGTGGTCACACTACGCACATTTATTTTCCCATTTTTGTTTCTTCAAATAGCGGCAAACAAAAGCATGGCAAACATGTTTGCCATGTGGCCACACTTAAAAAATATTTGCGACAAAACAAATGTTAGACTAGAATGTTGGCAAACAAAAATACGTATACAGATTTTCACACGTAATAGAAGGTGAATATTTTTTCGTTTTGTGTTGCGGAGCTTCTGTGATATTTTGCGGAGGGAAAAAAGAAAAACACAGAAAAATTATGTTTTTAATCACAATAAAGTTAACATAAACAAAAGTTTACATTTTTCCAGTGTAGCCAATCACCATATTTGAAAGTCGCTGAAATGATGTACATAACTTAAAATAGATGTTAAATCTAAAAATTGGAAATCGAATATATATAAATTGAAGGATTTCCTTTAGGTCTAATTTGAAAATTATTTATAGATATTTTTGAGAAAGGTTTTTATGTCACTTTGGTGTAAAAGGAAAATTGGAATTATGTTGCTGCGTTGAATAACAATTCTCCATTATAATGACTTGTACAGTCCACTTCAAGAGTTCCATTCATAACATTGTACTTTGAATATTTTAACCTGCTTATTTTCAGGAACAAAATTTGTCGTGATAATTTGGAGATAAAATCAAAATCATTGCAATAAAATGAAAAATTTTCTTTAATTAGATTTAAAAAAAATTACCATTTTACTGACCCTTTTTTTTGACCCTTTTTTCCCCTTTTTTAGAAAAAATATTTTTTCTTTTATTTACATTTTTCGGAACAATCAGCTTTTGAATTGTTTTTTTATTTTAAAATATAAGGAGTGCGCACAAAAAAATCTGGACTTACACTTTTCGTTATAGAAATAAAACTAAATGGCGGACTTTATACGTTTTATATTTCAATTAAAGTAAATAATATTTGAATTCTTTTGTGTATAAAATTTTCTTCTGACAAAGGTCTCAGAGCATCCAACTTTTTGAGCCACTTTTCTTCCAGACATGTTAGGGTGTTTTAGAAAAATACGTATTATTTTATTTGCTTTGTTTTGGTCGGCAAATCCGTTTTTTCTTCCACTTCCACGCTTTCTCTCAATACTTAAAGACTCCTTATATTGTTTTATTCTTACCTTAGAAACTGTTTTTTGGTTAACACCTGCGAGCCTAGCAATCGTTTTTTTGTAAGCGGCGCGATTTTTCATTGAAAATATCAATTATTTTTTTACGACATTCTTGTTGGGTGCCCATTTTCAAAAAACTAATTTTGCTATTGCAATGACATTTAGCACGTGGATTTTGAAACAGATGACTAACAAAAACAATGTAACGGTATTCATTTTTTTCAATTCTGATAAAAGTTATTAGCTTAAAAGTAGGCCCATTTTTTTTGTGCGCACTCCTTATATTATATTTTTTGTTATTTTTTTTTTAATTTGTTACAAAATACGCAATTTTGTATAAAATTTTATTTATTTTTAATTAACTGTTTTTTAATTATAATAATAGTTTTGTTTTTTTTTTGTATTATTATATAGTGGGTTAGCAAAAAAAGTTTTATTTAATGGAATTTTTATAAATTTAAAAATGCATTTTTTATTTTTGAAATTTAAATGTCCTAACGTTCATAAATTTGAATGAAATTATATTTTAAAGCTAGAAATAAAACAGAACAAATAATTTTTAAAAAATTAAAATTTTTGTTTAGGCTTATTAATTTTTGGCTAAAAATTTGTTTCTATTATAAAAAATTGGAAAAATTATTAAAAAATAAACTTATTATATGTTTCCTAATGTACAATACAAAATCCAATAAAAATTTATTTTTTTTATCTGTATTAGTTCATTTTCTTTTGTTTTAAAAATGTTGCCCCTTTTTACTGCCAAAATACCCTTTATGTGCGACTTTTTTTTCCAAAATCCCCTTTTTGTGCGACTTCTTAAAAATTTCTAGCGTAACGCTGGGCAACACAGCCTTAAACACTGTTTGCCCTTACGAAAAAATCATGAAAATATTTGCCACAGGGTGGTCACATTACAAACATTTTTGTTTGCCGGCAAATAATTTTATTTGCCCAAAATGAAGGATTTTTCTGTTTGCCACGCAAAATTATTTTGTGGTCACATTATGGCAAACAAATATTTTACGTTTTGTGGCAAATATTTTTTAGATGTGACCGTACCTTTAGTTATTCTTATATAACTGTTTTATCCAGCGCATTACAATAAATATATAATGTGACCGGTTCTGGGCACTAAAAAAATCAATTTTGGACGGGACGAAGTTCGCCGGGTCAGCTAGTTTTAATAATATAATTTGAAATAATTAAATAAATGTAATTTTATTAAATTCCTTATTTTGTTTCATTAAAACACAACACTTAATACAGGTAGTCCCCGACTTACGACCATTTTTTTCCAATTTTTTTTCATAGAAAATACTTAAAGACAAATATGTAGTTCCGGGGAATCCCTAAAATATAGGAGAAAAATTAAAAAAAAAAGTAAAAAAAATTCGATTTACATACATATTTCAGTACAAATAATACATTACATTAGCTAAGTCGGAATTTTTTAAGTGAATAATCTTATATCCTCCCAAAAATGGCTGGAACTAGTAAATAAAGTTAGAATTATATGAATTTTGGATAGTTTCACTTCTCCTGACGCTCAAAGTTAGTAGTACAGTATGTAATTTTTTTCTTAAATTTTCTTTTATATGAAATTCGACTTACGACTTACGACCGATGACAGAGGAACCTATTTCGGTCGTAAGTCGGGGAATACCTGTATCATGGAACCTCGAATCATCCTCAAAGTTTGAAGTATTCATCCCATTTATACTTAACAACACCACGTATGATGTTGTTGATTTCGAATCGCCTTAACTCAATTTGTACAAACAAGTGACACAAAATGTGTATGATTCGCTTACGAACACTAAAATATTCACCAGAAGGTTGTGTGTTTGCTCTGCTTGCTGCGTTATTATGATGGCTAAAAAAGTTGTAGTGTGCACACCCACTTGTATATGACATGGCAACTCTAACATTTGACATCTCACTGATCCACTGACACATGTTTGAATGAAACGTATATTTTGACGGCGTCATTAGTTTTTTAGTGTACCATGTACTCTTACTTACAGAAATAATTAGTGTACATTGATCGACAAATAAACTTGAAGTAAAGTTATAAAAATTCCAAAAGGACTTTTATTTGAGAACACTAAAGTGGTGACCACCGACTGCTACGATGCAGAACACTAACGCAAACGCCACAGTAAATACGGAGGATAACGCAGCGTCCTCACAAGTATCCCGAGTAGCTGTTAAACCACCACCTTTTTGGAAACCCGACCCCAAGCTATGGTTTCTGCAGGTGGAAGCACAGTTCATGCGAGCTGGTATTACTACAGACGACACAAAATATTATACGCTGGTGTCAGAAATTGATTCATCTATATTGAAATGCGCATCTGATATAATAACAACGCCCCCGGCCATTGGGAAATACGAAACACTCAATAGGAGACTTATCGACGAGTTTTGTGAATCCGATGACAGCCGATTTAAACGTTTATTCGACAATTTGGCTATGGAAGGAAAAAAACCTTCAATATTGCTACGTGAGATAAGAGAACTGGCGACGGCAGTTTAAATGGCTTTTTACGGTGGCCGACGTGTCGCACCCTATAATCGGCGCGGATTTTTTGCAGAATTTTAACATTTTGGTGGACATGAAAGGTAAGTCCCTAGTAGACGCAACGACACAACTACGTCAAGTGTGCCAAATAACCAACAACGATTCATCAGTCGTTACGATACGTAAGACAAATGGCATCTTCCATGAACTACTGACACAATACATCGACCTCACAGATGATTCTCATACTTTGTCCAAGAAACCTTCGGAGGTCAAACATTATATTGAGACAAAGGGGCCCCCGGTAGCGCAGAAGGTCAGACGATTATCACCCGAAAAATTGGAGATTGCGAGAAAGGAGTTCGACTACATGTTGGACCGCGGCATCTGCGTACGATCGAAGAGCCAATGGGCTAGTCCCTTACATTTGGCCAAAAAACTAATGGATCATGGCGGCCCTGTGGCGATTTCCGACTTTTGAATGCCAGAACAATACACGACAATTACCCGGTACGACATATTCAAGATTTTACGAGTGAACTTGATGGTAAGACAGTATTTTCGGTAATAGATTGCAAAAAAGCATACCATCATATACCCGTTAACCCTGGTGACGTAGCGAAGACGGCAGTTATAACGCCCTTCGGCTTATTCGAATTTAAATATATGGTATTTGGGTTACGGAACGCCGCGCAGACATTCCAGCGCTTCATGGACGATACAGTTAAGGGCCTCGACTTCGTTTTCCCATATTTAGATGACGTGCTCGTGGCATCGTCATCGGTGGAGGAACATTTATCCCACTTACGACAACTTTTTGAAATATATAGGGAAAAAGGCCTGGTCATTAATATAGAGAAGTGTCAGTTGGGCCAATCCGAAGTCGAATTTTTAGGACATTTGATAACCGCAAACGGCATTAAACCAATATCTCGCAAAGTCGAAGCCATCATTAATCGAAAAAGGCCAGCGGAAGTGCAAGATTTACGAAGCCTACTGGGTGCCATAAATTTCTACAGAAGATTCCTACCACATGCGGCCGAAATAGAACTACCCCTACAAAAGATGATGGGTCCATGCAAAAAGCGCGACCGGACAAAACTCGAGTGGTCCGCCGAAACCGAAGAAGCTTTCGAGAAAATTAAGGCCGAACTGGCAAACACGACCTTATTGACATTTCCCCGTAGGGGGGCCGACATTGCATTAATGACAGACGCATCAGACAAAGCCATGGGTGCAGCTCTGCAACAACGAGTAAATGGTCATTGGCAGCCCTTAGGATTCTTCTCCAGGAAATTTACTACGACGGAACAACGCTATAGTACGTACGACCGCGAGCTTATGGCTATATACTCAGCCATTAAATACTTTCGATATTATTTGGAGGGCACACAATTTACGGTGTTCACAGACCATAAACCATTACTGCATTGTTTTGAACAGAGATGGGAACGCTTATCCCCACGTCAAACGAGACAATTGAGTTTCATCAGCCAATTTTGCGTAAATATACAGCACATAAGCGGCTCACAGAACATTGTGGCAGACGCCCTCTCGCGTTTAGAGACATTACGAATACCAGCCACTATCGATTACAAATTGCTTTTTTAAGAACAGGCGAAATGCCCCGAGCTACGAAGCCTCATACAATCGAATTCTACTTCACTTACCCTGCAGAAAATAAAGGTACCAGGTTGTGACGACGAGATAATATGCGACACATCCACAGGCCAAGCACGTCCATATATTCCGAGTTCATTACGACCGCTCGTCTTTGAATCATTACATGGACTATCACATCCAGGGATAAGGGCATCAACAAAATTAATCGCTAGAAATTTCGTTTGGAACAAGATGAAGGCCGAGGTAAGGACATTTGTAAAAAATTGTCAACAATGTCAGCGATGCAAAGTAACACGACACACGAAAAGCGATTTGGAAACATTCGCTGTACCAGACAAAAGGTTTGAACATATTAACATCGATTTGGTCGGCCCGCTACCTATGTCGAACAACTGTAGCTACTGTTTAACATGTGTTGACAGGTATTCCCGATGGATCGAGGCTATTCCGGTTACGGACATCACGGCGGAAACTGTGGCAAAGGCACTACTCAATGGGTGGATTAGTCGTTTCGGAGTACCAAAATTCATAACGACAGACCAGGGTCGCCAATTCGAAAGCAACCTTTTTAACCACCTTTCGAAAATGTTGGGCATAAAACATATTAGAACGACTCCGTACCATCCCCAAGCTAATGGCCTGATAGAGCGTTGGCATCGGGTTTTTAAAGCAGCGTTGAAATGTCACAATGCCAATACCAATTGGACTGAGGTGCTTCCTATCGTTTTGCTGGGTCTAAGAACAGCGGTAAAAGAGGACTTAGGGGTATCGGTAGCCGAAATGGTGTATGGACAAGCGATCAGATTACCCGGCGACTTCCTATCAGAGGAATCTGGCGCACATATCAACGAGAGCGAATTTCTTACAAAGCTTCGACAACATTTTGAAAATCTACGACCAACGTCAACAACACAACACGGGAGAAAATCAGTATATGTTCCAAGGGACTTGAGATTTTGCACCCATGTTTTTCTGAGGGACGATACCGTACGTGCTCCGCTAAAGGCGCCATATGACGGTCCCTACGCTGTACTGGAGAGACACCCAAAGACCTATACAATACTCGTCGGAACCAGGTCGAAAACCGTTTCTGTGGACAGATTGAAACCAGCTTACATCCCTATAGAATTATCCGAGTTGGAGTACAAACCACGTAAGGTCAGATTTTTGGACCAGCTTCCATATATGTATGTCGCACCACGAAACTGGAAGGGGGGTGGTGTAGTGTGCACACCCACTTGTATATGACATGGCAACTCTAACATTTGACATCTCACTGATCCACTGACACATGTTTGAATGAAACGTATATTTTGACGGCGTCATTAGTTTTTTAGTGTACCATGTACTCTTACTTACAGAAATAATTAGTGTACATTGATCGACAAATAAACTTGAAGTAAAGTTATAAAAATTCCAAAAGGACTTTTATTTGAGAACACTAAAAAGTAATAAATAAGAGATAATAAAAATGCATATTTTAACAACAATATACACAACAAACACATGAAATATGAAATGCTAAAAGATATTGAAAGACACTCTCTATTGGTATCCATTTCTTTACGTTCTGCTTATAAAAATTAAAAGAGTAATAATTTTCATATTTTGTCTGAAATGTTTCCTATAAACTTACACTTTTTGGCTTATACCAAAGAAAATAAAGTATAAAGAATGTGCATCTTAACATTTTTTGGAATATTTTTCAAAAATATTTCATGACGCGGGGGGAAAGATAGAAGGGAAGGAAGTGAAGAGCGTAACAATGCGTTGCTCTCATCGTGCGTTTTTGTTGTTTGACCACTTTTTTATTAAATTTTCTGAAATCACTTATTCTGGTCAGTGTTGCCACGAAAAAAAAATATTGCAACCAACATTTGTGCAAAAATTACCAAATAAGAAAAAATTAACCAAAATTAAATTCACAGTTTTTTTATTTTATTTTTCAAATATAAATTATAATTAATACAACATAGTAAGAAAAGAAACAAAAAATAACAAACTAAAATTTTAGTCTTACAAATTAATTCATTTCTACAAACAAAAGCTCTTTTTATAAGAAAAATAAATAACCAAATCCGGAAATTTTGGTTAAAAATAGTTAAACGGCAACACTGGTTGTGATTAGTGAGCAAGAGAGAGAAAATAAGTTGAGAGAATTTATTTATTTACAGCCATAGAAAACTGTCAATAATATACGATACTTTGATTTTCATTTCATCAACATACATATGTAAAGCTATCTATCTTAATAATTTTAGATAAATAAAGATAAAATAAAAAATCCATTTTTTTTATTAAAAGAACATAAAGCTATCCATCTTTGGCTTAAAAATTATACCTAGTTTTTTTAGATAAACAAAAATAAAAAAACCCATTTTTTATTAGAAGAAAAAATAAAAAAATTAAATACGGCCAGCTAATGACATAGAACATTTTTAACATAAAATATTTTTTGAGTGTTATTCTGAAATAAAATGATAACGCATCCGCTACACATGTGTTCTTGTCGCAGTCTGATCGACAACTAAATCAAATAACACAAGAATGCGTGTGAGTTCTCTCTGTACAATTGGCGGGTAGTAATTTTAAACCAGGGTTTACCAAAAATTTTTTGGTTATGTATTAGTGAGTAAGAGAGAGAAAATAAATTGAGAGAATTGATTTATTTACAGCCATAGAAAAGTGTTTGTAATATACGTTATTTTGATTTTCATTTTATCAACTTACATATGTAAAGCTATCTATCTTTGGCTTAATAATTTTAGATAAATAAAAATAAAATAAAAAAATCCATTTTTTATTAAAAGATCGTAAAGGTATCCATCGTTGGCTTAAAAATTAGACCATGTTTTTGGATAAATAAAAATAAAAAAAATAATAAACCATTTTTTATTAATAGAGAAAAAGCAAGCATTCTAAAGCATTTAAAAAAAATTATACTATGCGACAAAATATATAAGGCATTGAATATTATCAAAAGCATCTTTTAACATACAATATTTTTTGAGTGTCATTCTGAAAAAATGGTAAAGCATCCGCCGCACATGTGTGCTTGTCGCAGTCTGATCGACAACTAAATCAACAAACACAAGAATGCGTGTGAGTTCTCTCCGCACAATTGTGCTATGAAATGGTAAACGATGTTTTAAACAAATTTTGGTGAGAGCGGGCCGTACGTCTACAACCCGCCATAAGAAATTTTACTTCTACATGATGCGCATTCTTTATATCCATACTAGCTGTACCCTGCGCGCGTTGCTGCTCCGCCAACTAAAATAAATTTGAAGGAAAGACATTACACAAATATCCAATTAATTTTGAATCATTTTATTGAATTTGTTTCCCGTTGTCCAGATGATTCAGACGAACGGGCCTGAGTAATACGCATTCGTTCATTTTCTAATCTCACTTCTCTCGAACGGGTCTCAGCGGCATGTACTCGAAGATTTTCCAGTCTCAATGCTCGTTGCTAGTCTGATTCTGAGGCTCGTAATGCTCTTTTCTTCCGTGCTTGAGGTGTAGGTCGACCAATTACTTGTCATTCATTTTGAATAATTTTCAGTGGCGCCATCTATCGGAAATTAATCGCACCAACTTAGAAATCCCGTCGACTCATTCGCAACAACTTTGCTAAAGATCATATCATGACAAATACACAGTTTACGATTTAATTCATATTTTGTAATTTTCAGTGGCGCCACCTGTCGGATATTGGTCATACCAACTTAGAAACCTTCGTCGGCTCATGCGCAACAACTTTGCTAAAAATCATAACATGATCAAATGCATAGTTTACGATTTAATTCATTTTTAGTAATTTTCAGTGGCGCCACCTGTCGGATATTGGTCATACCAACTTAGAAACCTTCGCCGGCTCATGCACAACAACATTGCTAAATATCATAACATGATCAAATCCACAGTTTACGATTTAAATCATTTTTAGTAATTTTCAGTGGCGCCACCTGTCGGAAATTTGTCATACCAACTTAGAAACCTTCCCCGGCAGATAACCTGCACCGACAAAAGCTCGATCTATATCCCAAATTTCAAGAAAATCGGTCCAGGCGTTCAGGCGTGATTGGCTATGCACTCAATTTGCCCGTTTTTGGCCCCTTTCCCCCTTTTTGGACCCCTTTTGGTTCAACTTTAGAAACGGAACACCTCCAATAGCTATTTGGGAAACTTAACCAAGCTAAATCGTAAAAAATTACCTATAAAACAGATAAAATAAAGCATTTATGCATAAAAGTACTAATTTTTGCCCATTTTTCCCCCCTTTGACCCATTTTTTGTCCCCTTTTGGTCAAAAATTTGAAAAGATTTATAGCCTATAACCTGCACCGACAAAAGCTCGATCTATATCCCAAATTTCAAGAAAATCGGTCCAGGCGTTTAGACGTGATTGACTAACAAACAAACCAACAAACAAACAAACAAAAAAACAGACTTACGGAAAGATTTATAATATATATTAGGATTCTTTGCTTATACTCGTATGCTTGTTGCAACAGCAACAATGATACATGCGTTACGCTAGATAGAACTCGTGACATCTTACAAATATCTGGGAGTCTACGTTAATAATAAATTTAAATGGAATATGCATGTCGATTATCTCCAAAAGAAGCTGCGGAAATCCGCCTACATGTTATATCATCCAAGCAATTGTGCCATCTATGATGTATTAAGGACATTATTATGGACAAGTGCTACCCACTGCAGATTACTACAAAAAACTCAGGATCGACTATAAAGATTTTCTGAAAAAAATCAACGCTTCAACATAAACAATAATAATTATACCGTAAGTAATATCATCAATAATAATAGCATGGTCAGCAACAACATAGTTCACAACAACAGCTTCATTCACAACTACAACAAACACAACTAGAGGCAAAACCTATTTATTTAATACTTCTGCAGACAAGCTATACTGCTTCGCGGATAGTAAATTATAAATAAATTGTGTGATAAAAATGCATATACATACATATGTATGTATATTGGAATACAAATATGTACATAAACTATCTTAAGAATAATGAAATTAATATAAATCTTAGTATAAATTTTAAAATTTGCAATAATAATACAAAAAATATATTTATGTTAAATTAATCAAAAAAAATTGCAAATATTTATTAAACTTATTGTACATAATCAATGTTCCAATTCAATATGTAATTGAATTTTGTATGAAAAATAAAATAAAAGAAAAAAATTTTCATAACAGGCGCAAAAAAAAAAATATTTTCTTTTTTTTGTAAATGTCTAGCGTCTAAAATTGTAAATTTTGTTGAATAATTCGAGGCACTCGAACCAATTATAAGTATTATGGATACCTTTTAAAGTTGTGAATCTAAGGGCCATTATTGCAACTTGCCATTAACTAAAGGAAGGATTTTAACGGGCAGATAAATTGTTTTTCATTATTATGAGTACCCAATAAGATAGAAGTGATCGTTAAGCTAAAGGGAAGATCATCCTACCTTTAACATTTAAAGGTCACTTTATGTTTGAACTTGCCATATCATAAACTATTTTCGATATTGCAACTTCAAATTTAAACAAAATGAGCATATACAACAAAAAAACGAAGTCCGCTGCGTTAAAAAAAAACTTGTTTAATTGAGCAGTTTTATCGACTTTGCTACGGCACTGCCATATTTTAATTTTATTTTATCTGTAAGTTGTAATAACGAAAATCAGTTAAAGTTAACTTTACAGTTCCCTTTAGCTAAAGGTACCTTTAACTAAACTCAAGCTTGACGGCAAGTTGTAATAATGGCCCTAAATGAGTTGTTTTATTTATCAAACATATTTGGAATTGTATGAGTTTGATGTCAACGTTGTATGCGTACTTATTGTAACATTTATTTATAAATCAACGTTGTAGTGAGTATGAGTGAATCAGAGTAATTAAATTCTCACTCACGTATATATAAATTTTATGATTGATTATGAATAGGGAAAAACGATTCATTGCTGTTCTCTGATTTATATAATATGTAAAGGGTCCGCCAAATAACTTTTTTCTTTTTGAAAATGCTTTAAAAAAAACTACTGAATATTTTCTCAAATTTCTTTTTTTATTTGAAAGTACAATCCTTCCGGTTAATAATGGAAAATAATTTCATTCAAATGGCTGCCTCGGCTGGCCATGCAGTAGCCTACACGATCGGTCCAATTTTTAAGCAATGGCTTTACGAATATTGTCCTTTAAAGCGTCAATTGTCTCTGGCTTGTCAGCGTAACACTTATCTTTGACGGCACCCCACAAATAATAGTCCAACGGTGTCAAATCGCAGCTCCGAGGTGGCCAAACGACATCAGCTCTGCGGCTGATAATGCGATCTTCAAAAACAGGGCGCAAAACATCGAGTGTAGCTGCGGCTGTGTGGCACGTAGCGCCGTCCTATTGAAACCAAATGTTGCCAATATCCTCCTTTTCAATTTTTGTGAACAAAAATTCGTTCAACATGGCCCGATAACGGTCGCCATTTACTGTAACGGCCACTCCTTGCTCATTTTCGAAGAAAAATGGCCCAATTATGCCTCTGGACCAAAATCCGCACCAAACAGTGACTCGTTTTGGGTGCGTCGGTTTTTCAATGTATGCGTGCGGGTTTTCTTTGCCCCAAATGCGACAATTTTGCTTGTTTACATAAACCCAAGATCAAAATGAGCTTCATCTGAAAAGATGATTTTTTTTGCCAAAATCGGCATCTTCTGTAAGTCGATCGCAGGCCCACTTAGCGAAGCGAAAACGCGAATACACAACCATATTCGTTCAGCGGAAGGATAAAACTAATTATCTGTCAAACCAGACATGAGCTAAGTGTTACCATTCACGAAATAAGCACTAGTTAAAAAAAAAAACGTTAGATGGCGGACCCGATACATATTTTCATTTTGTTTTCAATCCTTTTATAACCTGATTTGCTCTATTTTCTGTGACAGCACGAACAAGTCCTTTTGACTGCGTTTTATTTTCAATTTGCAAACAGATTTATTTATTTATGAAATGATACAACTTTTTAAAATTTTTGTGGAATATACAAGGAATATATTCTTGCTGCTTTCCTAGACATACAGGATGCTTTCAATAACATTAAAGTGGAGTCGGTTATTAACGCCATGGGACAACTGGACCTTAATCCTTCTGTCACCGCTTTTGCGGAACTAAAACAGGCTTAATACTATTCACAAGGAGAGACAAGGTCTTTAACCTCTTCAAGGACGATTTTTTTATGGTGACAAAAAGATGATTAAATTTTGTTTTCTTTTTAAATTAATTAACTTTATTTTAATAGGTATTCAAAAAGCAAAAAAAAAAAATGAAAATTCACAAAAAGCGATAACGTCCACATTTGTGGCCACTGAGCGTTAATGGTAATATATGTGTGAAATGCTTTCATACATTCCGGGCATATCAGGCATATATATTCTTAACATTTTTCACAAATGTAGAAAGTCCGTCTTACACAATTTTTGTCGTGGCATCTGGGGGGATTTTTCAGTTCATTGTATTTAGGATAATGCCTTATACCGTCCAGTCTGATTCCAGGGTTAACTTTAGTGCAGCTGTTAGATTTTTTAGGTAGTGGTGGTAAAACTTATTATATTAAATATATCTGATATTATTTTTTTCAAATTTTAACGATTTCTTGATATAATCCAATAGAACAGATTGTCAAAGAAATAATATCATCAGTGCAGACAAACGGTAAAATGTTTACTTCTCTTGTTAGAAGATATGGTAGTCAATAAGTTATTATCAAATTTTTGTTGTTTTTATTATTATTACAATTATAATTTAAAAAAATCAAACGTCCACATATGTGGACAAGGGCGTGAAGAGGTTAAATTTCCTAACCATAGTTACAACGGAGAAGATTTCACTCTGTACAATAGCGCCAAATATCTTGAGACCATATTGGAAAGCAAACTTGGATACACAATTCAGAACCACTGAGACGCCTCTTACTCTTAGCTTAGTTTTTGAGAAAAGAAATCATCAAACCCGGTTTGAGGGGATTATGAGAATGGTGGCTCTCAGAACTACATCATCCAAGGTTGTTTTTACTATACTCAACTGGATACCTTGCGAAAAAACAGACTGCGAGCGCAGCAATCAGGCTGAGCGCCATTAGAGCATGAAGTATAAAAGCTATGGTCATGCCAAAGTTTTCACTGATGGATCCAAGCCACGCAACACAGTAGTTCCTTACGCTACCAGATTATTGAGAACTTTTAAGACTGAAATAATGACTATTAAAGTTGTAGCCGTGCGAATTCGGCATCAGAGTATGGTGATATTCGCATATTTACCGACAGCAAAGCGACCATAATATCTCTAGAGAACATTCCCCACATGAGATAAGCGTTTCCCTGCAAAGAGGCTAATGGATGGCCCCACAAAAACTCCATTCTTTGGCAAAGGAAAGATGTGATAATGAACCCACTTGCAGAGGCACTAGACAGATCTGTCCCGACATGGGTGTATGTAGAACATAATTTGCATTAAACCTATCAAGATTGCATTTGAGGAACCTCATAGCTGTGGTAATTGGACCTTGGCTGTTTACGATAAAAGAGGAAAGCACAGGACATCTTCTATGTCATTGCCTGACAAAACATGTCTAGCCAAAGGCGATTTGAGAAAAACTCACAACTGTATAAGATTCTCGGGATGGTTGAGAGATGTCAGGTCTGCCAGTTTAACCTTACTTAACCTAAAATATTTAATGTTAATAGCTATAGCTACCTATCTCTCCTTCACGTTAGGAATACGAATATTGCCCATTAAAAATCATTTTGACCAATTACACTATGCGACAAAATAAAAAAAAATTAAATACAACTGGCTAAATACATAGTGTAGGTTGTGAGTTTTGTTGAGTAGATCTCAAAAATATTTTTTTACATTTCTCGAACCCTCCAAACTTTTGTTATTTTCAAAAAGTTTTTTTTTAGACTTTACGCACAAATTTCTGGATTACTCAAACATTTCTGGCCCGATTTCCAAAATTTAAATCTTGTTGAAAAGGGGAGAGATGTACCTTTAAAACGGTATACACATACATATCTATTATTCGACTTAATATGCTATGAGTTTTGATGAGGTAAACTTGGAAAATGCGAATTATTTCATATTTTTTCAAGTTTGTCCAAATTTTTGATGGATCTTGATTGTTTATCACAAAATAGTATGTCAATTGAACGTTTGAGCGACCACCAGAAGTTGGTAAATATTTGCGCAAAGAGAAATAATAATATTTGCAAAAAACACAAATATTAGCCGACTTCAGGAAGTCGTGTAAACTTGAAATTGACACATTTTGTAATAAACAATTAAGATCCATCAAAAATTCTGAAAATTTTTGAACTAAAAGTTCATTTGATGAGATTACATATGAATGGACAAACTTAAAAAAATATGAAAAATATTCGAATTTTCATCAAATCTCATAGCATATTAAGTCGAATAATAGATATGTATTTGTATACCTTTAAAGGTCCATCTCTCCCCTTTCCAACAAGATTTAAATTTTGGAAATCGGGTCAGAAATGTTTGAGTAATCCAGAAATAATTCGGTAAAGTAAAAAAAACAGTTTTTGTCAAATAAAACAAGTTTGGAGGGTTCGAGAAATATAAAAAAAATATTTTTGAGTTTTACTCAACTAACTGAACAACGTGGACTATGTAGTTACTCGGGTGTATTTTCACTGTCGCACCGTGTTATTAAATTATGAATTAATAAATTAATTAAGAAAATTTCCTAAATGACGAGTGCGGCTCTGCATTGAAATAATATTTTTATGATGAATTATAAATTTAGGCGTATTCTAGACACATTCCAGTTGGTCAACAAGCTAAAGTAGTACTTAATACTTACATCGTTATGGACTGATACTTTCTGACAAATTGTTTAAATATTTATTGGAAAAACTTACGAACATAACTAAAGAGGGTTCTAATATGGAAGCAGATTCGATAAATTTTGAATTATTATCGAAAGACAAAACGAGTCGAGTCTGAACTATTATTATCTGAAACTTAAGCAGCGATAAACATTTGAACACCAATGATGAAAAAAAGGGCCATCATTGGTGTAGTGTGCTTAGAATTCAGATGAAAAACAAATCGAAACAATTGCTAACGGCAGTATGTGGTCAAGATTTGAAGAAGGTGTTATTTGTGGATGATTATCATCTGTGTTTTGCGGGCCATGCAAAGAAGAAGACATGGTAGAATATATTACAGGGGTACAAAGCAAAAAATTCACCAACATATAAAGTCCCATGAAGGTCAGCTGCAGTATCATCAAATACAACCTATCAAACACAAAATTCGTCAAGTATGATAAGACGTCGCCACAACAAGAATGATTGCGACAGATTTACATACATATGGGCAATTTCGTGTCAAGTGACCCAATTTTTAAAATCGATGTCTTCCGATTTGGATGAAATTTGCACCAAGGTTAGTACTATTTAATAGCAGGCTAGACACAAATTTTCAGCTCTATCAGTCAAGAACTGCCGGAGTTAGAGGGGGTCAAAGTTGGACATTTTGGTCATACAGGGTTTTTTTAAAATGTGTGTAACTTTTCACCTATTGGTCCTAGCAAAAATTTTCCAAAGGATAAAATTTTAAAAAATTAAAAAAATTATTTTTGGAAATATTGAAGAAATAGCTATCTAATATCCAATATATAAAGAGATTTTCTCTTTCAATTACATACAATGTTCAAATACGAGTAATATTAACAAATACAGAAGTTATTTGTTTTCCAAGTGCAGTAAATTTTTCTCAATTTACTAATAATAACCTATTACGTGACTGTGAATAACATAAACAAAAAATTAATTAGAAATTAATTGTAAACAAATTTTTTCAAGTCATTTATTTTTCACAATTTGGGTTACTTTGGTATATACTAAGTTTCGATCTGCCTAGTGTTAAATAATTAAATAAATTTCTTATTCCAGGAAGTACAATACTAAGTTAATTTCTTACTAAGTTGCCGCCAGTGTGTATTTCTGCACGACGTGAGCTGCAGGGAAGAGTTAAGGGTGAGTTAATTCAGATCCAGCTAAAGAGTCATTTTCGTTACAATTTCCATATTAATAAGGTACGTTTTGTAAGTAGGAGGCGATCATTAGGATGTAATAATGCATTACTGGAGTCTCGGATAGAGTTAGGTTAGGTCGGAGTGGGAGCTCTGATATCACAAAGCTCACTTGAGCACGCATAGCGGCCCGTTGTGATGCCACGGGTGAACGCAGTCCCTGTACTGACCAAGTTCCATCAAAATCAGGGAAAAGGAAAAAGTTGGCCAGCGCAAGGGCTGCACGCCCTACCCCGCACTGGAAAACCAGCCAGAAAGTTCGATGAACGAAGCTATATCCTTGATGTCAATAGATGATAGCTCTGTTAAGCTAACAAGGAATGGGGAGCCAAACAACCTATATCTACACCTAGCAAGAGACGGGCACTGACAAAGAAAGTGAATAACAGTCTCCTCTTCCTCAACGTACCTGCATCCACGGCAAAAGTCGTTAAAAGGGAGCCTCATTCTTTCCGCGTGTCTACCCATGATGCAATGACCTGTAAGCACAGCCACTGTAGTC
The DNA here is from genome assembly GCA_927399465.1 of Sarcophaga caerulescens. Classification (NCBI taxonomy): domain Eukaryota; kingdom Metazoa; phylum Arthropoda; class Insecta; order Diptera; family Sarcophagidae; genus Sarcophaga; species Sarcophaga caerulescens. The sequence goes on from OV656866.1 coordinate 68,740,603, forward strand.
GAGATGACGTCACGACCAAGACCAAGTAATTGATAGGTACGCCTTCTATCCATCAAGGGCCAGGTGAGTCTAGCGGTGGAGCAGGACTCCTCATTGACCCAGGATAGGTTGGCGTCCCGAAAGAATTTCCGCGCAATGGTTAACTTGACCGAGGCAAGTGGCATACCCAATTCAACAGAAGAGGATTCCGGAAGGAGCGCACCAGCTCTAGCGAGCTCGTTAGCCCTATAGTTTCCCGGAATTTCACTGTGTCCGGGAACCCACACCAGAGAGACACTGGTGAAGCGCTCCGAAAGAAGGTCGAGACAGCGTCGACATTCCCTAACGATCCTAGGGTTATTCACGAAACCCGATAGAGATCTTATAGAGTAGTACACTATCCATTAGACCACTAAGACACCCTCAATCTTTGTCATTCATTTTTTGCATATTTACACTCTTTGGTGTCCAAGCCATAAGAAATATTATAGAAACCTGTAACCGCCATATTGTAGTTTTTAGTTTCAGGGTAGATAACATTCTAAAATAAATCCAATAAGTTTTTTATTATGAGAAAAGGTTATTATTTATAAAACTAATTTTAGCCACTAACGTGTAGATTGAACCGAAATTTAAAAGTTAAGAAATTTTTGGCATTAGTTATTATTTTCTTTTTGATCGGCAAGTTTTGGAATTTAAAAATTAAAGCCAATAAAATTTGTTTAAATTCTTTTGCTGCGAAGAAGCCGATGTTCAGAGTATATTACCGAGTAATAGTTACGTTTTTTATTTGTATATAATTTTTACTTATGTAGTTACTAGTTGGGTTGGCAAGCTCGGGCATAACGGGTGCTTTGTAGTCAACGTCGAGGACTGGCCACGAGGTCGTCTTGTCTCTACAACCGTAGGTAATTTTCCTAAAAAAAACTCTGTAGAGTCAATCAAGTCAAGCAACCAAAGCGCTGGGATCCAGCACCGTCAGATCAAAGGGCGTCAGCAGTTACGTAGAGACAAATCCTATCAAATTGGAAAAAGTTGCATGAAATTCAACAAAACGTAGGTGATTCAGCATACGTTGATCGGGGAATGATGGAAAACGTGCCACCAAGAAAACTGGCTGGTTTTATCCGAAGCTCGGGGTAGTTCCAAACCACCACTAAGGCATGATCACAAGGGGACTTACTTCACACTGGGTAACACAATGAGCCACCGTGTGAACTTGCCTGAACTTTTTGACATATATTGGGCGGTATCTCAGCCATAACTTGACGAATGTTGGTTTTTATGTGCTCAAGAGTTGAAGGTTTATCTGCATAAACACGGTCTTTCGCGTAGCTCCACAAAAAAAGTCTAATGGTGTCAAGTCGCATGATCTTGGTGGCCAGTTGATATCGCCAACGACGAGAAATTACGCAGCCAGTAAATGTCTCTTGCAATAAAGCCATATTCGCTCGAGTTGTGCGGCATGTGGCACCGTCTTGTTGAAACCACATATTCTCCAAGTCGTATTCTTCAATAGCAGGCAAAAAAAGTCGGTTATCATATGACCATAACGCTCCGAATTGACGGTGACAGTCGTTCCATCGTCGTTTTCGAAGAAGTAAGGTCCAATCACACCTTCGGACCAAAGAGCGCACCAAACAGTGACTTTTTCTGGATGTAATGGACTCTCTTCAATTACTTGAGGATTCTCAGAACCCCAAATACGACAATTTTGTTTATTTACATACCCACCGAGTATGAAATGTGCTTCATCGCTGAAGAAAATTTTGTTTGAAAAATTGCCGTCCACCGCCTGTTGTTCAAGCACCCATTCCACGTATCTACGACGTTGTTAATGGTCAGCTGGCTTCAGTTGTTGCGTGAGCTGGACTTTATATGGATGTAGGTGTAGATCTAAATGCAAAATACGCCATAATGTGCCGTAAGACAGTCCTAATTCCTGAGAAAGACGAGGAATCGACACATTCGGGTCTTCGGCAACACTTTCACTTACAATAGCGATATTTTCAGCGGAACGAGCGAAACGATGATGCACAGGCCTTTCAATATTTGTAACCACTCCAGTCACTTCAAATTTCTTCACAATTTTGCCAATTGCTTGCGTAGTTGGACGATTATGTAAACCATAATCTCCTCTTAAAGCACGATACGTGGCTGCGGCAGAATCACCATTTTTATGGTAGGTTTTGATAATTTTTATGCGTTGTGTGATAGTTAAGCGATCCATTTTCGTCAATGTCAGACTTTCAACTGAAAAAAAAAAATTGGTTTCACAACTTAGTTCGACAGATGTCGAATTCCAGTCCCATACTTTTGAAACCACGAAATGGATAGCCCTTTTGTTTATTATTACTTTTGTATTGAGAAAATTTTACTTTCAGTATAAAGCTTAAATACATTAATTCCATTTTTCAAAAATTCAAGACCCTCGTTCTCTTAGAGAAGTCGTACTACATACTTAAAAGACTACTAAGATCAGTCTACCACAATAAAACTCTTAACAATGAATTTCGAAATTCTTATAAAGCAAAGTATTCGTTTTGTCTGTCACTGTATGTAGTTACTTTACGTTTACGCGTTTATATATATGGTTTGGCCCTGTTATCCTTTTGTGTATCATACATAAATAGATTCATTACAATACATATAAAGAGGAATAGCAGTCTCTACAACCTGTTATATACTCGTACATCTGCATATGTATTGCTGCCAATAGCATTTGAGTACGACTGCTATTCGTTTCCATAAAAATGCCCATTTACGTTATTATATATGAACATGGTTGGTTGACAGGATGACATACATACAGACATATGCATATGTATGTGTAAATTGTTAAGAAAAAAAAAAAAAACATTGTCATGCGCAATTCGGTCAGTGTGGGTTAATCCTTTCCCCTATTATTAACACAAATGTGTGTTTATAAAACAAAACCCAACAGTTTCAATTCTAACCTTGTCGTGTTAACATTTGTTACATTGTTGTGCGCGTACATATTTATGTAAATATAATGGATGAGTTATCAAAATTTGTTAATAAATCATTTGATTGTTCAAAAGCTGAAATACAATTACAACAACAAAAACAATCAATAAATAGAATTAATAATGCAAACCTTAAGCAAAATTTAACTTCTACCGCAGAAGGGCTCGAACCGAAAACCGACAATAATGATAGTGAATCGATAGACATCGATATAATAGACATGAGTAGTAGTAGTAGTAGTAGTGATGATGATTCAAAGACTTCAGCTGAGATTTCTGTTGCTAACTTTCAAAGAATTTCGGTAATAAGTGAAATGAAATCACGAGATAAGCGGATATTTTGTGTAAATACGAACAAAACGTATATGGAGAATCTTAATTCCAGTATACTTTGTGGATTTAAAACCAAAAATTGGTCACTAACGGATTCTTTTAAGGAAAACAAACCTGAAGAATATCCTAAAGGATTAGCATATGGTAAATTAGTGAATATTAAATTAATAAACACTATGCGATAAAATAAAAAAAAAATAAAAAATGAAATACACCCAGCTAATGACAAAAATATTTTTTTTATATTTCTTAAACACTCCAACTCTTGTTTTATTTGACAAAAACTGTTTTCTTTTTTTTTGGACATTACGCACAAATTTATTGATTACACAAACATTTCTGAACCGATGTCCAAAATTTGAACTTTATTAGAAAGAAGAGGGATGGGCCTTTAAAACGATATACATTTATGTATATATAGTATATATATTATTTGACTTAATATGCTATAAGGTTTGATGAGCTAAACTTGACAAATGCGAATTTTTTTAATGTTTTTTCAAGTTTATCCGTTCATAGTACTTACTTACTTACTTAATTGGCCATTGACAACCCGATTAACGGATTTCGGCCTGCCACAACACATCCTTCCAGGCGCCTACGCCAGTTGGTCACACCAATCGATGGCAGGGCTTCCCTGACTTGGTCCTTCCAACGGATACAAGGTCATCCTCTTCGCCGACTTCCGAAGATCATCAAATACCCGTCTCGCCGGAGCATCCTCCTTCATTCGAACGACATGGCCGAGCCAACGCAGCCGCTCATACAGCTCACTGTTGGATCGAATGCGGAAATCATCGCCAACTCGCACTGGACCGAAGATCTTACGTAGGACTTTTCTCTTGAACACTCTCAAGGCTGCTGCATCAGTTCTTAATAGGGTCCATGCCTCTGCGCCATAAAGAAGCACGGGTAGGATGAGCGTCTTGTAGAGTATTAGTTTTGTCGTACGAGAGAGGTCTCTGTTACTCAATTGCCCCTTGAGATCATAGTAGCACCTGTTGGCAAGAGTAATCCTCAGACTGACATCATTTTTGGTGGTAACGGCGGAGCCAAAATAAATAAATTCCTTGACTGTATCAAAAGTATAGTTATCGGCCGTAATCTGAGAATCAATACGCCGCACGTCTCTACTTGTCGACAACATATACTTTGTTTTGCCGTCATTTACTGCCAGACCCATCTTCTTAGACTCCCGTTCAATAGCACTAAAGGCAGCAGTAACATCCGTTCATAGTAGCAAACTTTAATTAAAAAATATGAAATAAGTGATGACATTCTGAAAGTGTAATATCTTGTGGCGAGGTTGACACTTTGTTTGATCAAATCGTACAAAAATTATCGTAGTTATTATTTAAAGAGTCTAATAGTCGAGTTTTATATTTCATATATGTATATTCATTTGAAAAAGAACTTTTAGTTCAAAACTTTTCAGAATTTTTGATGGATCTTGATTGTTTAACGGAAAATGTGTCAATTTGACGTTTGAGCAACCACCAGAAGTTGGACAATGTTTGCGCAAAGAGAAATAATAATATTTGCAAAAAAAAACACAAATATTAGCTGACTTCTGGTAGTCGTGCAAATGTGTAATTTACACATTTCGCGATAAATAATCAAGATCCATCAAAACTTTTGAAAATTTTTGAAGTGAAAGTTCATTTGATAAGATAACATATGCATATAAAAAATATAACACGACTGTTATACTATTTAAATAATAACTACGGTAATTTTTGCCCGATTTGATCAAAGTGTCAATCTCTTCACAAGATAATGCACTTTCAGAACGTCATCACTTATTTTGTATTTTTCAATTAAATTTTGTAAATAGCTAAACTTGAAAAAATAAGAAATTTTTTCATATTTTCCAAGTTTACCCGATCAAAACTCATAAGATGTAAATTAGAACCGTATGTTTATGTACATCATTTTAAACGCTCATCTGTCCCCTTTTCAAAAACGTTGGATTTTGAAAATAGGTTAAAAAATATTTGGGTAATCAATAATTTTGTGTGAAAAGAACAAAAAAAAAACAGTTTTTGTCAAATAAAAGAAGTTTGGAGGGTTCGAGAAGTATAAAAAAATATTTTTAAGTTCTACTCGACAAAGCTCACAACCTACACTATGTCATTAGCTGGGTGTATTTTGACTGTCGCACCGTGTAATCAATTAATGTTAAATATTTGTATTGTATTTTGAACATTGTTTTATTTTAAATTAATTGATTTTATTACTCAGAGCGCTTTATAGAATATGAATCAACATTTCGACATTTCCCAAAAATTGAATACAATGCCGCATAGGACATCTTTACAATAATCTTTTAAAACGAATGTTATTGAAGTTATATAATACGAAACTTTATAGAACGCCTAGCAATTTATCTATTGATTGAAAAGAGGACCCTCTAGACCACCATTTATGTATATATTGTGGGATATGTGTACCAAGTCCCATTTGTCTAAAAATGACTAATCTTCTCAAGATTTTTCTAAAAAGTTTACCGAATATTGATTTTTTTTAGTTTAATTTTCTTGAGTTTCACTATTATCCCAAATATCCCCAATATCGCGGTTGGTATGACCCTTCGGAGTACCATTTGTATATAGTGGGACAAGTCCACTAATCTTCTAGAGTCCTGCAATATTTTCACTTAAAAATTAATTTCTTTAAAATGATTTTATTTAAACTCTGGTATCGATTTAGTAGAATCATACTATCAGATACAGTCTTTATAAGTTTGGTTATATAGTCTGGGATCTGATACATATAACGGGTGATTTTTTAGCTATTATCTTTTTGGCAACTCTGGTTTAAACAGCTCACGCACGTTTCGTGTTTTGTTTCACTGTCAAACATCTTCAGTTTGGTCTATAATTTAACCATGAATCGTCTTACAAAGAACAACGCTTGCAAATCATTGAATTTGGCATCATTGGACCGTACTTCTTCAAAGATGCTGCGAATCGTAACGTAACTGTGAATGGTGAGCGCAACCGTGAGATGATATCCAACTTTTTTTTGCCCAAAATGCAAGAGCTTGACTTGCATGACATGTGGTTTCAACAAGACGGTGCCACATGCCACACAGCACGTGTAACAATGGACTTATTGAGAGGCGAGTTCGGTGAACATTTGCCTTTAGACTATTTTTTGTGGGGCTATGTTAAAGCTCATGTCTATACAGACAAGCACGCTTCAATTGACGCATTGGAAGACAACATTGAAGCATTTATTCGTGAGATACCGGCCGAAATGTTGGAAAGAGTATGCCAAAATTGGACTAAGCGGATGGACCATTTGAGGCGCAGTCGCGGTCAACATTTGCATGAAATAATCTTCAAACATTAAATTATATGCACCGTACTATCGATTCAAATAAAGATTTCATGCATTTTTCTGAATTTTATGTGTTTTTTTTTTTTAAATTTTCCTATAGCTCTTAAAAAATCACCCCTTATAAGAAACATGTAAAAAGTTATACATACAATTATAAATATTTATCTCTGTTAATCAAAAACTCTGCTAATATGAAAATTTGCTATGTTAGCACCAAAATTGCCTATGCTAAAAATTTTTAGTTTGCGTCTTTGGTTTTTTAATTGAAATTAACCTTCACACTCATCATTAGTTATTGTGTGTTGTCAAATTTTTATTTTCCAAAATACTCCATAAATGCTTTATTTTGTTTAAATCTATGGTCTAGATAGGTTAAGCATTACTTTTTCAATATTGTACTGACCCGTCCACAATCTTGGACGAGAAATATGGACCATAATTGTAAAGGAATCCTACATATTATTGTATGACCAACTTTATGGCACACATTTTAAAATATTTAAATACTGCTATTTGCCCGTTATTATTTCCATAAACATAAGGTTTGAGGCAATCGAAGTGGCCATTGCACCTCACATCACCACCAATCCACCTTCCATAACTCCAACGTTGTTTTCGCTCTGACTCAAATCGTCCAAAAATTATAAATTTCTCCTTGTCTGTAAATATATGTAACTATTTATCAGAATTCATTTGACTTATTACTATATTATGGGGCACAATTTAAACGTTCTTTTTTGTATCCCTGTCTGATGTAAAAGACTTCTACGAGAAACATATGCCTTACTTTCGCTAATAAGTAGAAAATTCCGTAAGATTTTTGTATTTAACAAAATGTTCTCATAAATTCGAATAGTTTTTATTTTCATTTCGCACAGCACTCTTATTTTTTTAAATCAGGCTATTCGTTTGATTTTCCTTCATTTTCCATGCGGTACATCTCCTTCTTTTCAGACATGCAATTATATTGAGTAAATCGCAATAAACGGCATTATTGATCTCAATATTTCATATAAAATGTCAATGAATTATTGCTCAATAAATTCATAAATTGTTATAATATTGATTAAAACTTGAAATACAGCACTGTCATAAGTACGTTCAGTGAACATATTAAAATTTTCCGAACACTTTCTATTGATATTTGACAACACAAATATCAACAACGACAAAAAAAAACAAAACAAAAAACAACGAACAAAACAAAAACAATGTTGTTGAAACAACCAGCTTTTTTGTTTACCAGCTGTCAAATGAATATTGAATAAGCAGCTGAACTGCGTATATTGTTATGTCTAAACACTTAAAATATTGTACTCAATAAACCGAATATTGACTCAATAAAAGTGTATGTCCGAACATAGTATTACCTGTCTGTCTCATATTGAACTGAAGATCAGGGTTAAATATTGTCAGCAATTTCCCGCAAACTTAAGCCATCATTATGCAGTTTAACAATCAACTCTTTGACGTTAATACGATTTTCGTTATTTGCGTTCACTGTGAAGTTAATTTTTTTATTTTCCAACGAACCAAATGACTATTAATAACGTAGAATTCTTAAAACGCAATATAATTCCAAAAATTTTTAGGTGTCGAGTGGTACATTTGTCGCAATCTAAACTGTACGTATAATTGTTTGATCTTATTTCTTGAGTTTTTTACGTTTTTCTTATGAGAATGTTGAATGTACAATGGCCACAAGAAAGGAATTAAAGAACATTTTTTTTGAAAGTCAAAATGTATTTCGTCGCACTTTGATATTGTTGTTTGCAGATGTCAGATAAACATCTGGCATCCCACTATCTTAAAGTCAACGCCGGCTAATGAAATAAATCCGGATTTGAAGCTAGCAAATTTATAATGATATGAGTATGGATAGGTACGTAGGTAGAAGTGGTTATCCCCTCGATGGAGTCATCAGCGGACACACTTAGGCCACACACAGGGCCCGTTGTGATACTACAGTTTCACATTCTCCCAGGAACCACTCGAAGCGACTTAGACTGCCAATATCAATGCATGACAGTTCATCCAGATCCCACATGTAGTAGGCACCCAGGTGCCTCTTTCTCCTCCGACCAAGTGCCGGGCATGTGCACAGTAGGTGAAGTTTCATTTTCCTCCTCATCTCCACAGCTTCTGCAGAAATCAGTTGCAAGGAGTCCAAGACCAATACGCCTAGCATGCGTTCCTATAATACAACGCCCCGTAATAACACCAATAACGGTGCTGAGCCTACTTTTTTAGAGTTTAAGCATAGCCGACGCGCGACTTTTTCTGCCCCGTTCTGCCCGAGTCCGAAGCTGCCCATCTACTGTTGACTACATCCAAGATTGCATTGTCAATTATAAGTTTGCAGGTACTCAAAGGAAGCCCTAATGTCGGAAATTCATCAGAGAGTTCGATGGTCGTACCCCTTCTGGCCAGTTCATCCGCTCTGCAGTTACCGGGAATGTCCTTATGTCCCGGTACCCATGTGATACAAACTTCTTATCGATTTGCTACCTCGTTAAGACATCTGCGACAGTCGTATACCGTCCTGGAGTTCATCACATTAAAATCCAATGCCCTGATAGCCACTTGGCTATCGGAAAGTATGGTCATTTTCCGCTTGTGAACATTTTTGCCCAGGATAATTTCCACCGCAACCCGTATTGCCGACGCTTCCGCTTAAAAGACGCTGCAGTGATTTGGTAGCCTAATAGACCGGGATATTTCGATTGATCCCGACGGTTCCCTCCAGCTTAGAGCCATCGGTGAAAATTTGTACGGAGTCTCAAGCGAGGTGCGCCGCACTATTCCCCCAGACCTCTCTTTCCGGAATGGATGTCCTAAAATTCATTGAAAAGTCTTAACGCGGTGTCATGTAGTCACTGCTTCCGACAATCCCAAATTCTCCAAGTATTTTCGCATGTCCGATGCCCGATTCATGTCACAGTCCAGTTGCCCAGTAGAGGTCAAGCGTAGAAGATGGTATAATATTATCTCCAGTGCGACCGTAGGAGTAGTGCGCAGGGCACTGCTAATAATCATGCAGGCAGACCGTTGCAACCTATGTATTAGGTTCAAGTTTGTTCTTTTATTTAGGGATTCCCACCACACCAGTCACCCGTAGGTCAAGATAGGTCTGACCACCGCTCTGTAGATCCAGTGAGTCAGCCTAGATCTCAGGCCTCATTTTTCCCCAACACTTTGTTAGCGTAGAGTAGTATAGATGGTAACCGAATTTCATTCTTTTTCGTTCCCAGTTAGCAATCATAAAATTGTAGTTTTAAGATACAGTTCTGTTCAAATTCGAACAGTTCGAATTTTAAAATTTTGGTTGCCAATACCATTTAAGCCCACTTCACACGGTAATACTTTACGTACGTAAAGTCTAATGAAAAAGTAAAATGAAATTCCATCCGTATGACAGAAAAGAGAATAAAAGTCGTATGATTTATATTTTTTGCGTTTACATGATCGGTATAAGACAATAACAAAGTAAAATGAAAACAGCTGTTACACTTTTTTTCTATGTTTTTACATAAAAATACATCCCTGATGTACTTGCTTGTTCTTTGAATAATTTCAAAAAATGAAGAGAGCCATACGACTGTCAAACTCTCTCAATGTGTGATGGTTTCATTACATAGTACGTTTAGACGATCACATCCGTACTCTTCTACACAAAATTTTGGCAGATCATATTACTTGTGGGACCGTGTAAAGTAGGCTTTAACCATAGTTGTCAGATTTATGGCAAAATTTATCGGCAAAGTATATTTTATCCATTTAAAAAAAGGTGAAAGGCTGGCCTAAGTCTAATGGACTATACAAAGTCTATCCATTCCTTCAGTGTTTTCACACTGAGTGGTTTTAATGCAAAAGTTTGTTTTAACGCTAAAACCTGGTTTTACCATACAAAATTATTGTGTTAAAACCATCTTAAAACCTTTTTCGAATTGGTTTTAAGTAGGTTTTATAAAATACAACCTTGTTTTCGATGTACTAAATCAGAGCTACCAACATAGAAATGTTGAAAACAGCTGAAAAAATAACAAAAATACAAAAAAAAACTACTTGATTTCCAAGCACTTCTTCACTTTTTATAAATAAGCCCACTATTTTAAATTATTCTTTTACAATATTTAGAATAATTTTTAATTTATTGTTCATTTCTTAATTTTTCTTATTTTTTATTTTTTCTTAAACAAAAACAACTGTTGCGCTGTATATATAAATAAATATAAATGTTTATTACTCCTAACACTAAAACAGCATATAGAAAAACAAAATAAACTTTATTAAATCTGCATCCAAATTTGTAAGATTCGGTATGTATTTATTAAAGGACGTCGGGACCATATTTCACATTTGATATTCGGAATTAAATTTGATAATCTCTGAAATATTAAATGCCCTATTCTCCTCATAAAATTATTATTATAAAACAATCAACATATTTATTTTTCTACTTATTTTATTCTACACCTGGAATAACCGTTCGGAATATTCGGCGGCTGTTACTAATTATTAAGTCTTCCGACATCACGTACTTAACACTTTATAGCATACTAGCAGATTGTACCCGGCGTTGCGCGGGTTATGTAGTTTGGATTAGTTTAAAAGATTAAAAAAAATTATTGGGTAATTTTTGCATTAAATATAACAATAAATAAAAAATCGGTTTATTGGTTTCGAAACCGGTTTCTTAAAAAAATACAATTTTTCAAATTATTCGAAACCGGTTTAACAAACAACCCAGTTTTTTGAATACTCTAAGTCCTAAATATAAATGCACTCAATTTGCCCGTTTCTCGCCCCTTTCCCCATTTTTGGACCCCTTTTGGTTCAACTTTTGAAACGGAACACCTCCAATAGCTATTTGGGAAACTTAACCAAGCTAAATCGTAAAAAAATACCTTTAAAACAGATAAAATACAGCATTTATGCATAAAGTACTAATTTTTGCCCATTTTTTTCTCCCCTTTGACCCATTTTTTCCCCCTTTGGTCAAAATTTTGAAAAGATTTATAGCCTATAACCTGCACCGACAAAAGTTCGATCAATATCCCAAATTTCAAGAAAATCGGTCCAGGCGTTCAGGCGTGATTGGCTATACACTCTATTTGCCCGTTTTTGGCCCCTTTCCCCCTTTTTGGACCCCTTTTGGTACAAATTTTGAAACGGAACACCTCCAATAGCTATTTGGGAAACTTAACCAAGCTAAATCGTAAAAAATTACCTATAAAAAAGATAAAATACAGATTTTATGCATAAAAGTACTAATTTTTGCCCATTTTTTCTCCCTTTGTCCCATTTTTTTCCCCTTTTGGTCAAAATTTTGAAAAGATTTATAGCCTATAACCTGCACCGGCAATGGATCGATCTATATCCCAAATTTCAAGAAAATCGGTCCAGGCTTTCAGGCGTGATTGGCTATACACTCAATTTGCCCGTTTTTGGCCCCTTGCCCCCTTTTTGGACCCCTTTTGGTTCAACTTTTGAAACGGAACACCTCCAATAGCTATTTGGGAAACTTAACCAAGCTAAATCGTAAAAAAATACCTATAAAAAAGATAAAATACAGATTTTATGCATAAAAGTACTAATTTTTGCCCATTTTTTCTCCCTTTGTCCCATTTTTTCCCCTTTTGGTCAAAATTTTGAAAAGATTTATAGCCTATAACCTGCACAATGGCTCGATCCATATCCCAAATTTCAAGAAAATCGGTCCAGGCGTTCAGGCGTGATTGGCTAACAAACAAACCAACAAACAAACAAAAAAACAGACTTACAGAAAGATTTATAATATACTACGAGTATATTAGGATTTCTTGTACATCTACCAGAATGTTTATACAGTGTTTCTACATTTGATATTATATTTATTTAATGTTTATACCTATTGTTTAACACTTATTGGAAAGTGTTAGCAGTTTCTGCACCATTAGAATATATGTGTTCGTCTTTGCTGAGAATTGAGAAACCAGAAATTCAGTCAATAGTTAATGTTTCTTTTGAATATTGTAACGCTTTCATAATCTTAGTGTAATAAAATACATATGAAATCAACATTATCGTGACCAATTCATAATTAAACGGTAAAGCTATCGCGCTTAGAGCTTTTAGCGGAATATATTGTAGTTTGAATGATATCAGAGCCTTTATTAAAATGTGGAATCTGTGAAAATACGTTTAACGTTATCAAGATTATGAAAACAATAATGTGATGCCTCAAAAATCCCTCAACATAAAAATTAAAACGCAAACTGGTTTTTTTTTTATCACATTGTACCTATAAGCACATTTATATCGTATAAATAATGGTGAAATGTTATAATATTGCAACACGTGTACGTATCTTATGCAATAGGGCATTTGCTTAAAAAACCTTTCTTTTGATATACATATTGTATATGTTGGTAAGGAAACAGATCCTCAAATTAACAAAACGTCCAAAAATAGACCCTTTTTTAAATTGGTTCAGCTCACGAGAGGTCAAAGCTGGAGCCGAAATATTTTAAATGTCATCTTAAAAAGTCCAAGGTTCATTTTTAGGGGGGTACATCGAGCACGAATTTCGCTTCCATACAACTTGAGTCGCTCTAATATACATATGTATTTTTAATGACGAAGTGGTACGAATTCCCCTTTTTGGTACTTTCATATATATTAACATTTTAAATATATATATATAGAAAATGATTTTTCTTTAATAACACTATGCGACAAAATAAAAAAAAATTAAATACACCCAGCTAATGACATAGTGTAGATGGCGAGTTTTGTTGAGTAGAACTCAAAAATATTTCTTTTAACCTATTTTCAAAATCATATGTTTTTGAAATGAGGAGAGATGAGCCTTAAAACGGTATACATATAGTAAACATTTGAAAAACAAGTTGTAATACTTCTGTACTTATACGTAAATCTTTTTAATTTTTAAAATTTTTAAATATATATTCTTATGATTCTAATGTACATAAAGAATTATAAGAGTGTTTTTTATTATTATTACTCTAGTTAAGGTATTGTTTTGCAATTCATTAAAAAAAATACAAAAAAATCGCTTTGAATAGAACAACATTCGCCAGTGTTCTTATATGTAAATACCATAAATATTGACTCAGATTGAACCAAAAATGTAATATTCCATAATATTACAAGAATAAATATTTATAATAATATATGGCTGAAGAAGCAAATAAAAATTTTTCCAATTAAGGTCTAATTGTTAATTTTTGAATCGCCTTAACAACACTCATCACTGTTCTGAACAGCTGACTTTATTCAAATGTCTGTATATCAATTTCTTTGCACTGTGTTGTATTCGTGTGTCTGTTTTGTGTTCTGTTTCATTTTCATTTACATTCTTAGTTGACAGCTGTCACGTCTTTAACGTTTCTAAAACTGCACAAACGTTCTTACGCCGAAGTCCATACAAAGTCCATAATGAATGTAACGCAAGAACGCTTTGTATGGATTTTCGGGTTTACGGCAACGGACGTTACGTTTTTACGTTTTCTACGCTTGGCTAACTAGAGCATAAGACACGAAAACATATTACATTAACATAATAAAGGCGTAACTATAATTTATAAATCCAATTTCATCAGATCTGTGGTCTCCTCTTCTTCATCGTTGTTCCAACTTCTGCAGAAGTCGTTGTGAGGTATCCCCAGTCTACAGACGTGAGCCTCTGTTATAACTGCTATTGGGCTCCTAAGATGGAATATAAGGTTTCAGATCTGTCTGGTGTCATTGAAAATGGATTTATTATCTTATCTTTATTTTGCAACGAAACTATTGGTTTACTTCTCTTTAGAGGAACGCTAATCTCATGTAATTGTATCAGCATTCTTGGACAGTCTTACACATTCTCTAACGGACGTTTTACTGTGAGGAAATATGTGGAACGAAGTCGCCGCAATCTAGTATTAGATGTGATGGTTTAAATCCCAGCCCTGACATATGTTTCTTCGGCGACTTTCTATCAGCAGATTTCTGGCTAAAACGATGAGAGTAAATAAAGTTGCCATGAAAATTTCTTAAATATATTGTTACGAAAATGGAAATGGTGTTATTAAAATAATAAACAAAAGCTCCAAAAAAACGCAATGGACTTGATCATGTATAAAATGATAAACAAAAGCTCCAAAAACAAAACAATGGACTTGTTCACGTGATCAACGAATAAGTAAAAATATAGCAACAAAAACAATGGACTTCTTTACATGATCAAAGAATAAACAAGAATATAAGAACAACGTCAGTGTATAAAAAAAATATAAGGGATAAAGATGTAAACAGCCAACAACAAAGTACAGCGCACAAGGACTAAGAGCTGGTTAGAATCTCACGGTCTGCAACTGGCCACGCATAAAACAGAGCGGCTTTTATTAACAAGACGACATATCCCGGTCGAGATTGACATAAACATAGGCGACATGGTCATTCCCACGAGGAAATCGATCAAATACCTAGGGGTTAGACTAGACTCAAAACTGACCTATTCAGAGCAAATAGAATATGCTACGGCAAGAGCGGCTAGAATAATAACCCAACTAAGTAGACTGATGGCAAACATTGGAGGCCCACTTCCAAGTCGGAGGAATCTACTCATGGAGGCTGGAAATAGTATACCCCTTTATGGGTCTGAAATTTGGGCTCCCACTCTGGAAACCCGAACTAGAGCTAAAAAACTTCTATCTTCGCAGAGAATAGCCGCCTTACGAGTGATATCCTCGTACCGCACGGTATCAACACAAGCTGTCCTAGTAATAGCCGGAATAGTTCCCATCGACCTACAAGCAATTGAGCGGAGGATGATTTTTAATGCCAGGCACAGTATGACTCAGCTACAAAACATAGAAGCGATAAAGCAGGAAGTTTTGCTAAGATGGCAATCTCGCTGGGAAAATGTACAGCATGGTAGATGGACATACAAACTGATTCCCGAATTGAAAGTGTGGAAAGACAGGCAACATGGAGAAGTAGATTACTACATAACCCAGATGCTGACCGGCCACGGATACTTTAGAGAGTATCTGCATCGCATGGGTAAATGCCTCTCGCCATTCTGTATTTATGAGGAGAAAGAAACTTCAGACGATGCCGAACACACATTCTTCAGCTGCTGTCGCTAGGCCGAAAGCCGTCAACGACTCGAAGCTGAAATTGGCGATATTACCCCAACAAATGTCGTGACGAAAATGATGAATAGTAGAGAAAGCTGGAACGCAGTGAAACAATTTGTAGAGTACGTTCTACGAAGAAAAAAATCTGACCTAGACGCAGCAGATGTAACTGGATCACATGCCAGAAAAGGGGTCCACCTCGACGTAATACAACCGTGGTTCCGATGTGGAATGATTCCCCGGTGAGGAGATAAGTCGGGTTTTTAGTCGGTATACCCAGTGGGAGAGTCCGACATATCATGTCTGGTGACGACCTTCATGAATGCATAAAGCATTTTCCCTCCTTACCGCAAAAAAAAAAAAAAAAAAAAAAAAAGTACAGCGCACAAAGAAATAAGCAAGTAACAACAAAGTGCAAGTATAAAAATAGCGGATAGACAAATAAAGAAGCAACAACAACTCTGCCTGGACGAACGTAAACAAGATATACAAACAACAATGGCGAGAACAGCTTGTTTACATTTTAGGATATTTCTCGAAGACATTCTCCTTCAAGTGCATTCATCAGACTGCTGACCCTTGTGATATAAAAGGCAAGACAGAGCAGGCAACGGTGATTTAGTTAGAATTCAATCAGTCGTGTGTGAAGACATCACGTGAGATTCAGTTAGAATTCAATCAGTCGTGTGTGAAGACGACACGTGAGATTCAGTTAGAATTCGGTTAGTCGTGTGTGAGACACGTCAGTCTTGTGTGAAGATCTCCGTATAGTGCTTATAAAAGGGTTGTAAGCAGAGAGAATAACAATTGTAATTGCGTACGCGGAAGAGAATCGTGGTTTGAAGTTGTAACGAACGAGTGTGTAAAGAATAATAACAATTAAAGTAAATTGTTGTTGGTTAAGTCAAATCGATAAAGGTGGCACACGGAATTGTGCGAATAATAAAGAATTGATTTAAAATTAAACACATGTATATTTATTTTTATTTTATTTGCAATCTACGAACTCATATTTTTAACGTTTTTAAAAGGGTAAAAACGTAACAATATCGTTCGAAGTCGACATTAAACTGCTGGTCCTGCCTCTCATTGATAAATAAATAAGCACACAACATGAGTGGTGTGAGAAACTAGGTTGTAATCTCGGTTTGTAATGACCAATTAAGTAAGTAGGTAAGTATATTCTTCCACTTTGCTTTGAAATTGTAAAATTCTGTTTCCAACTTTATAAAAGTATAAAACGAGTTAACAAAAATTTTATATCCCTAAAATTAATTTCCGTAGACATCTACATACATACATACATAATTGGTCATTACATCCCTTTAGCCATGATTACGACCTAGTTTCTCACACGCGGTGGAACCTACAGTTTAAAGTCGACTCCGAACTACAAATTTTTGAGAAACTTTTCATGGCAATTCTTTCAATGTACGAGTAATTAATATATTTTTTATTGTAGTGGCAATAATAATAATTATTGTACTAATTAATTAATAGTTTAATATGTATACATATACATAATCAGTAAAGCCATAATACATAGATTTATATGATTAATAATTTTGTTTTTTTTTTACTTTATATAACATTTGTTTTTGATAATTACTATCCCGTAACTTTGGCCTCTCATGTAACTCGTAATGGTTGTACCTTCTCGTTATGACAGCTTCTTGTGTATTGTTTCTTGTTGCTGTTGTTTTTAATGTTGAGCAGAACCCAATAGATGTGTTGACAGTATTGAATTTCCAAATTTAACTTTTTATGGACATAAAGCTATAATTTGAAAAAAATAAAAGGTTGATTATTAGTATGTGACGAAATTTATCAACCAAAATTAGAACCCAGTAAATAAATAACTAAAAAACATTCCTTAATTATTAAGTCAAAGATGTATAACTTTATGTACGTTGATGATATGGAAATCAAAATAGCGTATATTACTAACACATTTCTATGACTGTAAATAAATAAATTCTCTTAACTTATTTTTTCTTTCTCACTCACTAATACACAACCAAAAAAATTTTGGTAACCCCTGATCTAAATTACTGTCTAATATTCTTCTGTTTACTGCTCTATTTTACCATTTAAAGGAGTCCCTTTTTTGTTGCTTACCTTTTTTAATATACCGTTTACTTTATTGTTTTTTAATCACAATTTATTTTATTGTGAAAATATTTAAATAATGCCATAAAAAAATATCACTAAGGGCCATTATTACAACTTGCCGTTAAACTTGAGTTTAGTTAAAGGTACCTTTAGCTAAAGGGAACTGTAAAGTTACCTTTAACTTTTTTTCGTTATTACAACTTATAGATAAAATATATTTATCTTTATCAAAAATATGGCAATGCCGGAGCATTGTCGATAACACTGCTCAATTAAACGAGTTTTTTTAAACGCAGTGGCAACGGCGGGCTCGTTTTGCTTACATATATTTGAAGTTGCCATATTGAAAATAATATCTGTGGCAATAAATGATAATGGCTTAAGTTGACATAAGTGTTTTTTCATTTTATTACATATTCTTATTCTCTTCTTCAAGATCTATCACTCAGCTAAATTTCATGCATAAAATGCCATTTTTAATAAAACTATACGCATTTATATTTTAACTTTTCTTAACTTAAACACTATTTATTTTAGACAAAAACCTTAATATCTCTAAACACGAAATTTCGACTTAAGCTATTATTATTTAATGCCACAGATATATAATATGGCAAGTTCAAACATAAACCTAACTTACCGGTGGGATGATCTTTCCTTTAGCTTAACGATCACTTCTATCTTATTGGATACTCATAATAATGAAAACCAATTTATCTGCCCGTTAAAATCCTCCCTTTAGTTAACGGCAAGTTGTAATAATGGTCCTTAAGGTAGTTATTAGAAAAAAGAAATCTGAGTCTTATTCTTTAAATATGTATTTAGTTCATATATTAATTTTTTTTTAGATTTTTGTATGGCTGCAGAAGGTATTTAAGATAAAATTATTGGATGTTTTATAAAAATGTACTGCCCGCGCCTGGCCAAGAGCGAGTCTGTCTCGCGAATGTTATTTTGTACCAAAATTACTATCAAAGGCATGGGACCATAAAATTCGTCCGTTATCGGGGAGAGTCCCTAAGGGAAGATTTCACTATATTTCCATCAAAATGGAAAAGTCAGGCATTTATTTTCCTTTTTTTGTTTCAAAAATATTTTTGACCATAACTTGCAAAGGATTACACATTGCTTTAGAGTTTTTTTGATCACCTACAAATCCGCATCAAAATTTTTTATTTAATTTATTTAACGTGTTATATTTTTATATTTTTGAGTGTCCTAGAAGCAACCTCTCAAGTTTTATTAGATTTATTCTATTTGTAAGGCTGAATTTTAAAAAATCATTTATACATTTTTGTTATTCTTATTTATCCTTTTGTATCAGTTAAGTTGTTTAAAAATTTGTAAATGACAGATATGCTGTAACTGCTTGTCATTTCAAATGCTGCCTTTGTTGTCCAAATTAATATGATTTTCGGGTTTAACGTAATAAGCATATTTCTTATGAAGATAGTGTAACAACTAATATTTTCAGTATTATAAGATTTGCGTATTTAAAGATTATAAGGACTCAGTGCAAATAGCAAAATATACTTTAAATATATGGGTTATAGGGAGTGGGTTAGTATGTGGAGGGTAGTGTATATGAATGTACAAACCTTTTAATATGTGTGTCTATATGTTAATAATAATACTATGCGACAAAATAAAAAAATTAAATACACCCGGCTAATGACATTGTGAGTTTTGTCGAGTAGATCTCAAAACAATTTTTTTTTTTTCGGACCCTCCAAACTTTTTTATTTGACAAAAACTGACTTTACACACAAATTTCTAGATTACTCAAACATTTCTGACCCGATTTCCAAAATTTAAAATTTGTTGGAAAGGGGAGATGGATCTTTAAAACGGTATACGTATACATATCTATTACTCGACTTAATATGCTATAAGATTTGATGAGATAAACTTGGACAACTCGAAAATTGTTCATATTTTTTCAAGTTTATCCATTCATAGTAGCAAACTTTAATAAAAAAAATATAGAATACTCGTAAGTGATAATATTCTTAAAGTCTGTTCTCTTGTGAAGAGATTGAGTCATCATTTGATAAAATTGGATAAAAATTACCTTAGTTATTATTTAAATAGTATAACAGTCGTGTTATATTTTTTATACATATATGTCATCTCATCAAATGAACTTTTAGTTCAAATATTTTTAGAATTTTTGATGGATCTTAATTGTTTATCACAAAATGTGTCAATTTCACGTTTGCACGATTTCCAGAAATCGGATAATATTTGTGTTTTTTGCAAATATTATTACTTCTCTTTGCGCAAACATTGGCTAACTTCTGGTGGTCACTCAAACGTGAAATTGACACATTTTGTGATAAACAAATAAGATCCATCAGGTCATACTTCGTTTGACCTAGTTAAGGTAAATAAAAATGCATTTTTAATGATTTTATTATTTTCTATTACTCCAAGCGCCATTATTACAAGTTGCCGTTAACTAATAGGAGGATATTAACGGCCAGATAAATAGTTCTTCATTATTATATATTATGGACAATAGGGTAGAAATGACCATTAAGCTAAAGGTAGGATCATCCTACGGGTAACTTTTAAAGTTAAGTTTATGTTTGAACTTACCATATTATATATTATTTTCAATATGGCGACTTCAAATATAAGCAAAATGAGCATATACAACAAAAAAACGAAGCCCGCCGTTGCCACTGCGTTTAAAAAAAACTTGTTTAATTGAGCAGTGTTATCGACATTGCTCCGGCACTGCCATATTTTTGATAAAGATAAATATACATATTTTATCTGTAAGTTGTAATAACGAAAATAAGTTAAAGGTAACTTTACAGTTTCCTCTAGCTAACGGTGCCTTTAACTAAACCCAAGTTTAACGGCAAGTTGTAATAATGACCTTAAAACTTACTACATTGTTTGTTTTTAATGCGTCGTATTAAATTTTAATTTAACAAAATTGTCTTCTGAATAACAAAGAGTGAGTGTTTAATATGGAATGATAATGCTGCGTAGAACTAATTGATTTGGAACTAAAGCTCTAAAGAGGATTCATATTCTGTTTATATAATTTCCTTAATAAGGGTAGATTGAACCTTTGCAATTCGTTATAATTCTTAGCCTGACTGATGGAACTTTTGGAATTTGTTTTTGAGTTTTTGCATTTGTTAATAATTGAGTTATTAGGTACATCGCTATTATAGAATAAGCATTTAAATAACTTGTAAGTCAATAGGTCACTTTGCATATTTCAAGATTGTATGTTAGTTTTAAATGGCATATTGTGGATTGGAATTGTACGAAAAGCTCGCAAAGCAAATCTTACACCTGCGTTTATTTTTGTTTGATTCTTTCTAAGCACTGTTTCTTGATAGATACTAGTGTAAATGTATAGAAGTTAAATCTTTAACTAGATAGGTAAGCATTTCTTGACGTATCGAGTGTGAAATATAATCTATAGTGCGTCCTATAGTTATAAGGTCACTTCTATAGGGTGCGTGATTTAAAAGTTTAAATTTAAAAATGCAATAAAATACAAGCGGTTTGAAATTTTGCCAAATTTATTTTTTTGTATTGCTCCGGTTAGAAATGTAATATTATATCATTTATACAATTAAATTTATACCGATAATTCAAATTTAAACCAATAGATGGCCCACCCAGTATATACGCCGTCAATAAAATGTTTCCATACGATTTATTATATTTACATTTGCGAATTACCGTTAGGTTTAGTTGGTCATAAATTTATTATTTTTTTTTTGGTAAAACCAGCACTCAGGGGTTGCCCCTACTCATGCAGTGCATTGTGCAGGTTTATGAAAATAGGTTATAGGAAGGTGGAAAGAGGGAGTAGTGTTTGTGGACATTTGATTTAAACTTGCCAATATCGTAACTGACGGGAAAAACTTCCGCAGGAACATCATTCCACAAGCGAGCAGTGCAGGCAATAAATGAATTTTCCCTGTAATGCATTGTGCGGTTCACTGGACAATCAACCACAAAAGGATGTGCTCTGCGAGAGGTACGAGTACCACGTAAAAATATGTGATTATCGGGAACTAAGCACCTCATCTCTCGAGAACACCTCCCATTATAGTACCGATAGAACAATGAAACACACGCCACATTGCGACGATGCTCCAACGAATCAATAGAGTTGGATACCCTACTGTCATTAATAAGCACCTTCGCTCTCTCCTGTACGCGGTCGAGAAGCTTCAAAATAGACTTTGAAGCACCGGCCCATACATGAGAGTTGTACTCCATCCGAGGTCGGATAAAGGTCCTGTAAATATTAAGAAGGTCGGATAGAGTGAAGTATTTTGTGCACCGTTTTAAAAAACCAAGGCACTTGAATGCTTCCTTCGACACTCGAAAAATGTGATCATTCCAACGCGCATCACAACTAATTCTCATGCCCAGAACATCAAGAGCATCCGCCTCCTCAATATTTACATTACCGATAGATAAAGATGACAGAACACCAGCATCACGCCGGTGTGTCAAAAAACAACATTGGGTCTTGCGCATTAAAATCGACCCTGTTCGCGCGGCCTCACTCAGAGATTGTTATCAGGTCACTTGTGAGTGCGTCATTCATGTTCGACCTCCTTGCCCCAATCTCCAAAAGGCTCGGCCTCCGATCAAATGAATATGAATGACAAATGTTGCTGTCATCCGCAAAAGAGTAAATAGGATTCGAAGTAATAGATAGAAGATCATTAAAGAGTAGAAGAAAGAAGAGCCCTGCGGTACCCTTGAATTTATCCTGAACTCGTCGGAAAAGACGCCATCTATAACCACTCTAATAGTGCGATCTTTGAGAAAGTTCGATATAAATCGAGAGAAGTGACTACCGACACCAAAAGCAATTAACTTCGTTACCAGAGCCTCATGCCAGACCCTGTCAAACGCCTTTGAGATATCCAGAGCTACAACCTTGGCCTCACCAAAGCGGTAAATGGAACCATTCCACCTTTCGGAGAGTAACGCCAAAAGGTCGACAGTAGAGCGCCCTTTATGAAAACCGTATTGACGATCATTTAGCAAACCGTTGGACTCCAAATACCTCATGCTCTCCATCACTTTCGAAAGAGCACAACAAACAGCTATTGGGCGGTAGTTTTCAGGGTTATTAGCCTCACCCTTTTTAGGGACATTAGCAAGCTTCCAGCATGAAGGAAAAATACCGGCACGATACGACAAACAGAAAAGCTTAGCTAATGGACGGGCCAGCGTCGAAGAGCACTGTTTCAAGACCAGTGCTGGTTTCCATCCGGCCCAGAAGACTTGTTCACGTTGAGATCCGCAAGAACCCTCTTAACCGCCCTGGCTCGAAGGAATATACTAGGCATAGTCACTGATACTCTTTCAAGTTCGGGTAGTGGTTGAGTGCTCGCCGGCAGGTGAGAGTTACTTGCAAACAATCCAGCTAAAAGGTTCACCTTCTCAATCGGGTCAGTAAATGTCTTGTCATTCATCATAAGAGTTGGAACCGAACTAGCGTTATTCCGCAAACTTTTAACAAATGACCAAAAGCTCTTACCCCCCCGAGGGAAAGAAAGAACTTTAGTACGAAGACGCTGCTCGTATAAAGCTTTTTCTCGTCTCAGTACTGAGGCACACGAAGACCTCGCCTGCTTGCGTAGCAAATCAGTATGCGCACACTTGTTGTTACGCCAGTTACTGAATGCTTCCTCCCTGGATCTGACTGCTAGTCTGCAAGTCTGATTAAACCAAGATTTATCTCTTGATTTGATCAAAATCCTTTTGGAAGGAATAAAAGTATTCATCCCAGTTTTAATTATATTCACTACCATCTCTGCTGCGGCATCTACGTTTGAGTGAAATAACTCTGAGAGTAAATAAAATTGCCATGAAAAGTTTCTCAAAAATCTATCGTTCGGAATCGACTTTAAACTGTAGGTCCCGCCAGTCATGTATAAAATTAACGCACACAACATAAGTGATGTGTAAACTAGGTCGTTTACTGGAACTATTTGATTTTTAATTACAAGGCTAACGGTATGCAATATTTAAAATGCTATTGAAATCAAAACAAGCTGACCACGACTTCATAAAATATCAGAGAGAAAGGGGCGAGATTCACGATGATAACTGGTTGGAAACGCTTAGATTACTCGAAAACTGTGAACTGCAAGAAAAATAGTGTAACAGTTTCCTTTAATCCAAGATTCATGGTATTAATGTCCATTTATATCATTCAATTGTGGCAAAGGGATGCATACTTCATCTCAGTTTCCAAAGTTGAACATATTCAAAATATGAGCCGTTTATTTTGAAAGTGGTTTAAGTTCATTTTTTCTTATATTGAGTTATTTAATAGTTTGCGTTTGAATTGTTTTAAAAATATTGTTAACTGGTATTAAGTTGTTTCTTTGGCTTTGTGACCTTAAACATGTTAGAATATATAGTATAACGTAATACTATATATATATATACATATATGTATATGTATGTATGTACATTTTACAACATTTCAAAGAGAATGGTGCAAACACACAGTTAATTTCAAACATAAAAAATATCTTAAGCAGTGCTTGCAAAGTAAAAGAGCGCAGCACAAAGCACAGCAAAAGCACAAGAGAAACCACAAATGCTGAAATGCTGTAAGCAGTAGGGATCGCTGTGAAATTAATCGCTGTGCTTGACTGCGTTAGCAGAAAACTTTTCACTGTACCACTACAGCCAAGGCATATCCAATATGTAGCAGCGTCTCAACAGCTGACGAGTTTTTGAATGTCAAAATTTTGTTGTTTTTTTGTTTGTTTTGTTTCGATAATCATTTTCGCATTTATAAATCCTCATATGTACCGGATGTATCCTTAACGATACGCACTCTAGAAATTCTTCAGGATTACTATTTCAAAGCCAATTCTATTAAAATTTTTGCAAGATGATTAATAATATTTAAGCCTTTAACACTAAATACAATATATCTTTTAAACTACAACCTAGATTTACTATATTTATATTTATTTAGACGAGGCTGATGAATTACCCAAAAAAAGATTTCGGTCTTTCCTATGACAAAACTATGACCAATCACAAATAACGTTAGCATCTGCCATTTTTATCGATGGCCATATAAAAACATGTTCTTTAGATAAAGTGGAAATGTTATTGACTGCATGGAATAATTTTTTTTTAATTTATAGTTGCCCCACTATTGCGTAATTAAGCATAACATAAAAATCAAAAGAAATTTCAATATATAAAATTTATTTAATTTTTTTTAATTGCTTTTATTAATTTCCTATGGAGGTTTGAGGGTTAATTTTTTTGACATTCCGCGTACTCTTTAACAAAAATAAAATGCCTGTTGTTTTTGCATTGTTGTATTTGTTGTAGAGACGCTGCTACCTATTGGATATGCCTTGACTACAGCTAATGAGTTTATTTTTGTTTATCTGATTTGCTGTTTGCTTTTGCTTTGGGTACAATTGCTGAAACACTTTAAGCATAGCAGCATAGCTAATTTCAAGCAAGCAATACAAACCCTGTTTTAAAGAAATTTTTTTTTTCATACACTGGAATCAGTGTTGAAAAATTCAGTACTTTAGTACTTTTTTCAGTACTTTTCCATTTCAAAAATACCGCAGTACCCCCACGACGTTTTCAGTACTTTTTAATTATTACATATTTTATGTCTTGCACTTTTCAACTAAGGGGTGATTTTTTAAGAGCTATAGGAACATTTTTCAAAAAAAAAACACATAGAATTCAGAAAAATGCATGAAATCTTTATTTGAATCGATAGTACGGTCTATATAATTTAATGTTTGAAGATTATTTCATGCAAATGTTGACCGCGACTGCGTCTCAAATGGTCCATCCGCTTAGTCCAATTTTGGCATACTCTTTCCAACATTTCGGCCGGCATCTCACGAACAAATGCTTCAATGTTGTCTTCCAATGCGTAAGTTGAAGCAGGCTTGTCTGTATAGACATGAGCTTTAACATAGCCCCACAAAAAATAGTCTAAAGACGTTAAATCGCACGATCTAGGCGGCCAATTGACCGGTCCCGAACGTGAAATAAAATGTTCACCGAACTCGCCTCTCAATAAGTCCATTGTTACGCGTACTGTGTGGCATGTGGCACCGTCTTGTTGAAACCACATGTCATGCAAGTCAAGCTCTTGCATTTTGGGCAAAAAAAAGTTGGATATCATCTCACGGTAGCGCTCACCATTCACAGTTACGTTACGATTCGCAGCATCTTTGAAGAAGTACGCATTTTGATAATAAAACTCAATGACTTGCAAGCGTTGTTCGTTTGTAAGACGATTCATGGTTAAATTATAGACCAAACTGAAGATGTTTGACAGTGAAACAAAACACGAAACGTGCGTGAGCTGTTTAAACCAGTGTTACCAAAAAGATAATAGCTAAAAAATCACCCTTTAGCAACATGAAAAGGTAGAATTAGGCTTTAGCCGCGCTTAACCAAACATCCATGGAACGTACATTCGTTTTTGAAACTCGAAAAGCATTGAAAACGCTTGCCGAACCGTAATGTAATTTCGGTAAGCATTTGCATTGCTTTTCGTATGCTAAAAACGAACGTATGTTACATTACGTTCGTTTGACGTTTGACTAAACGGGTCTTTTACGTTTTATTACTTTCCGAATCAGTTGTTCTTGTCTTGTATGTGAGGAACACGAATAAGTCGCTAGTTTTTCTGTTCGACTTCCTTCTGGCAAAAACTCTGAGAGTAAATAAAATTGCCGTTATAAAGTTTTTCAAAAATCTGTCGTTCGGAGTCGAATTTAAACTGTAAGTCCCTCCACTCATGTATAAAATTAACACACACAAAACATGTAAGTGGTGTGAGAAGTTAGGTCATCCTGATTGAAGGGATATAGTGACCAAATGTGTATGTATGTATTTTTTTTTACAAAAGTACCATTTGATGCGAAAAAGTACTCTTTCAGTTAGAGTTCAGTACCATTTCAAAATTTCAATTTTTCAACACTGACTGGAATCCTAGGAAATTAAAAAAAAAACGGGAAATGCAAAACGTCACCTGAAATGCAAAAGGGCGTAACAACACATTTTAAAATTTTACAGGAGAGACCAAAAACTTCATAAAATCGAAACTATAGAAGTTAGCTTTATGATTTTTTCAGTATAGCATTAAAATACGATGATACATTTATTTCTTAAGACAGAATTTACTTTCAACGTTGTTTTTATTAGTTGTGTGGGATGCGCCCTTTTGAATTCAAAAGACCTGAAATCAAAAGGGAGTAACATCAGAAATTTTTTTAAAGTTTGAAGGAATAAGAAGTACAAATAGAGATGCTTTTTATATGTATTTAATTTTATTAAGTTTATACATTTTATTAAGTAACTGAAAATTTAAAAACAATATAAAATTTCATTAAATAAGTGGTAAGGTATTAATCTTTTCTGATCTTGAAGATGTTGCCACTTCTTCTTTGAAATTTTTAATCTCTCCGAAGGCTGTTCAACGACGAAGTTCCTTTTAGTTCTTTGAGGAAGTTCTCGATATTCATTTTCTATATTAGTTTTGAAATAAATGACTCCGGTTGGATCATATGCTAAAGCTCGTATCATATTAACAGTGTCATCACCAGATTTTCTACCTAATAAAAAATAATTTTACAAATAAACATTAGTATGTAAATAATAGTCTTTTTTTTATATAATTTTCTGCTCTTTACTGGTTGTAAAATAGAATTATATAGATTCAACGAAAACTTATTTATAATGATTAAGAAATAAATAAGTTAAAATTGTTATTCATTTTACCTGGACGTAGCGCTTTGGAATAGCTTCATAATTATGGAAATAGATGTGGTTTAAATGATGAGCATTCAGCGGGAAAGGTGTTTTTCGTGCACTTTTAATTATATCCACCAGCTGCGACGGCAAATTTACTTGCTTATTTTTTAGTTTTCTCTCAATGAGAGAGTGTGTGGCATCGCACTCCATTTGAGTATGTCCTACAACCAAGTAATTGTGCTCGATCGTTACATTTTTCTCAGCACAGAACAACAAAAAAGCATTAGCTAAAACGGCGTTTCGATTTTGATAGCAACAATGATCTGAATATATGACGATATGGTGAAATTCTGGACTTTGTGATATTACCACTGTGATATTACAACTGTAATTATTACAAGTATTTGGAGAATTCAAAAAGTCTCCTATCTAGCCATGTTATTACGAACCATAATTTTAAAATCGATTTAAAATTTTGGTATTTGAATTTCAGATAAAAAAATGTTTCGAAATAATATAGAAGAAAGAATTTTATTAATATATATTTTTTTTCTAATCCCAAAATTTAAATTTTTAAGCGATTTTAAAATTATTAGTTAGGGCAATATGATTTGGTAGGAGACCTGAAGAATATCGTAATTTTTTTTATTATCCAACACAAAAAAAAAATTTATTTAAATTTGAGAGTTTTTACAGTGAACCTTATGACTTAGTGTGGGTTGCGCCCTTTTGATTTAAGAAAAAAGCAACTTTGTTGTTACGCCCTTTTGCATTTCTTTTATAAAATCGTTGTTTTTGACATTAGGACTGTAAAAATTTATGAGAACATGTATTTTGATTTGCTCTACCATAATCATTAAAAAAACCCCATTTTGATTTTTTTGTTGTTACGCCCTTTTGCATTTCAGGTGACGAAAAACTCTAATACATACAAATGTGTTCGATTGAATATTAATATTCAAATTGAACTTCTAGATACCCCAATATATGTATATGTATGTAGATAATGAGCCACAAAGTACCTCCCCATTCTTTTTACATTGTTTTAGTTTCATTAACCAAGCAGATGACTGCACTTGGTCTCAAATGGTGGCGTTATTATGATTTTCTTTGTTATCCTTTTTTTAGGTTACAGAGGTAAAGAAGCTACCTAAGTGGATTATGTGAAGGAATATCAACCTCTTAATTTTAGAAGCTCGGAGTTTTTATCTAGATAACTCAGTTTTGTGGACTAGGCCTGTGACAACTTCACTACGCCTTTTCCTGTTTTTTTTTGTTAAAATTGGAAGTTAATGCAGTATGTTACCATACCGGAACAATATAAAGCCTTTTGTTTCTCAGAGTAATGTTCAAACGGCTTAACAAATCGATAACACCCGTCAATGAAATTTTTATACTCTCGTTTCGAACTTACTGTCAATATTTTACAAACATTTGCAAGGATTCGTGCTCATATGGTATGTCAATGACGAAAAATTAAAAAAAATTTGGCACAAATTTCTTCAAAAGAATTGGAATTATTATATGTATGTATAATGTTTATAGGATCTTTAAAATCTCTTTTTCGGTGAGCATCAATGAGATCTAATCAATAGTATCCAACTATTAGGTACTTTAATTTAGCACTAAATATGGTACGCTTTTTTAATTGTAATTACATCAGAATTTTCATAGTAAAATTCAACTTTGAATTTAATTTTGATTTATCATATCCTTCCTATTCTAATGCTATGAATGTTTATATATGTACATATGTATGTACATAAATATTAATATTTTCAGATAATGTGAAGAAAAAGCAGTTTGGATTAAAATATGTCGAGAAAATAAAAGGGAAATTAGACGAGAAAATTATTAATCAATATGAAAATCGCCCGGAATCATTTGGAAAGCATTATTCTAGTAAAACTAGTGTTGAACGCACTTGCCTAAGTTTTGAAAATGGTAAGTGTTTACATAATTACAGCATAATTTTTTTATAATTTTAAGGTTTTCTAAAACGCTTATTTATCGTGGATTCGATAATTCCAAGTATAATAAAAGAAATTAGGCATTTCTGATTGTTATATATCCTTTTATTTAAATAAATTCTTCATACACTTCAGCTAATAACACTGCCCTATCAATTATATTCACTTATTTATCCTCATTAACAACTGACTGACTACCAGCATTATTCTTCGTCTCTCTATTCTCCTTTAATTTTCTGTCAAATCCATGATCTTTCTATTAATTGTTATACTGTAATTTTTACGTATATTTTTGTTTAATTTTGTGAACCACTCGATGTGTATATTTTGTTGTTGATTTTTTTTGTTTACGTATTTTCGATTTACTTGTTTTTCCCGCGTGTCAAGCACCAATTCAATTTACGTTAACAAATTACGAATCAAACAATTACTATATTTTAATTAAACAGGAAAAAATTACGGTCTCTTATATTTCGGCTCAAGTTTACTGGACTCTCTGGTGACTGGTGACGTTGATATTCGCCATTTCTTGTTATTTCCGCTACGGATAAATGGTACCAAGCTGACCTTGTTGGCTACAATCAACAACAATCATCGGATACAATCAACTGGTTGATTCCATGATATACATATGTCGTTCGGTACTGTTATAATCACCGTGAGCCCTCCTGCATGATACAACATGGCTTTATCGAATCGAAATTGACAGCAAAACTCTCCCGAATAAGAGTACATTTACTTCCGGGGTCGATAAAAGTTTTTGTTGTCATACCATTCACGCTTATCTGTTTCACTATCGCTTTAATTCCGCTTTCGATTCATCAATTTGTTTTGTGTTCTTATGTTCGAACAGTTTTCGTTTTGATTATTAGTCTTATTGCAGTTAGTACCTCTAGGTTTAACTATATAAAAGTCTCGAAGATTTCGATTTGTTGATGGTCATTGTTGCTGTCTTCGTATGTATGCTGAATATTTGGTGATTGTACGAAAGTTGTAAATTTTGTACGTGTTGACGCTGGTGTGGACGTAGACATCGTACGCAGTATTTGGTCCCGATTATGGTTCACAACACATAAATGTTGTGTTGTAACAGAGACAACACAACACTTATTACTTTTTTGATTATGGTTTACAACATCTAGATGTTGTGTATGTCCCAGGGTTGTTCTTCAATGTTAGTATACTTTTCCTTTAAAATACATCCCGGAGTGTATAAAACTGTCAATTGAAACCAAAAATTATTACGTTACAAAAATTTAAGCGCATAGTGAAGTTTAAAGGGACAGTAAAAAGAACAAAAAGCCTATTTAAAACACAAATTTTAACTTTTATTAAAACATGAAAATTAAAAATAAAGGCTAGTTTTGTTAACGTTTATATTTTTAAATAAAATTTGCTTTTGCTTGATTATATTTTTTATTGTATGTATTGCATTAAATTCATTTAAAAAGTGCTTAAAATATATAAATATAAAAAAAAAACTTCATATTACATTAAAATTCATTTAGATCACATAGTTACTTAAAGCTAAAACGCATATACATCCTAATATATATTATAAATCTTTCTGTAAGTCTGTTTTTTTTTTGTTTGTTTGTTTGTTAGTCAATCACGTCTAAACGCCTGGACCGATTTTCTTGAAATTTGGGATATAGATCGAGCTTTTGTCGGTGCAGGTTATAGGCTATAAATCTTTTAAAATTTTTGACCAAAAGGGGACAAAAAATGGGTCAAAGGGGGAAAAAATGGGCAAAAATTAGTACTTTTATGCATAAATGCTTTATTTTACCTGTTTTATAGGTAATTTTTTACGATTTAGCTTGGTTAAGTTTCCCAAATAGCTATTGAAGGTGTTCCGTTTCTAAAGTTGAACTAAAAGGGGTCCAAAAAGGGGAAAGGGGCCAAAATCGGGCAAATTGAGTGCATAGCCAATCACGCCTGAACGCCTGGACCGATTTTCTTGAAATTTGGGATATAGTTCGAGCTTTTGTCGGTGCAGGTTATAGGCAATAAATCTTTTCAAAATTTTGACCCAAAGGGGAAAAAACTTGGACAAAGGGAGAAAAAATGGGCAAAAATTAGTACTTTTATGCATAAATGCTGTATTTTATCTGTTTTACAGGTAATTTTTTGCGATTTAGCTTGGTTAAGTTTCCCAAATAGCTATTGGAGGTGTTCCGTTCATAAAGTTGGACGAAAAGGGGTCCAAAAAGGGGAAAGGGGCCAAAAATGAGCAAATTGAGTTCATTTATATTTAGGTATTCAAAAAACTGGGTTGTTTGTTAAACCGGTTTCCGAATAATTTGAAAAATTGCATTTTTTAAGAAACCGGTTTCAAAACATATAAACCGGTTTCTTATTTATTGTTATTTTTAATGCAAAAATGACCCAATAATAATTTTTTTAAATTTTTTAAACTAATCCAAACTACATAACCCGCGCAAAGCCGGGTACAATCTGCTAGTATATAAATATAAAAAAAAACTTCATATTACATTAAAATTCATTTAGATCACATAGTTACTTAAAGCTAAAACACATATACATATGTATATACATAAATATTTTACATTTCAAGTTTTTTTGGGCTAAAAGGAGTTTGGCTTTTAATAATTCATTTCGAAATTCAGCCTTTTTTCTTTTTATTTCTAGCAATTTTTTTATTTATTTGATAACTTTATATAAATTCTTCTCAAGGCGTTTTAACGTACGCAATATCTCCTATTCGTTCTTTTCCTGCCTTGTTAATATTTTTAAACGCTCATCCTCCATCTTTTTTTTTTTTTGTAATTTGTGACTTTTTGGCAACTGCTGTTTGC
This sequence comes from Sarcophaga caerulescens, assembly GCA_927399465.1. Taxonomy (NCBI): domain Eukaryota; kingdom Metazoa; phylum Arthropoda; class Insecta; order Diptera; family Sarcophagidae; genus Sarcophaga; species Sarcophaga caerulescens. The sequence continues at coordinate 68,773,029 of OV656866.1, forward strand.
ATCGGTTAGTGCTAGTTGAAGGCCCTTCAATATCGCATGACGATTCCACCTCATCTGAATCGTCTTGAATTTGCAATCCCATTGCAGATCCATTTGGATTTACTTGTGATTGCTTAGACGCCAACTCTACGATGCTCTGCTCCAATGGAGTCAAGCTAATTTCCGTCGACGGACCACCAGAAGCTTGAAAGTTTTTTATTGGCAGTCAATTTTTTTTAATTGGCTTTATAATGAGTCCATACCTGTAACAAAATCAAAACCATATTTATGTTATACTTAAAAAATTTTACAATTTATCTACTAACCCTTTACCATTATTTTGCAACTCTAATGGGTGGACCCAAGCCATTTAGCTCCAGTGAAAATTTCTCCCATGTCTGTGCTGAGTCTTACTTGCTTCAAATGGTAACTTGCCACGGCCAATGTCAGGATTTGCTGTCATTATCTCGGCCAGCTTTTCCATCTGCTTGTTATTGGTTATTTTTCTATAAAATATTTACAGTTATTCATAATTTTTAAAATTTCCACAAAAAATTATTTGCACTGTTATACATACTTACAAATTTTTCTCCATCTCCCTTTTTAAACTTATCGCGGCAACAATACAACAGCTAATGAGGTGTAGTAAGTTTTTGACAGTTCTAACAACACTTAAAAACAACTGTTGTAAATCATAATCGCAATTTAAAAAATACAACATTAAATTTACAACTGTTGTAAACCATAATCGGGGCCTATATTTATTGAAATGAAAATCTTATTTAACGAATTAAATATTTAAATTTTTAAAATAAAAACTATAAAATGTAATATGTACAGTATGTACAGTAGAGATGAGCGATCCAGTGATTTTTGAAGAACGTTGTTCTCAGTGAACGTGATTTGTTAATCACTATTCTTTAAAACAGTGATTGTGATCACAGTATTACAATAATACAATAATGGCGATAACGTATTTTATTAAGTCGTAAGAAAGAGACAACTAGATACATACTACGAAAAGACTACTAAACAAAATCAAAGTGGTGTCATCAATGTTATTTGGTCAATTCACACAAGCTGTTGTATCGTTGTATTGAGTGTATTGTTGGATGATTATACAACAGTGTATGCTTGTTGTTGATAATTTTCATGTAAAAATTCGATACAGTTATACACATTTTTTTCATGTTTTTCAAAAGTTGTATTGGTTTCGTGCTATCAAATTGTGTGAATGTCAAAAAAATACATTTGGAATACGAAATACACAATACAGCATAGCATTGAGCGTTCACAAACAACCAAGAGTATTCAATACAACATACACAATACAAAGTCGTGTGAATTGCCCAATTATTTTTAATGTTTTTTTTTTTATATGAAGTTTGACAATTAAGTTTCACAGAAAGTTCATGTATAAAAGACAAAAGTAAATAATAATCAGCATCATCTAATAGTAATTCTGCTTCGCTCAGAATAAAATGAAATAAATTTGAGTATGTAACAATTTTGAAAGAACGACATTATTAGTAACTGTTATTTGGCAATTTCAATCACTGTAGTTACCAGTGAATTATCAATCACCGTGATTAAATCACAGTTTTGAAAATATCGCTCATCTCTAATGTACAGTAATATTCGTATATGAATATTAAAAAAAATCTTTCAAACTATATTTTTTGAAATAATTTACAACTTTTTATTTTCCATTCATTTTCAGAATTTTTATGAATTACATTTAAAAAATTTAGCATTTTTTTTTATTCCGTAGAACATTTTAACATTAACTTTCTCATGTTTTAGCATATTTTGAAATTCATTTTCTGGCAACACTGAATTGGTCAATTCACACAAGCCGTTGTATCGTTGTATTGAGTGTATTGTTGGACGATTATACAACAGTGTATGCTTGTTGTTGATAATTTTCATGTAAAAATTCGATACACTTATACACATTTTTTTCATATGTTTTTAAAAGTTGTATTGGTTTCGTGCTATCAAACTGTGTAAATGAAAAAAATGTGTATATATTTTCATATGTTTTTCAAAAGTTGTGTTGGTTTCGTGCTATCAAATTGTTTGAATGCCAAAAAAATACATTTGGAATACGAAATACACAATACAGCATAGCACTGAGCGTTCACAAACAACTAAGAGTATTCAATACAACACACAAGATACAAAGTCGTGTGAATTGCCCAAATGTGTTAACTTGTATCGTGTATGTTGTATTGAATACACTTGGTTGTTTGTGAACGCTCAATGCTTTTGGCATTCAAACAATTTGATAGCACAAAATCTACATAACTTTTGAAAAACATATGAAAAAAATGTGTATAAGTGTATCGGATTTTTACATGAAAATTATCAATAACAATTATACACTGTTGTATAATCGTCCAACAATACACTCAATACAACGATACAACGTTGTAAATGCCATTAATCAAGAAGTAGATAAAAATACAAAATATTTTCTATGTAGCTTAAGTCAACAATTAACATTTCAAAATTATATCGTGCGTACAGATAATTAATTAATTTACTTTTTCCGCAATATTTTTCATTTTGTTGCTTGAAAATCAAATTATGAATACTGGTGTTCTTCTTCTTATCGCTTTTTGACGTTTGGAATACGAAATACACAATACAGTATAATACTGAACGTTCACAAACAACATATGTATTTAATACAGCATACACGATACAAAGTCGTGTGAATTGGCCAATTACTTTAAAAAGTATGTTTGCATCAATTGCCGTAGCCTTTGAAAATGATTGTAGCGGCAGTCGAAACAAGGGCACTCGTTTCAGTCGAAAAAATTTTCGAGATGTCTAAATGTACTTGATCGTCCTGAATAGACATAAGTTTATAAATAATTTAATGTTATGATTGCAATTATTTTTTTACTACATTACGCGTAAACAAAAAAGTGTTTAAAATGTTACTTATGGAAACAGCCCCAATAATGAAACCGGCGTACGGAAATACACACAGTTAAACTAGCGACATATTAAACATTTCTGTTAACAGAGAGCTGTCAAGCATCGATTGAAGTAAGTGTGCAAGCTAAATGTCGAAACTTCAAGTCAAGTTGTTAGTGAATTGCTAAATTTTTAAAGAAAACTTAAAAATTTACTTAAAAATTGGATAAAGCTTGAGAAAACCGAAGAAGACGTTGAAGTGAAAGAGAGTTTTCATAGCAGGGGTGGAATACCCGGTGTTATACGTTGTATCGATGGAACACACGTGAAAATTTATTTCTTATGTAGACAGTAGGTATCCAGGAAATAACTATGAACCCTTCGTTTGGGGCCAGATTCTATTTTAAAAACAATTTCCTTTAAAGTAAGAGAAACATCTGGCTCCTTGGTATGTATTCAAAATATTTAAATAGCAACAAATAGCTTTTATAAACCTATGTGACAATATTTTTCTGATAGAAGATCCTTGATATAAACTACTACCATATTTGGTAGCTCCATACAGAAGCCCAACAGAGGCTTATGGGAAAAAAATTCAAATTCGTTTTAGACGCACTACAAGCCGGAAAAGACATGAACAAAATTTAAACACTTATTGGCTTCCTTTTCATGAAGGGAGTGATGTTGATAATAATTATGATGATGAAAATGAGTGAAGCTGTGAAGGATAAACAACAGTCAATAATATAAGATATGAAATAGCAGGAAATCTGTCCTAAAAAACAACATTTATGTTTTTGTATAAAATTTTATTTAATTTTTTTCTACTTTTGATTTTACCGTCAAGCGAATCAGAACATTTTTATTCGAAAAAAAAAAAAAAAAAATTATTAATTTTTCAATAATAAAAAAAATAAAAAAGAAAACAATTATTTATTCTTTTGGGAATCTTGGTTTGACCGCGATCGCAAACAGTCGTATAGTGTGCAAATTTTTCTAAAAAAATTAAAAAGAACAAAAACAAACAACAATTACTTATTCAAAAATCAATTTTAATTCAGGAATGCACATACAAATATTGCATTCCTTTATATAAAAACAAAATTGCTACGCAATGCCTAACTTAAGTGATGTCAGTAGTGAAGATGTTATAATGCTGAAATGCTACAAACAAGTGAAAACAACAATAACGTCGTTGATCCGGATTGGCAAAGTGTAAGATTAAAACGAAGACGAATTGAATCCCCTCAACATAATAATAAAATATTTAATATACATGATGTACCATCTACATCATCCAACAACAATAGATTCTCAGCCCTTGATACTAATGACGAAGAAGCAGATGAAGTTCATAAAGCAATACCAAAACCTCCTGCTATTTACATTCCTAATGTGGAAAATATTAATCTTATGGTAAAAAAAAATTAAGCGAAGTTATTTCTGCTACTGATTTTAGCTATAAGTCTTTGAGGGAAGATCAGGTTCGATTAATGATTAAATCTGTGGATTCTTATAGGAAAGTCATAGATTATTTAAATAGTTCTAATATAAGTTTTCATACGTACCAATTAAAGCAGGAAAGATCATACAGAGTTGTTGTTAAAGGACTTCATCCAACTACACCTACGGAAGATATTAAGGCCGAACTCTTAGCAATAGGTCATTCAGTAAGATCTGTGACAAATGTAAGGAGTCGTGTTACGAAAGAACCACTTTCAATGTTTTTTGTGGACTTGGATCCAAACCCTACCAACAAAACTATACATATATTAAATTAAGTATATAAATCGGGCAGTCGTTAAAATTGAACCACCTAGAAGAACTATCGATTTAGTGCAGTGTCATCGATGTCAACAATTTGGACACAAAAAGGCATATTGTAAAAAACCGTTCAGATGTGTTAAGTGCGGTATGGATCATGCAACTGTTGATTGTAAAAAACCAGTTAACACTCCTCCCCGTTGCGCCCATTGTATGTTAAATCACACAGCTAATTACAAAGGCTGTAGAGTCTACCAACATCTTGTTTCTAACAGGACAACTACAAAATATTCAAATGGTCAAAGAACCTCTAATATAAACATAAACTCTACAGAATTTCCACAACTAAACAATACCAATTTTAATCAGCCAAATCAATATCGTTTTAATGTGTCATATTCAGAGGCAGTCAAATCTGCAAATACAAGCGAAAACACTCCCATGGATCGACTTGAAAAAATGATGGAAAATTTAATGAATATGTATGTATGTATGATGTCAATGTTAATGGCTAAATTATGCAAATAAACTTAAGGATAGCACATATGGAACGCTAACGGTTTATCTAACCATACAAATGAAATTGAAATCTTTATGGAAAACAACTACTTATATCGACATCTTTTTAGTCTCTGAAACTCATTTTACAAACATGTAGATCCTTTTTTAGGATAAAAGACTATGATATTGTTACTGCTAACCATCCTGATGGAAGAGCTCATGGTGTAGCAGCTATTTTAATTAAAAATAATATAAAATATGAAATTGTGAATTCTATTGAAGAAAATTTTCTCCAAGCTGCAGGTGTAAAACTAACATGTGATATTAACAGTATAATTATATTCCGTATATTTTCCACCAAGACATAGTGTTAAATGTGAACAATATGAAAACTTTTTTAAAGAACTTGGCCCCAAATTCATTATTGGTGGTGACTATAATGCCAAGCACACTTAGTGGGGATCCCGATTGGCAAACCCTAAAGGAAGAGTGTTATATAAATGTACTAGCTGTACCCTGCGCGCGTTGCTGCTCCGCCAACTAAAATAAATTTGAAGGAAAGACATTACACAAATATCCAATTAGTTTTGAATCATTTTATTGAATTTGTTTCCCGTTGTCCAGATGATTCAGACGAACGGGCCTGAGTAATTCGCATTCGTTCATTTTCTAATCTCACTTCTCTCGAACGGGTCTCAGCGGCATGTACTCGAAGATTTTCCAGTCTCAATGCTCGTTGCTAGTCATATTCTGAGGCTCGTAATGCTCTTTTCTTCCGTGCTTGAGGTGTAGGTCGACCAATTACTTGTCATTCATTTTAATAATTTTCAGTGGCGCCATCTATCGGAAATTAATCGCACCAACTTAGAAATCCCGTCGACTCATCCGCAACAACTTTGCTAAAGATCATATCATGATCAAATACACAGTTTACGATTTAATTCATATTTTGTAATTTTAGGTGGCGCCACCTGTTGGATATTGGTCATACCAACTTAGAAACCTTCGTCGGCTCATGCGCAACAACTTTGCTAAAAATCATAACATAATCAAATGCATAGTTTACGATTTAATTCATTTTTTGTAATTTTCAGTGGCGCCACCTGTCGGAAATTTGTCATACCAACTTAGAAACCTTCCCCGGCAGATAACCTGCACCGACAAAAGCTCGATCTATATCCCAAATTTCAAGAAAATCGGTCCAGGCGTTCAGGCGTGATTGGCTATGCACTCAATTTGCCCGTTTTTGGCCCCTTTCCCCCTTTTTGGACCCCTTTTGGTTCAACTTTAGAAACGGAACACCTCCAATAGCTATTTGGGAAACTTAACCAAGCTAAATCGTAAAAAATTACCTATAAAAAAGATAAAATACAGCATTTATGCATAAAAGTACTAATTTTTGCTCATTTTTTCCCCCTTTGACCCATTTTTTGTCCCCTTTTGGTCAAAAGTTGAAAAGATTTATAGCCTATAACCTGCACCGACAAAAGCTCGATCTATATCCCAAATTTCAAGAAAATCGGTCCAGGCATTTAGACGTGATTGACTAACAAACAAACCAACAAACAAACAAAAAAACAGACTTACAGAAAGATTTATAATATATATTAGGATTTCAAAAAACAATTTGTACTCAACTTTATCTACAGGTAACCCTACATATTGGCCTAGTGACCATAACAAAATACCTGATCTTCTGGATTTCTATGTTTACAAAGGAATACCAAGATCACTTCTGGATATTTCTGAAAGTACTGATTTAAGCTCTGATCACAGCCCTGTAATTTTGACTTTTAGTACATTATTTCAAACCGTAGCCAACAAAGTTAAAACAATCACATCTAAAACAAACATGCAGTATTTTGAAAATTGGATTAATTAACATTTAAATTTAAATGTACGTCTAGCTATAACTTAGACGACACTGTTGAATCTTTTACCAATTTAATTCATGAAGCAGCGTTAGTATCAACTCCCCAAGAATCTCACCAACCTCGTGGTAATATTGTTAGATTATCGGCTGAAATTAGAGAACTCATTGCTAATAAAAGAAGATTAAGAAGAGTGTACCAAAATACCAGAAGTCCATTAGACAAAACAAATTTTAATAGAGCATCACAACATTTAAAAAGTCGTTTAAAGGATTATAAAAATGACTCTTTGAAAAATTATTTAATTAATCTAAATGTGTCTAATGATAATGAACATAAACTATGGAATGCTACGAAATATCTAAAAAGGCCAACAAAAAAAAATATTCCCATAAAAAATAGCGAATGGCGAATGGTGTAGATCAGACATTTGTAAAGCAAATACATTTAAGGAACATTTAAAATCAACATTTTGTCCATTTATCAGTTAGAAATAATATTAGTTAGAAATAATATATTTTAAATTTTTTGGATATACCTTGTCAAATGGATCATCCGATTAAACATATAAGTCCAAAAGAGGTAAAATATGCTGTTGACAAACTTAACAACACGAAATCACCAGGTTACGATAATATTGACTCAAAAGTTCTCAAATCTCTTCCAAAAAAGGCATAATTTTTCTTACAACTATTTTTAATTCAATTTTAAGATTAAATCACTTCCCATCACAATGGAAATTTGCAAAAATAGTTATGATATTGAAACCCAACAAACCTGAAAATGCTGTTTTATCTTACAGGCCAATTAGCTTATTAAGCTGTTTTTCCAAGATTTTTGAACGTCTCCTTCTCAAAAGACTACTGCCAATTTTAGAGAAACAAAACATTGTTCCTGATTATCAATTTGGTTTCAGACACAAACATGGCACACATGAACAACGTCATCGTATTGTAAATCACATTTCTAATGCTCTGGAAAAGAAACTGTACTGTTCTGCTGTGTTTTTAGATGTTGTACAAGCTTTTGATAGGGTTTGGCACATTGGGCTCTTATATAAACTTAAAATGCTTCTACCAGCACCATTTTATTTGCTGTTAAAATCATATCTCCATGAAAGACACTTCTTTGTTAGTATTAATGAAGAATACTCAAATTTTGATCTCATCAACTCGGGAATTCCACAAGGAAGTGTTTTGGGTCCAGTACTATATACTCTCTTTACGTCTGATATGCCGATAATGGAGAATCTAACTACTGCAACATTTGCTGATGACACTGCTATATTATCGTCTAATTATTCCCCAATTATAGCCTCGGAATTCCTACAAAACCAAATAAATCTTATTCAAGACTGGTTGCAGAAGTGGAACATAAAAGTTAATACACAAAAATCGGTTCACGTTACCTTTACTTTGAGAAAAGAAGAATGTTCTCCAGTATATTTAAATGGATACATTGTACCTACAGGTAATACAGTCAAATATTTAGGCCTTCATCTTGATAGAAGGCTAACTTGGAAACACACATAAAAAAAAGCGGGAGCAACTGAACATTAAAACAAGGAAAATGTATTGGCTTTTAAAACCTAGATCTGAGCTAAGTTTAGAAAATAAAGTTCTACTATATAAAACAATTCTTAAGCCGATATGGACATACGGTATTCAACTTTGGGGGTCAACTAGTAACTCAAACATTGAGATATTACGGAGATACCAGTCAAAAACTTTAAGATTAATAACAAATGCCCCTTGGTTTGTGAAAAACGATAATGTATACAACGATCTAAATATTGCTAAAGTTAAAGATGAAATTAATCGTTTTAATGAAAGATACCTCAATAGATTAAGTAACCACACAAATTTGCTAGCAATTAATCTATTAAATGATAGTGAAGAAATACAAAGATTAAAAAGGTTTTATGTACTTGACCTACCCTTTAGAAAATAGAAAAATGTAAATAAATCCTAATATACATATATTATAAATCTTTCTGTAAGTCTGTTTTTTTGTTTGTTGGTTTGTTTGTTAGTCAATCACGTCTAAACGCCTGGACCGATTTTCTTGAAATTTGGGATATAGATCGAGCTTTTGTCGGTGCAGGTTATAGGCTATAAATCTTTTCAAAATTTTGACCAAAAGGGGAGAAAAAATGGGACAAAGGGAGAAAAAATGGGCAAAAATTAGTACTTTTATGCATAAATGCTGTATTTTATCTGTTTTATAGGTAATTTTTTACGATTTAGCTTGGTTAAGTTTCCCAAATAGCTATTGGAGGTGTTGCGTTTATAAAGTTGAACCAAAAGGGGTCCAAAAAGGGGGAAAGGGGCCAAAAACGGGCAAATTGAGTGCATAGCCAATCACGCCTGAACGCCTGTACCGATTTTCTTGAAATTTGGGATATTGATCGAGCTTTTGTCGGTGCAGGTTATAGACAATAAATCTTTTCAAAATTTGGACCGAAAGGGGGAAAAAATGGGACGAAGGGAGAAAAAATGGGCAAAAATTAGTACTTTTATGCATAAATGCTGTATTTTATCTGTTTTATAGGTAATTTTTTTACGATTTAGCTTGGTTAAGTTTCGCAAATAGCTATTGGAGGTGTTCCGTTTATAAAGTTGGATCGAAAGGGGTCCAGAAAGGGGGAAAGGGGCGAAAAATGGGCAAATTGAGTGCATTTATATTTAGGACTTAGATTATTCAAAAAACTTTGTTGTTTGTTAAACCGGTTTCCGAATAATTTGAAAAATTGCATTTTTTAAGAAACCGGTTTCAAAACCGATAAACCGGTTTTTTATTTATTGTTATTTTTAATGCAAAAATGACCCAGTAATAAATTTTTTTAATTTTTTAAACTAATCCAAACTACATAACCCGCGCAACGCCGGGTACAATCTGCTAGTATGTATATATTACATTTAACAATACAATTTTGTATTTTCGTATATTGAGTTCATTGGAACTTAATAAATAAGTTATTTTTAATTATTATTTAATTTGCTTATTATTTTAATTTTGTAAAATAGATTGTAAATAAAAATGAATTGCAAAAAAAAAAAAATTTTTTTTCTGTATAAAATTTTATTTTTATTTATTTATTAAACTAATAATAGTGTTTTCACACCAAAATTTAAAACCTGATTTTAGCATTAAAACCATAGTCAGCTGATTTTACGTTCACACTGCAAGTTTTCTTAAATCTGGTTTTAACATTCATGACATTTATGACTGCGCAACAGCAGTTTTTGTTTTGATTTTGTCTTTTTTGTTTATTTATGTTTTGTTAGCCTTCGGGGTGGGTTTTTATTATTTTATTTTAGTAGGAGTTGATGATATTTTGGTGGAATAATAGAATAATTTTGAAAGGAGATGAACCATTTTATTACGGAAACGTAATTCGGAACTATTGTATTTGGTGACGCCTTTCATCGATCGTCACTAACTTAGTATTTAACCAATTTAGAGTTACTTATATTCACAAATTTCTTAAACAAAAAGTTATGAGTAAATATCCCAAATAAGTTTTTGTTTTTTTTTTACAGCTACTATCAGTAATCGCTTATCTGTGCCGTTAAATTTTTCATTTTTTAATAATTTTGAAATTTTTTCCATTTTTCTGGCGCAACAAATAATAATTTATGAATTTATGAAAAACAAATGAAATGTGATCAGCTGTTTGTATTAACCCTCCGTCATGCACATGTTCCGATAGTCACGTACGTAGCGCATGTATCTGGCCAGATACACTATGTATTCCAGTACATTTATATGAAAAATATGCTATTTTAGTGATAATATTACATTGTTATATTGTTATCATGCCAGGCAGATATATATTTTCTATTTTTTTTTTTGTTCTTAGTACATGCTAAACCACCTACCCGTGAACAAAAAATTTTAATGAAAAATAAAACAAGAAAAATTTTATTTTTGTGTTTAATTTCAAAAAAATAGTTGTTATAAAGTTCATTTCAATTAAATTTAGTAGTTATAAAGGAAGTTTTAATTAATTCTAAATTAAAAAAGTCTTACACAGCTTCAGGTAAGCAACTAAAACATGTATACTCTGATTTCGAATGTTGTAGGCATACCGGATTCGAGCACTTGGAATAAAAAAAACGAGTTAGTCGGCGAATTTTTTCATCTCCCAATGTACAAAGCTGATAACTTTTTCTCTTTTGTGGAGTATCAGCACCACTTGAGCTAGGAACTACTACTGGAAACTGAAATGAAAAAGAAAAACGAGGAAAATGAGATGTAATGAAGGGCAAATGTTATATCAATCAAACTTACATTTAGTGGTCTTCCAAAATACGATTCCATGGCCAAACGAGTGTTGAACTGTTTGATGATGTGAATGTTGTTCATTCGGTTTTCAATATTTGGAAGAACCAATGTATAAAAACCAAAAAAAAAAAAACAATAAAGTACAGTACTCTTCATACAAAATGTGCGTGTATCTGGCCAGATACATGCGCTACGTATACGATGTATAGATGAAAAAATCCACATACATTTTATTTGTTGTTTTTTTTTTAATGTGTTTTTTCATAAAACGATACCTAACAATATTTGTAGAGGGTACCTGGAGACTCGAACCCCTAGCCAAATTAGAAATATATTTAAATCACAGTTAAATTCGCAAAATATCTGGCCAGATACATGTGCATGACGGAGGGTTAATTTCGTGCGAAAGAAGTGCAGCTTATGTTATTTGGTAAGTTGGAAAACAAAGTTGCCAGATAAATTTCACAGCGTTTTTCACAATAAGAACAGAGTACTGCTTTTGCGAAATTATTTCGCAAATATTTCGTACGAAATATTTTATATGTAGTTTGACAGCATTTCGCACGAAATTTTGAACAGAGTACCTAGCTTAAGATGTAAGAACTAAAAAATAAATTTAGCTATCTCTTTTAATTTTGAAAACTACACGAAAAATTTACTATCATTACAAATGTTTTAATTGTATGACCACCGCTGTATACGTATGTATACCAGTTTAAAAGTCTATCCTTCTCCGTTTAAAAGAAATCTGACTCTAGCAAATAAAAATGTATTTTTGAGTTCTATTCAATTGAATTTACATCTGTTGAAATATGAAAATGAATTTCTAAACTATCTGGCAATCTTTATTCATTATATAACAACTCTGTAAATATTTGACTTTTATATTTTTTGTGTATCTGTTAATAAAACTGAAGCTTATGTGAAAGGATGCGCGTTTTTTTTTTTACTTTCGAATTTTATTTCTGCGAATACTGCGTAATTTCAACAGGTTATGGGCCCAGGTGCGCAAAAATGGAACGAGTTATTGAAATAGAAAAGTTAACGGGCAGAAATAACTACCATAGGTGGAAATTTTGCAGCTGAGCATGCACTAAAGCTTCAAGGCTACTGGCAGGCGGTTCTTGGTACTGAAACGAAAGTCGATGTTCAGGAGAAGGCACTGTCCAGACTTGTGCTGTACATTTCACCAAATTTGTACATACACATCCAGGGGATAGCAACGGCTAAAGAGATGTGGGATAAGTTGAAATCAGCATATAATGACTCCGGTCTGACAAGACGTTGGGTTTGTTGAGAAAGTTAACAACAACACATTTGGTGAATTGAAATGGGAATGGTAGTAAGCGATGAATGGGTAGGCAGCTTGTTACTGAGTGGCTTACCGGAACATTTTACACCAATGATTATGGCAATAGAGAGCAGCAATATTGAGATAACATCAGATTCAATAAAGACGAAGCTTTTGCAAGATTTTGACAATTACAACAACTCGGCAGGTGCAACAACGTCATCCGATGCAGTATTGTATAGCAGACAAAAGTTTACCAGAATTCAGAATGCGAATAGGAAGAAGAAAAGCATTGTTTGTTTTAAATGTAGAAAAGAAAGTCGGTCACATGGCGAAAAATTGCAAGTCTAAAAAATTTAACCAGGCTGGAAACTCGAATGCTCCAACGTTGACTGCGGCGTTCAACTCACAATACGTTTACAATGGGGAGTCTTGGTTGATTGATTCAGGCGCTACGACCTACATATGTATATGACAAACAATAGGATGAAAGTGTAGTAGTTGCGAATAACTCCAGTTTAAAGGCATTGGGTAAAGGTGATGTTATTGTAAAACTGAATGTGGACAACAATTTAATTGATGCAACTATTGAGAATTTTATTCACGTGCCACATATTTGTACGAATTTGATATCTGTAAGTCAATTGGTTAAAAAAGGTTATGTAGTAGAGTTTACAAGTGAAAGCTGTTTCATTAGGTGTGGCAAAAGAATAATAGCCACTGGTACTCTTTATGGAGACGTTTATCAATTGGATGTTTACACAGCGCGCGAGGATTTTGCTGGTGTTACGAAGGAAATTATGCATAAAAGATTGGGCCATTCTGGTTGTATGAATAAGTGCTTAGGGGATAAATTTTGCGAGCAAGACGAATCGGAAAATGGGAAATGTATCTCCTGCCTACAGGGCAAGCAAACAAATTTACGTTTCAAATTATCGACTAGTAAACCGAACGATGTACTTGAATTGGTACATGCAGATGTATGCGATCCCATGGAGGAGCCATCAATGGGTGGATGCCTGTATTTTCTTTTATTTTTGGATGATTATTCCCATAAGGTATTTATTTACAGACTGAAGCCCAAATCCGAGGTTCCGGCAAAATTTAAAATATTTAAGGAGATGGTGGAGAATCAAACGGAAAAGAGAATAAAAATATTTCGTACTGATAATGGTTTAGAGTTCTGCAACAAAGACATCAGGCAAATTTGTGAAAGTAGCAGCATAATTCATCAAACATCAGCACCATATACACCGCAGCAGAATGGAAAAGCTGAACGAATGAACAGAACCATAGTTGAGAAAGCGCGGACGATGTTGTATGACGCTGGTTTGGCAAAGAGTTATTGGGCTGAGACGATAAGTACAGCAACATATTTACTAAATAGAACACCTCACAAAATGTTGAATGAAAGATCGCCTGAGAAGGTATGGAGTGGCCGTGAACAGAATTTATCATACTTGAAGGTTTTTGGATGTGCGGCAATGATGATGACGCCAAAACAGTTGCTAAGAAAATGGGATCCTAGGTCAGTGAAATGCATAATACTTGGATACTGTGAATTTTCGAAGGCATATAGGCTGTACAATCGAATATCAAGGAAAATGCATGTAAGTAGAAATGCGGTATTCATGGACAATGAAATGTATTTTCAGAAGAATCAGGTCCAAGTTATTCGAAACGATCGACTAATTGAGAGATCTCATTCATTGAATGATGGTAATTTAGTGAGGATAGAACTTGAGGAAAATTCCAATCATTCCAATGACGATTCTGTTATTGAGGAACCACAAGATACTTCAGAATGTGATGATGAAGACGAGCTACTTGGTTTTACATCTAGCGAAGTTACGAATATGAACCAATATGAACGATTACGTAACATATGCAGCTATGGGGTCAATAATTGAGCCACAAAATTTTTTCGAAGCTGTCAACTGCAATGAAAAGGAATTTTGGAAAGCAGCGATTACTGATGAGTTTAATTCATTAATCGAAAATAATACGTGGAGCGTTGTAGATTGCAATAGCGATGAAAGAAAACTTTCTACGAAACGGATATTTAAATTAAAATATGATGATCATGGTAAAGTCGATCGCTCCAAGGCTCGACTGGTGGCAAGAGGCTGTGCTCAACGTTCCAAAATAGATTACAACGAGACTTATTCGCCAGTCATAAGATATTCCTCATTAAGATATTTATTTTCGTTAGCTGTTGAATTCAATTTGGAGATAAATAATTTGCCTTTCTGCAAGGTGATTTGGAGGAGGAGATTTTCATAGAAGCTCCTGAAGGTTTTGAAATACCGGTTGGAAAAACGTTAAAATTGAACAGGCCAATATACGGTTTAAAGCAATCGTCCAGAATGTGGAATTTGAAATTGTGTGACACGCTAAAAAATCTTGATCTGAGGCAGTTGAAACGTGACCAGTGTATTTATTTCAGTATTGAGAATGATAGTACATATATTCAAATTGGCCATTTATGTCGATGACATAATAATCTTTTGGAACAACAAACAGCAGAAGTATCTATTAATTGAAAAATTAAAGGATGCGTTTAAGCTCAGAGATTTGGGAAATGCTAAATTATTTCTAGGACTACGAATTGAGAGAACAAATGGTTGCTTGACAATAGATCAGTCAGCGTATATTCAAAAAGTTCTACAACGTTTCTCAATGACTACAAGCAATCCGACATCCACTCCAATGGATGTGAACATAAAGTTAAGTAAAGAGCAATGTCCTAACAGCGAAGAGGAGAAATTGGAAGTGCAGAATATCCATACCAGGAACTTATTGGAAGTTTTTTATTCGCAGCACAATTGACAAGACCCGATATATGTTATGCAGTGAATTTTTTGAGTCGTTTCAACAACAATTATGGTATGCAACATTGGCGTGCAGCAGAGCGAATTCTGCGTTCTTTAAAGGGCACGATAGATTACAAGATAACATTTAAGAGTGAAAATTTAAAATTAGAAGGCTATTGCGATGCTGATTATGCAGGTGACTTGGATGAGAGAAAATCCGTAAGCGGCTACGTATTTATGAAACAGGGAGCACCAATTACTTGGGCATCGAAAAAGCAAAACACAACAGCGTTATCAACATGTGAAGCCGAATACATGTCAATGGGTGCAGCAGTTCAAGAGGCCATATGGTTAAAATTTTTTGAAAAGAAACTATTTGGAGAAAAAACAGCCCATTAAGATATTTTGTGACAACCATGCTGCAACACAACTGGCCATGAATGAATCCTATCATCCCCGAACAAAACACACAGATGTTCGTCATCACTTCATTAGAGACTGCTTATTTAATGGAGAGGTTGTTTTGGAGAAGATACCATCGGATGAGATGATTGCAGATTTACTAACCAAACCCCTAGTAAAGTTAAGGTTCTTGAAATTTGTGAATCAATTAGGAATGATTTAGGATTTCATTTTAGTGAGGATGTTGAAATATGAAAATGAATTTCTAAACTATCTGGCAATCTTTATTCATTATATAACAACTCTGTAAATATTTGACTTTTCTATTTTTTATGTATCTACTAGCAGATTGTACCCGGCGTTGCGCGGGTTATGTAGTTTGGATTAGTTTAAAAAATGAAAAATGTTTTTAAATTAAAAAAAAAACCATGATTATTTGTTGTTGTTAAAGAAATTTAAAAATTTTTATTATTAACACTTAAAAATGTATTTTTGCATTTTTGGAATCAATGCAAACTCTGTGTCAATTTTTTATAAAAATCAATTTAGAATTGTAAAAAATATTTTTAAATGTGATTTTCAATTGTTTTGTATTGAAATTCAAAACTTTAAAACGTTCTCGTGAAAAGTTAAAAAAAACAACATAATACCATAATACTATTACAAAAAAAATATTTTTTTTTCGTAATCAGTGCATTAACAGGCATCGTTTGGGAGGTATTTCTACAAAAAAGGTGGCCATGGGACACCCTATAATAAAAATAAATTTGTTTAGTTTTAATTAAATTCTTTACTGTTCGCACAATTCTGTGTGCCACTGTTTACAATTTGATGTAAACAACAACAATTGTTTTGTTTGTTATTCCTCTTTACACTCTTTTGCGTAAACAATAACAATTGTTCGACAGATCTTTATAGCGGAGATCTTCAAACCACAATTATTCTCTTCAAACACTGCGGCTTCACACAAAACTGACTGAATTTTTACTAACTCCGTTGCCTGCTCTCTCTTGTCTTTTATATCGCAGGGTAAACAGTCTGATGAATGCTCTTGAAGGCAAATGACTTCGTCTTCTCGAAATCTCTATAAATGTAAACATATTGTTTACATTTATTCTTGCTTGTTGTTGTATTTCTGTTTACATTTATTCTTGCAGTTTTTTTGTTGTTGCATTTTTGTTTACTTGTTTATCACTTTTTTCTATACTGGTATTTTGTTGGTATATTTTTGTTTATCATGCAAACATGTTCATTGTTTTTGTACCTTTTGTTTTAAACGATGTGAGAGAAAAAAACCATTTCCATTTTCGTAACAATATATATTTTATATTAAAAAAAAAAAAAAAAAACAGTTTATTTATAAAAGTATGTACATTTTTAGATCGCTGTTATTCAAGTCAAGTACAAATAGTATGAAAAACTGGTTTCAAAACGCGTAAATCAAATTCGCATAAACAAATTCGGTAGAAACAGAATTAGAAATGTATTACATACTTTATTACTAATAATGGATGTTTTAAATGAAAAATTTGATCCTTTTTTAGGTTTATAATTTGAAGTAAAAATCTTGATTTTTAAATACACAATGAGGAAGCGAATATTCTGGCTAATAGAGGGAGAGTATTACATAACTGTTACGGCTGTAACTAAAAATATCGTGAAGACAGGAGGTTTGCTTTGAACAGTATCTGTACCAAGACTTGGCTTGTGGCTCGTCTTGTGGCTCGTCTTGTGGCTCGTTTATTTCTATGTAAATTTAAAATATTAGAATAATTACAATGCATTTAATTTTATACTCACCGCAGTTTTGCACCTCCTTCTTCAACAATAGACGGGCTTCGATTAAATATAAATTTAACTTACATATAATTTACAAGTTGCAAATAAATAAGAATTCAAAAGAGAGTGCAAAAAGGCGGTTTACAAACAAACGTCAAATAAAAACACAAAACAATAATTCACAATAATAAATCAGCTGTTCATGTGGAACTTATTAGGGCGCTCCGTAACACCCCCACCCCCGTGGAGCGATCAGCTTCACCATCATCTAGATCAAGAACAGCTAACTTCGAAACAGCTCGTTGTAACTCTCCACTTGAGGTTTTCACATCTGCTTTCCGAACAACTCCATCAGCTCCAGTGTACAAACGTATGACCAAACCTCGCCGCCATTGATTTCTTGGAATGTTAGGATCGCATATAAACACAACATCTCCTTCTTTTATTGGCCTTGTAGGCTCGCACCACTTAACTCTTCTTGTTAGAGTCGGCAAATATTCCAACACCCATCTTTTCCAAAACCTATCTCTTAAACATCTTACAATGCGCCATTGCTTCTTCAGTTTGAATATTTTATCATCTGGAACTTTAACTGGAGAAGTCTGAGCTATATTAGGCGCTCCTAGAAGAAAATGGTTTGGAGTGAGTGGTTCTTCATCATGTGGACTGACGGGCAAATGAGTCAACGGTCTTGAATTAATGATATTTTCAGCTTCGATGAGTAGGGACTGCAATACGTGTTCTTTCGGGGATTCATTATTTAGTGTTTGACGTAAAACCCGTTTGACACACTGCACCATTCTTTCCCACACTCCGCCCTCGGAGGGGTTTGCTGGACAATTAAATACCCACTCAACACCCTTTGAAGACAATAAATGCTGAATTCTTTCGGCTTCAAAAACTTCTTCAAAGCGTTTAGCCTCCTCGTTGGCACCCACAAAGTTTTTTCCATTATCGGAACGAATCCTAACTGGAACTCCTCGACGGTTCATAAAATTTTTCAAGGCAATAATACAAGAATCCGTTGATAAATCGTAGGCTACTTCCAGATGAATAGCGCGTATAGTTAGGCAAGTGAATAGTGCTACCCATCTTTTTTCAGTTCTACGACCAATACTAACATTTAACGGTCCAAAGTAGTCAAGACCAGTGTATTTAAATGGAGCAATATAAGGCTCAAGTCGATCCACAGGTAGTGGTCCCATGACTGGAGTAACAGGAATGGCTTTGCTTTTTCTACAGACAAAACATTTACTAACAACACATCTCAATAGACTTCTTAACTGAGGAATCCAAAATTTTTTCCTTATTTCACAAATCGTGGCTTCATGATTCTGGTGTTTCATTTCACTGTGATAATTCATTACGACAATTTTTGTGAAGTAGTGGTCTTTAGGCAAAATAATCGGCCGTCTAGTGGTGTACGGTAGGCTGCTGGCCGCATCGATTCTTCCATACACCCTAAGTAAACCATCTTCGTCGATATATGGCAGCAAATTAAATAAATTATTGGCTTTTGTGACTGGCTGTCCTTTTTTGATACTCTTAATGTCTTCAGAAAATGATTCTCCTTGAACTACCCGGCATAAGATTTTTTCGGCTTCTTCTAAATTTTTGGCTGTTATTCCATGTCGATCTAAATCACTGTACCTCTTACGACATAAATTTATAAATCGAAGCATGTATGCGGTCGTTCTTTTTAATCGGCTATAAGAAGAGAAACGTTTAATATTTATAAAATCATTGTTCAAGATTAGAAGTGAGATCTTTGGGCGAATTTCTTCCTCATCATGATCCTCAGGAGGGGGAGTAATATCGTGATTCGGCCATTCATCTTCATGTTGTTTTAAAAACTTAGGTCCATTTAACCATCGGCTTGATTTAGAAAAATCAATATTATCGTAGCATCTAGTGGCATCGTCGGCTACATTGTCTCCGGTAGAGATCCATCTCCAATTTTCTATATTAGTTGACGCCAATATTTCAGCGATTCTATGACCTACATAAGGTTTGTAGTTTCTATGTCTACTTGAGATCCATTTCAAAACGGTTTTTGAGTCACTCCACAAAATAGTTAGGCTTGGCACTATCTTGTGTTCGCTAAGCACATTTTGTTTTATCCTTGTTCCCAGAACGGCCGCCTGTAATTCAAGGCGAGGAATTGATGCTTTATTTAGAGGGGCACATTTTGTCTTCGAGCATATAAAACTGACACCAATACTACCATCGACTGAAATAAATCTCCAATAAGCCACGGCTGCAAAGGCTTCCTCACTAGCATCTACGAATATGTGCAACTGGATTTCATATGGCTTTCCTTGGGGGAAGTAAAATCGTGGTAAACGAAAATTAGAAATGTTTTTCAGTTGTTTACGCCACTTCTCCCATGATGTATTGATATCGTCTGGAATCGGTTCATCCCATCGGAGGGCACGTTTCCATGTATTTCGTAGTATTACTTTAGCCCCTACAATATAATGACTTAAAAATCCCAATGGATCAAAGGTCGACATGATAATACTTAACATTTGGCGTTTTGTTGGCTTCTCATTACCGGAAATAACGTCCTGACTAACCTTTTTAAATTTCAAATCAAACATAAAACAGTCTGAGACAGATTCCCAATAGAGACCTAAAACTTTCTCTACGCCCTCATTGGCTGGAATGACTTTGAGTGATGAATTTCCATCTAGCGCCTGGATAACATCATTCGAATTTGAAGTAAAGCCTCTTAGATCAAATCCTCCGTCTTTGTGAATTCTCTTCACTTGTAGTGATACTTCAATGGCTTCTTCAACAGTATCAAAGCTGTCTATAAAATCGTCCATATAATGACGTTCACAAATGGCTTCTATCGCTCTTGGATTGCAATCTGTATGCTCTTTGGCATTTTTCTTCATGACATAAAGAGCAGAACACGGTGAACAGGTAGCTCCAAATGTCATTACCATCATTTCATACTCATCAGGCGCGGAATTATAATTACAGTTTCTCCATAAAAACCGTTGAGATATTCTGTCACTCGGTTGTATCATTACTTGATGAAACATTTCGCAAATATCTGCAGTAACAGCAATTTTTCCAGATCGAAAACTGTAAAGTGTGGTTGGTAATGACGAAATATACTGAGGCCCTTTTAATAAATTATCATTCAAGGAGATTCCATTTACTTTGGCAGCGGCATCAAAAACCAATCGCAATTTTCTTTTCTCTTTGTTAGGGTTTATAACTCCAAAATGAGGTAAATACCATTTTTTATCTGAAGTCAGGTGGATATCTTCTGGCGGCACTTTACGGACGTATCCCTTTTCTATATAACTATTTATTACCCCACTATAGGCAACATAAAGGCTTTCGTCACGTCGCAACTTTTTCTCTAAACTTTCAAGACGGTTTAATGCCATTGAGTAACTATCTGGGAGATTTACTAGATCTTTTTTCCATAAAAGACCCGTTTGGAAACGTTTGCCAACGCGCTTTGTTGATTCATGTAATATTCTATTCGCTCTAATGTCGTCTTCACTCTGAATTGGAGGAGCGGTTCGTACACCCATATTTTCAATATTAAAATAATCTTCAACCATCTTGTGGATCTCTTCCTCCTCTTTAACACGTACGAAAAGGCATGAATGAATTGAAGGTGATACTGATTTACACGGACCAAATACTACCCATCCTAACTCCGTATTACACGCAAATGGTCCACTAGAATTGTTTATATTTACATCAGATGGCAACCCTAAGCTGGCATGATCTAAACCAATTAATAATTTTGGAACAATATTTGTATAAGGTTTAATAAAGTTTGACGGCGCATTTTTAAATAATTGTTTTATCTCACATTCAGATAGGCTTTGCATTGGTAAATTTAAATTCGATATGGCATGCACATTTTTGACGAGATGAGTTTTTTTCTTTCCGGTACCGCTTAATCGTATATTGAACGTAAACGACGGCTCCCTTGCTGACCGGCCACCGAACCATTGGAGATTTAAATTGTTACTTTTCCCACGTACACCTACATATTCTGCGATTTCCTTGTCTAGCATAGTTATGGAGGAACCATCATCAAATAGAGCATAAATATCTACACTGCGGTTTTCACCATAGAGGGTAACTGGCAGTACACGAAACAGCAGTTTTTTATAATCATGGAAACAGCTTAAAACGTCATGGCTAGGCTCACTACTATTATTGTTATTTGACTGTGCTGGCAAGGGAACACTGGGTGTATCTTCATGAAGTAGTTTATTGTGTTTACGTTGGCAGCCTTCTACTGGGCATACTCTCTTTCTACGGCACTCCCGAGTCGAATGTCCTATATTTAGGCAAGAGAAACACGCATGAATCTTTTTTACCATAGTCCAACGTTCTTCCACTTTAAGATTTAGAAATTTGCGACAGTCATATATTTTATGGTTTCCTTTGCATACAGCGCATAGATGAATCTTTTCTATTGCATGTAGCACTCTGCGCTTTGGTTCATTACTAACATCTTGCACTAAACATATTAAATTTGCCACTTCACTTAACCAGTCACTAAAATGTTCAATTGTTGGATATGGGTTAATATTTACTGCGACTTTAGCCCACTCCAGTCTCTTACTCATGGGGAGTTTTGAAATAATCTCCTCTAAAAGCGTTGGATTAGCTAAGTGTTGTTGACCATTCACAGATTTAAGAAACACTGCTAAATTTTTCACTTTAGTTGAAAATGGCACTAATTTGGGTAAATTGTTTTCATTAATATAGGGTAATTCCTTCACTTTTTTCAACTGGCTATGAATCAACTGCTCAGGTCTTCCAAAGCGGAATTTTAATTGATCAAGAACCGCATTAACATTGTCAGGGTGGATAAGGAGCGACTTCACGATTTCTTTTGCTTCACCCTTTAAACATTTTTGAAGCCTTTGGTTATTCTCAAAGTTATTGTAACCGTATGCTGCTGTTGATTGTGTATAAGCTGTGAAAAATAATGGCCAGTCTTCTGGTTCACCGTTAAACTCCGGTAAATCCTGTATTTTTCTCGGCATCATAAATGCATTTGCTCCGTTAAGGGTACCGTAAGCATTTAAATTGTGTGTTGTATGTTGCTGATGGCTGGAGACTATGTTTGAGGAAAACGACGGCGTACAGTTATTATTATTAAGCGGTGTATATGTGTTAAAGGTAATTGACGCTGCTTGCGGCGACGGAGCAGCGCTGCCTTCTACGGTATGTTGAGGGTGTGTATATGTTCGCGGATTACGGGGCTCTAACGTTGTTGTGTTTGTACATTCAATGGCGGGGCTATTTGGCATACTTATTAAGTTGAGGTTATGGTCACTTACCGTTTGAGTTGTCTCCTGTGAAGCAGATTCTAGTTGTTGACACTTACGTCTACTCTCGGCAAGTTGGGATTGGGTTTCCGAAAGCTGGCGTTTCAAATATTGCATTTGTTTTTGCCAATCTGTCGAGAGAACGTTACCCGATGTTGAAGGCTGCATATTTATTTGGCTTGCTTCATTTGTTGACTCCGGTGCCTTAGAAGCACTAAGGGTACTCCTTTGTTGGTTTGAACTGGCTTTTTTACTTATGTTCGCTGTCGGGGCATCAGTGCTGGCGGCAGAAGCACTAAGATTAGTCTGGCTGGCTGGTCTGGATGCTGGCTGCATCTTCTCTTGTTCAGGTTGGTCAGATGTTGCTGTATCTGCACTAGTTGAACTTCTTAAAAGTGGTGGGCTGCGAACTACCGGTGGAGGCATTTATTCCAACAAAGTTTATTTCCTTTACTTGCAGATTTACTGGTGCTGGCGGCAGCTCTTGTAATTCTTCTTTTTACAAGAAATGTAATAAATCGCAAATAAAAATGCAATCAAAATTGCGAAATAAAAATGTTACGGCTGTAACTAAAAATATCGTGAAGACAGGAGGTTTGCTTTGAACAGTATCTGTACCAAGACTTGGCTTGTGGCTCGTCTTGTGGCTCGTTTATTTCTATGTAAATTTAAAATATTAGAATAATTACAATGCATTTAATTTTATACTCACCGCAGTTTTGCACCTCCTTCTTCAACAATAGACGGGCTTCGATTAAATATAAATTTAACTTACATATAATTTACAAGTTGCAAATAAATAAGAATTCAAAAGAGAGTGCAAAAAGGCGGTTTACAAACAAACGTCAAATAAAAACACAAAACAATAATTCACAATAATAAATCAGCTGTTCATGTGGAACTTATTAGGGCGCTCCGTAACACATAACATAAGCTTGGATAAGAAAATGCCTTTCAGTGCATTAAAGACTAAGCTGAGAAGCTGATCGGAAACGACACTTCGACTATTGTAGAATAATGACACAGAAGGAAGAATTACAAATGTACTTTAGGGCCATCCAAATGATAAGAAATTCAATGAAATAAGGGCAATATATTTACGTTAATGAGCGTATTTACTGTCGACCTTACATATACATACACCTGAGCCGTATTGACGTGTTGGAAAATGATGATTGCAGGGCATACGGTGAAGACATCAAAAAGCTAGAGTACTTTTGTGTCATTACCCAGCTTTTATAATGTTACGAAAATGGAAATGGTGTTATTAAAATAATGGTGTTATTAAAATAATAAACAAAAGCTCCAAAAACAACACAATGGACTTGATCATGTATAAAATGATAAACAAAAGCTCCAAAAAACAAAATAATGGACTTGTTCACGTGATCAACGAATGAGTAAAAAATATAGCAACAAAAACAATGGATTTGTTTACAAGATCGATGAATAAAGAAAAATATAGCAACAACGTCAGTGTATAAAAAATAGGGATAAACGAAGTAAACAACCAAAAACAAAGTGCAGTATAAAAAAAGGCAACAACAAAATGCAGTAAAAATAGCGGATAGACAAATACACAAGCAATAACTACTCTGCTTGGACGAATATAAACAAGATACACAAACAACAAGTTGTTTACATTTTTGATTATTTCTCGAAGGCATTCTCCTTCAAGCGCATACATCAGACTGCTGACCCTTGGGATATAAAAGGTAAGACAGAGCAAGCAACGAGGATTCAGTGATTCAGTTAGAATTCGTGTGTGAAGACTACACGTTGCGTTGCGTGTGAAGAATAATTGTGGTTTGAAGATCTTCGTATAGTGCTTACAAAAAGGTTGTAAGCAGAGAGAGAGATAGAGAATAACGAACAATTGTTATTGCGTACGCGGAAGAGAATCGTGATTTGAAGTTCTAATGAACGAGTGTGTAAAGGAGAATAACAAAACTAAAGTAAATTGTTATTGTGTAAATCAATTTCAAAAGGCGGCACACGGAATAAAGAATTGATTTAAAATTAAACACATATTTATTTTTATTTTTTTTGCAATCTACGAACTCATATTTTTAACGTTTTTAAAAGGTAAGAACGTAACAATAAGATAGAGATCCTAATATGTTACTGTACCAGACATAACTCATCTCAGAGGAATGGACTGGAAGAATTTAAGAAAGCTTGTCCAAGATACAGACTTCCTATAGAAAGTAACGTGGTATTGTTAATGGTGAGCCCACAACAAGCCTGCAAGATGGCTTCGATGTATGCCTTTTAGCACGAGACGCTTATCTGGTCTCCTCTCCTTCAACGTACTTACCTAAGATTATGCTTATTTTGAAACATAGTTTATTAATTCATTTAAATAAATTCTTTATTTATAATATAATAAATTCATTATTTATTTAAATAAGTAAAAAATTAAAATTAAATTAATTTAAATAAATTAAATTAAAATTTAATAATAAATTTAATAATAAAAATTTAAATTAATTTAATAATACTGTGGCAATGAATATTGTTTACTATTGTTTACTTGCAAGGTTAAACTGTCAGCGGATAAAACTACTCTGCTTTATTGCAACTCTAGGTCCAATCCTGACTCGCGACAATCTGACTGACTTGCAAAATTGCTCTATTGACTTATTTTTATGCATCAAACTTTTCTGTCTTACTATGTAGTGTTGTTTTTGTATTTTTGATGATTATTTTGTTCCCAGTCTCGTACATCCTTATGTTGCTGTACTGTAAAGTTTGATTGTTTTTGTTGTAGCCTGTTTATGAGTTCATTTATTTTAATGTTAATTCCTCCGCGTTATATTGTGTCTTACAAAATACTTTCACATCTTAATAATTGTTGATAGAATTTACATTGTATGAATAATAATTCTTTTATTTTTTTAGAATCTTCAATTTCAGATAGTTCTCTCGAATTTGAAGACAGTATTGATTGCTCCACTCCAAACAGTTCTGACGAAATATATTTGGATGCGTCCGAGACATCAAGTTGCATAGGCGACAAGCCGAATGCATCCAATTCTTTAAACAGCAGTAAACAAAGAAGATCTCGTACAAACTTTACTTTAGAACAACTTAATGAACTTGAACGTCTCTTTGAAGAAACACATTATCCAGACGCATTTATGAGAGAGGAACTTAGTCACCGTTTAGGCTTAAGCGAAGCAAGAGTTCAGGTAAAATTTGGATATTTATAACTTTTAATATATAAATAAATAATATTCAATAAATTAAAAACCTCTGTATAAAATTATATAATATGTATATACATATGTACATATATAGATATTTTTTCTAAATTATTAAAGTAACGTTAACTATAAAAATTCTCTGGAAAACGATGCCAGCACATTTTTTTAAATGTTTCATCTGACCACATCGTTTGATAAAAAATTGTTAAAAAATATTTTAAAGAAATGGGGACGAAATCATCATTATATTGAAGAAGAGAAACCATGTTCAAACCATGGGAAATCTTTATCATAACGGGCACTTATCTTTTTGGGCACTTAGTAGCAAGAGGCATATCCATAAAAAAAAATATTTTAACTCAAAACCAAAGTTTTTAAATTTTACCATATGCACTATATTTTTTTTAATAGATGTTTTTTTTTTGCTCAAAGAAAGCTTAGTTCTTTTCCTTTAAGAGCTTTGTGGCTACTTAATGGGATGCGAGTGTTTAAGTGTTAAGTTTTTCCAACCCTCTAACTCCGGCAAATTTGTGTCTGGCCAACTATCCAATAGTACTAACCTTGGTGTAAATTTCATCCAAATCGGAAGATATCGATTTTAAAAATTGGGTCATTTGACACGAAATAAAAGTCGTCGTAGTCTAGTAGGTAGCGTGTTGGCTTATTAGACGAAAATCCAGGGTTCGAGCCCCAGGCCAGACATCAAAACAAAATACAAAAAGTATTTCTTCGGCGATTTCCTCTCAGCAGATTTCTGGCAAAAACTCTGAGAGTAAATAAAATTGCCATGAAAAGTTTCTCAAAAAATCTGTCGTTCGGAGTCGACTTTAAACTGTAGGTCCCGCCACTTATGTATAAAATTAACACACACAACATAAGTGGTGTGAGAAACTAGGTCAATTTTGATATAAAATATATTAAGTTAATTACCTACACAGCAAGCTTTCCAAGTTTTCAAATATATATTTTCTTATTTCCTTTTAAAAGACAGATAAGTTATTTATTGATTTTAACCTTATAGGTAATTTATTATAATCAAAACTACCAATATGTTCAATCCGCTGCCTGGTGATTTCTAACCTGCACCTAGCGGTATATAAATTGCCTTGGTTCCTTGTATTGAAAAGTGTTTGATTCTGAGAAAAAGTAACTGATCTATATCATATGGATTTAAACATATATATTAACAGCTGGTATTTATATCGTCCAGAAATAGGCTTAATGTGTTTACACATATCCCTATAAAGCAATAAAGTAGGGTATCGTAGCGGTAAATTATAAATTGTCTTCCATACTCTATTTTGCATCACCTGCAATGATTTTAATTCATTTGTGTTTCTAAACCCATATATTATTGCCATATAGTTTATGTGACTTTGTATTAAGGACTGGTAAATCATCAATTTTGTTTTCAGATTAAGTTTATTTTTCATTTTAAATAAAACCCCAACGGCTGGTGCAATTTTGATTTTACCTCATTAATGTGTAGATTCCATGCCATATTACTTTGCAATATAATTCCTAAATATTTTACCCTATCTGTTTCCAAAATCAAACTTTCACCGACTTGAATCGAAAAGCTATTATCCTGCACACGTGTACATGGTCTAAATCAGCTTCAACCTATTAAGACGAACATATTCAAGAATAAGAGCAACATCGCGTTCCATATACTTATAAGGATAAAATAAACAAACATCATCAGCAAACATATACAATTTACCCGTTAGTTGTAAGTTAGAAAGATCATTCAAATAGATAGAAAAAAGCAGAGGACGCAAACAACTACCCTGAGGTACGCTACTTTGAACATCCAACATGTTACATTTTTCGTCACCAATCTGAACGAATTGTCTTCTATTCCTAAGAAAATTCTCAAACAGGCTCAATTCCTTGCCCATAATACCATAAAACATCAATTTCCGCAACATTATATCATGGTCAACGAGATCAAAAGCCTTACTAAAGTCCAAAAATAGCCCTTCAACCCCACTAGAACCTCTATCCAACTTGTCACAAATGAAGTTTACAGCATTCAAAACTACCTCTTCCGTATTACATCCCTTTCTAAACCCAAATTGATATTTGTACATTAAATTATTACTATCCAAATACGAAAACAGTCTCTCATGGATGATCTTTTCAAAAATTATATCAATAATTGGCAGTAGGGAAACTGGACGAAAATCACTAGCTTCAGAAGCATTCGCAACTTTTGGTACGGGAACAATTTTGCTTATCTTTAAACAATCACGATATATAGACGAATTTATTATTTTATTAAAAATACATGTTAACACGGGAGCTAGTATATCATTACAGTTGTATATTACCTTTGCAGAAATATTATCATACCCCGCAGATTTATTTAAGTTCAAATTATTAACAACAGAATTTATATGTTCTACAGAAATCTGGTCAAGGTTAAAGCGGAAAGAAGACTGACGTAAAGTACGTAGTGAATTGCAACTATCTTCTGGATACGTTTGAGTTCGCAGCTTTAAATTTGCCACAGACTGAATAAAATATTGGTTGAGAATATTTGCCTTTGTTCGCCCATTTTCTATTAGCTCACCATCATATATGAGATTAAGATCCTTCTTTCTATGCCTTCCAAGAGAAGTGTTTATGAAATTCCAGGTCTTTCTCGGATCATTATTAAATTTCTTTTAACAATCATGGTAATAGTTTACGCTGGATGACTTATTAGCCAGTTTTATAACTCTTCCTAATCTTTTCAACAACATATCATATTTATTGCTCCTGGTCTTTCTTCTTTTCGCTAAAATTTTGTGTTTGTGTTTTTTATAATATTAAAATTTGAAGATTTCTGTTTATCCAAGGAGCAATTTTAAATCTCACTAGCCTTTCATATTCATATGTTTTTGTCGACTCTCTAATTGCATTTTCTGTTAGTGGTGGAGCAAATAAAATGATTGTAGTCGTTAATTGATCTTTCCAATTGTTCCTAATACTCTACAAGACGCTCATCCTACCCGCTCACCCTACTAAGCACTGATGCAGCAGCTTTGAGAGTATTCGAGAGAAAAGTCCTACGTAAGATCTTCGGTCCAGTGCGAGTTGGCGATGATTTCCGCATCCGAGCCAACAGTGAGCCGTATGAGCACCTTAACGACATAGACGTTGTACAGCGTATTAATATCCAGCGGCTGCGCTGGCTCGGCCATGTCGTTGTGCTCCGGCGAGACAGGTATTTGATGCGGGGATCTGCGGAAGTCGGCGAAGAGGACGACCTTGTATCCGTTGGAAGGATCAAATAGAGGAAGCCCTGCCATAGATTGGTGTGACCAACTGGCGTAGGCGCGCAAGAAGCAGAGGCGCCTGGAAGGATGTGTTGCGGCAGGCCGAAATCCGTTAATCGGGTTGTTATGGCCAATTAAGTAAGTAAGTAATTGTTCCTCAAAATCTCTTGATATTCTCTCCTTTCTTCATCATAAACAATATGGAAACTGAATTTAATTATTAGCCATGACCACATTCTTTGGCGTTCCATAGAAAAATAAAAGTTCCCTAAGTGGCTTCTTAACGTCCTCAATATACCTAAGTTTTTTAACCTGCACATATTTTGAAATATGTGTTCAGGCGTATTCGAATGCCTTTCATATTTGTTCTTAGAGTTTGAACGCAAATTTATTATCCTTTTGATTTTCCGTGTCATAGGTGGGAAATAATATTTTGTAATAATGTGTGCTCTATTCTCTTTCATTTCTATGTGTCCTAGCATGTTCTTCCAATATTATGTTTTCCTGATTACCTGCGAAAGTTATAACCCCGACCACTAGTTGAGTGAATCTACATTTTTAATTTAAAAAGTAATGCACCCATGGTTTGGGAACAAAATTTTTGTTCCGAAACAATTTTTTTTATATGTAGTTTGATGTTTCTCTTTTTGAGAGAGAGAGAGAGCGAAAGAGAGTAAGCTTGCTTCGGAACAATTTCAGCTCGAATTGGTTTAATTTTAATTTTTGTTCCGACACAATCGAACTGTGCTGCCACCTACTTTAATTTTTTAAGTAAAGTTGAACTGAGCTACGACATCATATTATATGTACATTTGTATGTATGTATGTATGTATAATAACCCTGCAGTCAGACTGGGTCCATATGTCTTTTAGTCAACAGCACTAGTTCAAATGTCTCCAATCTTTCATTTCTGTGTCATTTTAAAAAATACAGAGACAAAAGATGTGTTGTATATCTAGTGACATTGTCAACAAACAAACAACTAATTGTACACCATACAATGTCTCTGCTGTTGACATTTAAATGTCATAACAAAAAACAAATTTAAAATTTTTTTTCAAAAACAATTATGTTTTTTATGCGTAAAAAATTCTACTGCGCAATAGCTCTCCTCTATTTTCTCAGTATTATAAAGCCGGTTGATTAGAAGACAGCGTGCGCGTGGTTTTATTAAAATTTGGAAATTTTTTGTGTAAGCATTAAAAAAGTGATATTAATATGAGTAAAAGAATTTGTAAAAGGCAAATTAGAAAACAAATTGATTTATATAAAAATAGAAGTGTAAATAGTAAAACAGTTTTGAGTGAAAGAAATGAAACAGTGTTCAATGAAGCTATAGAGGAAGGAGAAAATTATAGTGTTGATGAGATCGCTGTGCCAAAATAGTCTTTGTGCGAGAAATTAAAAAAATGGTACATCGAAACGGTTCCATCAAGAAAATGCTTGGGAAAACTTTTATGCATTCTCAAAGATGAAAGCCTGGAGGTTCTACTTTCTGCAGAAACTTTATTGGACCAAAACAAAAAAATTGTAGTTAGAAACGTATCACCTGGAAGCTATTGTCACATGGGGATAAAAACGCAATTAAGAAAAATTGGAAGTGTTCTGCATTAATAGGTAAAATTGTCGTTATATAATTTCTCAAATATTTTTATTGAAATATAATTTCTGTAATAAATAGATATAATATCAACAAATACCGATTTGCCACAAAGAACTTTGAGAACAGCTTTTCAAAGACAAAAGAAAAAGTTTTTCAAGCAAAGCAGTCGCGAATAAAACGAAGGAAATACCACAAAAGAAAACCCAAATGAAGAAACCAGCCAGGCTTTTGTTGAAGAAATTTTTTTTCTTAATTGTAATTAGTCGTCAAATGATCTCATATGTATAGTTAAGTATATTTAAGTATTTAAAAGGGCTTAGCCTGCCCTGAAAAAAAGTCTTCAATTTTTGTGAACTAATATTTTATAGTTTACGCTGTGAATTAGTATTTTATCTCCATTTTTTTAAACAAAAGTTTTCATTCAAAAGTTTTTAAAATTAAGAAGGGTTAAGGTATAAACACATAGACGACAGACAACAGTTCGGCAGTACGACAGAAAATTCTGCCAACTGTTTTTTCTGTCGTATGCCGACTGCTTAAATTTTTTGAAAGCACAGCTGAAAAAAACAATTGTCAATAATTTTCAAATTTGAATGTAAATATATTTTTCAGTGTTGGCACTATCATGTTTTTTGTACGCAAAAATAAACTCACTTATGAAAAAACCGCACACACAAAACATTTATCAAATGAATTCAGATACAAAATTGAATCTATAATTCTATTTTATTTATAATGAATACTTGGATTCCTTTTTATTTCTTAATTTTATGGTGTTTTCTTTTCTACCAAAAAATGTGCATTTTATTAACGCAAAATGAAATTTTGCGTTTGTTTCTTAAAAATGTTTCGCCCTCTAAAAGGGTGATATGTTTTATTCTAAATAATTCGCACTTGCCAATGGTGGAGGGCATTGCATTTTATGCCCTGTATAAATCGAGAGTGCTGGTAATGCCCTGTAAAGCAGATGACTTTTGTTTACTTATAGGGCTACCAGATGAAATTTAAAAAAAGTCGCCTGGTATTGTTATCCAATTTGAAGTTAATTTTTTCATTGTTTTGTGAAGTAATCTTAAGGAAATATTAGATTATTAAAGCTACATTTTCAGCAGTATAAAAAATTGCATTCAATGTTAGAACAGTGTTAAAATATTTTTTTTTTTGTTATAAAAAAAGCGTGCAAAAAATGAAGTCGAAAAATTAGCGATCTGGCAACACCTTTGAACAAATTGGCATTTCCTCATTCATTTTCCTAATAAGTGGTAAACACAGGGCATACCCTTTTTTAATATTTGTGTTATGCTCTTCTCAAATAAAAAATGACATTACAACAGGGTTGGTCAAAAATTTTTTTAATGTACCTTGTAAGAGGGTGACATTTTCTTTGTAGAAAAGAAAACACCATTAGAATTGTTCTTTCTCTTCATAGTAAATTTTTTTAGCTGTTTTTTTTATTATGATTTTATGTTGTATTGGCATCACTAATTTGCTTTTAGCTGCTCACAAAAATAGAAAATAGTTTAATTTGGGCAGCACCTGCTTAGGTTGTTGTCTTGGCTTTTTCTGTTCTGCCTTCAATATAATCGTTTTCATATAAACGTGTGTATTCTAAACTTGGCAGCTTTCTGTTATCTGTGTGTGTTTTATGTGTTTATACCTTTAGCCAGCCCTGAAAAAATCTGCTAAATTTTTTGTTAAATAAACTTATCATTCAAACAATAGTGTACGATTTAATTTATTTGCTTCGGTACCGGCTTAAAGGCCCTAATATTAAAAAAAAAGTAAAATAAGAACTAGTGACAATGTCGCTAGTATGACACAACCTATTTACTATTGATATTGCCTACAAGAAAGTTCCATAAGTTATAGAAATGTACTAGTAAATTCCTGGTTCTAATGTCACCATATGGATCCATGAGAAGTACCTAGTCAATACCAAGTCAATAGTCATAATGTTACTAGAGGATTTTCAATGACACGGACATGTTAAATGTCTATAGCACTAATGGTGTTTTCTTTTCTACCAAAAAATGTGCATTTTATTAACGCAAAATGCAATTTTGCGTTTGTTTCTTAAAAATGTTTCGCCCTCTAAAAGGGTGGTATGTTTTATTCTAAATAATTCGCACTTGCCAATGGTGGAGGGCATTGCATTTTATGCCCTGTATAAATCGAGAGTGCTGATAATGCCCTGTAAAGCAGATGACTTTTGTTTATTTATAGGGCTACCAGATGAAATTTAAAACAAGTCGCCTGATATTGTTATCCAATTTGAAGTTAATTTTTTCATTGTTTTGTGGAGTAATCTTAAGGAAATATTACATTATTAAAGCCACATGGTCAGCAATATAAAAAATTGCATTCTCAATGTTAGAACAGTGTTAAAATATTTTTTTGTAATAAAAAAAAAAACGTGCAAAAAATGAGGTCAAAAAATTAGCGATCTGGCAACACCTTTGAACAAATTGGCATTTCCTTATTCATTTTCTTAATAATTGGTAAACACAGGACATACACTTTTTAATATTTGTGTTATGTTCTTCTCAAATAAAAAATTACATTACAACAGGGTTGGTCAAAAATTTTTTAATGCACCTTGTAAGAGGGTGACATTTTCTTTGTAGAAAAGAAAACACCATAAGCCTTGTACGGGGTATAATTCGATACTAGTACTGTTGACAAAGTCAATAGCGATTCAGCACATTTTTAATATTGACATTTCCTACAGGGAAAATACAGAGAGGTTGTTTATTTTATTCCACTTTTTTCACTAAGATTTGTTTTAATTTACAATTTCTTTGTAACACAATAAAAAATATATGATCACACTCAAGCCAAGAAAACAAACGAATTGCAATCATCTGCTACTGTGCTGCCTAATTGTAAAACTTACACGCATCGTTTACAAAAATATTTCATATGGTAACCTTGTTTTTACAGAACAATTGTTCGAAGTGGATGAATCGTTTTGGAACAAACTCTCTAAAAGCTGAACTTGTTTCGGAACAAGCATTTTCGGAAGCATTAATACCATTTATCGCCGAAGGATTAAGGTATATTTTAAGAACGGCTACATGTTTCTGCTCGTCATATCATGTTTCTAGAATTTAATGTTAATGATAACCTGGAAAAACCATTTTAAGCTGAAATGAGGATACTTCATCAATGCTTATAAATAATTGAGTCTTAAATACGTTCACAGGAGTTTCGATACTAGGTAGTATGTATAAGACTTTCTGATGAACCATCTGCGCTGTGTTGAGTCATAGTAGAAGGTTCATGTTGATACTGGAGAATGTTTGCTTGAAAATGATTTCTGCGCAAGGTGTCAGCTACTATATAAGTCTTACTAAGTTTGATGTTAGTTCATGCTTATATTCTTTTAAGATTCATTCCCATATTTTTATATTAGAGTTATTATTGTTGTTTCCGATAACGAGACCGAGAACGAGTAAGTGGTTGATCGCCTGTATAAATCAGTACTTTCCTAGATTCGTAAAGAGATTTCCTTTGTGAATTCAATAAACATGTGATTGCCAACATTTCTTATTCGTTGATTGCATAGCTTTCCACAGTTTTGTTAAGTGTTTTAGAAATAAAAATATCGATTATTCATCTTGAGTGAGTACCGCTCAAATTGCAAAATTTGAAGCATCAGTTGTCAATTGAAAATATTTATCGAAATTAGGATATTGTGACTATCAAGGCATTATTTAAGTCTTCAAAACGTTTTAAAGGAAATTTTAGTGCGTTGAGACGCTGATTACGACACTTTTTCTTCTTCGCCTCGTAAATGCCATACCATGCAATTTCAATAACGTAGTCGGAAATGGAAGTTCTGACTACCTTCTGTGGAATGTCTTGTTATCTAATTTAAGATAGATGTGTAGAGCCTGTGGCAAGGATGTTGGTTCGCTTATACTTAGTAATAGAGGGAGAACCCCATTGAGACCTCTTATGAAAGTGTCAAATGCTTTTTCACTATAATTGATTTGCCTCATGCAGATCGAGGCAAGAAACCTTACCGAGAATCAGTGAGAGATGCAGGTACACAGCTTGGTAGAATTGATTCGCTGTCCTATCACCTTGATAGAGCGCCGACATTTGGTATTCCAATGTCCTAATATCGCGCTTGTCTAAATGCGTCATTCTGCAGTTTTTCGATATGATTCTTATGCCGTATCGGCATCGCCTATAATTTTGGAGCGAATAACATAATATCGTCCTGTTCCAAGAAGAGTTTCAATAATTCCAAACACCCTATTTACCGATTTCCTCCAAGAGTTAAACTCTACGATTTTACCAGAAATTTCACGTTTAGATCCAACTATATCCGGGACTCTGTCAAACTCATCCAGCAAACCATCATTTTTCGATCCCACTGTATCCTGAATCAATTTTTTATTTCTTCCTTTCGTAAGAAATTTAAACCTATAAACCATTTAAACCATTTGTCCTGTAAGGCCTACTAAGGAGTCTGTCAAGTCTTGACTGCTTTCACTGAAAGGACTTTTTCTCAAAAATCTGTCGTTCGGAGTCGATTTTAAACTGTAGGTCCTGTCACAAAATTAACACACACAACATAAGTGATTATGGTGTGAGAAGCTAGGTCGCAATCGTGACTAAAGGGTTGTAATGACCAATTATGTATGTATGTATTATTTTCAGAGTCTACTATGATTATACTTCTAAGTTACATACATATGTATATGGAGAACTCAATTCAAGATATGCATTTCATCTATCATCTAATACACTACCGAGCTCTTTTCTTAGTTATCATATTAACAGTATTATTTTGTTTTTTCTGCTTTTATTTTGATTTAATATATTGTTACGTTTTTACCTTTTTAAAAGCGTTTAAATATGAGTTCGTTGATTGCAAACCAAGTAAAAACAAATATGTGTCTTATTTTAATTAAACTCTCTTTATTGTCCACACTTTCTTATGTGCCACTGTTCACACTTAACCGATACAACAATAATTACTACAATTTATTGCTTGTTCACTATTATCAAAGAATATGGATATACTTTATTTTCTTTGCTATTATTCACACACAACTATTCGCTATACTGCTCGCAACCATAGCTGCCAGATAGATAACGCACCAAATCGTCGTATATTAGAAAAAAAATCGTAAAATCGTCAAAGACGTTCATTGAAATCGTCAAAAAATCGTCAGAAAAAATATGTAAATAAATTAAAAGGTTTTTCAAAAAGTTCTGTGTGATGTTCGCTGGAACCGACACATTTTTTAGTGCCCTGGCTTCTTAAGACGGTGCAAGAAATATTTCACTTCAATTGATCTTCTTCCTATTAACACCACTTATATCCGATCAAGAATAGAATACAACTCTCATGTGTGGGCCGGTACCTCGTCTATTTTGAGAGTTCTCGATCGCGTACTGGAGAGGGTAGGGTATCCAACTTTATTGATTTATTAGAGCGTTGTAATGTGGCTTGTGTTTCACTGTTCTATTGGACCTACAACGGATTTTGCTCGAGCGAAATAAAGGACTTGTTATAGAGAATCACACTCGTGTTTCTCGGCGAGCATCTCCGTTTGTGGTCGATTGGCTAGTGGACAAAAGTAAAGAAAATTACGTAAATTTTTAATTTCTAAAAATCGTCAAAATAAGGGCATAAATCGTCAAATCGTCAATATGATATTTTTGGAGCACATAATCGTCAAAATTACGATAAATCGTCAAATCTGGCAGCTATGCTCGCAACCGATATCTTCAAACACGACTATTTTACTTCGCACGCAACTTTTCTTCTCACCGCGACTGATTAGTTAACACGCAACTTCACTCAAGACTGACTCAATTACAACTGACTTGTCGTCTGCTTTGTCTTGCCCTTTTATATGCGAACGTCTTCAGTCTGATGATGGTTCTCGAAGTGGAATGTTCGGGGCTTCGCATTCTCGAGAGTTCTTTTGCGTAGCTGATAGCTTTAGTTTATCGTTTTTATTGTTAAACGATATTAGGTCGTTTCGATTGTTGTTGCGTAACACTGCCGCCCACTTAAGCCTGTTCGTCCCGAATAGGCTCATTTTCTCTTTTCCCATATTTTGCCAGTCGCTCTATGTGTACGACCTTCATTTTTGTTCGGGGGCTGTTAGCTTTCTGTATCCTGTACACATCGTTTAACCGCTTTATTATTTTATAAGGTCCTTCCCAGCTGGTTTGTAGCTTGGGGGATAATCCCTTCTTCCGCCTTGGGTTGTATATTAGAACCATTTGTCCCTCTTGGAAGCCCTCCGTGTTTGCTGCACGATCGTACCTGGCTTTCATTCTATCGCTGACCATTTTTATTCGGGTGCGCACAAATTGATGAAGTTCATTTAGGCTTTCTTCTTTACCAGTGGCATCTCTCTCTGTGGCGGGCTTAACTCCAAACTCCAAGTCACCGGGCAGTTTTATCTCAGTCCCAAAAATTACCTTGGCGGGTGATCTAGATGTTGAATCATGGACTGCAGATCGGTACGCCAGTAGAAACCTCGGAATGTGTTCGTCCCAGTCCTTCTGTTGCTCGCTCACTACTTTCCGCAAGTACTCTTCCAGAGTTCGGTTAAATCGCTTTACCATTCCGTCTGACTGTGGGTGAAGCGGCGTTGTTCGAGTCTTTTTAATTCCGTATACCTCACACATTTCTTTGAATACTGCTGACTCGAAATTTCTGCCTTGATCGGAATGTAGTTCTATTGGAACCCCGTAGCGGCATACCCAGTTGTCTATAAAAACATTTGCTATTGTGTTCGCCTCTGGATTGGGTATGGCATACACTTCCGGCCATTTACTGAAGTAGTCCATCACAACGAGCACATATCGGTTTCCGGTATTGCTGGCAGGAAAAGGACCTGCTACGTCCATCGCTATCCGTTCAAAAGGTGCGCCCGAGTTATATTGTTGCAGCTGACCTCGGCTTCTTCTTACTGGACCTTTAGCTGCAATGCACTGGGTACAGTTTGCTATCCAGTCCGCCACTGCTTGCTGACATCCAACCCAATAAAAACGTTGTTTCAGCCTTTCCAGCGTCTTTGTCACTCCAAGATGTCCTTCGCTGGCTCCATTATGGAACTCCTTTAACACTTCTTTCATTTTGGAGGAAGGCACTACCAATAGGTTGGATGAGGTCTTGCCATCAGCGCTTTCCCAAAGTCGATATGATATAGTGCCCAATATGCTTTTGT
Source organism: Sarcophaga caerulescens (assembly GCA_927399465.1). Taxonomy (NCBI): domain Eukaryota; kingdom Metazoa; phylum Arthropoda; class Insecta; order Diptera; family Sarcophagidae; genus Sarcophaga; species Sarcophaga caerulescens. The sequence goes on from OV656866.1 coordinate 68,811,234, forward strand.
AAGAGGACCTTCTGCGGATATCTCATTTCTTGTAGGTCGTTTGTCCTCCTCCTTCGCTGCTATTATCTTTGTCAATATTGGGTCACTCCTTTGTGCTTGGGACCAGTCTTCGTTGGCTTCAATCCGCGTTAGCCGGATGTCGAGATGCTGAAACTTTGTGCTACATATAACCATGTTACGCGCCGCGGCGAAATCGATCAGCTTCATACCATTGCAGGTAGTGGTCGCGTGAACGCTGAACTGTCCGACAGTGGAACCAAAGATACCTTCCCACCCGATCTTCGCACTAAAATCTCCGAGGACGATTTTGGCATTATGGGCCGGGCACTTATCATATACGTCCTCGAGCTCAGCGTAGAAGGCATCTTTAACCACATCGTCCTTTTCTTCCTTCGGGTCGTGAGCATAAATAAGGCTGATGTTATAGAATTTTGCCCTATTGCGGATTGTGGCTATTCTTGCGAAGTCTCTTATTAACCAAAAATCCGCATCCGAATTCGTGCTTATCAACATGGCAACTGTAATATACATCGCAAGATGCTAGCCTTTTGCATTCTTATCCAATCCATCGCAATTCCTGTATGGCAATGATGTCCGTCCTACATTTCATTAGCGCATCTGCCAGCTGGTAGGAGCGCCTAGCCTGAGAGGGGTGCGGGCGTTCCATGTGTCTAGTCGTAAATCATTGTCCTTTAAACTTTTGCCGTGGTCGTCAACTTTGTGTACTGGTTTTCATTGGATAACGTTTTTACGTGGTGGGTTCCAAGCCTTACGCACAATCGAAATTTAACGATGCAGTGGACTTCACTGCACGCATTAGTTAACATCTAGCGGGTGCTAGAATGCCATCCAGGATAAGCCACGAGGAGGCTGAGTGTCAACTTGAATACAGTAAGACAAGGATCTTCATGGTGGTCACCACGTTTATTTATTTATTTAATAAAGTCTATAGATATAATATCCTTACAGACTAGACAAATACAAATCAATAATTATTATTTAAATAAGAAATTAAATTACATTTAATAGTATTGACATTTACAGAAAAGTCAATGTAAGAATAAAGTTTATTAAATTCAGTACAAATTCTCATTAGCGGATCAGACTTGGCATAATTTGTCCTATAAACATTAACGGAAAGAGGACAGAAATGACGTGTAGGACGAGACGGAACATTAAAAGATATATTATTAATTAAAAATTCAGAACATACATTTCCTTTTATCAAGTTTAAGACAAACGTTACATTTAACATAGATCTACGGCTTTTAAGAGTTGGCAGCTTTATAAGGGCAAGTCTACTCCTATATGGCGGCAAGTTGAAAGGATCAAATTGCAGGCTCCGAAGACAAAATAACAGAAACTGTTTCTGCACGGATTCAATGTTGTCAGTATGAACCTTATACATAGGGTCCCAAATAATTGAACCATATTCCAGAATGGGCCTCACAAGACTGGTAAAAAGCTGTTTCGTTATATGTATATGGATCTTTAAATTCTTTCGCCCAACGATTTATAAAACCAAGGACTGCACGTGCCTTATTAATAGTAAATGAGATGTGCTGGGTAAAATTTAATTTGGTATCAAGTAGAATTCCAAGGTCGGAGAAATTTTCCAATTTATTTAGGGAATGTCCATTTAGAACATATGTGACATTCATACATCCACGCTGACCACAGCCAGAAAGTTTACCTTGTTTGCATGCATCCCATCCCTTTTTGATGATGTAATATAAATATGATCCAATATAACGGGTGAATTTTTATAAACATTAAGCACTTTGTCAGACTAATCGCTTCGAAATTAAAGAATCCTTACCATTCTCTTTAGAAATCAATGAATTTTTCGGCTTAAAATTTTCCAAACGAATTATTTCTTTAATATCATTTTCTTCATTCCAGGTGTGGTTTCAAAATAGAAGAGCAAAATGTAGAAAACATGAACATCAAGCACACAAAGGTGAGTTAATGCAATATTTATACGCATCATGTCTACAATGCTGGAAGAAATAATAGGGCCACAATAAAATAAAATATTCTGATAAATTTTTATATTTTTATTTTACGATATAAAATATTATAACGTATGCGTTTTAATTTAAAGACGTTCAAACTGTTTGCACAAGAATATTGCTTTCTTCATGCAAATAAATAAAATATTTAAAGTTTGAAGTATAATCAATATATCCCATTAACATTTATTTTGAATCTTACTGAATTTTAACAATCTCTTTGAATCGACAGTTCATAGAATGTACAAGATTGGAACGAACGTCCCGGGTAATAGAATACAAAGCATCCTAAATGTGCGTTGTAAAGCTACATGAAACGATGCCTCAGAGATAACTTACAAAGCGTGATTGACTAAGCTGAAAAAAATATGAAATTTTTCTGAATATAATGATCGATTCGATATCAAAAGTTAGACTACTGGAAATGGGTGAACTAAATCAATGAAACCTCCGTGTGAGCCAGAGTCAGGATAATAACAAAAAAAAAAAAACAGAGGTACTGCCTTTACTTAACGACCCAAGAGAATAGAAACAATTACTGATCTAATTCAGACTACATTAGCTAGGCAATGACGCAGGATTCTTGATAACAAAAATTTTTAAATTTGTGGTATAAGTGCCGCACATTGATTCCACTTCATACATTTTTTTTTTTGCAAAAAATAGTAGGAGTAATGCTAGATCATGGAAAATTGATTCTAAGCATCCTATTGATTGAATTAAGAAAAAATAGAATTTCATCAAAATTGTCCATACCCATCGGACACCGCTCACTCAGTCTAAATTAAATTTTTCGCATAAATATTTTCGTATCCAAGAAATAGCCTTCAAATTTGATACACATGCTTTCTAAATAACAGACGCACACGTCTATCCCTCAGATCTGAGTAACTTCTATTCTTTTTTATTGTAAAGTTTGAACGTTGACATTATGTGTGAAACACTACATCATTTAAATGACCTCCACTCGAAGTGTTGCAAGCATTGACACATATTGGGCGGTATCTCAGCCATAACTTGACGAATGTTGGTTTTTATGTGCTCAAGAGTTGAAGGTTTATCTGCATAAACACGGTCTTTCGCGTAGCACCACAAAAAAAGTCTAATGGTGTCAAATCGCATGATCTTGGTGGCCAGTTGATATCGCCACGACGAAAAATTACGCGGCCAGGAAATGTCTCTTGCAATAAAGCCATATTCGCTCGAGTTGTGTGGCATGTGGCACCGTCTTGTTGAAACCACATATTCTCCAAGTCGTATTCTTCAATAGCAGGCAAAAAAAAGTCGGTTATCATATGACCATAACGCTCCGAATTGACGGTGACAATCGTTCCATCGTCGTTTTCGAAGAAGTAAGATCCAATCACACATTCGGACTAAAGAGCGCACCAAGCAGTGACTTTTTCTGCATGTAATGGCCTCTCTTCAATTACTTGAGGATTCTCAGAACCCCAAATACGACAATTTTGTTCGATACGTGGCTGTGGCAGAATCACCATTTTTGTAGTAGGTTTTGATAATTTTTATACGTTGTGTGATAGTTAAGATTTGAACACATTGAAGACAGCAGACTACACGACTACACGAACACAAATGCTGCTGTGCTGCAGTTGTAGTCGTGTGGTAGCTACTGAATTATTTTAAAGACTACAGCTACAAACTAATCAGCTGATTCTAAAGTTTGACATTTTGATAAATATTAAAATATTTATTTTGTATTTGTGTTTTTCAAAATGTCTGTGGAAAATTTTGTAACAACTATTACTAAAATAGTTCATATAACAAATACCGTATATGAATCTATTAAATTTGCAACAGGAAGTAACCGAAGATGGTGGGTTCGCCCAGTGAATCTTACTCGAGATGAGGAAGGTTTCTACAAGACGTGTGTTCAACAATTAAAAAACAAGGACGAAGAATATTTCTTTAAGGCAACACGGATGACAGTGACCAATTTTAAATTACTGGTGACACTATTAAAAGAAAAACTGGTGTTTCAGCACTACTGCCGGAAGCATTCTGCTGCATTCTTTTACATCTTTTGTAGGAGTCACGAAGCCCCTTCCATCTTTTCCTGCATTCTGCTTCTGTAAAAGTACATACATACTTACAATTTAAAATAATAATGACCACATTTATCTTACCATTCATCTTTACATTTGCAGCTACTTCCTTCCAAGCATACTCCTTCTTTTCCAAATTTTTGTAGTCTGCCTGGCCTAGGTCATATAAAATAATCCGGCTGCGTACCTCCTCTATCAAAATTTCGTCTACATCCATTTTTTCTTGAAATACAAAACTAACATTAATAAAAATATTAACATAATATGAAAATGCAATTAAATACTTACCAAATGCAGTTAACCAAAAGAATAAATAAAACAATTGAAAAATATAAACAGCTGTTTTCTGTTGATATGAATTTATAATTCAGTGGTGTCACTTTACCGTTTTTTGTTTTTACTTTAATATAAAAATAACCGTATATAATTTCAAAGTAATTAAGATTTAAACTATTATTTTGAGTAAAATTATATATGTTGTAATAATTTACGTACCTATTACTAATTAATTAATTCCAATATGGTTATCAGAACTTCTCTCCATAAAGTAAAAAATAAAATTATATTTTAAAGCACTTAAATTTGTTATTATATTAGCAACACTGTTTCTGTTTTGTGGTTGACAAAAATAGAAATTAGCTTAATTCGACTGCAGCGGCGAAAGCAGTCGAGTGGTCGTGTAGTTGTGCTGTCGTCAAAAGAATCGTCTTCATATAAACGTGTGTATTTTATTTTTGACAGATTGTAGTTGGTAGCCTGCTGTCTTCAATGTGTTCAAAGCATTAAGCGATATATTTTCGTCAATGTCAGACTTTCAACTGAAAAGAAAAAAATTGGTTTCACAACTTAGTTTGACAGATGTCGAATTCCAGTCCCATACTTTTGAAACCACGAAATGGATAGTTACATTTGTAGTTGTGTTCGTTGTTGTAGTGTTTGCTGTTGTACTTACTGTAGTGTTTGTTGCTATGTTGGTTGTTGTATCCGTTGTTCTTGCTGTTGTATTGTTGGTTGTTAACGATGTGCTGTAGAGATGAGCGATCCAGTGATTTTTGAAGAACGTTGTTCTCAGTGAACGTGATTTGTTAATCACTGTTCTTTAAAACAGTGATTGTGATCACAGTATTCCAATAATACAATAATGACAATAACGTATTTTATTAAGTCGTAAGAAAGAGACAACTAGATACATACAACGAAAAGACTACTAAACAAAATCAAAGTGGTGTCCAGTGTTGCCGTTTTTGGTTATTTCTAACTAAAATTGGTTATTTTTTTGTTCAATGTGTAGATTTTTCCGGTTTTGGTTATTTATTTTTCTTATAAAAAGAGCTTTTGTTTTGTTTGTAGAAATGTATTAATTAGTAAGACTAAAATTTTATATTGTTATTTTTTGTTTCTTTTCTTACTCTGTTGTATTAATTGTAATTTATGTGATGTTTTTGTAACACAGGCTATTTTACTTGCCTGCCTGTTTGCATGGAAAACACAAATAAAAACACTCAATTTTGTTAGTGTTTCCCATATAAACAGGCAGGCAAGTGAAATAGCCTGTGTTACAAAAACATCACATTAAATTTGAAAAAAAAATAAAATAAAAAAACTGCGAATTTAGTTTTGGTTATATTTTTTCTTATTTGGTGATTTTTTTCACAAATGTTGGTTACAATATTTTTTTTTCGTGGCAACACTGGTGGTGTCATCAATGTTATTATTTTTAATGTAATTTATTTTTATATGAAGTTTGACAATTAAGTTTCACAGAAAATTCATGTATAAAAGACAAAAGTAAATAATCAAAACAAAATGAAATAAATTTGAGTATGTATCAATTTTGAAAGAACGACATTATTAGTACCTGTTATTTGGCAATTTCAATCACTGTAGTTACCAGTGAATTATCAATCACCGTGATTAAATCACAGGTTTGAAAATATCGCTCATCTCTAATGTGCTGTTTGTTTGCAAATTCCAAGTCACAGGTATACAGATACGTCACGGTTTTGACGTTTAACCCTCACTTAGAAAGGGACAGCAAATATTACCAAAAAGTATTTCTGTCCCTCTCTGACTGCCTGTCTGTTTTGTTTATGTTTTTTTAGATTTCGGGGTGGATTTTTATTATTCTATTTTGGTAGAAATTTATGATATTTTTGTAGAATATTAGAATAAGTTCGAAAGGAGATGAACCGTTTTATTAGGGAAACGTAATTCAGAATTAGTGTATTTTTTATGACAGCTTTCATCGGTCGTCACTGACTTAGTATTTAACCAATTTAAAGGTATATTCACAAATTCCTGAAACAAAAAGTTATGAGTATATATTTTGTTATATTTTTATTTTTACTTACCTTTTGCACACGGAACTTTTTCAGTGTGAAGGAAAATTGCTAAGAGTTCGATTAATAATGAAAAAATTACCGAATTTTAACTTTTTCATTCAAGAAATTAATAAATACTAGTAATATACACAAAGTTCTAAAAGAAAAAATTTTTATAAGCAATATGTCTTATTTCATCTATATGTATTTAACTGCTTACTTACCTTTTGCACAAGAAACTATATTCATTCTGACCAAAAACCACTCACATTTCGATTAATATTTAAATATTTAAGAACTTTTAAGATTTGCATTGAAGAAATTAAAAAATATTCCAAATTTGCCCTTTTTTAACACAAAATAAATGTTTATTTACATTTAATTTTTCCACTTTATCCGCCAGTTTTCACTCTGTATATCTGTTGCTTCTAACACATTTGCTTTGCAAAAACTTTTAACATTTTTTTTCTCCCTCTACAAGGAGGGTTACAACTGCTGATTTAAGCGTTTTTCAAACGTCATAATTGTCGCCGCTGGTTACACTGTGTTCCAAGTTACTGATAAGTTGTTATTAGTAGACGAGTTGTTGTAGTATTGAAGTAAACTTAACTTTACTTTACTTAGTAAAGTGTTGTGTTACTTTGAATGTTGTTGCTGCCATCATTTAGTGGGTGATTGTTGTTATATGTATTGTTGAAGAAATGGTTGTTTTTTTCGAGAATTTTTAATAATTGGTTTTGTGTATTTTGTAGTATTCTTCATTCTACAATGTGTTAAATCTTCCCATATGCAGTGATACCGTGTCTTATATAAGATTCTGTCAATGAGTGATACGCTTGTCTTAGAACATCGTATGTAGAGCAGTAACTTAAATGATAAAGCATATGTGCAGATTTGCGTAGTTTCTTTTGTAAATTTATATATAATATGGGTCTTCCACTTAAACTTATTATCAACATACATATACTCCTAAGTATTTGTACGTTTCCACTAATTCTATATTTGTGTCACATCTATCGTCTGTTGTATTTGGCCCTTTTGTGAAGACATTCGTAATTGTGAAATTCCAAGCATATATTTGACTGTGTAAGATGTGGAGGTCTTATATGCATGACTTTCGCTTTTGTTGCATTAATAATTAGGCCATTGTTGTCGTGACACCATTTCGCTGCTATATTTAGTTGTTTCTGCATTATTTCTGTGGCATATTCGATGTTTTTATCTGAGACCACTATTGCGTTATCGTCTGCGAAAGCAAAAGTTGTATTTCCTTGAAGCGAATTTATCATTTCATTGGCGTATATTAAATACAGTATTGGTCCTAGCTTAGAGCCCTGTGGTACACCACAATCTATTGTCACTTCGTCTCTGTTCTTGTCACATACCATGTGAGAAGGTAAGTTCTGCAATCCAGATAGTTCTTAAACCAGTTTAGTGTGCTTCCTCTAACTCCAATTCTCTCTAACATTTGTAGTAGTTTTTATGTGTGAGTGTGTCGAAGGCTTTGCTAAAGTCGACGAATAGCACTAGACAATGCAAATGTTTACTCAGGCATCTATTGATGAAATTTGAGAAGTTTCTCCCTTTTTGGAAGCCGAATTGATTTTTATTTATAATTTTATATTTCCTTAGGAACGAAGTTAATCTTCTAACAATGACTTCTTCTAAGACTTTCTCAGCAGCTGGTAAAATTGCAATCGGTCTGTAGTTGTTGTAGTCTGACTTACATCCGCTTTTATAAATGGGTCGTATTAATGAAGTTTTCAGTATACTTGGTATAATGCCATTTTCTAAGCTTAAGTTGATAAACTTTGTTAGGATTGGTGTAAGGTAACTCGCATTATTTTTCAAATCTGATGGTCTAATACCGTCCATTCCTGGGATTTTAAAGTCTTTAAAATATTGAAAATTTCCTCCTCATTTGTATATTCTAAATATAAGGAGTTTTGAAGCACAATTTCAACACTATTTATTGTTTTTATGTTACAAGTATGTATTATTTTATTTACGTTATTTTTAAAATTTGTTGCATAATTGTTTAATTGTTCATTTATCGTATTGGTTTTAAAATTTCTTATAATGATTTCATCGACATTGTTTGTTTTCTTTCCTATTATTATAATAATAATAATTATTATTTTTTTTTTTTTCATTTACTAAATTTTTTTATTTACTAAATTTCAAATTGAACACAGTAAAATACAATAAAATATAACAAAAAGAAAAATAATTGTTGCAAATATCAATAACATTTATAGCGATTTATATACATAACATTTATACTTTGTTCGTTTTCTCTATTTTTGACCATTGGAATAATTTGAATTTGAAAATATCAAAAAAAAAAAAAAAATTGTGAAAATGAAAACGCAAACGAATGAAAGGAGTAAAGAATGCCTACAATGAATGATAAGTTGTCATATAAAATTTTAAAAACTGGAAATTTTCTCTGAGTGTACTAAATAAGCCAGATCTGGACTTCTTTGGAGATGAAAATGACCACACAAACATATTAGGATTGGCCATCCAGATGTGATCAACTTAAAATCAAGGCCAACATACGTCTCTTCGGATTTAGCACGTTTCGGATTTCGACCGTTTGCTCTACTGTTACCTCTAGTTTCAGGGCAAAAATATTTGATGATGAAATTGCAATTGATTGAAAAATGCAAAAGCAGCTAAATTTGAACTGCAGTGCACTTGCTGAAATAATTATCGAAACTGACTTATGTATAAAATTAAAGGCCGTGTCAGATAAAACTTTGTTGCTTTGCGTGACGTTTATAACTTTGACAGAAAAGCGTAAAGTAAAAGGTATATGCCACAACAAAAACTTTGACAACACTCGCGTTGTTTGTTTATCTTTTAAAAGTGGTTGGCGCGTAAGTTTTGCTTTTAATATTTTGTGTTTAAATAAGGACTAAAAATGGATTTGGAGGATTTATTGGACATACTTATAATTGTACTGCTAAAAAAACTAAAAAACATAAAATTTAAGGACAAATATTAAAAAAATAAAATTTGCGCGCAAATTTGCCAAAAATATTTACAGAATAATCAACAGCTGATTGTCAAAGCGCGTAAAAAGATGAGAGATGCCCAACTTTTCGCTTTGCGTTGCGTTAAAAGCTGTTTATGTGACAAGTGCCATATAAACGTGTACATTTATCTTAAATGTCAAAGCGAATTTGTAACGCAACGCGAAGCAAAAGTTCTATGTGACACGGCCTTAACACACACAACATAAGTGTGGTGAGAAGTGAGATAGCTGCCAGATAAATAAAGCACCAAATCGTCAAATATTAGAAAAAATCGACAATATCGCCAAAAACGTTAATGGAGAGCGTAAAAAATTCGTACGAAAATAAAATTAATTAAAAGTTTAAAAAAATTGTCGTTTTAATATACATATTTTAGTTCAAAAATAAATAAAAAAAAACATTTAACAGAAAAATTTAAATTTAAATTTTAAATTTAAGTCCTTTTAACGCTTTAAGTATTAAAATAAACTTAAAAAACGAGTGTTTTATACAATATATTTGTATGTTACAAAACATATATGCACACAATTAAAATTAAAATATATACATTAGGGTGGTCCATGCTTACATAAAAAAAAAAAAAACTTCCAAGAAGAAGTTACGCCACCACCTAGTTTTGTTACACGTACCATTCTTATTATGTATTAAAAATTTCAGTAACATATCTTATATACAAGGGAGTGTTCATCGACCTTAAAATATTTGAATTTTATGAAAAAATCCTGATTAAGTAAAAAATGTAAAGAATGTATCAAAAATATTTTTTTTATTCAGCGATAGTATTAAAACATACACAAAATAATATAAATAAAGAAATACTTAAAAATAATATTAATTCATTTTTTTTTTCAACTTAAAACTAAGTTTGTTAACATCGTTTTGGAAGTTTCAGTAGAAATGATCTTTCTGTTCTGTTCAACGACATGAAGCAAAAATTGTTTTTCCTCTTCATTGTTAGTGAGTATCGTATTGTAATCTTCAAATAGTTTTATGTGGCTTCCGTGGATAATTTGGTAGAGTCACCTCTAACTAAACGAGAACCGCCATCAACATCCATTTTTTGAACAATGGCCATTTTCTCGTCATAAGACAGCTTATCGGAAAACAAGGCAAACGCAACTAGCTCATCAGATAAGTACCACAAGTGGCGCTCTAAGACAACCCTTGCTGCTGCACTGATTTCGGGATCAATAACTTCGTATGCTCTTAATCTCTTCCAAAGTTGGAGGTCATTAAATGCTGCATCTGCTGCCAAAGGCGCTTCGATCCAAATCTTCGTATATATGAGTATACCAAAATTAACAAATCAAAAAATTTGTTTTTCTTCTTTTTTGGTAACCTTAAATGCTTGAGAATTTTTTCGAAAGAGAAAAATCTTCATAGCATATAGCAGTTTTGCCATCCATCTAGCATGATGTATCGGTCCCGGAGTACGCCAACTGATCCTGGCAGGTGTTTTGTTCAGAACAATCATTGTGAGCTCTATTAGCTCTTTGTAATCACCACGAACTTGCTTTTTTTCTAAGACTTTTTTCGTAAGACTCTCAAGAGTATTTTCGGCAAACTGTTTCTCGATAGTATTAAAGTCAAGACAATCGTAGTGATCTTTTGGTAATGTATCCCAAACATCGCTGAATCGTTTGAATAATGGAATCTTAGAGTTTGAGAGTTTGATGGCCCAAAGCACAGTGTAAATATTTTTGAAAGCATTATTTCAAACACGTGATGACGACAAGCAAGCCATAAAAGATCACGCCCTGTAATTGCTTCGAGGAGAGTACACGCTCCTTCTTTGGCACCTGTGTTAGAGGCAGTAGTATCAAAACTCATACCTCGGACATTCTTTGTGACATTCCACTGTTCCATTGTGTCAGAAACAGCATGAGACGTTTTTTTCCACGTTCCAGCAGTAAGTTTGGGTACGCCTAACAGTTTTTCGCAACCATTACCGGAGACAAGAATATGAAGGCGTTCTACTTTCTTCTTACCTATTATAGCAGGCAGTATTTTCCCATTCCAATGTATGACAAGTGGATATTTGGGTCGAATAGTTCTTTTATATTCGCATTGAATTCTGTCCTTGCTTTTTTCTTTCACGTCGAATTGTGCTCTGAGAGATTGGGAGTGAAGCAGGATTACAACCAAGTGCAGCAGACAATGGAATAATCAGTCGCACTGCTTCTCTGTCGGTTATTTTGTTACGATCCAGAGCGCTGCTAACATGTTGTGTAAATATTCCACTTGTCGATAGCACAACGACACTTTTAGTTGTAGCGACCTGTGTCTTTTTTGGTAAAGTAAACACAAAATCATCTTGCTTACCCTTCATATTTGTGCTTGAACTCGAGCTGCTACCGAAGCTTAAATCAAGTTCTATTTCTTGACTTGACACTACTGAAGTTGAAGCATTATGTTCCGCGGAATTTTTTCTTAATTCGTCAGCTCTATGTTTTCGTTTGAGAGAACGTTCTTTGGTTTTTTCTAGTTTCTTGTCAATTGATGTCATGATCATCTTACGCTCACTTCTTTGATCCATGAGAAACTCTCTGTCTTCTGCAATTTTGATTAAATGCATAGCGTTTGCATGGGCGATATCGAAAAGTTTGTCTAGGTCTTCTGAGCATATGTTTCTCTATTTTTCTGTGCTTGTGAAACTCTTGTTTTATTTTTCTTTAAAAGCAGCCAGTTCTTACGAATTTTCATAAGTTTTTCAACGCAGTGATTTGGTTGCCTGGTTGGAATACCAGATTTGCTCCACACTTCTATGACTTCTTGAATAAGCATATGCGCAGAATCTTTCACATTCTTTGATTCATTTAATGTGTAATGATAACGAAGTAGAACTTGACGAAGAGTTGGATGTTGGTTAAAACTTAACAATGACTCAAGATGCCGACATCCAAGAAGAAAAGCTTCGAGCTGATGAACTCATTTTATTGCTCTTATTCACTGAATTTGACCTGTAATAAAAGAAGAATATCGAATAATTTTTGAAAATATGCTTCTACGTTAACCGCTAGATCAAATCGTGTAAGAAATTATTGAATAATGCATTATCATTGTCTAACTAGTCGGGAAGGTAGTTAAAATTAGATTAGAAGAATCAGGTAAAAGCATAAAAACAAAGAGATAAGGAGAGTTCAATAAAAGCATTTAAAAATAAAAATCAAAAATTTTTCTCGAAAATTTCAAAAACAGCACTGGATTGAGCACCCTCTTCCGGTAGAGTTAGCCAACTGAAATTTTACAATGATATTGCTATGGAAACATGTTACAAATTTACGGGGTGGCCAATCTGAAAAACAAAAAAAAAATTTTTTGGACCACTCTAATATACATATATAGTATATGTACTATATAAGAATTAACGATTTTAATCAAATCTGGTACAGTATTAAAGTCGAAGTAGTTACGATTACTAAGTTTTAAATAATCTTTTTATATAATATTGCTTCTAAGGAATTTAGTTTAAGTTTTAAGAAACTTAGTTTAATTTAAATTAACTTGGCTCTACATTAGCTAAAGAACGTGATAATACTCTTCATTTTGGGGAGAAGAAAGGAATCTTAAACGACCTGTTGTATTTAGGCCTCCTTTACGGAATTCCATCAGAGACTGGGCAAAAAATGATGCTGAGAAAGGCAATCTGTGCGTTGAATATTTAAAACCCCTCTTCACCCCAATTTATGCAATAGTACGACTGATCTGGCACATGTTGTTGCTATGCCCATGATCCTCTAGATTCTTAAAATAAATACGACACTGTGTGGACAAAGGTTTATTCAGGAATGAAACATAAAAATCAGTTTAATTTAAAATACAAAGCATAACAAAATATAATAGATAGATAAATAGGAGAAAAACAGTGTTGTAAATACTCGCATTGTTAAACAGAGTTGCCAATTCCAACACTCCTCCTCGATGCTAATATTTCTATTCCGACTCATAGGCCATTTACACTACACCGAAATCTAGTAGATTAGATTTCAAATCTAGCTCAAAATCTAGACCGTTTACACTTGATTTTTTTGACAGTAGCAAGATTTCATTTTAATAACAAAAACAGCTCACTGAAATTTAAAAGAAAATAATAATATTTCCAAATAATAATAATATTTCCAAATACAAAATAAAAATGAAAAATATGGGACATTTACTATTGTTTTCATCAAGAGCAAATAAGATTCAAACAGAACTAATGTTGTTGCGAAAAAAATAAAACGTCAGCACTTGTTGAACATAAGATTTCAAAAAATAATGCAAATGTATTACTACACACAATTGTTAAATAGTAGAATGGAATGGACGCACGTAAGTATATATGTATATAGGTAATAATATATAAATATTAATCCGCACTTTAATACAGGTTCGTAACGGGTCATTCTGGGAGGACGATGTTCCTAATATGTCATGTGATATGTTCGTCGAAAATTTTAGAATGAGAAGCCAAACTTTTCAGTTGTTATGCTTAAAGCTAACATCCATGAACAAAACTGATACAACATTTAGAAAATGTATACCACTTCAAAAACGTATTGCTGTAGCCCTTTATTGTCCTAAGTCTTCTTCTGAATATGCCTCAATAGCTCACATGTTTGGAGTATCCAAAGCTTCTGTATGCCTTATACTACAAGAATTTTGTAAAGAAGTTTGGCAAAATCTTTCAGAAGAATATTTACCATCAAATTTTATAAATGAAACTAAAATAATGGATTGCGTATACGGTTTTAATCAAATTGGGTTTCCACAATGTTTCGGAGCGATCGGTATATATATTTTTCATAATCTAACAACAAAAGGAGAGACTTTATATTAATTTTTTGAGTTATTTCTTTAATTTTTTTTTTTCAAAATAGATGGATGCCATTTTGAGATTCATCCTCCTGCAACGGAAGCTTGTGATTGTTTCAATTACAAGGGGTGGTACTCTGTTGTTTTGCTCACTGTTGTTGACTACAGATATCGATTCTTATACATTAATGTCGAGTGCCCAGGCCGATGCAATGATTCGTCAATATTTGAGAGATCTCAATTCAGAAAAAAATTGCAAAATCCAATATTTCAACAACAAGCAATTGTTTACGATGGGGTGAAAATTCCTGTTTTGTTAATAGGCGATTCCGCTTTTCGTGTATCCGAATGCATGATGAAACCTTATCCATTTAATGTAAATGCATCAGAAAAAGAAAAAATATTTAATTATAATTTATCAAAATCTCGTAGGGTTGTTGAAAATGCATTCGGCCATTTAAAATCAAGATTTCGGCGACTCGATAAGGGTATTGACAACAAAATTGATAACGTAAATAAGAATAAGAAAATGCTGCAACTGCAAGAAAGCCTCATAAATATAGAGAAAGAGAGGAACGACATTTTGAGGGCCCTTCTAAACAAATAAATATGTCATCCAGATATTTATTTATTCAGTATTACCTGTATTTATTGGAAAGATTATGAATTTTTATTCGCACTTCTTCGGAATTGAATTCAAATCCATTGTTCTTCATCCCAGCTGCAATGTCTTCATAAACGTGGCTGTTTTTGCGGTACCCTCTTAAATCATCAATATAGTCTCCCCAAAGTGTTATGAGGAGAGACTCCTCCTCCATTTTCCAATTTTTCTTTTTTTTTGTACGTCATTTTTCTAAAATATATGTTCATATGATAATCTTAATAATATCAATATGTATTTTAAAATCTAATTACCTTCTGTTACGAATTATTTCTTCTGCCATTTCTTTCCTTTTTAACTTCTTAAACAATTTTATAAAAAATTTACACAATTTTATAAAAAATTACACAATTTTATAAATAATTTATAAAATTTTTGTTTCGTTTTTAAATAGAAATGTCAGTTTTTTCCTGCGCAGCGTTGTATTTTTATGTACTTTTTTGGCAAAACACATAGTTGTATTGTTATTTTTGCTAGATTTTGAGTAGATTTTGCCGAAATCTACTAGATTTGTAGATTTCGTTTTGTATGGGAAATCTAGTTGAAATCAACTGGATTTCGCTCGAAATCTCATAAGTACTAGATTTCGATGTAGTGTAAATGGCCTATCAATATAAATTATACATAAAATTAATTATTTAATCAGACCTAAAAGTTTCGAAAAACTTTAATGGTTAACATTCTGCAGATTCTTGGTCAACACATCAGCAATCATATCATTAGTGCTGCAGTACTTCAAATCTATCAGCTTCTTCTCATAGAAATCCCTGACATGGTGGTACTTAATGTCTATATGCTTACTACGGGCATGATAGTTGGGGTTCTTAACCAGTTGTAATGCTCCCATATTGTCGCCTTGGATTGTAATAACAGTGTTGTTGTGCAATTGGATTTCCTTCAATAACTTTCCTATGTATGTTGCTTCATTGGCTGCAGAAGATAGTGCCATATACTCAGCCTCAGTGCTTGATAAGGCCACTGATTGTTGTTTACGACTTACCCATGAAAATGCCGCACCAGCTAGAAGGAAAATATAACCGGTATATGACTTACGGTCAATAGCATCTCCTTCCCAGTCTGCGTCAACGTAACATTCGATTGGATGGCCAGTTTTACAATACCTTAGTTGCATCTCCTTGGTTCTGCTCAAATATTTTAGCATTCTCTTCAATGCTGTAAAATGCTCTATATGTGGATCGCTATTCTTCTGAGATAGTTTTGATATAGAGTGCATGATATCAGGCCTGGTACATAAACCAATGTACATGAGAGAACCGACTAACGACTGATACTCAACGTGGTCAACTCTCTTAAAATTCTCGATATTGCATGCAATTTGGAAGTTCGGCTCCAAAGGTGTTGATACTGACCGACAGTTATCCATATTATATCGCTTCAGTAACTGTTCTATGCTTGCCCTTTGACTAATTGCAATTGATCCCGTTGGTCCATCTCTCTCTATTTCAAAGTTCAAAAAATGGTTTACTGGCCCTTTATCCACTACCTCGACCCTCTTAGAAATTTCACATCATTGATATCAGAGCACGCAATTAACATGTCATCTACATATACTGCAATTATATTTACCTTATTCTCACTCTTCCTTATATAAAGGCACGGCTGACTCTCACATGCATAAAATTCAATTTCATTTAACAAAGAGTTTAACTTACGGTTCCACTGGCGGCC
Organism: Sarcophaga caerulescens; assembly: GCA_927399465.1. NCBI lineage: Eukaryota > Metazoa > Arthropoda > Insecta > Diptera > Sarcophagidae > Sarcophaga > Sarcophaga caerulescens. The sequence continues at coordinate 68,827,815 of OV656866.1, forward strand.
TGATTGCTTGAGGCCTTACAATGCCTTCTTCAACTTTAATACATGATGTGGTCTTCTCTCGTCAACAAATTTTTCGGGCTGTGTAATATAAATGTCGTCATCCAGTTCACTGTTGAGGCATGCTGTAGAAACATCCATCTGGAGTAAGTGTAACTCGTACTCAGCTGCAAGCGCAAACACCATTCTTATAGTCTCGTACCTTACGACGGGAGAAAATGTTTCCCCATAATCTATTCCATAAACTTGGGAACAGCCTTTCGCTACCAACCTAGCTTTAAATCTTTCGACGTCACCTTCTTTGTTCTTTTTAACCCATTAACGCCCAAATGAGAACCACAAACAATTTTTAAAATTCAATCTTTATTTCTAGATTTAAATAACATTTTTTATAGTACTATAAAAGAAAAAAAACCAAAAAAATATTCTAAGTAGTGTTTTTTGAGGTGTACTAAGTTTAGTACAATGGGCGGTTACGTGTGGTATTTTACAAAACATCCTCTTTCCAAACAAAGTGTTTTCAGGCACTTACAACATGATGTTTTAATTCGATTTGAGCATATGACACATCGAAGTTGATTTGGAATTTTTTGGGGGTTGTGGCCATTATTTTTTTTTCTTCTCCTTCAATTCTGGAAGATGTTTGCCTACATTTATTGTCCTTTTTGTCACTGAGATATGTTCGTGCTATATGTCTGCGAAACCATAATTGATCCACACGATTATTAGGGTTTGCAATGCAATATAGTCTCCATGCATTTGAAACAGTCAAGTCCACTAAATAAGTAAACAAGACCCACCACCACTTTTTACTTTTTACAGCAATTCGGTACATTCCTATAGACTGGTCAATCTGATCTACCCCTCCCATAGCTTTGTTGTAGCTTTGGAAACGTGAGGCATGCTGACGTCAAGTTTTTGCTTGTTTATAGGACACCATCTTTGAACTTTTCCGATAGGCTCCAAGGTATCGAAATTTGTTCCAATCGTGCAAACATTATTATCTTTCCATCTAATCATAAAAATTTCATTTGCTTTATCAAACCTATGGTCATATTCAGCTCTAGGCTTTTTACGCATATCTTTTGATGAAATCAATGGACATCGCTTAGTCCTGTTTTCGCGCATGGTTCCAGTAGCTCTGTATCCAAGGCTCTTCAGGTCTACAAGAAAATCGTAATTTGTAAAAAAGTTATCAAAGTAAACTGCATGTTCTTCGGGTTTTGTTGGCGCTTTTGATAGCAAATTCTTTACAACACGAGAGCCAAGAGGCTCATTGGTAGCCTCGGAAGTTTTTCCACAATATACATCGAATGTATAACAATAACCATCGGAGCTGGTCAACGCCCAATTACGTTTTCCCATTATAAATTGTTTGGCTGAATGGTGACCAAAAAATTCACTGTACTATTTTATCTTACCTTCAACGCCCAGTGTACTAAACTTAACTTACAACACTTAATATGCTTTAGCTCAAAAAATTCTATACGAACTAAACCGTTTTATATTGCTTTTATTAGAATGTGATGTTATCCAGTAAATAAACTGCTTTTCAACGCTCTTCAAAGTTAACTGATGTAAAATAAACTAAATAACCATTCACAATCCCACAAGAAATAAATCGCTAGCCAAAATGGGGATTCCCCTCATTGATATTTTTGAACTATGATTTACAACAGCTACGTGGATGTTGCATGTACTCTTATTGACTGGTAGCAAGCGTTGCCAGAATAGAAAACTACTGTGTACTATATATAGTACAGCGGGCGGAAATGGGTTAAGCGAAAACACCCAACGGCAACCGATTGCCTTTCGTTTCGGAGGAAGCTTAACCATTTCCCACGTTCTATTCTTCAAAAGTGCATTATACTCCTTCTCCATAGCATTCCACCAAAAAGTCAAATATTCGTTCTACAGAGCTGCATTAACGGTTTCGGGAACGTCGATATTTCCAGAGCACATTAAATTTACCGTATTGTATATTTTTCTGGTCTACCTGATGCACCCGTGCGATTAATTTTGGGTCTTCCGGCTTTCTTTCTTTCAGGAACCTCTTCAAATCCACAAAATCAGCCGATTCATAGTCGCTTTCATCTTGGGTAACTTTCTTAATATTCATTTCCTCATTATCATTTTGTTGTACTGCCGTTTTCGATAGTATTTCAATATCAACAAATTCTCTTGATTCTGTCTCAATGAAGTAAACGTCCCTGCTTACAATAACCTTACCGGTAGCCCTTTCATATAATCTGAAAGCCTTGACCGTGTCGGAATAGCCGAACGGAATATATTCCTTACCCTTTGGTTGAAACTTATCATGCTGTTTCTTATCGAGGGCAATAGCAATTGACCCAAACGCTCTTAGATGCTTAACCACTGGTTTACGTCCATACTAAACTTCATGCGGTGTTACATCAAACAATGCTTTCACGGGGCAGCGATTTCGTAAATATGTAGCCGTATTAATTGCCTCGGCACAAAGATTTTCAGCCACGCCTCCATCAACCAGCATGCATCTCGCCATCTCGACCCTAAGGTACTCATCAAATGCTCCATTCACAAATTCAGTGCCATTGTCACTGCGCAATATTTTAATTTTCCGATCAGTCGGCCGCTCAACCATAGATTTAAATTCTTTAAATTTCCCGAACACCTCTGATTTATTCTTAAGAAAATAAACGAATACATATCGACTCTTGTCATCGATGAACGTCAACATGTACTTCGCACCGCCACTGGATGTTGTATTCATGGGACCGCAAACGTCACTGTGTATTATTTCCAGCAAATCATTGGCTCTGTTCTCTGAATGTTTAAATTGTCTAACACTGCATTTACATTGTAAGCAAACATTACAGCTCATATTATCAGGGATGGTCGTCAGTTTCACGCCGAAAACCATTTCCTTATTTATCAGTTGTCTCAAGCTAGTAAAATTCATGTGGCCAAAACTTGTATGCCATTTCATTGCCTCCTCAGTGGTTTCACATGAAAATAAGCATTTATTATTATTTATACCACACAAAAATAAACCGCCGACTCTTTTGGTAGTCAACCAAACCTTACCGCCTTTTCTTATCGAAGCCTTTGTGTCGCGAAAATTACAGTACAACCATTACTGACAGCCTTAGCAACCGAAATGAAATTACATTGCAAACACGAAACATACAGAACCTCCTTCAATGTTAAGTCAAACTCCTTTATGTAAACTTGCCCTTTTCCTTCAGTTTGTATTCTGTTACTACCACCAATTATAATTTCCTCTTCATGTTCTTCAAACTGTTCAAACATGTTGCGGTTGCAACACAAATGCGCCGACGCGCCGCTGTCAACACACCAAATGTTCTTTCGTAGTTTACAGTCATTTGAAATAGAAAAAGCACGATGTGTTCGATCGTCTTTCTGCTCTGCCTTTGCAACCTTTTCTTTGCATTGTGCCGCATAGTTACCAATTCTGCCACAACTAAAACATTTATATGATGTTTTCATAACACAAGCTTGTTGACAGGCAGGCAATCTCTACACAGGCAAGTACGTAAGAAAATGAGTTTTTATAACATAATTGCCTGACTTACGTTATTATTACGTCTTGTCAAGTTACATTGTTGCCAAGATATATTTTTATTATACCATTGAGTTTTTTTCTTTGTTAATATATAATAAAATATAAATAATAAATACAAGGCAACCCTGTATTTTGTTTATTATTATTACATTTTTTCTGTTTGTTTATCAAAACAAATTTTTGTTGTTTTCATTGTGTTTTCTTTTTCTGTTTTGGTGAAGTGGTTGTTTTTTCTTCTAGAATTGATGGTGTTATTTTGTATTTTTCTGATGTGTTATTTATTTGTTGGTGTAATTGTGGTACGCTTCGTGGTTCCAAAGCTATGAGCGGTGGTTCCAAATCTGTGCTTTTTCGGTTATTACATGGAGGTGGCGATTTCGACAGCCCTAAAACAGTGCCACTAGGGGCTGCTGCGGATGACAAGTGGCATATTCTGTCAATCTGTTACTCCAATCTCGTTAGAATTATAATGGTACATGGACCACCTCCAGTGCCGTGAAGACATTTGTTGTTTTCGGATATTTTTTTCTTTAGTCCGAGGCAAGGCAAATTCATAGAAGGTGGCCTCTACAACAAATACAACAATGCAAAAACAACCCTCAAACCTCCATAAGAAATTAATAAAAGCAATTAAAAAAACTAAATAAATTTTATATATTGAAATTTCTTTTGATTTTTATGTCATGCTTAATTACGCAATAGTTGGGCACCTATAAATTAAAAAAAAATATTCTATGCAGTCATGGTCAATGAAATTCATTAAAAACAAATTATTTTTTACCATTTTAAAACAAAAGGCCATACACAATCGCTTTTTTTTGATTGTCTACTTTTGACATTTCTAACAAGTGGAAATGCCATAGGAAAACCAAAAAAAACTCTATTCTTACGTTTCTACTCAAAAAAGACTGCCACATGTGTTATAAAAACCAAATGTTCTCAAATGAACAGATATTTTGAGTCACTTGTGGTATGAAAACAGGCCATTAAAGTTTGATTTTCTTCGAGAACCGTTGTTTTCATTTGTATTGTTGTTGTTTTTCTTATAACCGTTTCGTTGATAGCCTTTCCTCTCTTTCGCCATAAAAACTTGCACACTACTGTCTGCACTTGTTGTTCCATTGTTGTTTACCTTTCTACATTCCCCTTCTTCAATTAATTTAACTTTTAGTGTAGATAATTTTGGAAGGTCATCTCTCGCCTCAAGAGCCACCACAAGGTTCTCGTAAGATTTTGGTAGGCTAGCGAGTAACATAATCATATACAACTCCTCCTGAAGGGTGACACCGTACCAAAATTACGTATATATTGTTGAACACACTCATCTTCGGGTTTGTAGAAGCTGGGTTTGTAGAAGCTGGGTTTGTAGAAGCTGCCTAAACAACGTAACCTTACGTACGGGTATCTTTGGATGATGTACCTCCTTTAATGCTCTCCAGGTATCACTAGACGTTTCACAATTCTTTATGTGAGCTATTTGCATTGGGGTTGAACACAATATTATTGTTGCCGTTGCCTTTTCATCTTTCGCTCTTTCTTTCCACTCTGCCACCGCAACAGCATTCGTAGCAGTTGGCTCAGGCTTTGTCAAGCTTCCTGACACAACGGACCACAAATCCTGGTGTATAAGCACACTTTTAACCTGAAGACTCCAAGAGTCATAATTTCGGTATATTAAACATAGAGGCGTTTTTCACTCAATTAATATTTTCTCACTAGAAACTATTTAATCTTCAATGCCACTGGGCCCATAACCTGTTGTTGTACTGTACTTTTGCATTTTGTATTCCTTAAATAAAGACGACACCGTGTGGACAATTCAAAGGTTTATTCAGGAATGAAACATAAAAATCTGTTTAATTTAAAATACAAAGTATAACAAAAAAGAATAGAAGAAAAACAGAGTTGTAAATATTCACATTGTTAAACAGAGTTGCCAATTCAAACACAAATGATGCAGACTACTATTTCTTTATTTAATCATAGGAAAACTCCTACATACATAATTGGTCATTACAACCCTTCAGTCAGGATTATTGACCTAGTTTCTCACACCACTTATGTTGTGTGTGTTAATTTTATACATAAGTGGCGGGACCTACAGTTTAAAGTCGACTCCGAACGACAGATTTTTTGAGAAACTTTTCATGGCAGTTTTATTTACTCTCAGAGTTTTTGCCAGAAATCTGCTGAGAGGAAATCGCCGAAGAAATACTTTTTGTATTTTGTTTTGATGTCTGGCCTGCGGCTCGAACCCTGGCTTTACGTCTAATAAGCCAACGCACTACCTACTAGACTACGGCGACTTCATAGGAAAACTCCTGGGATTGATAAAATCAACAGCAAAATGATTATAGAGATGCCTCGTATAGATATGAGGATTCTTTTTCTCATTTTCAACGACTTAGATATTGCCGTCGGGAGAGAAAGGCGGCTCTAATTAAAACAAAATCTAAGACTGGGAAGGAGCATATGAAAGACGAGTGTTACAGTATCCAAACAGTTCAAAAAGCTTTTAATGTTTAAATTATCACCAATTTTAAATTTGATCAGATGCATTCTATACCATCAATCTAGATTCAGAAAGTAACATAGGACCATAGAACAATTTCACAGATTCGTGCAAGTGATAAGAATGGCATTTGAAGAGAACCGAATGACGTTGAATATGTATTTATTGATGTTAATCACAAAGGTACCACATTGCTACTCGGTTGTGTCTATAGACCGAATAAAAATATAAAATTTTATGCACTTGTCAATCAACTAGAGCTTTTATCGGTGTCGTATCCTGAGGTTCTTATAGCCGGAGACTTTAACTGTAATTTGCTTGCTGATGCAAGTCTAACTCCTATGATGTTATCATTTAACTTATTTCCTATTAATGAGTCTGTTCCTACCCACTTTACAAATACCAATAGCACCCTACTTGATCTATTTTTCATCAGTAATAAAGATAAAGTTCTACATTATGATCAACTAACGGCACCAGCGTTCTCTAAACATGATCTTATTTTTGCAGTATATAACTTTGCAATACAGAAACCCTCCACAACGTTTACTTATCGTGATTTTATGAGTCTTGATATCATGGCCTTAGAAACTGATCTTACAATGGGATCAAATGTACTGCCTGTCGTCAGTTGATGAACAAGTCTCCCTAATAAACTCCATTATTTTGGAACTTTATAACAAGCATGTTCCTGTGAAAACTAAAACAGTCAGAAACTGTGGACGTCCGTGGTTTAACAATGAAATAAAATTATTAATACAACGTCGGAATTATGCATATCATTTGTGGAAACGATACAGGACACCAGAGTATCGTGAGCAGTATCATCTAGCTAGGAAAGCTGTTGTGTCTAAAATAAAATACAATAAATCTGTTTATTATGCCAATAAATTTAACAGTGCTGTTGACACGAAAAGGACATGGAAAATTATACGTGATATTGGAATTGGTAAGACAACTAGTCGTGAAAGTGATGTCGATGTCAATGTGCCTAACGAATCATTCGTCAATATCCCTTTGCCAACAGTAAACCCTGGTTTTTATGCTCAAATGCCACCAAATGAACCATCCGTTGCAAAATTTAGTTTTAAGTGCCTTGATTTTAATGATGTAGCAGAAGGTTTCTACAAAGTCAAATCTAATGCAGTCGGTTTGGATGATATTAACCCAAGGTTCATAAAGATACTACTACCATGGATAATACACCCCATTAAGTATTTGTATAATACAATTATTACCACCAGTACTTTTCCAACGGAGTGGAAATATGCCAAAATCATACCAGTTCCAAAAACTGGCAATGAATATTGCCCAATATCAATTTTACCATACCTTTCTAAAGTTTTTGAGCGGCTTATTTATAAACAAATGGTTGAATTTATAAATCAATACAAGTTATTAACTGACCGTTAATCAGGTTTTCGATCTCAACATAGCTGTTTAACCGCCCTGACTGATGTAATCGAAGACATAAGAAATAGCTTAGACGATGGGAGAATAACATTATTAGTTTTGCTTGACCATTCAAAGGCCTTTCATACAGTTCACCATTCAATACTGTGCTTCAAGTTATCTAGAATGTTTAACTTCTCGACTACTGCCGTTAGATTGATGTCCACAGATGGCAACACGTCTCCAATAAAGGAATAATTCCTAACCCTCTTCGCGTGACAAGAGGTGTTCCGCAGGGCTCCATATTGGGACCATTACTATATTCCATTTATGCTAACGACATACCAGAGCAGCTCAAACACTCTAGAATTCAAATGTATGCTGATGATATTCAGCTCTACCTTGATTGCTCTTTAGCTTCCATCAACACTGGAGTTAAAGATCTTAACACTGACCTTAATAATATTTCTCTTTGGGCGACTGCAAATGGTTTAAAGATTAACCCTAAAAAGTCAAAATGTATTGTAATATGCAAAAAATCCACAAAGATTAACTCTAGTATTGATGTTTTCTTGGGTAGTAGCAAGATTGATATTGTTAATTCTGCCAGAAATCTTGGCGTGGTTTTCAACAGTACGCTAACCTGGTCGGATCACATAAACCAAACATATGGAAGGGTTTATAGTATGCTAAGGTGCTTATGGGCTTCACTCCACCGACAATAAGACTACTTCTGGCTAAAACTTATTTAATACCAACTCTGCTGTATTCATCTGAAGTCTTCTCCGGCTGAAATTCAAAAGACACCGCGAAACTCAACAGTACTTTCAACAACATTGTACGCTACATATTCTGCCTAAGGAGATTTGATCATGTCTCTCACTACTCCAACCGCATATTTAATGTTTCCTTTAATAACTATATAAAGTTATTCACAAAATTATTACATTCTAGCACCCACAATATCTTCGCAAACGCTTAAGATTCATGAGGTCTTTAAGAGGAAATGGTATTTTGGAGATTCCTCATCGGGATGCAGCGTCTGAGAGACAATTTTTCATATTAAGCATCCGATTCTGGAACCAACTTCCTCCAAACGTGCAAGTTATTAGCAACGCAAATACATTTAAACATGTACTTTATACATTTTATCAAACGTAATCTGCTGTAAATGTCAGTTGTAAATATTCTATTTTATTTGTTTTATATTAATTTAATTATTTTTATTTTAATTTTTATATTATATTACTGTTTTTCTTTTTTATACACATATAATTTATAATAATATAACTTGTCAGATTCTGGTACTTTAAATTATAAGATATTATGTCTTGTTGTATCAGAAATCCAAATTTAATAAATACAAATACAAAGAGAAGAAGTGCTGTTCATCACTTTTAAAATTTCTAATTATATTGTACAGTCTTGGTGTAATCACTGGTTTAGATTAAGTTTTTTGACATTTTTTGCAGTACTAGGGAGTAGTTGATTATGATTGGCGCACCACTAATTTCCTACAGTTGACGTTAAATTTTCAAATCTGAGTTTAATTTGTAGGCTCCATCTAACTCCTAATCGATAATAAATTCTTTTGCGGCTAAGGGAAAATTCATTTGCTTGATATAGATTATTTTTTGAAGCGTGTGATTGCTAGAAAGGCCACTGGTCTGATTACTGTATAGCTAATGGAGTGCTTCTCGGAAACTTTCTAATACCTGATGTTATAAATATTACTGGTGGAGAGGGTTGTATGCACTACCTTACTTCTATTCTATATTTTTTTTTTTCATCTCTTAAATATACCTCTTACTTGGCACTCGATCAAATTTCTCCAATTCTTGAAATAGCGGTAGCGAAGGGTTTAACGTATCCTTAGTACCAGCGACACACTAGATTAACCGATACAGGCCCAGGATTCTGCTCTATCACTTCTAGGAAGACATCCTCTAGGACACTTTTATATTTTCAAAATTAAAGTTATATTTTATTAATTCAGCAAATTCATTTCTAATAGGTTATAATCGCGTGTGTATAAAAGAAGTGAGTCAAAAAGTGAAGTTAAATAAAAAAGTATTGACAGCAAATGTCGATAAGGAGTTGTCATATGTTTAGTAATAGTATAATCAAAGACTATATAATATAAAGATGTTGCACTCAGTACATTTTGGTTTAACACAAATTTTGTACAGCTTACTGATGCGGGGGACAAGTGGCAAGGGAAGGGAAAAAAATTTGCTCTTTTTCTCATTTTTTGCAAAGATAAATTTTTTGTAGATAACAAATAACGTGGGAGACCGAAAGCACTTTTATTTTGCTCTCTTGCAAGATAAAGTATTTGATATTATTGTTGTTGTTATTCTTACTGTTTATGTTATTTTTTTTTTTTTTAATAAAAGCTGTGGTTTATTTTCGTAATTTTTTAAAAAGAGAGATTGTTCTTTCTATTAAATGTGAGATTGAAAAATAGAAAGAAACAAGATGACTTCGTAGGTGAGTGTAGGGAAAATCACATTTGTTTTGTTTTTGTGAAAACGAAAATAAATTGATTCACACCGAATTTATGATGCCCATTGTATGAAATTTATATGCCAAATTTTTTTATTCTTTGGGAATAATAGACATATTTCGCTTAAAAATACAAAGAAAAAACTGTGAATTTTTCTCATTGCAAAGGCAAGGAAAAAATTCATTAGGTAGAAAATGTCATTACATTATAAGATACTTTGTTTCGCAAATTGGTTAAGAAGGTCTATTTTATTAGCTCTCAGAGTTTTTGCCTGAAATCTGCTGAGAGGAATCCGCCGAAAAAATTTTACCCTTTGAAATATCAGCGGTACCTGAAATGTCTAATGATGACTCATGCTACAAATCTATAAGACACATACATAATTGGTCATTAAAACCCTTCAGTCAGGATTGCGACCTAGCTCCTCACACCACTTATGTTGTGTTCGTTCATTTTATACATGAGTGGCGGGACCTATAGTTTAAAGTCGACTCCGAACGACAGATTTTTGAGAAGCTCTTCATGGCGGTTTTTATTTTGCCAGAAATCTGCTGAGAGGCAGTCGTCGAAGAAATATTTTTTCATAATTTCGTTTTGATGTCTGACCTGGGGTTTGAACCGTGGCGTTACGTCTAATAAGCCGACACACTACCTACTAGACTACGGCGACTACTACAAATCTATAAGAACTTCAGCAAAAAAATATCAATGTCGTTCGTTTGAAAAAGGGATAAAAGTCGCCGCGATTTCGAAATTTCGCCATTAGTGTCCTGGCTACAAAGAAGATTACAACTTTAAAAATTAAAATTATTTTTAATTACATGTGCACATTAAAAGTTTCGTATACATATATGTATGTATATACTGTTTGTACTTTAGGATTCAAATTCATCGGTCTCACGAAAAGCTGGCAACAAATGCAGTCTACCCCATTGCCTCAGATCTAAAAGAAGTTCTCCTAACGTAAAGCTATTTCGTTTTCCAAATATGGACTCACCGTTGTTTAAAAAGTCTGCAGAAAAATGCAACTTTGATAATTAAAATAACCTTTATTTATTCTTTATTCCTTATTTCTTTTTAAAAATTTCTATATTATAATAAATGCTTGTTAAAATTTTTGTTATTTATAAGAAATCAGCATTTCGGTGCGAGTCGATTAATTTTTATTTTGTACACCAATAAAACACATATTCTTTACCCTACATAAATATCATCTTTTATAAAATTCATTTTCTTGTTTACTACAAATATTATGTGGTTTAAAAAGTATTAAAAAGAAACAAAACACAAAAAGAACTTATGAGTAGACTACACATATATGCATACAAACATATCACACACTCAATTCAAAAGTGGCACAACTCAAAAATTAAAACTACACGTATTAATACATAAACTCGAAAAATACAAATTTTGAGTTGTGTCACTTACGAACTGGGTGTGCGATATGCATGTGTACGAATGCTTGTTATAGCTTATTCTCTTTTTCGCAAAATTCGTCTCCCTTTTTATCTTTCAGAGAGACTATAAATGATTTTCTCTCTTATATGGGATTTATGATAAATCCCATGCAGATTTTTGCAATGGAAACACAATGTACGGCAGTGTGCTATCTTTATAATTATATAGTCTTTGGTATAATACTGACGGGTAGTATCATACCCATACACAATATTTCTTCCCCTGACTAAGGAGAAAACAACACTCTTGGTCTTCTTTGTCTGGCCGAACGTCTTGGGGCTGCTATTGGGTCATTGGTTGTGTCATTTGATTCACTGCTGATTATAGTTGAGAAGTTTGCTGCTGGAGGTAAAATGTGTTTGGGTTCATGTGGTTCAATATCCTTCGCCTCCTCGACTTCAGCCTCTATCACAGTCGCACCCTCAGATGACTTTGTTTGCAGCATAGTGGACGGTTCCCCACTGTATGGGGTACTTGTAGCAAATTCGATGTTCATGAAAGCGTCATTAGCACTATTCGTTGATTGAGGGTTTGATAGCGCAGACTCACCGTGCGTTGTCAATATAGTGGTTGGTTTTTTCTAGAATCATCACCCGTGTCTCGCTTTTTGTCACCACTTGAGCCTCGAATTTGATCAACGTGTCTCCTAAAGAGTTTGTTACTGAATTCTATTTGGTAGTGGAGATCGCCTATGCGAGTTCTAATAACACCCGGCAGCCATTTTTCCATTCTGGGGTTACCGGACAAAAAATATACTGATTGATTAGGTTCGAATGTTCGAAAGTCTGGGTTGAAGTCGATACATTGTTATTCATTCATTTTGCTGGTAGTACTATCTGGTCGAACCAAGTTTAACCGTGAGCGCAGTAGTCGTCCCAGAAACAGTATTGATGGTGGTTGGCATGTTCCAGCATGCGGTGCATTTCTGTACTGCCGTAAAAACTTATTAATGGTGCTTTGGATAGAAGACTTCGTCAAGCCCATAGCTTTAAGGGCATTTTTTATGGTTTGCAAGCTTCTTTCTGCCTGTCCGTTAGTCGCCGGGTGGTACGGTGCCGTTCGCTTATAATATACCACCCCACTTACTTTCAAAAAGTTACAAAATTCAGCGGAAGAAAAATTGGTCCCATTGTCGGACACTACAGTTTTTGGAACACCGTACGCGCTGAAGATTTCATCCAAGATTTGAGTTGTCGCACTTGATGTAGTCGAAGTTGTAATTTTTACCTCCATCCATTTGCTATAGGCGTCAGTTACAATCAGTAGCATTACTCCTAAGAAGGGACCAGCATAATCAATGTGAATACGATCCCAAGGTCCACTAGGGTACTCCCAGTGGTGATCACCAAATTTCGATGGTTTGTTTTCGTGGATTGCACACGAGTTGCAGGATTTTGCCACATTCTCAATATCACTATCAAAAGAGCGCCAAGGTGCGCCGCATGCAAGTCATCTAAGATTTTCCCACGCAGTTTACTCGGTATTACGATTCTGTGTTCGAAGACTAAACATCCAGCAGAGAGTGTGTAGTTTTCCTCAAGTGACTTACATATATCCAGCGTTTCTAAGACTTCGACCTGCTTCTAAGTTTTGAACGATCTTACCCAAAGTAATATCTATTCTAGTTTCCCGGGCAATAGCTTCTGCTCTAATTGCTAGTTGGTTCACCTGGCCAATAATAAAATTGTCAAATGCGTCGAATTCTTTTTCATTAGGATTTATACTAGATATGTTGTGTACCCTTTGAGGTATTCTTGAACAAAAATCATTCGATCCTACCCGTATGGAGTTAAAACCTGTTGTGATGTAAGTATGTCCTTAATTTTAGTATACGCCTCGTCCGCATTTATATTTCATTTGAATTCCTTTTGAAGTAATATATCTCTTAGTGGCCTTGATATTGTAGCTAAGTTAGGTATAAACGCATTATAATAGGTAGCTTTGCCTAAGAACAGTTGAAGCTCATCAGGTGTTGTAGGCTTTGGCGCATTTTGAATGGCTTCAATATGTTTGTTGGATTTATGGATGCCATACCGGTCTATTTTATGGCCCAAAAATTCTACCGTTGTGGTAGCAAACACACACTTTTCTCGATTCAAACGAAGCCCCTCTTCCCTCATTTTGTCCAGTATTGATCGAAGACTTAAAATCATATGTTGAAAGTTATCCCCATACACGAGGATATCATCAAAGAAACATAAGACGTTTGGTACGTCCTTTAACAAATTTTCCATGCGCCTCTGCCAGATTGCACGAATGTTAGCAGTGCCGTAAACTGCCCTAGTTGGTAGGATTAGTCCATGAGTTGGTGTATTTAGCGTGAGTACATGTGGGAATTTGTCGTCTATTGTCAAGTGTGAGTACGCGTCCGTCACATCAAGATGGCAAAAAATCGTTGAACCTCGTATTCTGTTCAGTAGATCCTCTATTTTTGGAATTGGATGTTCGTCAATGATTATACGTGTATTCACTGTCGGCTTATAATTACATGTTATGCGAATGCCTCCATTTTTTGTTACAACATGCGTTGTTGAAGCCCACTCGCAGTACTCAACTCTTTTGTATAGGCCAGCTGTTATTTTCTTATCAATTTCCTTTATATAATCGCCTCTGAGTGCCAACGGAACCTCACGTGCCCTTGCAAAAATCGGGGTGGCATCTGGCTTAAGGTGTATTTTTGATGGTGGTCCTCTGAGTTTACCTGCAACTTTGCTAAATATATTTTTAAATTTATCAAGTAACGGATTCAGTTCCTCTTGCTGTTGTGGCCACATTTCCGGGGATGTTGTTGTAATGCTGTTCACTTGGTTGGATGTCGTAAATATTTTAACAAAGTCGATTTCTTTCGCAAAATTTGTTATCCACTCTCTGCCCATTGGGCCTGCGGAGGGTGTTTCCAATACATACATACATTGAGTGGAAGGCGACCCATACAATTTACTTTATGGCCAGAATAGCTCGTAAATTGTCTGTCTGTTGCTTGCAGTTTACAAAAAGGCTTAATTTTTCGTAGCGAATTTATACCCATTATAGAATAGGGAGAGCCAGTGTCCAGTTCCATCTTCACAGCATAACCATCTATAAGTGTGGTTATTTACTTTCTTTCACTTGATCATATCAAGTTAATAATCTCAATTTTGTTGAGTTTTTGCACCATGTCGGTTGGATCTTCTCCCTCTGATTCTGATATGCGATGCCCTACCTTTCCACACCGATAACACTTGGCCTGTCTAAATTTACAATCATTCCTTGGATGTCTACCACCACATCCCGAGCACTGTGCACCGTGCGGAGTTGTCTTACCTTTAACAGAATTTCGCTTATAATCCACCAGTGAGGGATGCAGTCTATGTATCTCCTCTTCATGAGACTGTTCTGATGTTGATTTCTGTCATCGTGGAGTGTGTAAGTTCCATATTGTGCGCAATTTCGTACGCTGCTGCAAACGTTTCAGGTTTCTTACTGATGATTTCATCACATACGTCGCGTGATCTCATACCACATAGGAGCTGCTCTGTTAACATTCGGTCGAGGAAATTATCATACTCGCAGTGAGCAGCATTTTGTTTTAGACGCAAAGCAAAATTTGCAATAGGTTCATCTTTGTCCTGTATTACTTTGCGAAATTTAATACTTTCAGCATATTTATTTTTCTTGCTGTCAAAATGATTAGTTAGTGTATTTTTAATTTCGTCGAATGTTAATGATTCTGGGCTCTTCGGGCTAATTAGTATTTTCAATGCGTTGTTAAGTTCTGAGATGTTTGATAGTTATTTCACAGACCGCAGGTTTAAAGTGCAAATCAACGAATCTATGTCTAGTTTTGATTCAGTAAATTGCGGTGTGCCCCAGGGGAGTGTACTAGCACCTTACCTGTTTAACCTCTTTCTATACGACTTTCCTCACTATGTAGGATCCACTAAAGCCATTTTATATGCGGATAACTGTCTTATCTACGCTCACCATGAATAGCCAGCACAGGCATTGAGTAATGCTACTCTTCACCTGAACAAGATCGATGATTATTATATAAAGTGGGGCATTAAGATAAATGCTCAAGCCATTTGTATGAGAAATGCATCTGGTAAATGCGTTAGATACGTGGTTCCGGAAAGCAAGATTCTGAAACGCTCCTTGAATGGCGTTGAAATTCCATTTAAATCCAGTATTAAGTACCTTGGGGTAAACTTTGGTAAGCTGATGAAATTTAATAATCACGGGAGAATTTTACTTACCAAAGCTAAACGTATAACTGGCATGTTTTCCAGTTTATTTAACAGTCCACAGCTTCACCAAAGCACAAAACTTCTTCTGTATAAAGTTGACATCAGATCGGCTCTCATTTATGCATTTCCAATCTGGTTTTCTATTTCACCAATAGTTGCAAGGGAATTGGAAATTCATGAAAGAAAAGTCCTACTTAAGTGCATTGGAAGAAATTTCCAAAGCCATACCAAACGATACTCCAACTCATATACATATATATACTCAGTCTGGTGTCAGACCTTTATGTGCGTATGCCTTCGACCTCCAGAGGAAATTTATTGGGAATCTTAGCCACCATGACAACTCTCTTATGAACGATATTTATGAGGAGGAGTCTGGTCGAGATCTGGATATCTATTACCGATTGGTATTATTATGGAGCCTTTGGATGTTGACTCGGATCCGTTCAAGCTGCCGGATTTTTATTGCGGGACTATCCCTGGTGCCCATAGGGGATGATTTCATCACTTTTTTGTTAATTTTATTTTTTTACTTATATTCTAAATTTATTTTTGTACTTAAATGGTACTTTCGGGTTATGTGTATATTTTTTTGTTCATCAATGTAACTGTTTTTTTAACATGATTTTTGAATTCTGAGAATTCTATTTCTGTTAGCGAATTTGTTTCCATATAAAATGTATGTTCTTTTTTGGAATCATTGTTAGTTATTGGGATTATCTGTGATATCGGTTTTCACTGTTTACCAATGTTATTTACGGTTTTGTTTATGTAGTTTTAAGTGTTATTTAGTTTTATGTATTTATTTTGTTGGAAGTCGCCGTAGTCTAGTAGGTACTGTGTTGGCTTATTAGACTAAAGGCCCGAGTTCAAACCCCAGGTCAGACAGCAAAACGAAAATATGAAAATATTTCTTCGGCAACTTCCTCTCAGCAGATTTCTGGCAAAAACTCTGAGAGTAAATAAAATTGCCATGAAAAGCTTCTCAAAAATATGTCGTTCGGAGTCGACTTTAAACTCTAGGTCCCGCCACTCATGTATAAAATTAACGCACACAACATAAGTGGTGTGAGAAGCTAGGTCGTAATCCTGACTGAAGGCTTGTAATGACCAATTATGTACATACTAAAGGTCTGCACAAATTTGACTTCAAAAAGTACATAAGATCTAGCATACATGTACACTTATCCGAAGTATCCGAAGAAGAAAAGTACTCTTTTTTGAGAACAACAAAATTATCGAATAACTTCTTGTTGTTATTTGACTGCGTTCGCTTCATACAAATACATGTTCAACTTTCCTTCTTACTCGAAAATACCGGCACAAAACATGTCGAGTACAACGAGTACCACCAAACTTCACGTAGTACTTTAAATACCAATGAGTACTGCAAATACCACAAAGAAGTTTGGCAAAGAAAAGATCTCCACCAAAGACTATAAATATGTAAAGATGTTGCACACAGTGTAAAAGTAACATGTACTCAGAGAACTTATTATAATCAGAGAACGTATTGTTCTCTTCTCTAAGCAATTTATTCTCATATGCGTGTATACGTGTGTGCATGTATGTATACATGCATTGACAAATAAAATAGTCACCCTTATCGTGGTAGACGTTTATGTGGCGTATTTGAGGCGTTTTTAAAAAAAGGTATCGTGGTTGGCAAAAACGTCTCTAAATTCGACACTGATTAAAAATCTATTACAACAACGGTATCGAGGTAGTCGTATTTGCCTGTCAAATATTTCAAAAATAGTCGTAAGCATTTTTAGTCACGACGACGAAGTAAATTCAATAAAATAAATCCAGTTTGTAAAAATAAAATTTTTTTTTCAATATTTTTCCTCTGGATTAGTATTCAATAAGGACAAAATTCATTATATATAGCTTCTATGCATTCATGAAAGGAATCGCTTACAGAAGACTGACAAAGGTTGACATTAAGTTATTCCCAGCTCCTTTTTCCTTGAGCTAGTATTCTTAAAGCAGCAGTTGGCTTGACCACTTTCTTGGGATTCGCAATTTCGGAGAAATCGTCGTTAAAACATATTTGAAGGCCTCTTTGTTAAGCCTAAAATAACTAACAAATCTGGAATAAATTTGCTTATGAGATCTCTTTTACGAAAAATGTGTACCTATGTTTAAACTCACTTCTTATTAGGCATGTAAAATATATCGGCTTGCTGCCTTAATTTTTTTTTTAAATAGCATCTGAAGCATCTTTATTCTTCTGAAGATGAATAAAATGCAAAGCTCAACATAATTAAAAAAATATCCAAACAAGAAATGAAATTATTCTTACTATTGTTTATTTATTTGTTTTTTGTTATTTTATTTTTGTTTTAATTTTTGTAAAAAACTGTTGTTCTTGACAGATTTTGTAACAAGCTGCTTGAAAATCAAATATAATTAAGCAGTCTATTACATTACAGCTCTTTTACAAAATTGACGTAGTCGTAAAGTTTTCACGATACCATTGAGTTTTAAATTCGACTACAAATACGACAGTCGACTAAAAACGACTACGACAACCACGATAAGGGTGAATAAACAAACTGAAAGATGTCTTGTTTTCACAAAATGTATGTGCAAATAGCCTGTGGAAAAGAAATATTACCGTTTGTTTTATTGTAGGGTAAGAATATGTATTTTATTGTTGTAGAAATGAAACTATATCGATTCGCACCGAAATAAAAAATCCACATTTTGTGTTGACATTTGAAACTGAAAAATTGTTTTATAAAAAGTGTGAATTAAAAAATTGTAGTGCATGCTCAAACAAAACGTTTAATAAATATAATATATAATTAAAATCATAAATCATATTTTTAGAAGATATTGATAGGACTGGAAATATATCAGAAAGTACCCATACCCCTGATATAGATGTCGCAGATATATACGATGAAAATAAAGAATATTTTAATGAAGGCACCGATTGTTTTACGTACAACAATGTGCCAATTGAATTAACATTCAGTCGATATTTTGTTGGTTACATAGCTCAACTAATATCTTGCGTTAAAGTTTGTGCGCTCCATCCAACTTTCAAAGTCGGAATCTTTTATATAATTTTTTGCATGCACGAACATTTTTGAAGGAAATGACAAAATTTGCGCTGGTTTGATTATATCCACACGACATTTAACGCAAGATATTAGTTGAGCTATGTAACCAACAAAATATCGACTGAATGTTAATTCAATTGGCACATTGTTGTACGTAAAACAATCGGTGCCTTCATTAAAATATTCTTTATTTTCATCGTATATATCTGCGACATCTATATCAGGGGTATGGGTACTTTCTGATTTATTTTTTGAAGTTTGCAAAATTATTATACTTCTTAATTCCTTTCCAAATTCCAAACAATTCGTATCCATAATAGTCCTCATGAATGGTAATCTATAATTATCTTTTCGCCTAGTATTATAATTATGAATTTCACTATTACATTGTAATTTCTCATTTAAATATTCAGGACATTTTCCAAATCTTATATTATGAATAAGTTTCAAGGTGTGAAAAGTAATAATTTGTCTTACATTTAACCAATTTAATTCATTCAGCATACTTCTTATATTTGTATCATAGTTCTTGTTTAAAATAATACGCATAGCCCTATTTTGCAACTTTTGAAGTTTGTCCATTTGAGTTGTGTTTAAAAGAAATAATATTGATGGGCAATAAACAAAATGTGGTAATATTATACTGTTATATACTTAAATCCTATACATCTTATTTAATAATTTAGTTGATCTAGCTAGTATTCCAATTTTCTTTGTTATTTTATTTACAATATACTTTAAATGATCATTAAAACTTAATTTTTCGTCTATCAGTATGCCCAAATATTTCATTACATTTACTCTATCAATAACGTCATTCTTTATTTTTAATACACACTCATCCCTATTTACATGATTTCTTGTCAATTCCATAAATTTAGTTTTACTAATATTCAATTTTAATTTATTCTCACATAACCATATATATAAATTGTCAATATCTTCCTGCATCTTTCTCATAGCATTCTCAAGATTCCTGTCCGCAATCATTAATAATGCGTCATCAGCAAATAGTCTTATCTTTGTATAATTTAAGCAAGACTTTATATCATTTATATATAAAATAAAATGTAACGGTGCTAACACTGTTCCTTGCGGCAATCCTATATTTACATTAGTTTTCGTCGAAACCGTATCACATACAACCACTTGTTGCTGTCTATCACTCAGATAGCTGGTCATCCATTTGTCCTCCGTATCATTAATCCCCATCTTCTGCAATTTTGCCATTAATATATTTCTATCTTCTGTCTCAAATGCTCTTTTCAGATCAAGGAAGGTTGCAACTATATTCATCTTGTCATTAAGACTATTCTTCCACTCCAACAGTACCAAATTTAATGCTGTTTCGCAGGAATGGTTTCCTCTGAAACCAGACTGTTACGCTATTAATATATTATTGTCCTCTATATGTTTAGTCAGCTGTTTTTTCACAATCAGTTCCACAAGTTTAGCATCACATGTTATGGTATTAATAGGTCTAAGTTCCTCTGCAAGTATAGTATTTGCAACTTTTTGTACTGGAAGAATAGTTGTTAATTTCCATTTCCTGGGCACTACACCCGTCGACAAACTTTCATTTATCATACACGCGTAAAAATAGGCTGTGTAATTTAGAGAGTCTTTCAGTACACCTTCCGAAAAAAGGTTTTTATCACCAATTTTATACTTTAATTTTCTTGAAATATCATATATATCATTTGATAAAACCATTTTAAATTTAAACTGTTCCATTCCACTATTAATATCTGGGTGCATGCCTCTATATTCATATTGTTCAATTGAGTCATTTATTTCTTTCACATTGTTTACAAAAAATTTATTTAGATTCTCTGCGATTTCTTGATCATTATCATAAACAATACCATTTATTTTAACTGTTTTTATTTCTCCCTTCTTTTCTTTTAAGTTAGTTAATTCTTTTAAATATTTCCACATTTCTCTACTATTATTTGCATTAATGTTTATTTTATTTTCCATGTACTTTATTTTTATTAATTTTTTATATTGTTTCTTAATAATATTATATTCATCCCAGTGACCACTTTGTATTGATATTCTATACAAATCATATTTTATTTTATTCATATTTGAAAGTTCACCATCATACCATTTATTCATTAATTTTATTGCCACTCTTTGCTTAGTAATTATATTAGACATTATCTCTAGTATTATATCATCTAAATACTTTATCTTATTGTCTATATCACAGTTATTTAAAAACTAAAACTAAATTGTCGTAAATAATACATTAAAATATCACAGCTATAGTTGTTCCATATATTTAAATTTTTAATCACTCTCATATTCACCGCGTCATTAACAGGTACATCAAAGGCAATGGTTTCATGGTCACTTATTTGATATTCATCAAGTTTATCACAGTTCAAGTTTTTGTCGTTAGAATATACAAGGTCAATTCGAGTAGAACTATGTTCTGTTATTCTCGTGTCAAACATTACACATTGTTTCATTGCAGCATTAGATAAAATTTCGTTTAATTTATTTGAGTATAAATTATTCTTATTAATATCAATATTAAAATCACCAACTAATATATTGTGATCACGTAAATTAATGTTTTGATCAATGATTAGACTTAAGTTGTCAAGAAAATCAACACTACTGCCACTTGGTGATCTATAAATTACGCCAAATTTCCAATTCTTAGTAAATTTTTTTGTTTTTACAAATAAACACTATAATTTCTTAGGAATTGCTTTTTTATATACTTCTTTAAATTCAATCGTCTCATGTACATAAATTATTACACCACCAGTATATCTACTATTAGAGTCACATCTCACACTTTTGTATGTCTCAATATGAATTTCAGCATCCGTAATATTATCCGTTGCACAAGTTTCAGTACAAAGTACTATACCGGGTTTTTTGACTTCAATAAGTCGTTGAAGCTCTGTTTTATTTGATATTATGCTACAAATGTTAACATATATACACTTAATGTATTTATTATTATTTAATCTTCTGTTATTGTTTATATTATGTTTTCTTTTTAGTCTATTTTCAAAAACACTGTTATTATCATTTGTTTCCATTAGTAACTGCTAATAGCCAATTCGCTTTTTCCTTTCTTCAATTCTCCTTAGGTAAACCGGGCATATCCTACTATTCGTCATATGATTAACGTCAAGACCAAGTTTTCTAGATTCATTCATCTTTATGCAGTTTCTACACTTGTTAATAGCTTCACTACTACAATCAGCTGTTCTGTGGTTTTTTAAACATTTAATGCATACATCATCATTCTTACAATTAATAGCCTAATGTAAATATTCTTTACATTTAAAGCAGCAAAATACTTTAACATCATCATATACTTTGCATCGGTCCCATCCTACAATTAACTTCTCCATAGATATTATTTTATTAAAAGTTTCCATTTCAGTTACAATTATTGCATTATAAAAATATCCATTAGTTTTCTTCACTTCATATTGTTTTATCAGTTTTATCTCATCATTTGATATACATTCATTTTGTCTTTTCAATTTTTCAAGTAATTGTTCATTACCATATTTATAGGAAATTTTTGTAACAATAATTTTTGGTTTAATAGTTCCCGGAATTTTTATTTCATACTCATTATTAAGATTCTTCTCCATAGCCTTCTTTATTTTATCTCTCTCATTTTCATTAACACTTTCAACCACTGCCATACCATTCTTTTTAATTAACACATTTGATATTGTTAAACTTTATTCAAACTATTTAAATTAACTTTTATTGAAATCGATTTTATTTTCTATTTAATTATTCCAATATTGTGTTAAACTTTATTCAAATTATTTAAATTAACTTTTTCGGTCTGTCCTTTTCCGCAGCCTCCTTTCTAGTAATTTCTTCTTGTGCAAAAATTTCATTACAAACTTAAATAAAATTTTAAAAGGTCGATTCTGATTGGCCAATCATAACTTGACGAACTTCGTTAAGCAGGAGTTTAGAATCTCTACGCTTATTGGTCAATCAATACGTTGCCACTGTTACTAGAAAGGTTTACGGAGTAATTACTTTTATTAACGTTGCCACTGTAACAGTGGCTAAAGTAACACAAAGTAATCACTCGTTACAGCTTCGGCCGACCTGACAATTCAATCGACCTCGATTGTACCATTAATGCTTAATTTAAATAGTTTACAATATTATACTTAAGACTATATACTAGTATTAAATGTATTGCCGATTGCTTAAAGAAATATAAACGAACAACTATTCAGCTGTACTTTCATTTGTTAGCCATGACTTTATTCTTGAAGCTTCTATAACACCATCATATGGCAGTTGAGTTAATTGACAATTTTCGATATCTCTAATCACATAACGGTCATGTGGTAAAACCTTATGAATTACGTACGGACCGCGGTATTTTGGGATTAATTTTTTATTCGTTCCACTAGAAGTATCTATGTTACGAATTACAACATAATCACCCTTACAATATTTCTTTGCCGGTTTGCTATGCTGTTGAAAATGCAGCTGAGAGTATCTTTGTGATTTCTTTATAGCATCTAAAGCGGAGGACCGAATCTCATCCAAATTGCATTCTCCTTCTGTGTCAACCTTTTCCTCAAGAAATTCCGTGAGTTCATCCACAACTTCCCCTCTTTGTATAACACCAAACAACAACTTACTGGGAGCTTCTTTGGTAGTAGAATGGACCGTATTATTAATGCTGTATTCTACTTTGCCCAACATAGTTGACCAATTAGCATGACTAATAGGTTCGGATATTTTACTCAACATGGCTCTTATTATTCTATTTACGCGCTCGACTTGCCCATTTGCTTGTGGAGAAGCGGTGGCAATTTTTATATGTGTTATGTTATTCTTTAATAAATATGCACTGAATTCAAGAGAAGTGAAACAAGTTCCACGGTCAGACACAATACGCCTAGGCCTACTATAATAACTAAAATACTTCTCCAAACATGAAATAACTTCCTTTGTGCTGGTGGAAATTACTGGATACAGACGAACGTATTTCGTAAAGCCATCAATTACAACCAGAATATGCTTTCGTTTTGAATTAACAGAAGGCAGAGGTCCAAAATGATCTACATGTATAGTATCGAAAGGGACCGGTCTCTTGGGGATACTATATAGATTATGCTCATTATTACGGGCAGGGGCCGAACACATAATACAACGAATACAGTTTCTTATAAATTGCTCTACTTTCTGTTCCATATTCGGAAACCAGTAGTTTCTTTTCAGTTGGTTACACGTTTTCTCTACACCTAAGTGACATATCTTCTCATGAACCAATCTAATGACATTCAGTTCCATCTCAGATGGCACAAATAGTTGAAAAACCTCATCTTTGCCTATTCTAAAAACCAACCCATCTCTTAATTCGAAACCTTTTACCGACCCCTTTTCCAATTTACTCTTTAATTCAATAATCCTTTCATCACGATTTTGAGCTACTTGTACATAGAAATCTATTTCCTCGCAATCTAGTGCCGCGACCAATTCACATTTCCTATGTTCTGACCTATTTTCCACAGCAGCAGCGCAAGCATCAACCACACTTCCAGTTCCAGCGGTCTGACAGCGGCTAAGGGCGTCAATATGCCCCATATTAACACCACCTCGATGCTGTATTGTATAATTATAGTCTTCCAACTCAAGAGCCCAACGCGCGATTCTCGCATTTAATTGTCTCCTGCCTAACGTGAGTGTCAAGGAGTTACAGTCTGTAACAATCTTAAATGGGATACCCTGCAGATAAACTCTGAAACGGCGTAAGGCATATATAATGGCCAATGTTTCTAATTCAAATCTATGATACCGTGCCTCAGCAGCGGTGGTTGCCCTAGAGAAAAACATAACAGGATGAAACTTTCCATCCAGTTGACGTTGCAAAAGTACAGCACCGAATCCAAATGAACTTGCGTCACAATGTAGTTCAGTCTGTTTATTTGGGTCATAAATCGCAAGAACAGGGCCAGACGATAAAATATCCTTCAATGAGTCGAAAGCCCTATAACATTCATCAGTTGGCACATATTCACCATCCAATGTCAGCTGTCTTAAGACTTTTGTAATTTTCGCATGATTCGGCACAAATTTCCTAAAATAAGAAAATAAGCCTAAACATGTCTTCATTTCTGCATGATTACGCGGAAAAGGGTAAGCCCTAATAGCGTCAAGATGAGACTCGCCAGGTCGTATTCCCTCAGGACTCACACAATAGCCCAAATAATCAATTTTATTATAACCAAATTTACATTTGGTCGCACGGAGACTTAGACCTCTCTTTTTCATTCTCCGTAACACTTTAGAAACTAATTCTAGATGTGTACTAAAATCCGCAGTGGCAATTATAATATCGTCCATGTAAACGATTATCAAACCTTCATCAACCAAATCCCTAAATATATTATAAATGTACCGCTGAAATACGGAAGGTGCATTTTTCAGGCCGAAAGGCATACGTAAATATTCAAACTGACCATATGGTGTCACAAAAGACGTATATTTAATAGAATCTGGAGCCATTTTGACATGAAAAAACCCGTTTCTTAGATCAAGAGTGGTGAAATATTTTTTCCCGCCAAGGTATTCTATACAGTCCTCGATAAGAGGCAAGGGAAAATTGTCACTGACTGTTAACCTATTTAAGGGACGGTAATCGACACATTTACGCAAGTCTCCATTTTTCTTCTTCACTAAAACTACGGCAGAAGCATAAGGAGACTCACTGGGCCGAATAGTATTATTCGCTAACAACTCGTCCGTAATTTTCCGCAATTCATTTTTCTCATAGTAAGATAAACGGCGAGGCAAAGAGTGAAAGGGAACGTCACTTGTCAACCTGATATTCATTTCGTAATCGTAAGGCTCCACCTCAATATCATCTGCCCCAAAATAGTTTCTTTGTATAGCATCACGCAACTCTTCGAAATGCATTTGGCCGAGATTCGGGTTAACGTCAACATTTGATGAAATCGTATTAATACAACAAATACTACTCAACTCTAAGCTACATAGGTCAGCAGCATCACAATCAGTTTCGCATAAAAATTCATTTTCTAATTCGCAATCTTTGTTCAAACAACCGGAATCACTTTCAAATTTATTCACGTTACATACTGTTAATTTACTTGCATTACTAATGGCAGCTGATTTATTCTTCGTTTTGATTTCCCTATTAGGATCAAGAGCACAATAAAACGACTGGGTTTCTTCAAGAAATTCATTACTTTTATTCTGAAATTCGTTTTTAAAAATTTTTTTGACACAAATGAATATTAAATTTTCTAAGAAAATCACGCCCCAAAATAAGCGGAATAGACATAGTTGTGTCCGGCACAATATTTAAAACTATTTTCTCACATTGGTTATTAAATTTGATATTTGCTTCTGTTGTTCCATAAGTCATCAGATCAGTTTTGCCAAGACCGCGGTACATAGATTTCATAGCGACATTGTTAACATTAAATGGAACAAAAGACTTCCTCACGAAATTAGTTGGACTACCGGTATCAAAAAGAGAAATATGATTTATAAACTGTCTGCACTTGACCCTACTATCGCAAAAGGCAATACTTACATTATTAACAGTTTTTATAAAATTTCCATAAGCATCATCAGTGGCATCGGTTTCATCAGCATCTACAGCAGCAACTTCCTTCTTACGTGGTAGCAATAACTTCTTAGGGTTGGTGCAGCTACGATGGTCATGTCCCATTTGCCAACAACGAAAACAGCTACCATTGGGTCGTCGATCATATGGGCATTTGCTTTGATAGTGCCCCATCTGTGTACAATTGTAGCATCGTATTTCAGACGTATCTGAAGCAGCAGAAACGGATTCAACTAGTTTTGGTGGTAACATTTTGGACTTTGATTGAGTGGCATTACGGTTTATGGCAGATCGGTTTGCACGACGTTGCTCATATAAGTCCAGAGACTCTTTAAACTGTTCCATCGTACGAGCATTCATTAGCAAATATGATTCTGGGCTGTTGTCTTGCATGCCATCAATAATAAAGCCGATTAATTCAAATTCGTCAATGTCGCTACAGCGAGAAGCAATGTTTTCCATCTCGAGAACATAACGACGGATGTTATCTTTCTTGTTCCATTTATAATTAGCCATGATTTTATAAATTTCGCCGCCATTTATAGCACGACCAAATTCTTTAATTAGAACCTCTTTTAGTTGGGCATAACTTACGACATCTGTTTTATTCAAAAGAAGTCTTGCAGTACCTGTCAACGAGTTGCATAATGACGTGTACTTAAACAATTCTTCAGCTGCCACCATATTCATTACACGTTCAAAGTTACGTATAAAGTCGTATACACTGTATGCCCGATTTTCCCCATCAAATTTCACAATAGCGTGCTCAATATCATGAAAACTTATTCGGCTCATGGCGGCAAATGGCGATGACACTTGTTCGGGCTCACGTTGCGGCAGGTTACTATTTTCTAATTCGGTAATGGCTTGTTGTAGCTTCAGTAGTTCATGTCTCTTCCTTAGAATTTCTAACTGATGATCCAAATCAGTTTCCTCATTGCTGACATTTTGAGTGGAGACAGCGATATTTTTAGCTGCACACTGAACTTCTGCGCTAGTAGCATCACGTTTTCCAAAGACATCAGATTTGGCTCCATCGGCTTCAGTTTTGGCATAAGCTTTTTGGGAAGAACCACTGGCTTCAGTTTTAGTATTTTCAGCAGGATTTTCGAGGCTAAACGCAGCAGAGGCTTCCTTACCATCTTTACAAGCATTTGCGGTGACTGCGGTTTCATACAACTCAGTCGGGCAGACGAAGCATTTATCGGAATTTCCACACCAGCGTTTTTTAATTCATCTAATAGTTGCTGTTTAGATATACGGGTCGTCATTTTTTAATTATTTTAAACTTCACCCCACACCTGAGCTGTTAAACTTTATTCAAACTATTTAAATTAACTTTTATTGAAATCGATTTTATTTTCTATTTAATTATTCCAATATTGTGTTAAACTTTATTCAAATTATTTAAATTAACTTTTTCGGTCTATCCTTTTCCGCAGCCTCCTTTCTAGTAATTTCTTCTTGTGCAAAAATTTCATTACAAACTTAAATAAAATTTTAAAAGGTCGATTCTGATTGGCCAATCATAACTTGACGAACTTCGTTAAGTAGGAGTTTAGAATGTCTACGCTTATTGGTCAATCAATACGTTGCCACTGTAACAGTGGCTAAAGTAACACAAAGTAATCACTCGTTACAATATTTTAAATTCACCAGGATCAACCTTTTTATTTAAATCATTTTTCGTTTTATCACTTGTCTGTTTATTTTTTGGCATAATAATTAAAGGCTTATCATTTTTTATATCTGGCAATGATGTCTTCGCAACTTCAGCAAATGTCATTTTATTTATAACTTTTTTGTTATTCTCTGCCATTTTCTTCATTTCATGATTTATTTTCTTATTTTCACTCTTATTGTTTTCAAGTTCAATGCAAATTTTATCACTTTTTTCTTTTATATTTTCTGCAGCTCTATTTAGATTTTCAACATAAACAATATTCTTTTCACATACTTGCTGCATTTTTGCTATTTCACTCATTTTTAAATCAAAAGAAATTTTAATATCATCGATCATTTTTTTTACAATCTTTTCATTATTATTTATGGCCATATCAAATTCCCTTTTGTACTCCCTCAAGTATTTGTTGTTTTTGTCCACTGACTTGTGCATTTCTTTAAGTATGCCATCAACATTTTGAATATAAACCACACAATCATCGCACATATATCTTACCATATTAATTTCTTTTAATTTAATTTCTGTGTAGTTATCCAACCCCGAGCATTTTAGTGCAAGATGATATACATACCCTTCCACACACTCCTTCACATTTAATGCCCGTCTCACCACGAATTCCGCCATTACATTTGGCGCAATCCATTTTATTCTAAATGTACACTCAGCTTATTTTCTTTTAATAAACTCAATTTCCCACTTATTGTATACACTTTTTATAAGGTTTTCAATAGTCCTATATATTTTTTAAAAACCAAATTTTTATTTTTTTAATAAAATAAATTCAGCCCTTTTAGGATTTAAACGGGTAAAGACTCTGAATTCCTTTAAAATCAAAAACATAGACAT
This sequence comes from Sarcophaga caerulescens, assembly GCA_927399465.1. Classification (NCBI taxonomy): domain Eukaryota; kingdom Metazoa; phylum Arthropoda; class Insecta; order Diptera; family Sarcophagidae; genus Sarcophaga; species Sarcophaga caerulescens. The sequence continues at coordinate 68,856,687 of OV656866.1, forward strand.
AAATTTTAAATCTTATATTTCACTAATCAAAAATACCAAATAGGAATTTGTACTTTTTAAAATTTAAGCTAATACAGTAAAAGTTGTATTTATTTTTGGTACTTTTTCATAAAATATAATATATCGATTTATAGAAAAATTGCCACGACATATTTAAATTTATTTAAATAAAATTTTGTCACCATAAAAGAACAAAAAAGTGCAAAAAATGGTAAAAACGGGAAAATGTATTTCATTCGAAATTTTTAGGACAATTTTGATAAAATATTTTAAATTATTTAATTTATCGAAAAGTTAGCTGATGTGCATCCTGGTTTAGTTAGGATTAATATTTAGGTACCAAAAATACGAAAGTATTGGTATATTTTCATTCTTCTTATTATACTTTTTACATTTTTTAATAATGGACCTATAAACGTGAGCTCTTATGGTCCTGAGTGAAATTCTAAGGTGAAACTTTAGGATACTTTTTATATCCTAATGCTATTTTTTGAATTTGTAATAATCCGAAATGAGTAGGTATCCGCAAAAGATGAATTTAGTGGTACTTTTTCTTCCTTTTATTGGTACTTTCTAAATTTTCTATTATATGTATATTTTTAATTATTTATATTTTGAAGAAAAATCGACTTTTGTAAAAAAAGAACTCTTGATCAAGTTATACGTAATTGAAAGCCTTTGTTAAGCTATTTTAAATGATATATAAGTTTAAGTTTAATATTTAAGGGAATATCTCTTACCAGACGACCAGGAAATGTTTCCAAAAGTATAGGCGAAATTTTTCAAAATTTTAAAAATCAAGTTAGTTTTCTTAGAGTTGCATTTTATTTGCGTACTTACGTACAGAAATATTGGACAAAATGCAATAATAGCCTATGTATGATCACTAAGAATATAAAAAACCGATGTGGACAATTGGATAACTTTTTGAGCAAAATCAATGCTGTTAAAAATTACATAGCATAGCGTTGTTTTTTATGATAGGTACTGTAGTTTGTTGTGTCTTAGATGATTATTTCTCAATGTCACACGGAATGACAAACTCATATATATGTACCACTTTTGGTGGTGGAGGGTATAAAGAGATAGTGCAAACATTTCAATGTAATCATAATGAAATATGGATTTTGTTCCAAAAATTCATAATTTGAACGGAAGCACACAAAAAACTGTACTTTTAATTTGTATGAGCAATCCTTAAAACCAACCTCTTTTTGTAAATAAATAGAACTTTGTTGTTAGAAATATAAAATTTGTGTTGTTTTATTTTAAATATTCGTCATTACTAATTACAACTTAGCAGACGATATTTCTGTTATTAATTTATTTATTTTATTTCTTGGTGTTTTGTAAATCACACATTTTTATAATTTTCCAAAAATTTTGTAATTTACACAATCTTTAATTTTTCAATAACTTTCTTCATGCTTTTTAATTTGTATTTATTTTGAATCTTTAAAACTTCAATCAAAATAAAAGATTCTAAAGCTAAAATATGTAGAATTAAAAATAATAAAATATATTAAAATGCATATAATATTAATAAAATTAATTAAAAAACATTTATTTTATATTGATATTGTTTTTTTTTTTCAATATTTTATTAGTAATTTATTTCGATAAGGTTTTGTTTTAAAATGAGAAATTTATTTGCATTCGGATTACAGATTGCTTAAAGTTAAGTTTTATATAGTTTTTAAGTTCAGCCAACTTTTTGAAATAATAAAAAACAGACTACATCATTTTAAATTGTGTTTCAGAAGTTTCTAATTGTGTTTCAGAAATTTCAATAGAATTTCAGAATTTTCCAATTCTAATTATATTCCGGAAACTTCCATTTGTATTTCAGAAAATCCTGAAACCTATGGAAATTTCTCAAATACAAATGGACATTTTTGAAACACAATTGGAAATTCTGAAATACAAATGAAAACTTCTGATATATGTATAATTGGATTAATCTGGAATACAATTAAAAAATTCTGAAATATAATAAGACATTTCTGAAATTCAAAGGGTTAGTGTAGATTTTTTATGTTACAATATTTCATTGTTTTATGTTGTAATATTCAATATATGAATGTGTTTTATTAGAACCCTTTCACATTAGGCAATTTAGTTGAGCAAGTCTCTTGTGTTTCTTGATGGGTTAAGGAGAAGAAAATTTTGCATATTGTTTTGTTATTGAGCAATAGACTTGAGCAACTAAATTGTCTAATGTGAAAGGGGTCTTACTGACTATTACATATAAACATTATTTTACAAACAACTTCAAAATTAACCAAGCCCTACTGCCGAGCATGTCCGTTATTAAAAAAGTTTTCAGAAGAATGTGGTGCAAAAATTCCTGAAAGCCTTAGAGGAACAACATTAAGGAAGCATTTAGCCACTCATACATCATTGCTAAACATTGAAGAGGCATCAGTTGATAGACTTGCTAATTTAATGGGGCATCATAAGGATATTTGCTTTTTTATTAGCTCCTCCATTTGGGAAAACAAAGCAATGCAGATGGAGTAACGATAAAATGGAAGCAATGTATGAAGTATTTGGTAATCTGCATAAATTAAAAAAACTGCCGTCTCTAGCAGAATGTCTAAATACGATTCGCCAATGTCCGGTTTTAAACAAGAGGACCCCACATCAAATGAAAAGTTGGATGGATAACCAACGACGATACCACGTGGAATAATTTGATAATTTATTTTTATTTGCATACTTTGTTAGCTCATTCTTATTGTGTTTTGTTAAAGTTGTCATATGTTCTTTGTGGTTTTATAACTGGTCTATCCTGAATATTTGTAATACCGACGGTTGGTCGTATAAATTGGCCACGTGGAAACTCATCAGTAAAATTAAGCGATTGTTTGTTTTTTGAACTTCGTTTAATCGTATTAGTTAACTGACAATCATTAATTTCTGTAGCAGCATTTTTGACATCTAATTTGTTTGGTATTATAATATTTTCCTGAACAACGTCTTTCTCCACATGTAGAGTTACATCTACCTCTTCATTCCCAGTTTTCTCAATAACGCTTATAGAGTTTTTAAAATTGTCTATATTGGTTTGCGATGTAGAATCTGGAATATACTCTGAAGTAGAATTATCATCTATGAGTGTTGAACTTAAAGTTTTAAAACTTTCGATTTTCTCTCGTTTTCAAAACCGATCCCGACAGTGATTGGATTCTATGATAACCCCGTAAAAGTGTCCGAATTTTCGAAGTTGCACTACATTTAAAAAGTCCACTGTAGACTTTTTGCTTATAATATATGTATATAAAATAATAATATATAATTTGAGATGATCACCAGTTATTGAAGCCAACATGTGAAGAATATTAAGTTGGTTTTGATAAATTTACTGGAAAATTAAAAACAAAAAATTAAAGCACATGATTTTTAAAAACAAAATTTCTATTGGTTGTACTTACACTGTGTTTACACAATTAATAACAATTAAAGAATCAAAATTCACTATAATATAAAATACTTTTATTTCACAGTTGTTAACTTTACACACAGTCTATGACTTTATAGTTCAACAGTTAAATAACGAATGACGCGTGGTTTATTTTCTGAAAGTTTTGTAAAATTTTCGTGAAAAAATACCATTATAATAACCGCTTGGGTATTTTTTAGAGTACCAAGTAATTATACATATATAAAAATACTTAAGAGTTGCCACACTTTACTATAAACATAATATAAGATTTTTCTGTTTTTGTCATAAGATTTTTAATTAATATAAATTTGTAAAGTTCTACCCCTATATTCATAAACAAATTTTAAATTTATCTATTTAAAATCTGTTTATAACCCTTTAATAAATTTAAAAATTATTTATGAGTAAGGCCTTTAGTTTTATTAATTTGTTTTAATAAGGTTAACAACATTTTATATTGTACAATATACAAATGTCAGTGTTTTACATACATATTGTACATTAGAGCGACTCAAGTTGTATGGAAGCGAAATTCGTGCTTGATGTACCCTCCTAAAAATGAACCTTGGACTTTTTTAAAATGACATTCAAAATATTTCGGCTCCAGCTTTGACCTCTCGTGAGCTGGACAATTTTGAAAAAGGGTATATTTTTACATATTTTGTTAATTTGAGAATCTGTTTCCTTACCAACATATACAATATGTATATCATAAGAAAGGTGTTTTTAAGGCGCGTCCAACTGTATATACAATTTGTCCAAGGACGATCAACCATGTCCTTTTTTAAGGATATTCTGTAAAAAATAACGGTTTTTGAATTTTTTGTTCGAGGTTGTTTGTAATAATAATGCCAAATTAACATATTTTAATCTTTAGTCGATTTAATTAAATACGGGTCAGAGCTTTTTTTGAAATTCGCGCTAGTTCGCGTTTTGTAGTAGTTGTAGTTTGTAGTTTTGTAAATATAAACAATAAAATTTTATAACTTTTTTTAATTTGGGAAACAAATATGCCGCCAAAAAGTCGTGGATCATTTCTTTTTTTCTTTCTTTAGTCCTATTTTCATCCATACATGATCTAGAAACTAAATCCGCTATCATATTAGAGTTACCACAAAATTGCATTTATATTGTTACGCAGAACGAAACGACCTAATATCGTTTCACATAAAAACAATAAACAAAACCCAATAAACCAAAAGGCTTTTAAAATAGTTTGCAACAAACTTACTACCATAGGCGTTAGGTTTGCAAAACTGTTATGATAATTATTATGAATGGCTTGTTAACAATTATTTTATTAAGAAAATTGAACCCTTGCGATAAGCTTACAAGTGTAGTTATGAAATAAGCTTACATTCGTAACATTTGTATAAGCTTAGAAGTGTAGTTATGGAAAAAGCTTACATTCGTAACATTTTTATAAGCTTTTAAATTCAATGAAAAAGTAAAGTTTTTTATTTTATGTAGTTTTAATTATTTTATTGTTATTTTTTTCATTTATATACTAAAATAATTGAAAAATAAAAAATATTCTTGAAAATACATATATACATATTTAAATAAAAAAAGAAAATAATTCATAAATATTGTTAGAAATATAAATACATAATATTGTTATAGAAAATTGCAATTCTAGTTCTATAAACGGCCCAACATATAAAAGAAATGTACGAAACTCAGTAGCTTTGTATCGATCAAACTCATTGACATCTCTTGTACTTCTCCTAAACTCACGCGGAAGTTGTCCTTTTAAAAATAAGAGCTGCTCATTTAATTTTGAAATTTTGTCCTTTTGAAGTGAATATGGGGTATTTCTTTTTTTTATCCAAGCAGTCATTAAAGTTTTTACGACGCCCAGACAAACCACATGCATATAATCCATTAGAAATGATTTTATTAGGTCTATTGGCAAGTTTTCGATGACCATGTGACTGTTTATTTTATGATGATTTTTATCGAAACGTTTCCTAAAGTTTTCATCATTTCGTATCGTGTTGTCTTCATATTTAAACACCATTCGGTTATTTATGTACTCATCCTTTTGAATGCATTTGTGGCAACAACTATATCCTGTATGAGATTTTATTCCCATAACCAGTGACCTGGCCGGTGCATCACATATGACAGCTCGACAGTTAACTTTATGTGTTTTATTATCGAACGTATAATTTTCCTCCATAACTTCTCTTAATTCATCGACAAAAGGATTTAAAAACTCATTTACATTTTTTGGCTTAGAATTTCCGCTATATATACCAACTGTATGTACTGAATCGGTACCATTAACATTAATAATGATAGGCCAGGTCTGTACTAGGGAACTTTTGGAAACAGGTAATCCGTCTATATTAATATTTAAATCAATGGAATTATTTAAAAATGTTGTGCAAGATAAAAAATCCGTCAAACAATCTTTCAGCCCATAATGTACATAATTTCCACCTTCAATTGGAACTATCGGTACGTCCCGTGGAGTTTGTTTTAATGTCCTTGCATCTTTCGGTAAAAAAGGAAAATTTTTCCTTAAAATGTTTAACAAATCATTCACAGCTCTATTTGTTATAGTATGTTTAACGGCACAAACTGCAATTTCACCCTTAATATCCAGGTTATCAATTATGTCAAACTCTGCATCATCTTCAGAACTACAAATCTCATTTTCACTTGTATCCAAATCTTCATCACAAAAATTGAAACTAATTTGACTAGAGCTTGCTGGAACTTCACTCGAATCGGTGTTTTTAGATTTTTTAACATTTAAAAGCAATTCAACAATTTCTTTTGATTCCGTACGAACACTGTGTTTTAATTTATACGGCATTTTTAGAATTGAATTTAATTACCTTTTTATTTCAAATTTTATATTATTTTTATTTTATAATTTACTAAAAAACACTTAAAAAATTCAAAACACTTGTTTTGTCAAACAAAAGAAGAAGACTGAAAAGAAAAAGAACAAGAAAAAGAACATCACGCAATAATATAACGGGATATCTTTTACGAAAACGATTACAAAACTATTGCGAGCATAATTCGTTTACAATCACACTTGTAAAACTGTAAAAAAAAAACTAACCCATCATAAGTACGCTTATGAAATGTTGTAGAAAATTTATTATGATAAGTTTATTTTAAAATGTAGTTAAATTTTGATTTCGGTTTGGTTTGTTGGGAAGCTACCGGCTACACTAACACAAATGTACATCGAACCATTTATGAGTAAACCAACAATAACATCAGTATGTGTATGAGAGAGATGGATAACGCAAACACAACGAACTTGTTACAAGCAAAGCAACAACAAGCATGAGAGTAAAAGGAGATAGACAAATAAGCAAGCGCAACAACAAGCAATGCAGTCGCCATAGAAATTGCGAGAATGCGAAACCGCGAATATTCTTCTGCAAAAACGTTCGATGTTGGAATATAAAAGGGCAAGACAAAGCAGACGAGTGAGTCAGTCTTGAGTGAAGTTGCGTGTGAACTAATCAGTCGCGGTTTGAAGATATCCGTTGTGAGCAGTATAGCGAATAGTTATGTGTGAATAATAGCAAGCAATTAATGTTGTATCGGTTAAGTGCGAACAGTGGCATAAAAGTGTGAACAATAAAGAAAGAATTTAAGTGAAACTAAACACATATTTGTTTTTACTTGGTTTGCAATTAACGAACTCATATTTAAACGTTTTTGAAAAGTTAAAAACTTAACAATATATATTCCAGAGCACCGTGTAAAATGCATCTAATTTGCAAAAATCTAAATTATTTACATACAAAGATGATGTACTTGGCAAAAGAAAAAATTTGGTACCCATATTGCCCTATTTAAAACGAAGGGTTACCAGTCCATTGCATTTTTGTCAAAACGCGAACTAGCGCGAATTTCAAAAAAAGCTGAGACCCGTATTTAATTAAATCGACTAAAGATAAAAATATGTTAATTTCGCATTTCGGGGTTGTTTGTAAAACCCCGAACAAAAAATTCAAAAACCGTTCTTTTTTACAGAATATCCTTTAAAAAAGGACATGGTTGATTGTCCTTGGACAAATTGTATATACTGTTGGACGCGCCTTAAAAAAATCTTTCTTATGATACCCATATTGTATATGTTGGTAAGGAAACAGATTCTAAAATTAACAAAACATGCAAAAATAGACCAATTTTCAAAATGGTCCAGCTGACGAGAGGTCAAAGCTGGAGCCGAAATATTTTAAATGTCATCTTAAAAAGTCCAAGGTTCATTTTTAGGAGGGTACATCGAGCACTTTTTTTGATGAGTCGCTGTATAAAATAAAATACAAAAGAATAAATAATGCAAATATATTTATGCTTTATGTATAACATATAGTATACATTAAATTCTGGTCTAGATTCATGTTTTGTGTTTTATATTTGGGCAATTTCGTGTCAAGTGACCCAATTTTTAAAATCGATGTATTTCGATTTGGATGAAATTTGCACCAAAGTTAGTACTATTGGATAGTAGGCCAGACAGCCTTTCAGCTCTATCAGTCAAGAACTGCCGGAGTTAGAGGGGGTCAAAGTTGGACATTATGGTCATACATGGTTTCATTGGTTTTATTCAATATTCATTTGACAGCTGGTAAACAAAGCAGCTGGTTGTTTTTGTTTTGTTCGTTGTTTTTTTTGTTTTTTTTTTGTTTGTCGTTGTTGATATTTGAGTTGTCAAATATCAATAGAAAGTGTTCGGAAAATTGCAATATACTCACTGAACGTACTTATGACAGTGCTGTATTTCAAGTTTTAATCAATATTATAACAATTTATGAATTTATTGAGCAATAATTAATTGACATTTTATATGAAATATTGAGATCAATAATGCCGTTTATTGCGATTTACTCAATATAAGTACATGTCTGAACATAGTATTATTATGTATTTATCTGGTCAATACCAGATGATTTTATTTCGATACAGGTTCCCGAGACTGGAATAAAACATTAAAACTTTCGAGAACAATAGTTCGCAACTCAAAAGTCTCGGTTGACGTTGCTACACTAAAACAATAAATCAGAAATTTCGACTTGACTTCTTACCCAAATACCATTTAATAAGTAATTTAAATTTCACAAACATTTGAGAAATTCGAGAAAATCTTTTCAAAGATTGAGTGATCTCTCTCCCTTACAAGTGCTTCAAAAATAACGGAGTAGCTCATTAGTAACCTTCAATGCGCTGGGAGAAAAAATTAAGAAATTTTCAAATTTATGTTTGAACTGTTCAACACAGATGCTTATATCCTAAAGGTAATTCTCTTGGCTTTATCAAAATGCCCTATACTTCATATGATCTATCCCGTGGATATCTAATTTATCTGTTTCATATTGAATGAGTTTGGCAAAGACATACATATGCATTACGTTAGTTTGATTATTTATAAGAAAGAACACTTTCGTTTTTATGGACCTTCTCTGCCTTTTGACAAATAAAACAGCTGTTTAATAGTTTGATAGTTTACCCAATTTACCCGAAGAAAAATTACTTGTAAAATGCGGTAAAATGAGAAACAGAAATAACACAAATTACTCAGCTACTATAAGCTTCGCTTGTTGTCATGCTGCATTTTAAGCTGCATCGACACCGAGACCTAGGGGGAATTTGAAGAACATGAAAATATTTTTGATTTTCACTCCCTTCGTTGCAGAAATCTTTTGTTTTCTTCTGCCTCACAACATCTTTGAAATAAAGTTTGAAGGCATAAGTTTGACGTGTTGCTGTGCTAAGCAAATTTAAATATTAAGAACGCATTTATATATTTCATCAGTTAACGTTTGATTTGTGGGCTATGCAGCTTTAAAATAGTCATTTCCAAATTTACACATGTACATATTTTATTTTTGTATGGATGTAGCTGCTTAACGCACCAAATTTGTTAATAGCATAAACCATCCAACAGCTGTTTTCATTATCGCTTTATGGTTTGGGCAAAAATATCTTTAAAATTTTTGTTGAGTGGTAGAGAAGATTTAACCCACTCATATGTGTATGGATGTAATACCTTTATTTATTTACCATACAATAATTTACGAATATTCATACGTTTTTACGATCTACATACATATATGTATACTTTTATCTAATTTCTTTAACTTGGTTATTAATATGTTAGATTCATACAAAATATTAGGTTCGGTTCGCAACGGCCAAAATGTAATGTCCTTACAATTCAGTGTTGACAACTTACAGACCAGTGTGTCTCTTGTTGATTTAATTATGCACAACTCAACTCACTCGGATGGTTTGTTTTGGACGCAATTTAATATGTTACTTTTGGATAAGAGATTTATTTGAATTTATTATTATTCAACCCTGATATGAGAATTTAAATTTATGTTAGATGAATAAAATACACATACATACATAAGCGATACAATTTAAAATAGAAGGAGTAATAGATAGGTACACCAATACTTTAATTAAAACAAATATGCTTTTGTCGACAAATATTTGAGGTGACGGACACACATATGTTCACATATTTCAAGTGTGGTAAAGGGTTGCAAATTGTCATTTCTTTTACTTCTGCAATACAATATTTATATTACATGTTCATATACATATGTATAGCATATGTATTTACATATGAATGCGTATTTATAATAGTTTTCGCTAAGTTAAGACTAAAGCCCTAGTTATGCTACCGTAACGGAATGTAACAGTAACGTAATGTAACGTGTACGGAACGTAAAAATGTATGTGCAATTATAGATCGTAAAAACGTGTCATATGTTTTTATGTAAACAAAACAAATAAAGAAATAAAAATTGCAAAAACTAAAAGACAAAAATTCAGATATGGATATAGAATACATGTTTTTTGGTTTTTATTATTGTTTTTTAAACAAATTTAATATTAATTTCAGATTTTAAAAACTTTGTTTTCACTCTTTTATCACTTTCAATATGGCGCCTTTTGTTTTGTTTTAATTCAGCTATTAACCAGTGTTATCACTACAGACTTTTTAGGTTCAATTTAACGATTTTTTATTTATTTAAAGGTACTTATTAAAAGTTTTATGTACTGTTTCTGTAAGCCAAACAATTTCACTTTCACACAAACACACTCAATTTAGTTTGTGTTTGTTTGTTGAGGAAAACACAGACACAAAATTTAGTGATTTTGTTTATATTTTGCATATAAATAGACAATCAAGTGAAATCGTTTATCCTACAGAAACAGGTCAGGTATTTCGGAAACCAAATTTGTACGAATGTTAAAACATTTTTATCTTCTCTAGTAAAAGTTAAATGCAAATTAAATAATTAGTTTAATTAGTTAAAAATCGATAACTATATTTTTCTAAATAAAAAAAAATAAAAATAAACACCACCTACATAATGTAATAGTAAAATAGTCTTTATTTTTATTTTAAATTATAAAAGTTAATAATGAAATAAATTATAATTTGGGTTTTTAAAATATGTGAGGTTTTATTTAAAGTGAATACCACATACAGACAAACATAACATAAGTAGAAAATTTAAATTCTGTTTATTTTATTTATTTATTTTCAGTTTTGGTGGTTTTTTGAGGCTTTAAGCCCCAGTTATGCATCCGTAACGGAACGTAACCGCAACAGTAAGAAACAGCTGATCGTTTTTGTTATGTATAAAGCAATACGATTGGTTATAGAAATGTAACGTAACCAGAACGGAACGTAAGAATCTGTAAAAAATAGAATTTTCTTACATTTTTACGTGACATCTGCTTAGCAGTGTTAACAACATGTCTATATTAAAAACCACTATTATTTATTCATATAAATCAAGGGATTAATCCAAGGATTAAATATAATTAAAGAGCACTAGCTGCTAAGGCCATCAGCTCAAACAACATTTAAATTTTGTACGAATGTTATGTTTATCTCTATGTGGAATTCTCTTTAAATAAAACTTCACATATTTTAAAAACCCAAATTATAATTTATTTCATTATTAACTTTTATAATTTAAAATAAGTCGCCGTAGTCTGTCTCCGTAGTGAAGGCCCGAGTTCGAATCCCAGGTCAGACATCAAAACGAAAATATGAAAATATTTCTTCGGCGACTTCCTCTCAGCAGATTTCTGGCAAAAACTCTGAGAGTAAATAAAATTGCCATGAAAAGCTTCTCAAAAAACTGTCGTTCGGAGTCGACTTTAAACTGTAGGTCCCGCCACTCATGTATAAAATTAACGCACACAATATAAGTGGTGTGAGAAGCTAGGTTGAAATCCTGACTGAAGGGTTGTAATGACCAATTATGTATGTAATTTAAAATAAACACTATTTTACTATTACATTATGTAGGTAGTGTTTATTTTTATTTCAAATTAGAAAAATATAGTTATTCGTTTTTAACTAATTAAAGCGTTCAAAAACCATTTTAGTCTGCATTTTATTTCTACTAGAGACGATAACGTTTTAACATTCGTACAAATTTGGTTTCCGAAATACCTGACCTGTTTCTGTAGGATAAACGATTTCACTTGATTGTCTATTTATAAGGAAAATATAAGCAAAAGCACTCAATTTTGTGTTTTCCTCAACAAACAAATACAAACTAAATTGAGTGCTTTTGTTTGTGTGAAAGTGAAATTGTTTGGCTTACAGAGACAGTACATAAAACTTTTAATAAGTACCTTTAAATAAATAAAAAATCGTTGAAATGAATCTAAAAACGATGTAGTGATAACACTGGTTAACAGCTGAATTAAAGAAAAACAAAAGGCGCCATATTAAAAGTGAAACGAAGTTGTTAAAATTTAGAATTATTTTAGCTTTTTATACATTTTTAAAACATTTAAAAAAACTCAAACCCATAAACATGTCTTCTATATCCATATCTGAATTTTTGTCTTTTAGTTTTTGCAATTTTTATTTCTTTATTTGTTTTTGTTTATTTCTTTTCTTATTTTGTTTACATAAACACATATGACACGTTTTTACGTTTTATAACTGCACTTACATTTTTACGTTCAGTAGACGTTATATTACGTTACTGTTACACTACTTTACGGTCGCATAACTGAGGCTTAAAGCCCTAGTTGCCTGTGAATTGCTTATGGTACACACTATGGGGTGATGATCCGACGGTAGTTCGTACTCCATTGTTGTTGTTTCCATATTTAAAGTGGAGTTACTTAAAATTATATCAACTGTAGAAGGTCTACGGTTACGTTGGTGCGGGTACAGTGTTGGGCTATTGGGGTAGTGCACAAAAAAGTTATGGGATTATTGTAAATTATTAAGTATGGAACCAGCAGTGTTATTTACTACACAATTCCATGATACATATATGTTTTGCGTTAAGGTGTCCTAGCACAATGAATTCCTTCGAGGGTGGAGTCAGATTTAAGATATCGAACGAAAAGTTATTAGTATAACGAGCTGAATAAGCAGAGGTTATTACTATTGGGCGGTTGTTGATAATAATTTCCGCAGAAATATTCTCAATTGACTTAGTGTTCCATATGTTGACATACTTCTTTTCTCAAAGTCGTGGTTACGTGAACCGATTTTTGTGTATTTACTTTCATGTTCCACTTCTGCAACCAATCTTGGATAAGATTTATTCGATTTTGTAGCAATTCCGAGGCAATAATTGGGTAATAATTAGACGATAATATAGCAGTGTCATCGTCAAATGTTGCAGTAGTTAGATTCTCCATTATCGGCATATCAGACGTAAAGACAGTATATAGTACTGGACCCAAAACACTTCCTTGTGGAATTCCCGAGTTGATGAGATCAAAATTTTTAGTATTCTTCATTAATACTAACAAAGAAGTGTCTTTCATGGATATATGATTTTAACAGCAAATAAAATGGTGCTGGTAGAAGCATTTTAAGTTTATATAAGAGCCCAATGTGCCAAACCCTATCAAAAGCTTGTTCAACATCTAAAAACACAGCAGAACAGTACAGTTTCTTTTCTAGAGCATTAGAAATGTGATTTACAATACGATGGATGACATTGTTCATGTGTGCCATGAACACATGACTATTTTTGCAAATTTCCATTGTGATGGGAAATGATTTAATCTTAAAATTGAATTAAAAATAGTTGTAAGAAAAATTATGCCCTTTTTTGGAAGAGATTTGAGAACTTTTGAGTCAATATTATCGTAACCTAGTGATTTCGTGTTGTTAAGTTTGTCAACAGCATATTTTACCTCTGTTGGACTTTTATGTGTGTAATCGGACGATCCATTCGACAAGGTATATCCAAAAACATTTAAAATATCATTTCTATCTGATTGACTATTTAAGATAAATGGACAAAATGTTGATTTTAAATGTTCCTTAAATGTATTTGCTTTACTAATGTCTGATCTACACCATTCGCCATTCGCTATTTTTTATGGGAATATTTCTTTTTGTTGGCCTTTTTAGATATTTTGTAGCATTCCATAGTTTATGTTCATTATCATTAGACACATTTAGATTAATTAAATAATTTTTCAAAGAGTCATATTTATAATCCTTTAAACGACTTTTTAAATGTTGTGATGCTCTATTAAAATTTGTTTTGTCTAATAGACTTCTGGTATTTTGGTACACTCTTCTTAATCTTCTTTTATTAGCAATGAGTTCTCTAATTTCAGCCGATAATCTAACAATATTACCACGATTTTGGTGAGATTCTTGGGGAGTTGATACTAACGCTGATTCATGAATTAAATTGGTAAAAGATTCAACAGTGTCGTCTAAGTCATGGCTATCTTTAAATTTAAATGTTCATTAATTCAATTTTCATAATACTGCATGTTTGTTTTAGATGTGATTGTGATTTAACTTTGTTGACTACGGTTTGAAATAATGTACTAAAAGTCAAAATTACAGGGATGTGATGATCAGAGCTTAAATCAGCACTTTCAGAAATATCCAGAAGTGATCTTGGTATTCCTTTGAAGTCGCCGTGGTCTAGTAGGTAGTGTGTTGGCTTATTAGACTGAAGGCCCGAGTTCGAATCCCAGGTCAGACATCAAAACGAAAATATTTCTTCGGCGACTTCCTCTCAGCAGATTTCTGGCAAAAACTCTGAGAGTAAATAAAATTGCCATGAAAAGCTTCTCAATAAATTTGTCGTTCGGAGTCGACTTTAAACTGTAGGTCCCGCCACTCATGTATAAAATTAACACACACAACATGAGTAGTGTGAGAAGCTAGGACTGAAAGGTGCGGGCTTCTTGGGGACGATTGCCGTAGACTGTCTAAATGGTGAAGGTATAGCACTGGCCATTTTTTAGTCACCCAGCAGCAACTCGTTTCCTTGCCGTTCGCATCTTGAGATGTCCACCAACACTACTCCCTCTCTTCCACCTTCCTATAACCCATTTTCCTAAAACCTGCACAATGCACTGCATGAGTAGGGGCCATCCTCTGAGTGCTGGTTTCAAGATCAGGTATTTTGTTATGGTTACTAGGCCAATATGTAGGGTTACCTGTAGATAAAGTTGAGTACAAATTGTTTTTTGAAATACATTTATATAACACTCTTCCTTTAGGGTTTGCCAATCGGGATCCCCACTAAGTGTGCTTGGCATTATAGTCACCACCAATAATGAATTTGGGGCCAAGTTCTTTAAAAAAGTTTTCATATTGTTCACATTTAACACTATGTCTTGGTGGAAAATATACGGAATATACCTATAATTATACTGTTATTATCACATGTTAGTTTTACACCTGCAGCTTGAAGAAAATTTTCTTCAATAGAATTCACAATTTCATATTTTATATTATTTTTAATTAAAATAGCTGCTCCACCATGAGCTCTTCCATAAGGATGGTTAGCAGTAACAATATCATAGTCTTTTATCCTAAAAAAGGATCTACATGTTTGTAAAATGAGTTTCAGAGACGAGTGTTTTCGCTTGTATTTGCAGATTTGACTGCCTCTGAATATGACACATTAAAACGATTTTGATTTGGCTGATTAAAATTGGTATTGTTTAGTTGTGGAAATTCTGTAGAGTTTATGTTTACATTAGAGGTTCTTTGACCATTTGAATATTTTCTAGTTGTCCTATTAGAAACAAGATGTTGGTAGACTCTACAACCTTTGTAATTGGCTGTGTGATTTAACATATGTATCGGGTTATTTTTTTTAGAGCTATAGGAAAATTTAAAAAAGAAACACATAAAATTCAGAAAAATGCATGAAATCTTTATTTGAATC
This sequence comes from Sarcophaga caerulescens, assembly GCA_927399465.1. NCBI lineage: Eukaryota > Metazoa > Arthropoda > Insecta > Diptera > Sarcophagidae > Sarcophaga > Sarcophaga caerulescens. The sequence goes on from OV656866.1 coordinate 68,872,320, forward strand.
GATAGTACGGTCCATATAATTTAATGTTTGAAGATTATTTCATGCAAATGTTGACCGCGACTGCGCCTCAAATGGTCCATCCGCTTAATCCAATTTTGGCATACTCTTTCCAACATTTCGGCCGGTATCTCACGAATAAATGCTTCAATGTTGTCTTCCAATGCGTCAATTGAAGCGGGCTTGTCTGTATAGACATGAGCTTTAACATAGCTCCACAAAAAATAGTCTAATGGCGTTAAATCGCACGATCTAGGCGGCCAATTGACCGGTACCGAACGTGAAATAAAATGTTTACCGAACTCGACTCTCAATAAGTCCATTGTTACGCGTGCTGTGTGGCATGTGGCACCGTCTTGTTGAACCATATGTCATGCAAGTCAAGCTCTTGCATTTTGGGCAAAAAAAAGGTGGATATCATCTCACGGTAGAGCTCACCATTCACAGTTACGTTACGATTCGCAGCATCTTTGAAGAAGTACGGTCCAATGATGCCAAATTCAATGATTTGCAAGCGTTGTTCGTTTGTAAGACGATTCATGGTTAAATTATAAACCAAACTGAAGATGTTTGACAGTGAAACAAAACACGAAACGTGCGTGAGCTGTTTTTTATTTTATTATATCTATCATCATTACAATTAAAAATAATATAAAATATTTTAATAAATTATATTTTTGAGGTATTACTATAAAGTATTGCAGCAAATAATTTGTTTTAAAATTGTAAAAATATACTATTCTAGCCTATATATATATGTATTTACATGTCAGGTAAAAAAGATAGCAAAAAACCCTTATTGACAACTTTATTGCTGAAGCTGAAAAAGTTGCAAATTTTACAAATCTCTTATTATGTCAAAGCTTGAATTTCTGTTTCAATCTTCGAATCTTTGTGTAATTTTACTAGTAACTGTTAAAAACATGTTTTCTTTATATTGTCTATGTAACTGGATTGTAGGTTATTTTCTATTTAAGTTGTATATAATTTTTAAGTTTTTATTTTGTATTATTTGTAACTTTTTAAGATGCGTTTTAGCGCACTTTGTTGCCCAAATTTGACATCCGTACCAGAGATCAGCAATGAATCGTATTTTCGCTACTCATAGGTACTTATGAAATTTTGACTATGAGTGAGTCAAGAGTATTAAAATTCAACTACTCTGATTCATTCGTAATCGCTACAACATTGATTTATAAGTATAGGTTGCAATGAGTATGAGTACAACGTTGACATCAAACACACAACATTCGATTCATTGTTTGATTCATACGCCTACTCATTCAGATTCATAAATTTAAAAAAATGCTTATAATACTTAAGTGCGTCGGCCACGATCAAACAGATTGGATCAAATTTTGCATATGTGTTGGTAATTTTTGTTTGACTTAGCACAGCAACGCATCAAATTTAAGCCTTCAAATTTCATTTAAAAAATGTCGTGAAGAAGAAAACATCATATGGTTTTCATCGGAAAAAAATTCTTTTATGGTTTTCTGTCTTTTTTAGAAAATATTTTTTTAGGTTTTCTCAAAGAACATATGGTTTTTGGTTGGGATATTCCTTTGTTTTTGTTTTTTTAGTGTCGAGTTTTTTTCTTTTAATATGGGAAATGATTATTTCATAGGTATTGCCCAGGCGCAGGCAATTAAAAAAAAAACAAAAAAAGGAAACTGCGAAGCGTCGTTGGGTGAAAGAGTGTTTGAAGAAAAGGGATGAATTTACGCACAAAAATCTTCTCAATGAACGCATTGTTATGGAAACTTGTGGAGGAATACACAAGATTTTAAAATATAATACAGTAGGACCTTGATTATCCGTGATTCGATTATCCGGCAACATCAATTATCCGGGATGGAAAAAGAAAATTTTTTTGCATCGACTTAATTTTATTTTGGATCGACCTAAATTTTTTTGAATCGTTTAACCGTGATTACCTCTATTATCCGTGATTATAAGCAAAAAATTTTTTCTATTATTTTGGACAAACAAACGAAAAAGGGGAATTCCCTCTTTAGTATACGATGAGTCGGAAGCATACATGTAAACCAGTTGTCGAGCCGGAACGTCGTTCCGGTACTTCCTTTTTGGACAGGAACGCATTCCGGAACTAAAGATGATTTCTGATAACGAGAATTGGCTGACGTTTTGAAAAAAAAAATTAAAAAGAATTGCAGATTTTTTTTCTAATTTTTGAGGAATTTTTATATGTATTTTTAAAAACAAGGGTTTGAACCGAACCCGAACCGGAACAAAAACCGTAACGAACCGGCTTGTTTTTCCGAACCGTGAACCGGAGTCCGGAACGTTTTTTTTGCTGAACCGGAACTCGACCCGAACCGAAACAAATACGTGAACCCGAACTAATTACTACTTAAGAATTTGAGTATTTAAAACCATTATCATGGAAAATCACCCCCGTCGTTATATTTGGGATATGAGACCGCACAGAGCGGCCGCCTACCCAGGATCGGCCCTGTCCATATAATTATATATACGCGTTCCGGTAAAAAAAAATTAGCACAACACCACTGATGTAAACCTTATCTACTGTTCACTGTTTTAAAACATGTACATATGTATATAAAATCCTTGAATTATTTAGTTTTTATATAAATATGTACATATTCATTTATTAACTAATAAAAATATCTATTAAAAAACTAGCCGAAATTGGTACTCAATTAACCGGGAAAATCGTTTATACAGAATGCTTCCGGTCCCGACCATCACGGAAAATCGAGGTCCCACTGTATAAAGGCAATTAAAACGAATTATTAATGGACTTAATTTTTTCGGCTTATAATTAAAATCATTTTTGTTAAACAAAACAAATAAACGATATCATAAAATTCATAAATAAAAACAAAACTAAATAAAAAATATCAAAATATCTACTTTTTTATAATTTTTTTGCTACACACTTTCGAAAAACCCGCGAAACAAAGAGTGATGTTACCCCTACGAAATCTAGAGAAAAATGAAATTTGAATTGATTGCCCGCACACACATCAAATTAGCTTCAATTTTCTGCGGAGCAGGTAGCGAAAATCAAAATAATTTGATATTCTTCAAACTCTTCTCAGCCTGTACGTGTGAGGTCAGTTTTCTGTACCTGTGAGTACAGTTTTACGAATACAATCACAAAAATGGCAATTTGATCCAATCAGTTTGATCGTGGCGGGGCTACTTTACGAATGTTTCGAGTCACTCGAATCATTCATCAAAATTTACAGTAGTAGTTATTGTTGCATTTACAAAAGAAGAGAAAAGACAAAGACAGCAAGCAAAGCACACACACAACCTTCTAGCGAGTATTGTGGTGTTCGTACTCGAATCATACTTATTTTGTACTTCGTGTATATGTTGCAAAATATTTTTTTGCAAAAGATAAACTTTTTCCCAAATTTTTAATTATAGCATTTGAGACCTTTCCTGATGTAATTAAAGCAGTATCATCCGCATATAGAGCTGTAGTGTAGTTATTTCTTAATTTAAAATCCGATGGACATATAAATTGAGTATAGCGTTGGAGATAAAACAGATCCTTGTGGTACACCAGCAAGTATTTTACGCTCGTTAGAAAGAACATTATCAATGCTTACCACAAATAATTGGTCTTTCAAAAAGCTTTTGATTAATTTTTGTAAATAAATAGGGTAACCAAACTTTTCAAATTTATAAATTAAGCCATAGTGCCAAATTGAATCAAACGCCTTTTCAATATCTAAAAATACGACTCCAGTGCTCCACTTTTTTCTTTTGTTGTGTTGTATTAAATTAACAATTCTCTTAATTTGGTGTAATGTTGAATGATTTTTTCGGAAGCCAAATTGTTCTCTCTGTAAAACGCCATTTTCTTCAGTGTACTCACTAAGTCTTTTTAAAATTATTTTCTCAAAAACTGTATCTAATAAATTTAGCATACTTATAGGACGATAGCTTTCAGGTTGACTAGCATCTTTACCTGGTTTTAAGATTGGAATAACCTTCGCAGTTTTAAAAAGTTTCGGAAAATAGCCATTTTTATGCACCAATTAAATATTTTCACAATTAAAACAATAAAATTATCAGATATGTTTTTTTTAGAATTATAGCATTTATACCATCGATACCAGGTGCTTTTGAATTTTTCAACGTTTTGATATAATATTTAACTTCATCTTTAGATGTTTTATTCCATTGATCGCTATGCTGAACTATTTGTCTGTCTAACCAATGTATATGTATGTTTCATTACACGACAATCAAGAGAGGACGTGAGGTTAGTTGTAGTCGAATGTACTTTTTCAAAAACTTCTGCGATAATATTTGATTTTTCCTTGCTGTCATAAACTTTAGCGCCTTCTATTGTCAAACTATGAAGTGTTGTCTGTTTATCTTTAACTGCTTTAGTTATCTTCCAGAATTTTTTATTACCTGCTGGCAACTTTCTCACCAGCTGTTGTTTCTATCATTTTTAATATGGTAATCAATAAACAATGTCAGCTGTTTCAATATGCATATTATTTGATTTCTTTTTGAAGCAATATTACATCTTTGCAGTTTTCGACGATATTTATTTCTCTGGCCTATTAAATATAGTGTAAGACGGGATAGTTTTTTTTTTGCCAGACTTGACTTTCGCCTACAGGAATAAACTGATAAGATTTTTTCAGTATATCAGTGATTTTATGTAAAACTGCTTCGATATTTGCTTCAGTCAGAACTGCACTCGACAAATTATTTCTTTCGACTTCTTCATCCATCCAATTTCTAATTCTATTCCAATTTGCTCTCTTATATAATGGAAATTTTACTACATGCCTTACTGTTGTACCATATATTTCACACATTATTGGAGCGTGATCGGATTTTAGTAGATATGGAAGAGATGTTAGTTGTGAAGTATGCAGACTTGTATTTGATAAAAGGATGTCTACAGTTGAAGATCGTCTGGCTATGGTATTCTGGCTAAACTTAGTAAAAGAGTTTGGAGCATATATATAATATTGAGAGCTTAGCTGGTGATTATAAAGATTATTTCCAGCTGAATTGTTTCGCGAACAACCCCAACTTACATGATGAGCGTTAAAGTCACCAAAAATTAGAAATTCATTATTAGGCTCAGTTATTTTGTCTAAATCATCGTTAAAGCTTCTTGTATATCGTGGGCAATAAGCTGACGTAAACCGGATTGACCCGTTATTGATTTTCACTATTATAGATACGTTCTCGATTACCAGGGTTGGAAAATTTTTACTTCGTTCATGAGGAATTGAATTTTTAATTCCTATAAGAACACCTCATCCGTGTGTAATTCGATCCTCTCTATGAATTTTATAATTTCTGATTTTAAATTTGTGATTTGAACTCGAAAAAGTTTCATTAATTAAAAATATGTCTATTTGTTTTTCATTTAAAAAATGTTCTAATTCTAATATTAAAACAGAATTAGTTATGCCTTGAGCATTCCAATGCATAACTTTAAGACCATCTTCTAATGTATTATATAGCATGTCGAAGCATATTACCAAGTACTCTGAGCTTGTCATACTTCGTTTTGCATTTTTTTAATGCATCAAGAGCCTCAAAATATATTTCAATAATTTTTTGGTTAGAAATATCGTTATTGTCGTCAATTGGACGAATATTACTAGCTATAGCAGCGTAAGAAATATTTTCAGTGTTACCTGTTTTATTCGGAGAATAATTCTGCTTATCCAGTGTGTAGAAACTGTTTCCTCTTGGAGAATTTAATTTGTTATCCCGTCTGCCATTTGTGACTTTTTGCCTAATCTCCATATACTCCTTTCTAGAGGGACAGTGTGGGTCATCAGCTCTGTGATTGACATTTTTTAAATTTCTTTGTATGCAATTGTAAATAGCATTTATAAATTACAGGGCCATTCGCAGGAATTTTATTCAGTTGGCAATTAGCATAGTCATGGGCTTCCCCACAACCTAAACATGCTGAACCTCTATGGCAATTTGCAGATCCATGTCCGTACATGGCACATTTTGTGCACTGCGTCGGTCCTCTGAATCTTCGGAGGGGATTTCTCCAATGTATGACTACATCATAAACATAATTAATTTCAATAACCTCGCGTTTGGAAATTTGGTCTCAATAAAATTCGAACATATACAATGCATCATTTGCGTTAGATCGAGACGTTTGAATTTCTTTAATATTAGCAAGCTCTATATTAAAATTATATTTAAATTCATCCACAAGCGCGTTTACGTCAACTTTTGGCAAACCAAACAGCATATGCTTAAATCTTTTGTTGTCTTTTACCGGGTGTGTAAAGAACTGATTCTTCTCCGACTCTAGCTTTCTAATAATATCATCATACTCTATTAAAGTATTTGCAATAATTTTTGTTCCAATAGACATTTTCTTATACTTGCAGGCTTTGCCTAAAAGTTTCATTACCTCTGTAAGTTTGTGACAGCTATCTACAATAATTGGAGGTACTTTTATAACCTCCTCTTTCTGCTCTTCATTATCATCACTAGAATTCTCGTCACTTTCCATATCAGATAATATCTGAAATCTATTATTAGATTTCGATTTTTTAAATTTGGGATTGTTTCCCCAAAACTTTTTACGTTTTGTAGCCATTTTAAAATAAAATGTAATACGAGCCCTAACCACTATTAATTCGTACACCATGTATTTTTTCGCTCTTTAGCACCAAACGCCAGAATAAAGATTTAATTATGTTAATTACACCAACAAGTTTATACTTTTCTGAAAGGTCGTTTTATTTCCTATAATCTGATTTAGAAATATTCTTAAGTTCTGTTTCAAAATGTTAGAAAAATTAAGTAAACTAAATGAGCTTTATTATTTATTAAAAAATATTTGACCACTATTAATTCGTTCAGTGTATAAATTGCGCTCAAGCTAACTAAAAAATAAAAATGTAAACAAAAATTTTGAATGTACCGTTACAATAGGAGAATAGGATTGTAGGGGAGCAAAAAAAACTTTTACATTTTATTTTAATCATTTCTAAAAAATGGCACGTGGTAAACCCGTTTGTGAGGAAATTCCAATATTAATCATCGATAAATTCAAATCGGGAATGACATATGGGCAGATATCGACTGATCTTAAAATCCCAAGATCTACAATACAAAGTATTATTAGAAAATATAAAATATGTGGAAATTTAAGCAATAATGTTTCAAACAGAGGCCGGACTTCCAGAATAAGTCATCGCGATAAAAGAGCTTTGGCAAAGATCATCAAACTAAATCGTCGAAGCACTGTTCGAGATATATCCTTAAAGTGGTCGGAAGCAATTGGAAAGCCCGTAAAACGTGAGTAGACCCGACTGCAAATGAAAAGCATAGGTTATTATTTTTATAAAATTAGTTAAAGATTAAACCGGTTTTTCGAGATCAACTTAATAATTTATAAAATTTTTTTAGGCAAAGGAAAAGCCATTGCTTACCGCAGTTCAAATGAAAAAGCGCCTATTATGGAGCAAAGAGAGACGCTCTTGGGTACAACGGCAATGGGACAGCATTATCTTTAGCGACGAATCCAAGTTTGATGTATGTGTTGGTGATGCAAGAAAAAGGGTAATACGTAAAAGCACCGAGGCATACAATAGAAACTGCTTAAAACGTACAGTTAAGTTTCCAGTTAGCGTTATGGTATGGGGATGTATGTCCTCAAAAGGTGTCGGTCAGCTGCATTTCATAGATGGAATCGTAAATGCAGAAAAATATATAAAAATCCTGGAGGAAAATCTGATACCATCGGTATCGAAATTAGCAGACTGCGGGGAATACATATTCCAACAGGATGGTGGAATATTCCAAGAAAATGGAATAGGGGTCCTAAATTGGCCATCTTCTAGTCCAGACCTTAATCCAATAGAAAATGTGTGGGCTTTTATGAAAAGAAAACTTCGAAATGAACCTCAACGGACTGTTGACAGGTTAAAGTTAAAAATTCAGGAAATTTGGGACTCGATAACCCCAGAAGACTGCCAAAAACTAGTTAGTACCATGCCAAAACGGGTCGAGGCCGTTTTAAAAAACGGCGGTGGTGTAACAAAATTCTAACTATGAAAATTGGCGACTGTACGAATTAATTGTGGTCACAATATTTTTGTTTAAAATAATGAACTTTCGTTTTTGTTTGTATTTTAAAAAGTCCTTTTTATAATATGTAACTTTTTTAATGTATTTCTAAAGAGAATAAAATGATCTTTAAGAAAATTATAAATTTTTTTGTGTAGTCATTATAGTTCCGAAAATATACATATTTCAATAGCACATTGATGAAAAATGATCTGTGTACGAATTAATAGTGGTTAGGGCTCGTATAATTATTTTTTTTTTATTTTATTTTTTTTTTAACAAAAATGGGTTAGAAAATTCACAGCTGATACTTCAAAACACGTCTGTATCAGAGATCAGCAATGAATCGTTTTTCCGCTACTCATAAGCACTCTTGCAATTTTGAGTATGAGTGAATCAACAGAATTGAAATTCAACTACTCTTATTCATTCGTACTCGCTACAGCATTGATTTATAAGTATAGGTTACAATGAGTATTAGTACAACATTGACATCAAACTCACAACATTCGAAATGTGTTTGATTCATACCCCTACTCATTCTGATTCATAAACTTCACTTATTCACTTATAATACTTATAAGTGATTCGAGTGGCTCGAATCATTCATCAAAATTTACAGCCTTTGTTATTGTTGCATATAAGTTAACAGCAATTTTGTTAATTTTGCACATTTCTAGTTAAATCTGAAAACCCAAAAATAAAGTACATTAAATTCCAACTAAATTAAAATTGCTGCGTCTTGTTGATTTGCAAATTCTCTTCCCATAATGTTGTGACCCAATTGCGATTCACATTACAGTGTGTCGCAACAAATTAAACGGAATAAAATATTGTATTAATAAAGTGCAGACGCTATGTCTGCTACTTACCTGTATTTTCTTATTATAAAATAAAAACGAAAAATAATTATTGTTAATTAAGCAAAATAAACTTTATTGAAATAAAGAATGAGTGACTTAGATTTTTTAGTCGTAGTCAAGCACTCGAAAATAAAACATTAAATATAGTTTTAATTAACTGGCGCCCAACAAATTTAAAAAATCCTTAAGTAGGATTAAAAAAAAAAAAAAAAAAAATGAAAATATTATAAAAGAAATTTAAAACAAAAACATTTTTTTTTTCAACTATAAAGTGAACACAAAAACAATTAAGTTAAAATAACAATTAAAGTGAAAATATTATAAAAGAAATTTAAAACAAAAACACTTTTTTTTCAAATATAAAGTGAACACAAAAACAATTAAGTTAAAAATATTAATTTTACTCAAAAGCTACATTAAACAATTAAGTTGAAAACACTAATTAAATAAGAATATTAAAACTTTACTCAAATAATAAAATTAAAATAAAAAAAAACAATTAATGAAGATATTGAAGATATTAATCAAATAAAAAGACTAAAACTTTTCTCGAAAGCTACATATCAACTGTGAAGTGAACAAATAAACAATAAGTTGAAAATATTAGAAATCTAAAAATTAAATATATTAAAAACCCTACAACATTTAAAAGGAAAATCAACTGTAAGACAACTAGAAGTAATTAACAACAACATCCAAAAGAAGACCCAACCGCCAACAACCAACAACAAAACTATACAACTGCAAGAAGTAGACAACTCCATAACATCCAAAAGAAGATTTTAAAGATCCAACCACCAACAGCCAGCCGTTTAACAACATGCAACTAATATTAACGTACATTTTGTAAGTCTTATTATAAGCATTTGAATTATTATCATAAAACATTACAATTATTATTATAAAGATTATTAGACTACATTAAAGAATCAATAAAAATTTGAATTTATTGAAATTTTACTAAAATTTATTATACTATTGCCAAATAAGGAAAAGTCAAATTAAAAATATGGCAAATCAAAATAATCTCATCAGACCACCAATAATAAATATACCAAACCCTCCTAATCCTCCTAACCCTTCCATTAGCCAAAATGATCAGTTCGAACAAAATATTGCTAGAATAGTAAACAGGGTCTGCACAGAACAATGTAGGAATATAGTGGAAAGTATATTAAATCCAAACGTAGATATTTCAGGGACAGATCAGGGAATAGATGAGCGTTTTAGGGAAAACCTTGTAGATTTAGATAAGGTGCCCGATGTAGTTAAATGTCTGAGAGAATTCTCAGGCAATAATCCGGAATTCAGCTCTTGGAAGAAGAGTGTGGAACGGGTATTAAACCTTTATGAATCTTCAAGGGGTACTCCGAAATATTTCGCAATCCTTAATGTTATAAGGAATAAGATCACGGTAGCAGCAGATGCTGCGCTCGAATCATATAATACCTCACTAAATTGGGAATCAATTTCGCGTTGTTTAGCCTTACACTATGCCGACAAGCGCGATATCGGAACACTAGAATATCAAATGACTACCCTTGTTCAAAATAATAATTCAGTTCAAGACTTTTACCAGGAGGTTTATGCACATTTATCCCTCATCATAAATAATATCACATGCATGACTATCGGTAAGGAAGCCATGGACACATTAATACAAACCTACAGAGATAAGGCGCTGGACACATTTATTCGTGGATTGAGAGGCGATCTCTCCAAATTACTCTGTATACGGGAACCTACAACCCTTCCCCAAGCACTCCATCTGTGCTTAAAATTACAAAATCAGAATTTTCGCACGGAACATGCCTATACCAAAAATATTAAACATTTACCAAACCAATCAGGAAACAATCGAAATTTTAGACCCCAAAACAACAACAGATCATACAACTTCATTCCTCGAATAACACAATTTCCAGAAACTCAAAATAACGTGAACCATCCTCACACTTATTCCCCACCACAGTACTTTAACTATAAATCACAACAATTCCATAATCAAAGGCACTTTCCAAACCAATTTCACGGAAATCCGAATAATAACCTAAGATCAAATATTCCACCACAACGACCCATCGCTCCTAAGCCTTTGCCGAAACCGGAACCAATGGATGTGGACCGATCAATACAAACAAGAGCGGTAAATTATATGAACAGACCCCGTCCTGGTAACGACCTTGCAGGCAAAAGACCATTGTCACATAGTAACCAACAACTTTGGAAACTCCAAAGAAATTTTCACATAGAAAGTGATGAACAAGATCTCAATAGGCAAGATTATTCTGATGAGGTTTAGGATGAACAAGTGAATACTTCCAGATTTTCAGGATTACATTAAAGACGAAGAAGAAACCACCGAAAACCTGGATTTTGTCGATGTTCATTTTTTAGAATAGAGACCTCGTCCTTGCCTTACTTTGAAGCAAGGACGAAAGATGGGAAAATTCTAAAGATATTAGTCGACACAGGTTCAAACAAAAATTATATTCAGGATTCTATAATAAAAACAGCAAAACCTAATAAAACAAAATTCTATGCTAATTCTGTAGGAGGTAAAATTGCTATAACACAGCATTCTTTTATTAACCTTTTTGGCCTCAAAAATAAAAATATCAAATTCTTCTTGCTTCCTACCTTAAAAACTTTTCATGCAATATTAGGTAATGATACACTAAAAGAACTGTCCGCAGTCATCCATACTGCAAAAAATTGTATGATTCTCAACGGTAACATTATAGTGAAACTTAAACAACAAATTTCACAATCAGTTAACAATATTCAAATTAGATCAGATCACTTGTCCAATGAGCAGGTACACAAAATAAGGAATATAATCAATAGATATCCCAATTTATTCTCCGAACCGAATGAATCTCTGACATATACCACAGTTGTAAAAGGAGAAATAAGAACTACAACTGAAACCCCTGTCTATTCTAGACCCTATCCTTACCCCATGCATCTGAAGGATGAAGTAGAGCGCCAAATCAAAGAACTATTAGACCAAGGGATTATAAGACCCTCCAAATCACCATACAATTCACCAGTATGGGTGGTCCCCAAGAAGATGGACGCGTCAGGAAAAAATAAATTCAGAGTAGTCATCGATTATAGGAAATTGAATATGGTCACAGTGGCTGACCGTTATCCCATCCCCGAAATAAACGAGGTGATCACACAATTAGGAGAAAATAAATATTTCTCAGTCCTGGATTTAAAAAGTGGATTTCACCAAATCCCACTAAGGGATAAGGATATTGAAAAGACAGCTTTTTCAGTGAACAATGGGAAGTACGAGTTCACAAGACTTCCATTCGGTTTAAAAAACGCGCCTGCCATATTCCAAAGAACATTACATGATATACTCAGAGAATATATCGGAAAAATATGTTATATCTATATCGACGATATTATCATATTTGGCAAGGATGAAGAAACACACCTACAGAATGTCGAAAAAATCTTTAAAACATTGGAATCAGCAAACATGAAGGTCCAGCTCGATAAATGCGAGTTTATGAAGCCGGAAGTAGAATTTCTGGGTTTTCTGATATCCACAGCAGGAATACGCGCAAACCCGAAGAAAGTGGATGCAATTAATAATTTCCCTACTCCTAGAACTATAAAGGATTTGAGATCATTCCTGGGGATGTCCGGATTCTACCGTCGATTTATAAAAAACTATGCCAAGCTAGCAAAACCATTAACAGCCCTTTTGAGGGGGGAAGGGGGACTAATGTCCAAATCTGCATCCTCTAAAATAGCAGTTGTCCTCGACAAGGATGCCTTAGATGCATACGATAAAATAAAGAGAAGTCTTACGTCGGAGGACGTGATGTTGGCCTATCCTGACTTCAAAAAAGAATTTCGACTTACTACGGATGCTTCCAATCATGCCATCGGAGCCGTTTTAGAACAAGATGGCAAGCCCATTACATTTATTTCGCGAACTCTGAATAAGGCCGAAGAGCACTATGCCACAAACGAGAGAGAAATGTTGGCAATTGTTTGGGCCTTAAAGAAATTAAGAAACTACTTATATGGGGCGGCAACCATTAAGATATTTACAGACCATCAGCCCCTAACGCGTGCCCTAAATAATGGGAACTCTAACAGCAAACTCAGAAGATGGAAGGCAATCTTGGAAGAGTACAACTATGAACTGTTGTATAAGCACGGGAATGCAAATATCGTAGCAGATGCTTTATCCAGACCACCGCAGCAGATATTCGAAATAAATTCAACAGATGCTACACAATATAGTAGCCAAAGCTCACCACAAAACTTAATTCAACATACGGAGGCACCAATAAATGTATTCAAAAACCAAATTATCATAGAACCAAATGAAAAACAATCGTACGATTTCCAAATCATCTTCCCAACTTACCATAGACATATTTTGTTAGAACCAGACCTTAATGAAAGAAGACTAGAAGAAATATTCAGGAAATATTTAAATCCGTCGGTAAAAAATTGTATTAAAACCACTGATGAAGTGCTAGGAAGAGCACAAGAACTATATTCTAAGATCTTTTCCAAATATAAAGTCCTTTATACGAGGAAAATGGTGGCCGACATATGCAATGAATCGGATCAAGAATTAGAAATAATCAATGAACACAGCAGAGCCCATCGAAGTGCTGAGGAGAACAAAGCTCAACTTTTACACAGATGTTACTTTACACAAATGACTGCGAAAATAAAAAGAATAACCAAAGCATGCAGAATTTGTAAGGAGAATAAGTACGATAGGCACCCTAATAACATTTCCTTACAAGAAACTCCTATACCTCAATACCCCGGCCAAATAGTGCATATCGATATCTACATAACGGAAAAGACTTCAATTTTAACAGCCATTGATAAATTAACTAAATACGCGCAAGCGAGAACACTTAATTCCAGAGCAGCAGAAGATATTAAAGGGCCATTAAGAGAAATATTGCTAAATTTTGGCATGCCCGAAATAGTTGTCATGGATAATGAAAAATCATTCAACTCCAAAGCAATAATATTCATGCTAGAAAATCAATTTAATGTCAAGGTGTTTAGAATTCCCCCATATGCTAGTACGGTCAATGGACAAATCGAAAGATTCCATTCGACTCTTTCAGAAATTATGAGGTGTATCAAGTCGGAGGGAACTCAAGGTAATTTGTCTGAACTCTTAGACAAATCAGTTTACGAATATAATAATACCATCCATTCAACTATGGGTAGGAAGCCTTTCGAGACATTTTTTGGTAAGAAGTCTTTTAATGATCCTGAGGACCGGGAAAAGGAGAGAACCAGAATGGTAGAAGACTTTAAAGCCAAACAACAGTCAGTACTAGAATATCATAACAGGTGCAGGAACGAGCCAAAAGGTTATAGAGTAGGCGAACAAATTTTTGTTAAAGAGAATAGGAGACTGGGTACCAAATTGTCGAAAAATTATAAAAAAGAAATAGTAAAGGAAAATAGACACACAACTGTAGTAACTACAAGTGGAAGAGTGGTCCACAAAAATAATATTAGGAATTAGAGAATGGAGGAAAAGAATATATTTTTTGTTTATTGTTCTCGCTTCTTTTTAGAATACAAATACCTGCCCTAATGTGCGAGGTGAGAATCATGGACTACACCACCTCACGAATAGTCGTTGTGGATACTGGGTTTGCTAGAGTGCAATCCGGTACTGTAAAACTAGTTCACGTGGTCCATATAAAGAATTATGAAACAGTGATCGACGACATACAGTCAATCATCCAGGCTAATGTAAGCACTTCCCATCCTCTATATCCTTTCCTTTCCTACGATATAACACAATTAAAAATGCATATTAGTAACCTAAAACCAAGAAATAAGAGATCCCTAGATTTTATCGGGTCTGCATGGAAATGGGTTGCTGGTAACCCAGATCATGCCGACTTCCAAATAATAGAACAAAAAATAAATAGTGTATTAGTAAGTAACAATAGACAAGTAATAATAAATAGAATGTCGCTGGAAAAGCTAAATGAACTAACCTCAAGAACAAATAAAATTTTAATATCGGTAATTAATGAAGAAACAAAAACTTATCTAATAAACGAGTTAAAATACAAGCTAGAAATTTTAAATAGTGAAATTTTAAATCTTAAATATGCAATAGATTGGGCCAAAGTGGGGGTCATCAATTCGTTCATATTATCTAAAAATGAGATGGGTATGATCAAAACCTTGGCTGACCAACAAAGCATTAATTATTTAAATATCGAGGAATCTATTAATTTTGGAGAAGTAAGAATAGCTTCCAGCGATGACTCTATAATTTATATTATTAATATTCCAACCACTTATAACGAATCATGTAATAGAATTACCATTAAACCTGTAAAAATCAACAAGATTGCTACTAAAATTAAATTCGATGAAATTTTGGTCTGTGACAAAAAAGTATTTGGTATCAAAAATGAATGTAAAGTTTTCAGTGGATTGGCAATGTGCAGAAATGATAATGTTAAAGATATTACAAACTCCGAATGCCTCCCTAATTTAATTCACGGTAAACCATCCAACTGTACCATGATGAATAATCTTAGGAAATACTTCCTGGTACGATTCTTTTGAACCAATTCAATGGAACAATTTCATTTAGTCAACAATCTTATGACCTAAACGGTACTTACCTTATAAGATTCCAAAATGAAACGTTATCGGTAGACAATAAAATATTTTCATTCTCAGAGATTTCTTACTATAATCCATTACCACCAGTGGTACAGCCAATAGTTGGAAGACCACATGTGGAAGAGACTCTAACATTAGAATTGATTAGAGAAATGAATACTAATAATACAGAAGCTATAGAACTATTAAATATTGAAAGCAAATTTGGCGACGTTATAAGTTATGCCTTAATGACCTTAACGGCCATAATAATATTATTATTTTGTCTGAAGAAAAAGAATAGCTGGGGAAAAGAAAAACGTTCTGAGAATATAACCATCAACGCCCCATTACCATTGCAAGATTTTATCCTGAGTAGCAATGATTCTGGAGGATCTCCAATAGCAAGGATTACTCAAATACCCTATTTTTGATTGTGGACAATCAATTTGAGGGCGGAAGAGTTAACAGCAATTTTGTTAATTTTGCACATTTCTAGTTAAATCTGAAAACCCAAAAATAAAGTACATTAAATTCCAACTAAATTAAAATTGCTGCGTCTTGTTGATTTGCAAATTCTCTTCCCATAATGTTGTGACCCAATTGCGACTCACATTACAGTGTGTCGCAACAAATTAAACGGAATAAAATATTGTATTAATAAAGTGCAGACGCTATGTCTGCTACTTACCTGTATTTTCTTATTTCTGTATTTTCTTATTATAAAATAAAAACGAAAAATAATTATTGTTAATTAAGCAAAATAAACTTTATTGAAATAAAGAATGAGTGACTTAGATTTTTTAGTCGTAGTCAAGCACTCGAAAATAAAACATTAAATATAGTTTTAATTAACTTATACAAACAAAGAAGAAAGGAAAGACAAAGACAACAAGCAAAGCATACACACAATCTTCTTGTGAGTATAGTAGTGTTCGTACGCGAATCATACTTATTTTGTGCTTCGTGTAAATGTTAAGTAGAGACGAGTCGAAGTCAATAAGATCATGCGTATTGTTAAGTATGAATACGACGAGTACTTCCAACTTTGAGTATGAGTAGTATGAGTATGATATTAAAACAAATATGAATGCGTATAAGTATCAGAAATAATAAGTATGACTCGAATCTACTCATCGTTTTGAACACAATATAAGCAGTAACGAAACGAATTTGACAGGAGCACTGTTCGAATGTAAAAGAGACAGCAAATATTACCAAAAAGTATTTCTGTCTCTGTCTAAAAGTAACTCTGTTTTGTTTATGTTTGTTTTCGGGGAGGATTTTTATTATTGGATAGAAATTGATGATATTGTGGTAGAATAATAGAATAATTATGCACATAATACGGGTTCTTGGTTGAAAGGAGATGTACCATTTTATTGGAGAAACGTAATTTGGAACTAGCGTATTTGGTGACACCTTTTATCGATCGTCACTAACTTAGTATTTAACCAATTGAGAGGTATATTCACAAATTCCTGAAACAAAAAGTTATGAGTATATATTTTGTTATATTTTTATTTTTACTTACCTTTTGCACACGGAACTTGTTTCATTATGTAGAGAAATTGCTAAGAGTTCAATTAATAATGAAAAAATTACCGAATTTTAACTTTTTCATTCAAGAAATTAATAAATACTGGTAATATACACAAAGTTCTACAAGAAAAAAATTTTATGAGCAATATGTGTTATTTGATCTTGATATATTGAGCTTCTTACTTATCTTTTGCACAAGAAACTATATTCGTTGTGACCAAAAACCACACAAATTTCTATTAATAATTAAATATTTACGAATTTTTAAAATTTTCATTGAAGAAATTAAAAAATATTCTAAATTTTCCCTTTTTTAACACAATATAAATGTTTGTTTACATTTAATTTTTCTGCTTTATCCATCAGTTTTCCCTCTGTATATCTGTTGCTTCTAACACATTTGGTTCGCAACACTTATAACATTTTTTTTCTCCCTCTAGTTGGACCAGTGTTTTTACGCTAAAAGCCTTTTTCAAATGTCATTGCTTTCGTTACTGCTTAGCTGTGGTTTTGAATACTCGTTGCTGATCTCTGGTCTGTATGCTATGATAATCAGCAAACGAATGCGTGAGCTGTTTAAACCAGTGTTGCCAAAAAGATAATACAGTTTTCGAGCAAAAGGCTATGGATCAAAAATAAGCCTTGATGAGGTAATGTATGTCTCGGATTTAAGAACGAACTTGCTGTCGGTTTCTAAAATTACAGATAAGGGATACAATGTGCTGTTCCGTAAAGATGGCCCTGTAATAATGAAAAACGGTCGTCATTTGTACACAGCAAATAGAATCGGAAATCTGTTTATTTGGAGGACGAACATGAACGAGCCGCCGTTGTTGAAAATAAATGCGGCAGTATAAACACATGGCATCAGCGAATGGGACACCTCAACGAAATTGACTTGAAATTGATGATGAGAAAAAATTTGGTACATGGAATGCAATTCTCAGAGGAAGAAAAATTATACCCATGTGGAATATGTATTTCACAAAAACAGACACGAGAAGCATTTCCGAAATGTAATGAAAATAGAACATCTGATCTTCTACAAATTGTCCATAGCGATATTTGCGGACCTATGAGGAGTAATTCCATCTCCGGCGCAAGATATTTTATTACTTTTATCGACAATCAATCCAGATATTGTGAGGTGTTTTTCTTGAAACAGAAGTCAGACGCTTTAGATACTTTCAAAAGGTACAAAAACGCTGCTGAAAATATTACTGGAAGGAAGATAAAATATCTCCAGACTGATAATGGAACGGAGTATGTCAACACGGAGTTTAACAAATACCTCGAGACATGTGGTATAAAAAGACGTCTAACTGCTCCTCATACCCCCCAACAGAATGGCATATCCGAAAGGATGAATAGAACTCTCGTCGAGATGGCCAGATGTATGATGAAACAAGCAGGGACGCCCCCGGA
This sequence comes from Sarcophaga caerulescens, assembly GCA_927399465.1. Lineage (NCBI taxonomy): Eukaryota > Metazoa > Arthropoda > Insecta > Diptera > Sarcophagidae > Sarcophaga > Sarcophaga caerulescens. The sequence goes on from OV656866.1 coordinate 68,890,868, forward strand.
ATTTTGGGCTGAGGCTATCAGTACAGCATGCTACATCAGAAACAGATGTCCAACCAAATCCTTGAATGGCCAAGTGCCATTGAAAATATGGAAACAGAAGGTTCCAAGTGTGTCACATATGAGGCCTTTTGGCTGTAAAGCTTTTGTGTTGATCAAGGACAAGTCAAATGGAAAATTCGACTCAAAATCAGAGGAATGTATTTTGGTTGGGTACTCAGCAGAAGCAAAGGCTTATCGTTTATGGTCTCCGAGCAGAAAGCACGTCATTTTTGGACAAAATGTTCTTTGAAAGCGAAATTTGCGAGGCTCGTCAGAACCAGCGTAAAGATTTAAAGTCAATGGACTACATTTTTCCTGTCAAAGCGATTATGGAAGTTGATAACGTCACAATTGGGACACACGCAAATGTATCAGGTGAAGAACCAGCGGCCACCGAAGTGAGAAGAGAGCCGAGTGTTAGGAGACCTGGTTTACGTCCAAGAAAACATCATAAATACGCTGTTGATATGAAAGAAGTGGATCACAACGGCCAATTCGATGAGGATGTTACTTTTGAAGATTGTGAGATAGCAAATGTGGCCATGACAGATCATCCACTAAGCATAAATGAAGCTTTTAGAGGGGATGACCGTGAATCATGGACTCGTGCCGTCGAGGATGAATATTTGGCGCAGATAATCAACAAAACTTGGGAGATAGTAGAGCATCCAAATGACAAGAAAGTAATAGGTAATCGTTTTGTATTTCGTACCAAAGAAGATGGCAGAAAGAAAGCACGTCTGGGGGCCAAAGGGTACTCGCAACGTCCAGGGGAGGATTTTGAGTCAACTTATTCCCCGGTAGTAAAATCATCAATTAGAATTTTATCGGCTATAGCGGCGGAAATGAATCTAAGAATATATCAAGTGGATATCGTCACTGCGTACCTCAATGGAGAACTTAGCCATAACGTTTATATGAAAATTCCAGATTATTTTATGGATGTCCTGCAAGAGTTGAAAAATGGTGCATCACTGGGGTCGTCGGTCAGTAAAAGTGACAAGGCTAGGGAAACCGCCTTGAAATGGTTGCAGGAAATTCAGAAGTGCGAGAAACCAGTATGTAGCCTAAAGAAAGCTTTATATGGCTTACGGCAATCGGGATTGGAATGGTATCAAAAACTGACAACAAAGCTGAATGAGGCTTCGCTCGTTGCTTCTAAACGTGACCCCTGCCTTTTCACAGCGCGTAGAGCGGGTAAGATACTAATTCTGGCAGTCTATGTAGACGATCTACTTTTGGCGTCCGACGACGATGATTGGGTGGACGAAGTTAAAACATTTCTTGCAGATTGTTTTGAAATGAGAGATATGGGACACGTACAGTCTTGCCTCGGCATAGAATTGTCTAAACACCAAGTTTTTCTGAGTCAGACGAACTACACTAAGGAATTGTTGCATAGGTTTTCAATGGAAAATTGTAAACCGGCTCGAACTCCCATGGAGGCTAATCTGAAACTTGAGAAATCCGTCACATTAGATGATAATGTAAGAGGATACCCATATCAAAACTTAATTGGAGCGCTCATGTAATGACACGTCCAGATATCTCCTACGATGTAAATTATTTAAGTCAATATAATTCGTGCAACAATTTGGAGCACTGGAAAGCGGCCAACCGGATATTAAGATATCTAAAGGGTACATCAGAATATGACTTGTTGTACCAAAAGAGCGGTTCCGATTTATATGGAGTGGTCGTCCCAGACTGGGGCGGAGACCAAACGGATAGACGTTCATACACCGGTTATGCTTTCATACTTTCTGGAGCAGCCATCAGCTGGCAGGCTCGTAAGCAGATAACGGTAGCACTCTCCAGCACTGAATCGGAATATCTAGCATTATCTGAAACCGTCAAAGAAGCCTTATATCTAAAAGGAATCTTGAATGAAGTCGGCCTGACCCCAAATTTAATAAAGCTGTACAAACACAGCCAGAGCGCTCAAAGCTTGGCAAGATCTTTCGGCTATCACTCACGTACAAAGCACATCGACGTCCGACACCACTTCATACGGGAAAAATTGAACTCCGGTGTAATTGAATTAGAATACCTACAGACGGAGGATATGCCAGCAGACATGCTGACAAAAGTAGTTCCAGCACAGAAACGCATTAGCTGCTTCATGGATCTTGGTGTCGCTCTTAACAACTAGAACATTCTGCCCACTTCGAGGGGAGGTGTTAGAGGTCGAAGTGTTGCGAATGCAACCTGTTATATTATATACCTTAAATTTGTATTTACAAATACATTATAGTGTGCCTAGAATTTTTCATTATTATTTTTCAATATTATTTTTTTGTCATTCGTCAACTTGAACTCATAAAATAAAAACACGCAATTGAATCATATAAGTGATGTCATGTGATGTGAAGTCATGTCTACATATTAATTCTTTTAATATTATGTTGAGGGAATTCAATTCGTTTTCGTTTTATTCTTACTCTTTGCCAATCCGGATCAACTACATTATTGTTATTTTCACTTGTTTGTAGCATTTCAGCATCACCTGTAGAAAATTTGTGCTAAATTATTGAATTCCCTTATTAAATTCCTAACTGTAAACCAGCATTATTTATTCTCTATTACTTATAATAAATTCTTTATTGGAATAGACTTATGAAATACATGTAAATAAATATATAGCGGTTCTTTAGAATATTTAAGTAAATTGTTAAATTGAATTTTTGGATCAGTAATAAATGAATTATTAAACCCGACAGATCGGTGATCTAAGCGAAAAATCGGAGTTTAAATTCGAAGATTTTTAACATCACCAGCATCATTAGCATCTTCACCACTGACATCACTTAAGTTAGGCATCGCGTTGCAATTTTGTTTTTATATAAAAGAACTAGCTAAAACCCGGTGTGCTTCGCTACTCCTATCGATATGAAATATAAATACTCAAAATATATTGATATACATACATTTTTTCTTATGTATATTTATATTATTTTTAGTCAGTAACCTCAACGTAATAAAATAAGAAGAATTCTGGATTTTAAAATATTTATTTTGTTACTGATATTTACAATGTTTCATAATACACCTATCCCACGCCTTACACGGAAGATAGGTTCCATAAAAAACCGTGTAACTCGAAAAATTCACTCTTACGAGTATATGGAAAAACCGTGCTAAACGAAAATCACTATAAAAAGCCCTTTTTGTCAGTTTTATTGTTGTAGAAATGAAATTATATCGATTCGCACCGAATTATATATTACTATTCAATTATGTATGTATGTATTTACCATATGTGTCTATTTTTGTATAGAATGAAGTTGTAATAAAACGAATGCTTTTTTTGTTTAGTATTTATTAAATTTATTTATCTTTTAATGGTTCAAAACTTATAACTTTTTCCATACTGGATAATTTGAATTTGTATGTTTCCCGTGTGGAATGCTTCCGTAGTAAAACAACAATTAGTAAATTAAGCATCTCCATTCTGTGTTTATAACATTCGTTATTTTCATCAAACCAAAAGGAATAAATTGTATTTTTTGTACAACTTACGCATTGGCCAACTACAAATGTTTTTTTGTTTTTTATAGATTTATTTTCTAAAAAAAATTTTTCGAAGACTTATATGAATTTTGCAAACTTCAAAAAATAAATCAGATGGAGCGCACAAACTTCCAAAGTCGGAATCTTTTATATAATTTTTTGCATGAACGAACATTTCTGAAGGATATGACAAAATTAGCGCTGGTTTGAACACGACATTTAACGCAAGATATTCGTTGAGCTATGTAACCAACAAAATATCGACTTGATGTTAATTCAATTGGCACTTTGTTGGACGTAAAACAATCGGTGCCTTCATTAAAATATTCTTTATTTTCATCGTATATATCTGCGACATCTATATCAGGGTTATGTGTACTTTCTGATATATTTCCAGTCCTATCAATATCTTCTAAAAATATGATTTTAATTATATATTATATTTATTAAACGTTTTGTTTGAGCATGCACTACAATTTTTAAATTCACACTTTTTATAAAACAATTTTTCAGTTTTTCAGTTTCAAATGTCCACACAAAATGTGGATTTTTTATTTCGGTGCGAATCGATATAGTTTCATTTCTACATCAATAAAACACATATTCTTACCCTACAATAAAACAAACGGTAATATTTCTTTTCCACAGGCTATTTGCACATACATTTTGTGAAAACAAGACATCTTTCAGTTTGTTTATTATTTTATTTGGCAATGTACAAGCACACACGTATACACGCATATGAGAATAAATTAGAGAAGAGAACAATACGTTCTCTGAGTATAGTAAATTCTCTGAGTACAATAAGTGGCAGTAGCCGTACTGCCATCGACAAATTTGGCACTGGCAATGCAACATCTTCATATATTTATAGTCTTTGATCTCATCGCGATGAGAGCAAAGAATGAGAGCAACGCATTGTTACGCTCTTCGTTTCTGTTTACTTCCCTCCAGTGTTGCCAATTTTTTTTTCAAAGTTTCCCGTCAAATTGGCTTTAAAAATCACCAGAAATCGCTAAATTAAATTTTTAAACCGTCAGAAACCCGTCAAATAAATAGTTTGAAAATTTTAAATTAATGTTAAATAAAATAAGATGTAAATAATTAAAATAAAATGTAAATAGTTATACATATTTTAATACATTTATTGATTTGTTCTTTCAATTATGTTTAACAAAATTAGTTACATATTTTCAAAAATATAGTGCCAGTCTTCTGCACTTTGTTTATAAGTGGTCATTGTACCTACTTCTCTGATAACAGAAGATGGAATTTCAAAATCAAAACAACATTTGTTCTCAAGTTTGAGACCGTATCTGTAAATAAAATTGAATTCGTTTATAAAAAATTACATTTCAAAAATATATTAAATCAATATTCAAAAATTTAATTGAATAAAAATAGGAAATCACAAAATTCAATAAATTGCATTTTACAACTTTTTAAAGTACATAATTATGTAATTGACTCAATTTTTCCATTTTCCTTTAATCATTGGAAAGATTTAGAAATATATATTTTTTTTAATTTAGAATTTAGCTTTTTGAGACTTTAAAATATTTTAATAAAAATGTATATAAAGTTAAATGTTTGCGTTAAAAGTAAATTTACCTTACTCGAAGCACATCATTGACTGTACTGGTTATTAGCCTGTTTCGCAGTTTCGTTTTAACTAGATTGAGTTGGCTAAACACTCTTTCAACGTCTGCATTAGACCACGGAAGTGACAAAACGTCCAATGCGAATTCTGCTAATTCTTTGAAGGGATTATTCCCAGCAGAGTCTTTGTAGTTATAAACTTCAGTCCAAAAGTTAGGTGTTGACGCCGCTTCATTCCATTTAATATATAAAATATTTTTATATTGAGAGTTTATATCATCAATTAAATCTTTACTTTTTGAAAACAAGGATAAAAGTGGAATTATATCATCCATATTAGCTTTTAAAGCATTTCCAACTGAAAGTAAATTTATAGTTTTTAGCATTTTAAAGTTTTCTGGCAACCTGAAAGCAATAAAAGAAATTATTAATTGGTCAATAAGTGATGATTTTCAATACCTTTTTTTCAATTGTAATATCAAACGGACAACAAAGTTCACGCAATCATGCCTTTAGCTTGTTTCTGTTTGGCTATCGATTTCATTTTTAAATTCTTTTAAAGATGTTTCAAAAGAAAATCCCAAATAGAGGTTATAACAAATTTGATTTTCGAAATCTGTAGTAAAAATGTCAATTTCTGTTGTAGGCTCTAAAACAAACTGTTTAAGGAAGTTAATAGAAACTTCCATATCGTTTAAAAGTTTTGTAGGATCTGCGTTTTGGCTCTGAAAGCTTTTGTTCAACATTTGCGTTTTGGTTAATATAGGTTTTCAAAAGACAATTTATATTATTGTTATATAGATCATATAACTTAGCTGCCATAAAGCACCTTTCATAATTTTTGGCAATTCCAAAATGCGTTTTAAGTTCGACCCATTGGTCTATAATTCTTATAATGGATGTTTCAATCGACAGCCACCGAGTGTCACATATATTAGTAATTTTTAATGGCATCTAAATTAAAAAGAGTAGTAAATAAAAACAATTTAGTTTTTAAATAATTAAAAGCATTTAGTTTTACCTTTTCATCATTTATGGCTTGAAAAATGAGTTTGTAACTTTGTTGCCGAGTGTAGCTTCTCGAAAACCAATTATACGTTTCATTAACTAAAAATTCAAGGTGATTTGGCATACAATTTTTCCAAGCATTTGTAATAGCTAATTGAATAGAGTGACACACGCACTTGATTAAAAATAAATTCGGAACGCATTTCTTTAGCTCCGTGAAAACACTTTTTTTATTACCAACCATGACGTTGGCATTATCTACGCCAATACCTAACATATTGTTACGTTTTTACCTTTTTAAAAACGTTTAAATATGAGTTCGTTGATTGCAAACCAAGTAAAAACAAATATGTGTTTAGTTTCAATAAAAACTCTCTCTCTCTTTATTGTTCACACTTTCTTATGTGCCACTCACTGTTCACACTTAACCGATACAACATTAACTATTACTCGCAACCGATATCTTCTAACACGACTATTTATTGTTCACACGCAACTTCACTCAAGACTGACTCAATTACAACTGACTCGCTCGTCTGCTTTGTCTTGCCCTTTTATAGTCCAACACGAACAGTACATCGAACGTTCTTGAAGAAGAACGTTCGCGGTCTCGCATTCTCGCAATTTCTATGCTGACTGTATTGCTTGTTGTTGCGCTTGCTTATTTTTCCATCCCTTTTGCTCTCATGCTTGTTGTTGGTTTATTTGGAAGATGTTCGATGTATTCGTTAGAGTGTGTATTGTATACACATTGCCTCTTGTTGCGTTTGCGTTATCCATCTCTCTCATACTCATACTGATATTGTTGGTTTACTTATAAATGGTTTGATGTACGCATTAGTGTGTTTGTGTCGTGTGTATTGTGTACGCATTGCCTCATGGTCTTTGTATTTGTAGCTTTTGTTTATCGTTAATGTTAAACGATATTAGGTCGTTTCGATATGCGTAACACTGCCGCCCACTTAAGCCTGTTCGTCCCGAATAGGCTCATTATCTCTTCTCCCATGTTTTACCAGTCGCTCTTTGTGCACAACCTTCATTTTTTTTTTTCCGGGGGCTGCCTGCCTTCTGTTTCCTGTACACAACATCGTTTAACCGTTTAATTATTGTATACGGTCCATCCCAGCTACTTTGTACGTTGGAGAATGATCCCTTCTTCCGCGTTGGGTTGCAGAGTAGTACCAGTTGTCCTTCATGGAAACCCTCCGTGTTTGCTGCACGATCATACCTGGCTTTCATTCTATGGCTGACCAACGCTATCCTCTCCAAAGCTGCGCCCGAGTTGTATTGTTGCAGCTGCCATCGACTTCTTCTTACTGGGCCTTGTGGGGACCTCGCTTGTGGGAAGCCAGCACTTGTCCCTCAGTGCTAGCTCGGTTTTTTTTTTTTTTTTTTTTTTTTTTTAATTTAACGGGGACTCTGCTGTTGTTGGCTGGTAACTCGGCCTTTTATTGGTGAGACGGATCTTGACCTTTCTCGTAGCCCTTTCCAGTTTCCTTGGAACATGACCGCCCTTTCCACAGTTGAGACACTTAAGCATGACCTTTTGTCGTACCTCTTTCAAAACTCGCTTCAGCATCTCTTTTAGTTTATTTAACAGGCATTCTTCCTCCTTCACAACTTCCATTTTTCGCACTTTGCTTATTTGAGGTCTGGAAATCGTGCGAGCGGTCTCTTGGGCTAGTGCGAAGGCCACGATCTCTTTTACAAACGCCTCGGTTTTAAAATCTTCTACCAGTGGATGGTTTTCTTCCGGGTATGTGAGCTGCACTAACCTCTCGCCCTCCATTTCAAAAGCTTCAAGTGACTCATAAGCCTTTTGCGCACTGTTCCCTAGCTCCATAGGGTACAGTTTTCTTTCGTGCTCGTCACCGAATTTACGCTGTAACGCCATCATTAAGTCGCTGTAGTTGTTTCTGCAGCTGGCTGGCATAGTTTCTAGAGTCTGGGCTGCGGCACCTTTTAACACCAATATTAGTTGCAAAGCCTTTTCTTCATCGTCCCATCCGTTTCTGCTGGCTACTGTTTCGAATTGGAATTTGAAGATGGATAGGGATGAGCTACCATCAAAGCAAGGGGCTTCTATCCTGTCGGCACCTTCCGATACGACTTGAACTGTTCCCGGTCGCTGGCTCTGGAGGTTGTAGGTCTTCTCCTCCATCATAACGAGGTTCCCGTCAACGGCTTTTTCCCAATTTGACACCTTTTCGGCGACACTTGAAACCCTTTCGCTGAATGACTCAAGTATTTCCTCTCGCTTCTCCGTTGTCGCTTCAAGTTTGCTTTCAATCTTTAACGGAAACTTTTGTTGGATTGCTTCCATCCTTTGCTCACTGCCCTTTCGCCACTCAGCCAGAAGTTTCTGATTTTCTGCTCTCAATACTACTTGCATTTTCTCCATCATAGCGTCTAGCAACGAATTAATGTCAACACCGCTGGGCGTTGCAGGGGCCTGTAACTCTCGTTCCTCTTCATCCTCGAACTCGTAGGATTCGATGTCGATGCCCTGAAGCTGCAGTTGTTCCCTTAACCGCCTCTGCAGTTCATTCTTCGTGCCCGTTGTTGGCTGCTCTAGTTTACCCAGCTCACGCTTAAGCCGGTCCACTCTTAATTCGGAGAGTTTCATTTTATTTATTTATTTTCACTTTTGGATTTTGCAATCCCACTTCTGACACCAATTGTTACGTTTTTACCTTTTTAAAAACGTTTAAATATGAGTTCGTTGATTGCAAACCAAGTAAAAACAAATATGTGTTTAGTTTCAATAAAAACTCTCTCTCTCTTTATTGTTCACACTTTCTTATGTGCCACTCACTGTTCACACTTAACCGATACAACATTAACTATTACTCGCAACCGATATCTTCTAACACGACTATTTATTGTTCACACGCAACTTCACTCAAGACTGACTCAATTACAACTGACTCGCTCGTCTGCTTTGTCTTGCCCTTTTATAGTCCAACACGAACAGTACATCGAACGTTCTTGAAGAAGAACGTTCGCGGTCTCGCATTCTCGCAATTTCTATGCTGACTGTATTGCTTGTTGTTGCGCTTGCTTATTTTTCCATCCCTTTTTGGAAGATGTTCGATGTATTCGTTAGAGTGTGTATTGTATACACATTGCCTCTTGTTGCGTTTGCGTTATCCATCTCTCTCATACTCATACTGATATTGTTGGTTTACTTATAAATGGTTTGATGTACGCGTTAGTGTGTTTGTGTCGTGTGTATTGTGTACGCATTGCCTCATGGTCTTTGTATTTGTAGCTTTTGTTTATCGTTAATGTTAAACGATATTAGGTCGTTTCGATATGCGTAACAATATTATTTGGACTAATTTTTAGTTTGTTTAGTTCTTCAATTACAACTTTTGCAATGCCTTCTGAATCTGCATTTTCCACCTCAGCAATTGTTAAAAATGTGGATATAATTTTTTGTTTCGTTGCACTAAAATATGTTATTACAATTCCTAGAAGAAAATAATATTGGTTTATTTATTTTTTAATAAATAATACAATTTTATAAAAAAAATTACCTAAAAGTTTAATCACTCCAACGTCAGTTGACTCATCAATGAGGAGGCTAAATTTCAAATCATTAATATCAATCATCATTTCGTAATATATCATTTCGTAATTGATTCGTGAAATACGGTGACAAAACATTTTTAATAATGTTTGTGCATTTTGTTCTATGCATCCGTATTTGTTTGCCGTCTTCAAAATGGGATTTGCACAATTCTGTTAAATGGTCCACTGAATTGGTTGATGCAATTTCCTGCTTTTTGGAGCTTTCAACTATTACGGGTTGAAAGTCAAGTTTCCGCCAACATGAACCTCTTAAAGAGGCTGCGGTTTTATGTTTTTGGGTTTCCCCGTGATTAATTAAATCACTCAACTTTCCTGATAAGGCACATTTGCAGTACTTGCAGAAACTTTTTGTGGGGTCTTTTGCATTTTTTGTCAGCCATCCTTTTAGTTTGTAATGGTCCAGCCATTCGTTTCTAAACTTTTGTTGATACTGCGGTGCCATAACTTTTTAAAGAGAAAATTTGATTTAAATGTACAGTTTAAAATTATATTGGTATAATTCTGTGGCAATAAATGATAATAGCTTAAGTCGACATAAGTATTTTTTTTTTTTTCATTTTATTACATATTCTTATTCTTTTCTTCAAGATCTGTAACTCAGCTAAATTTCATGCATAAAATGCCATTATTAATAAAACTATACGCATTTATATTTTAACTTTTCTTAACTTAAACACTATTTATTTTAGAAAAAAACCTTAACAAATCTAAACACGAAATTTCTACTTAAGCTATTATTATTTAATGGAACAGAATTTATGTTGTAACAATTTTATCTTTTTTTTGTCATGTACTTACTTTTTTGATATTTTTTCTTTTTTCCGGCTTCTTATATTAAAAATAACACTTTTTTAAATACACACTTTATTTTAAAAACTCCACTTTTTAAAATAAGAAAAATCGTACTTTAATGATGTTAGCAAACGGAAGTTTATTAGAATAGAATTGAAATTTATCTTAACAAAAATGTTATATACACTTTGGGCACCTTATGAACTCAGGTATTTAATATTCAGGCTTTGTCAAGGTAAAACAGTAACAACAATAATACCCAATTAAATGATAAAACAATATAACACAAAAATGAAACTAATTTTACACTTGTTTTTCTAAGGAAGAGATTTCTTCTTTCACCTTCATTTGAAATAGCTTTCAACGTTTTTGATTTTTGCTTTGTACTTTTTCTACTAACCGTTATTCGACTCTCGAATACAAATACATGGTTGCATTTTTTCTTACTTATATCATATAATTCAACCCTGGAAAAAACGCTAAAAAACGCTAAAGCGCTGTAAAAAAACTCCAGATTTCACGCTAACCGCTAAAAAGCATTTTTTCCCGTAATTGGCATTGCAAAAACGTCAGATTTGACGGGAAAAACGTCAAATTGGCAACAGTGCTTCCCTCCTATCTTTCCCGTCATGAAATATTTTTGAAAAATATTCCAAAATATGTTAAGATGCACATTTTTTATACTTTATTTTCTTTGGCCGTACTTAATACGGCGCGCTTTCAAATCTTCTGCATCAACACATGCGCCACTATGTTTCACCGATTTCTCCGATGGCAGCTAATAATTTTCATTTAGAGGTAGTATGAACCTGATTTGGTACTCGCTCTCGGCTCATTAACTTTTATCCATTTTTGATGACTTCGGTCTTCGTCCCAATTCCATACTTTCCCTGCGTTCTTTATCACAAATGGAAAGCTGTCTACGAAAGATTTCGTAGGAAATCAAAATTTATTTAGTGGAGCTTAGACATTGTTAGCTAGACACTTCATGAAATATCAAACGTCGCACATGCGTTAACACGTTATTGCAGCTAATAGCCATAAGTTGTAGTTATTAAAAACTTTTTCTTTTAACCCTCCGTCATGCACATGTATCTGGCCAGATATTTTGCGAATTTAACTGTGATTTAAATATATTTCTAATTTGGCTAGGGGTTCGAGTCTCCAGGTACCCTCTACAAATATTGTTAGGTATCGTTTTATGAAAAAACACATTAAAAAAAAAAACAACAAATAAAATGTATGTGGATTTTTTCATCTATACATCGTATACGTAGCGCATGTATCTGGCCAGATACACGCACATTTTGTATGAAGAGTACTGTACTTTATTGTTTTTTTTTTTTGGTTTTTATACATTGGTTCTTCCAAATATTGAAAACCGAATGAACAACATTCACATCATCAAACAGTTCAACACTCGTTTGGCCATGGAATCGTATTTTGGAAGACCACTAAATGTAAGTTTGATTGATATAACATTTGCCCTTCATTACATCTCATTTTCCTCGTTTTTCTTTTTCATTTCAGTTTCCAGTAGTAGTTCCTAGCTCAAGTGGTGCTGATACTCCACAAAAGAGAAAAAGTTATCAGCTTTGTACATTGGGAGATGAAAAAATTCGCCGACTAACTCGTTTTTTTTATTCCAAGTGCTCGAATCCGGTATGCCTACAACATTCGAAATCAGAGTATACATGTTTTAGTTGCTTACCTGAAGCTGTGTAAGACTTTTTTAATTTAGAATTAATTAAAACTTCCTTTATAACTACTAAATTTAATTGAAATGAACTTTATAACAACTATTTTTTTGAAATTAAACACAAAAATAAAATTTTTCTTGTTTTATTTTTCATTAAAATTTTTTGTTCACGGGTAGGTGGTTTAGCATGTACTAAGAACAAAAAAAAAAATAGAAAATATATATCTGCCTGGCATGATAACAATATAACAATGTAATATTATCACTAAAATAGCATATTTTTCATATAAATGTACTGGAATACATAGTGTATCTGGCCAGATACATGCGCTACGTACGTGACTATCGGAACATGTGCATGACGGAGGGTTAAAAGTTAAGTTTTAAGATGTCATTATCTGTAATACCAATTTGTATTACAGAAACATATTTGTATTGGCAACTCAACCATAATCTCGCCACCAATGTAGACGTACAATTACATTTTCAAAGAATGGAATTTAGAATGGCGGTAATATATAATACTACTCATAAAAATGACTTCCACCGTCATGCCATTTGTATTTTAGTGACTGCCGTTATTCATTCTTACTATTTTCCAAAAAAAAAATTTATTAAGAATCTGTTTTTTTTTTTTCAAAGGGATTAGCATACTCCCTTATTTTTTGAAAAAAAAAACAATTTTTTCACCGTTTACGGTTACTTTAGACCCATAGAACTAAGGTTGAAATCTTGTTTTCCCTGAAACGATACGAAAAGGAGGAGAAAAACTCAACAATAGTGCGGACACCTTAAGCGCATTTGTCTCGAAATCAGTTTTTCGACCTGGCGACTACGATTTACCAAAATCTGCTGGACGGATTTCGCCAAAATTTTGGAACAATGTTCCTAAGACAAGTAGTTTTAGCCCGAAGTAGGATATTTTTGATCCGTTAATAATTCATAATTTTATTAAGCAATTAAAATAGTACAAAACATAATATTTTCAAAACATTCTGGTTTAGGCTGTACGCAATTTTATAAAAATCCATTTCGATTTTGTGAGTTCAAACAGCCGAATATATTTCGTTTGAAATAATTTATTTCATTTGAAAAAGTGTTTAATAAAATTCGCAAGCAGTAATTTACAAATTAATTCAGATTTACAATTTTACTTGGGTATACACCTTGATCGTCGTTTAACGTTGAAATTGCATATTGAGTAAAAACTGGCGCAAATAACTATGAAAACTGCTCAAATAATTTGGTTAATTGGTCGAAATTCATCACTTAAGTTAGATTGTAAACTCCTAATATACAAATCAATATTGAAACCAATTTGGTGTTATGGAGTACAGCTACGGGGTACTGCCTCAGCTTCAAACGTAGAGAAAATTCAGAGGCGCCAAAATAAAATTTTACGAATGATCACTGCCGCCCCTTGGTATATCAAAAACTCGAATATTCACAAAGATCTAGATGTCCCGCTGGTTAAAATGAAAATTGTAAGACACGCTGAAAAATACTTAGATAACCTAGATGGCCACACAAATCCATTAGTCCGTGGTATTTTACGTCACACTGGCCATATTCGATTAAAAAGGATACTCTTGCACTCGGCCGAAGATGAGAGAGATGAATGAGATGAGGCCGAATGCTACTTTACTTTATACTTTAAATACTTTATTTTATTTGGCAATGGCTAAATAAATATATAAATTTTTAGTTTTAAGATTTGAATAATTATTGTTAGTTCATTATTAATGAAGATTTAATAAATGAAGAAATGAAAAAAAAAAAATAAAAGATTTACAATCTTAAATTACATTTTATCAATTTAACCGATAACAATGAAATCCATGGTGAGAGAGATGATTTTTTCTGTCAAAATCTACTTTAAATGAATTGAATCCTGCAAAACTGTTTCTAATAGTAGGAATACTATGTATAAACGAATTTGATAAAAATTTCATATTTTTGTTATAACACTCAGCTTTTCAACCGACTATAAAACGTTTTCCTCTGAATAATTATGGTATTGCTACATATTATGTCATATTGTTTTTATTTAATATTCCGGGTTATACAAGCTCCCGCTGATAAAATACTTGGTTATTGTTTATCACGTAGACAGACACCCACCCTTGTGGTAATATTTTGTATCTCGCAAAGAGCAGCAGTGATTGTTTTAACATAAATAAACTCGCAAAATACCGAAACAATTCTAAATTAATTTGTAAATTATTGTCTGGGGATTATAATTAAGACATTTTAACCTTCCAGGGGTGGGTGAATCTGTATATTTAGTGAAAATAATTCACCCTTGACATTTATTTGGATATTCTGACTTTTTAAAGTGCTATAACACTAAGTACCAATGTTAAAACACAACAATTTGCCCTCTTCCATTAGTGTATAAATGTACATATGTATGTATGTATGTGTATGTATGCACATTCTGATGTAGTTCGAGTTACATGTTAAAAATGAGAACAACAAGGGATGATTCCATTTGTTTACAACCAAATAAATATAAAATTGATTATCGCCTGACTCACTGACAGTTCATAAAATATCACTTAATTTTAAGTAATTTGTAAACTTTTGCGTGTTTTTTTTTTTGCTATGCGTTCAATTTTCTTTATGGGGAATGTTAAATATTCTGATTGTTGGAAGTAATTGAGTGTAAAATATATTCCTAAATTAAATGAAGTGATTGCTTTTAGTGGCAAACATTATTGTTAATAATATATTGTAGATAAGAATCCAGTATTAAGATTAATTACTGATTTGATTTTTATATTATAGGTTTTGTTCTGGTCGTAACTAAATACAAACAACTTCAATTAATTTACTTTTGACAGTTATAACTTTTACTAACCACGGACTTAATAGAAGAAGTATAGAACCTATGATCATAGCTGCCAGATTTGACGACTTTGTGCTCCAAAAATATCATATTGACGATTTGACGATTTAAGCCCTTATTTTGAAGATTTTTAGAAATTAAAAATTTACATCATATTCTTTACTTTAGTACATTAAAAGCCACTTTAAGCTTTGTACTTGTTTTGCAATTGTTACTATTGGAAATTTATGTTAGTAATAAGAAGGAATAAAGTATTATATTTTTAAGTTATTTTCGATGATTTTTCTTTTTAATCCCTTAAAATTACGAATAGTCCGACTAAAAAACGAATTTTGTCTGTAACGCAGTGTGCGATCGACTGGCTAATCGACCGAAAAAGACGAGTGTTACATAGGAATATATAATTCTCGGGAACAAGAATGGCAACACTGAAGTGGATAAGACGTCAAGAAAGATCGAGCGAGATAATTTATTTTACAAGTTAAAATAACTACATATGTATAATTGTTGTTAATTATTCCAACAAATAGTCAACAGAAATAATGTTGAGGTAATTTTGAATAATTTAAATTGTAATAAGGGACCTGGATACAGAGAAGCAAGCCGACCACTATTTGTCGGCGGCGGCTGAAAGTGTAAAATTTGTCGGCGGCGGCTGCTAATCAGCTTAACGCCGATTTTTAACCGGCTCGAAAAAATTTCCGGCTGAGCCGAAAACAAATAGTGTATTTTATATAAAAAACTATTTTTTAAACATTTAACATCATGTATTTAAAGCACTTTTAGATTGTTTAAATTAAAAAATTGTCAAAATTAAAAATTCAATATAAAGAATATTACAATTTTCTAATTTAATATTTAAAAGTTTATTGAATTTCAAAAATGATGTTACAAAATAAAGATAAATAAATAAAGAATAATAAAAATAAACGACCTTAGAAATTATATTTATTGTAAATTTACTTTTCAAAAAAATAAATTTTTTTAATTTTGCCAATATTAATAATATCTATTATTTATATATAAGTTTTGTTTTGTTCTTCCATTAAATAGTAACGTTCAAATTTAGCAACTAAATGAATATTTCCTGACTTGGTATCACTTCAGAGAGAAAATCTGCTAAATGTTAAAATTTCTTAAATTTTTCTTTTAAAAAGTTTGAATGTGTTTTAATATTATTTATTTTCAATGGGTTTTTGTATTGTTTGACATAAATTGGTAGAACTGTTATCGACGTTAATATTAACATGTATAATTTTGCAAGTTAACTCCTAACGTTTACAATTTTTAAATTTATATGAAATTGCCTTTGAAAGTTAGCAACAAAACACAACTATAAGTACATATGAGGCAACCTGTCACAAGTACCAAATATGTATATTAATAATCGGTGATCAAAAACTAAAATGGCATGCAATCTAACATATGTATGCAACTTCCTTTTAACTACGGTTGGTAAGTTGTTTTTTAAAAAATCTATTTGGGTTGTGTAAAAATTTATTAATTTTTTTATTGAAAAAAAAGGCCCTTATTTTCCAAAACTTTTCTGGCTTTATTTTTTATTAACTTAAATTTATAAATTTTTTTATTAAAAAAATAAAAACATAAAAACCCTCATTTTAGCTTTCTTCTAGAACTTTTATGAATATTATTCTTAATAATTTCTATTTAAAATAAAATTTAAAAACAAGCACACATAGGGTAAAAGCACCAGTAGTCGGCAGTTTTATTTTTTTCCTCTTTTCAAACTGGTCTCATTAAGAATGAGAAAATGTTGCTGATATGATATTTAGTTATTACAATTCTGTGATTTGTTTAGTTTTAGCTTCATTTAACAATTTTGAGCAATAAAATAATTAATATAAGTAATTTACATAATTTATTAAAAACATTGATTTTACCAGTGGTAGGCACATGTGAACCTATGTTCGGTAAAAAATTACCCTATTGTCGGTATAACCATTTTTGTTAAAGGAAATCATAATTTTATAAAGAAAAAAATGTTATAATGACTATTTGCTATAGAAATAGCGTTATTAATACATTTTCTGTATAAAAATCTGTTTTACTTGCTATTTTTTTTATAGAAATATAACAGTTTTTCTATAAAAAAACTTCATTTTCTGTATAGAAAATTGTAATACGCATAATTTTCAATAGAAAAGGTATAATACAAACAAATTTCTACACAAAAAATTTTATACACATAAATTTGAAAATTTTCAAAAGCTCTATAAACTACAAAATGTTTTAGGATTATAGATTACAATACATTTTCAAAAAATAATTTGTATTAATACAAAATCACATAAATAACCTTTAAATAATATTGAAAAATGTATTTTTTAATATTTTTATCAAATATTTATTTGATTTAAATTTTAAAAATATTAAGGTACATTTTTTTAAATTAACATTTTATAATTTTTTTCACAAATAATTTTGAAAATTTTTTTGTCAAATATTTATTTGATTTAAATTTTTAAAATTATATTTTTAAATATCAAAAATATCTTAAATAATACATTATTAAAGTGTATTTTTGACAATTTTTTTTTGTCAAATATTTTTAAATATTATTCTTATTTGATTATTTTTTTATTTGATTTAAATTTGAAAAATAATAAGGTACATTTTTTTAAATATAAGTAATTTTAAATATTTTTCACAAATAATTTTTTTGAAAAATTTTTTTGTCAAATATTTATTTTATTTAATTTTAAAAAATTTTATTTAAATAATACATATTAAATAATACATTATTAAAATGTATTTTGGACATTTTTTTTGGTTAAATATTTTTAAATATATTTCTTAATTTTTTTTGAGAATTTTTTTTATCAAAAATTTATTTGATAAAATTTATTTATTTTAAATATAAATATTTTTCTTAAATAATACATATTAAATATTTTTGAAAATTTTTTAATCAAATATTTGATTTATATTTAAAAAATATTAAGGTACATATTTTTGTTATATTTATAAAGCTTTTGTTCTGATTTATGCCAGTCTTGTAAATGAGGGATTTGTACTACATTGTACACATGTATAGACATGTATGTATAATTAATAATAAAATAATGTAATAAATACAGTCGTTGACTTTCTAAGCAGCATTTAATACTGGATCTACCAGATGATGATTATCATGCACAAATAACTGCTTTTTAATTGTGAAGGAATTTAGACGACTACGTTTCGCTGTAATGCAGGCTCCTGCTACAGAGAAAGCTTCCTCTGAAGAGGCAGAAGTAGCTGGAATTCCAAAACATAACTCTGCCAATTTTGCTACTCTCGGAAATATCTGAAAGTAATAGGAATAAACGAAGTTAATAAATTAAAATTTCTGAAATTATTCAAAATTACCTCTTGTTTTCTTTGCCACCAGTCCAAACACTCCGTTTCCTCATTTGGTGCATCAAAGTATGCTTGAATTTCCTTTTGAAGATCATCGTCAGGTGGTTCTTCAAAACTGGTGGAGGCAACGAACTCAAGCATGTTTTTACGCGTTGTAGAAAGTTTCTTTAAATAATATTGTATAATACGTATTATTCATTTAAGTATGTATCAAATTGAGTAATGCTTTTTATTTACCGTTTTTTTCGATGGTCCCGGTCGATCAGTTGAATCAACAACTGGTTGATAATTGTTAAATTTTGAAATTTCCCATCTTACAAGTTCTTCTTTGGAATGGAAATCTTCATAATCTTTTTCCAAACATGCATTCATTGCTAATGTATTGTTTTTTGGGACTTTTTTTAAATACTTTTTCTGTTATAAGCCGCCGATGAGCCGATAGTTTCGGCGATGAGGGCTATTATCCAGATGTTCTTAAAATACATAAAATAATTCCTATACCTAAAACTTTTGGGGAAAATAATATACTGAACTTTAGACCAATATCGATTTTATCCATTGTGGATAAGGTCATTGAGAAATTAATATACGAACAAATCTCTGATTACGCTGATGGGAATAGAATTTTGTTTGAAAGACAATTTGGTTTTAAAAAAGGGTCTGGAACAGAGGAAGCTGTTATCAATGTTATAGAGTATATATGTGACCAACTTGATTGTGGATATAGTGGGGTAGCAGGAGTCTTTTTCGATTATTCCAAAGCATTTGACCTTGTTGATCATAATATTTTAGTACAAAAGTTGGAAAATATAGGAATAACTAATACCACTCTAGGAATATTGCGAAACTATTTACGTAACAGAACCCAGTTTGTACAAATAAGCGAGTCGAAAAGTTCAAGGCTGCCAGTTAACTGCGGAGTTCCACAAGGTAGTGTACTGGGTCCACTACTTTTTAAAATTTTTATAGATGACCTTAAGAATATCAACTTTAATGGGAAATTATTTATGTATGCGGATGACATATGCTTGTTCTATCCACATAAATACACTCAGGTCTTGAAGACACAAATTGAATATGATGCGTCTATTTTAACGGAATATTCTAAATGTAATAAATTAATTATAAATCCATGCGAAACAAAGTTTGTAAGATTCAAGCCTTACATTTTAAGTAACGATGAACCTGTGTCCATCTGTGTTGATGGAACTGTTATAAAGGAATCTAATGAAGTAAAGTACTTAGGAGTTATTTTAAACCACAACTTATTATGGGACGAGCACATCCAAAATTTGAAAAATAGAATCTCATCAGGAATTGGAATTCTTTATAAGTTTAAAAACAAGCTCAACTGTAGTACCAAGTTACTGATATATCAAGCGTTGATACATTCGCACTTTACATATTTGCCTTCGATATATGCGAGCAGAGTAACTAATAAATTAAAATCACTGCAGTCGGCCCAAAATAAAGCTTTGAAACTAGTGTTTAACACGTTCCGTGCCACGTGTACCGTTTTCGGTGCACACTAAACCTCATTTCTACGCCAAGCTGAATTTTCGAATTTAAAATGGTTATATCCAAAATTTAATTATTGGTAGCACTGTTTTAGGTAACGTAATGATATTTAGAGCAATTTTTGAGTCATGTACTGATAACGGTACATGTGGCGTGGTCATTAGTTATCGGAGCACTTTTGAACTTTTATTGAATACGGCAGTTGTAAATGTATCGATTTTATATAATACAAAAAATAATAGTTCAATTTCACTTTTTAAAATGTAGAAAGGTACTGATTTCATATTTATGTATTTTCTGAAGAAGGTTGGACATGGTCGTCCTACCTTCTAGAATTGCACCACGAATTACAAAACTGTAATGGTAGCCCAGTAAAAAGGAACCGCTGCATGGTATGCAGAAAGTGTGAAAAATTATAATAATGTAATCAAACTTGAGTAAAATATATATTCTCCTTTGTACATCACTCTTATGTCTCTTATTCTATGTGAAATAAATTTAATTTTTTATTGTTATTGTGTGCATTTCGTCGTTTAGATATTAATAACTTTGAAAATAATATACATTTTATCAAAAACAAAAAAAAAAACATGTATTTATAGCAATTTATAAAAGTAGATATCGTGTACCGAAAATGGTATACGTGGCCTAGAAATGACACCTTCGCATAAACTGCTTGGCACGGAACGTGTTAATCTCCCTATGCAATATTCTACGCTTAATTTATTCAAAAATTATGTCAAAAATACGTTGCCCATAAGAGGATTGTATAAACAGAAGGTTTTAATGTATGTACACAAATCATTAAAGGAAAACGGAATTGGATCAATACAATTCGTAGATAATTTATCTCGTACAAGAAGAGTCACTAGGCAAGCTAATAATCTCCATTCTGCAAGATGCAGACTTGATTTAACAAAACAACGTATAACATTTTCTGGACCACATGAATACAATCAGCTACTTAATAATTTGAGAGATATACAAGTTATTTCAACATTTAAAAATGAAATTAAAAAATTTTTGCTTCAAAATATAGAAACACTTTTAACATAACTCATTGCTAAAATTAGGTGAATATTGTAAATACACATATACTACGAGTATATAAACATATATATGTAAATATTGGTATTATTTCTTTTTCTTTTTGTTAATTATTTAAATAATTGCACATGTGAATATTGTTGCCACATTATGCTTCTGTAATGCCTGTAGGGCGCTGAGGCTCAAAATCAATAATTTTTAATTTATAATGAACTAGCAGATTGTACCCGGCGTTGCGCGGGTTATGTAGTTTGGATTAGTTTAAAAAATTAAAAAAAAATGATTGGGTAATTTTTGCATTAAAAATAACAATAAATAAAAAACCGGTTTATCGGTTTCGAAACCGGTTTCTTAAAAAATGCAATTTTTCAAATTATTCGGAAACCGGTTTAACAAACAACCCAGTTTTTTGAATACTCTAAGTCCTAAATATAAATGCACTCAATTTGCCCGTTTTTCGCCCCTTTCCCCATTTTTGGACCCCTTTTGGTTCAACTTTTGAAACGGAACACCTCCAATAGCTATTTGGGAAACTTAACCAAGCTAAATCGTAAAAAAATACCTTTAAAACAGATAAAATACAGCATTTATGCTTCAAGTACTAATTTTTGCCCATTTTTTCTCCCCTTTGACCCATTTTTTCCCCCTTTGGGTCAAAATTTTGAAAAGATTTATTGCCTATAACCTGCACCGACAAAAGTTCGATCAATATCCCAAATTTCAATAAAATCGGTCCAGGCGTTCAGGCGTGGTTGGCTATACACTCAATTTGCCCGTTTTTGGCCCCTTTCCCCATTTTTGGACCCCTTTTGGTTCAACTTTTGAAACGGAACACCTCCAATAGCTATTTGGGAAACTTAACCAAGCTAAATCGTAAAAAAATACCTTTAAAACAGATAAAATACAGCATTTATGCATAAAGTACTAATTTTTGCCCATTTTTTCTCCCCTTTGACCCATTTTTTCCCCCTTTGGGTCAAAATTTTGAAAAGATTTATTGCCTATAACCTGCACCGACAAAAGTTGGATCAATATCCCAAATTTCAAGAAAATCGGTCCAGGCGTTCAGGCGTGATTGGCTAACAAACAAACCAACAAACAAACAAAAAAACAGACTTACAGAAAGATTTATAATATATATTAGGATTAAGAAATAAATAAATAAAAAAAAAGTCACCTTATTTCACTTGAGCAAAATCCGTTGTAATAGCGATAGAACAGTGAAACACAAGCCACATTGCAACGATACTCCAATGATTCAATGATGGATACGCTACTATCATTAACAAGCTACTACAGTCTCTTCTATACACGGTCGAGAAACCTAAAAATAGACGTTTAAGCACCGACCCATACATGAGAGTTGTATTCCATACATGTGGTGTAAATAGTAAGAAAATCAGATGAAGTGAAGTATTTCTTGAGAAGCCAGGGAACTGAATTTTCATGCTGAGAACGTCAGAAGCTTCTGACTCCCTAATATTTACACCGCCCATAGATATGATGATGCAATATTATTTCTGCGGAAATGTGTCAATACACAACGCTGGGATAGATTGTTTAAACATTAAACAATTTATTTTTGAAAATGATATAAAATTTCTCCATTTTTGGAAAAAAAATTAATAAATGAAATGAAATTAATAAATAATATCTCAAATGGAAATAAGTACTTATTTAAGTTATATTTACCTAAAAAACTTGATCAAACCTAATAAATTAAATAAATTTGAGTATGTAACAATTTTGAAAGAACGACATTATTAGTAACTGTTATTTGGCAATTTCAATCACTGTAGAGATGAGCGGTATTTTCAAAACTGTGATTTAATCACGGTGATTGATAATTCACTGGTAACTACAGTGATTGAAATTGCCAAATAACAGTTACTAATAATGTTCTTTCAAAATTGTTACATACTCAAATTTATTTAATTTTATTTTGAGAATTACTATTAGATGATGCTGATTATTTACTTTTGTCTTTTATACATGAACTTTCTGTGAAACTTAATTGTCAAACTTCATATAAAAAAAAATTATATTAAAAATAATAACATTGATGACACCACTTTGATTTTGTTTAGTAGTCTTTTCGTAGTATGTATCTAGTTGTCTCTTTCTTACGACTTAATAAAATACGTTATTGTCATTATTGTATTATTGGAATACTGTGATCACAATCACTGTTTTAAAGAACAGTGATTAACAAATCATGTTCACTGAGAACAACGTTCTTCAAAAATCACTGGATCGCTCATCTCTATCGTACTGTTTATTTGGTCACTGTACTGTTGAATAACGACAATATAACATTCGCTGGAAAGAAGTAAAGAAAATTATTGATTTTAAAATAAAAACTCCGATGCTAAGATTATGGAGGAAACACTTCTCTACCCTGCTTCGAGGCAATGACGACACCAATACCGCCTTTAGAGATGATGTACCCAACCCGATCGATGAAGACAGCGTGGAAATTACGCCGCCTAGCCATGAAGAGGTCAAAGTCGCGATTATGCGTTTTAAGGACAATAAAGCTGCAGGTCCTAATGGCCTCCCCGTTGAATCGTTTAAGATTGGAAATAATGAGTTCGTAGGGCGCATGCACCAGCTTATTTACAAAATATTTACAAATTACAGGCGTATTGTGTAAAAGACTTAAGGTACTCGTCAAAACACTTATTGGACCTTATCAATGCGACTTCAGACCTGGTAAGTCCACCATTGACCAGATTTTCACACTATGTCAAATCCTGGAGAAGACCCTCGAAAAACAAGTCGACACACATCATCTTTTTGTCGACTATAAGGCAGCCTTCGATAGCCCCATAACAAATCGTGTTTTAGCCGCAATGTCTGAGTTCGGTATACCTACGAAGCTGATAAGACTATTCAGAATGATGTTGAGCAATTCCTGCTGCTTCATCAAGGTAGGACTGGACCTTTTGATACCGTGCGAGGTTTCCGACAAGGCGATCCCTTAAAACGAAGTATATGTTGTCGACATGTAGAGACATACAGCGCATTGGATCCCAGATTACAGCCGATGACTATTCTTTCGATATAGTCAAGTAATTTATTTATCTTGGCTCCGCCGTTACCATCAAAAATGATGTCAGTCTGGAAATCAATCGCAGGATTAATATTAACGACAGGTGCTACTATGGTTTAAATAGGCAATAGCGTCTAATATTCTACAAGACGCTCATCCTTCCCATCCTTCTTTATGGCGTAGAGGCATGCATTTAGCACTGATGCAGCGGCTTTGAGAGTATTTGAGAAAAAAGTCCTACGTAAGATCTTCGGTCCAGTTCGAGTTGGCGATGATTTCCGCATACGATCCAACAGTGAGCTGTAGGAGCTCCTCAACGACGTGAACGTTGTGCAGCATATTAATATCCAGCACAGAATATACACAGAAGGGAAAGCAATGACGTTTGACAAACTCTCATAACATAATTTTACGAAAATAGTTAGAGGGAGAAAAAAAATTAATTATAAGTTTTGCAAAGCAATGTGTTAGAAGCAACAGATATACAGACTGAAAACTGGCGGATAAAGTTGAAAAATTAAATGTAAACAAACATTGATTTTGTGTTAAAAAAGGGAAAATTTGGGATATTTTTTAATTTCTTCAATGAAAAGTTAAAAGATTCTCAAATATTTAATTATTAATCGAAATGTATGTGGTCTTTGGTCGCAATGAATATAATTTCTTGTGCAAAAGGTAAGTAAGAAGCTAAATATATCAAGATCAAATAAGACATATTGCTCATAAAATTTTTTTCTTGCAGAACTTTGTGTATATTATCAGTATTTATTAATTTCTTGAATGAAAAAGTTTAAATTGGGTAATTTTTTTTATTATTAATCGAACTCTTAGCAATTTCTCTTCACAATGAAATAAGTTACGTGTGTAAAAGATAAGTAAAAAGAAAAATATAACAAAATATATACTCATAACTTTTTGTTTCAGGAATTTGTGAATATACCCCCAAATTGGTTAAATACTAAGTTAGTGACAATCGATGAAAGGTGTCACCAAATACATTAGTTCCGTATTACGTTTCCCCAATAAAACAGTTCATTCCAATTTGAACACCACACACTTTTTCTTTATAACGCGCCAATAATAAAAACCCACCCCGAAAAATAACAAAACATAAACAAAACAGAGTTATTTTTAGACAGAGACAGAAAACTTGTTGGTAATATTTGCTGTCTCTTTCAGATAATTTTCGTAAACGTCAAATTTTCGTTTCCCTTCTGTGTATATTCTGTGATATCCAGCGGCTGCGTTGGCTCGGCCATGTCGTACGAATGGAGGAGGATGCTCCGGCAAGACGGGTATTTGATGCGAAGTCGGCGAAAAGAACAATCTTGTTTGCATTGGAAAGACCAAATCGTGGAAGCCCTGTCATCGATTGGAGTGACCTACTGGGGAAGGTGCGCAAGAAGCAGAGGCTCATGGAAGGACGCGTTGAGGCAGGCCAAAATCCGA
Source organism: Sarcophaga caerulescens (assembly GCA_927399465.1). NCBI lineage: Eukaryota > Metazoa > Arthropoda > Insecta > Diptera > Sarcophagidae > Sarcophaga > Sarcophaga caerulescens. Next base: position 68,916,383 of record OV656866.1, read on the forward strand.
AGCTGCCGTATTGAAAATAATATATAATATGGCAAGTTCAAACATAAACTTAACTTTATAAGTTACCGGCAGGATAATCCTCCCTTTAGCTTAATGCTCACTTCTATCTTATTGGGTACTCATAATAATGAAAAACAATTTATTTGCCCGTTAAAATCCTCCCTTTAGTTAACGCCAAGTTGTAATAATGGCCCTTAGTGTATTTAGTAGGCCTTCTGTTATGGCGAAGAGGATTTCTCGAATGTACAACAATTCTCATCACATATTTTAATTTTATAATCTCTTGATTCGTAATGTGATCTCTATTGAATTCCAACATGTACAGATCATCACCAGAATTGGATCTGGAGGTTACAATTTATTTTATACATGCAGTTTCAATATTAATCGAACTTTTAATTTTGTTTATAATGATACTTGTGCTGATTATATGTAGCTAGTCAAATAGCATTAGTTTAAACTTTAAACTTTTCATTCGTTTGGCTAATTTTTCACACGGGAAGTATACTCAACTTCTAGGTCAGAAAATATGTGAAAACTATTTCTAATTTTTGTATCTGGGGTTACTTCCACCGAATTTGCTCTAAAAAAGAAGAATTTGTTTTTAAATTTAGTTGAAAAGATTTTAATTTAATTAAATATTTTAATAATTATTAGCTGATTACAGAAAAATAGTTCTTAACGCTGAAAGATTCGGCAAACGAATGACAACTGACTTGGTACCATTGCCAATTAAAATAAATTTGTTTTTAAATTTTTTTAATTGATGGATCATTTGGTAATTGCTCCCGTATATCGGTGATAATGGATGGCAACTGAAATCCAGTCGAGTTGTCATTTGCCAAATATTTCACAAATTGGTGTCACAGATGATAAGTGGCAACTAACATTTTAAAATATCACTTGAAAGAAAAGAATTTTTTGCATTTACAAATTTGACACCTGCACCATTCTCACTAAGGTCCGAAAGCTTTAAATATCAACTAAAGGCCGAGACACACAAAATCCGTAATGCGTAAACTTTTTCAAACAAAAAAAATAAAGCTAACATTTGTCAAAGTATTTTACGTGCGTAAAAGTTAAAATTCGTCGTGGTCCAGAAGATAGTGTGTTTGCTGACTGGAAGTGAGGTCACGGTTCAAACCCCCTGGTCAGACATTTCTAACAAACCTGGCAAAAACTCTGATAGCAAATAAAAATTACCATGGACAGTTTCTCAAAACAATCTGGCGTTCGGAGTCGACTTTAAACTGCAGGCCCACCCATGCATGTATCAAAATAGCACACACAACATACATATGTATGTAAGTGGTGTAAGAATCTAGGTCGTAATCCTGACTGAAGGGTTGTAATGACCAATTACATGTGTATGTATGTATGTATATCAATAAGTTTTTCGCATTTAAACCACAAACGTTCTACATATGTAGATGTTATTGGAAAGATGATCGAACAATTGCAAAACATAAGCATGTATGATCCCTCATATGCACTTACATTTTACATTTCTAAGATTTTTTGATAACATACGGGTTATCCATTTCGTGGTTTCAAAAGTAAACGTAAATAAAGCACATATAAAATATTTTTTTCATGATATTTCTTTTTTATTGTAAAGTTTGAACGTTGACATTATGTGTGAAACACTACATCATTTAAATGACCTCCACGCGAAGTGTTGCAAGCATTGATTCTTTTGAGGTAATTTTCGACCACTTTTTGACACATATTGGGCGGTATCTCAGTCATAACTTGACGAATGTTGGTTTTTAAGTGCTCAAGAGTTGAAGGTTTATCTGCATAAACACGGTCTTTCGCGTAGCCCCACAAAAAAAAAAGTCTAATGGTTTCAAATCGCATGATCTTGGTGGCCAGTTGATATCGCCACGACGAGAAATTACGCGGCCAGGAAATGTCTCTTGCAATAAAGCCATATTCGCTCGAGTTGTGTGGAATGTGGCACCGTCTTGTTGAAACCACATATTCTCCAAGTCGTATTCTTCAATAGCAGGCAAAAAAAAGTCGGTTATCATATGACCATAACGCTCCGAATTGACGGTGACAGTCGTTCCATCGTCGTTTTCGAAAAAGTAAGGTCCAATCACACCTTCGGACCAAAGAGCGCACCAAACAGTGACTTTTTCTGGATGTAATGGCCTCTCTTCAATTACTTGAGGATTCTCACAAATCCAAATACGACAATTTTGTTTTTTAACATACCCACCGAGTGTGAAATGTGCTTCATCGCTGAAGAAAATTTTGTTCGAAAAATTGCCGATACGCACGATACGTGGCTGTGGCAGAATCACCATTTTTGTAGTAGGTTTTGATCATTTTTATGCGTTGTGTGATAGTTAAGCGATCCATTTTCGTCAATGTCAGACTTTCAACTGAAAAGAAAAAAATTGGTTTCACAACTTAGTTTGACAGATGTCGAATTCCTGTCCCATACTTTTGAAACCACGAAATGGATAGCCCTTTACTATGCAATCTTAAATAAACTCCATATTATTTTGTCATACTTATTTAAAAACACTATTCTCACTATTATTATAGCTTCATCTGATCACATCATTAAAACGAAAAATTTGGCAAGTACATGCATTGATTTAACTTGCTAAAGAGCATTTACTTTGGTCTGGAAAAGATGGCGATATATTATATGGGAGCGATGTAATAACAATAAATTCATTACTAAACGAATTCGTTGTCGTATCTAAACAAATTTACAGTATTCCCTCGATTTACGTCGTAGAATGTTCAGGAAAAAGGTGACGTAAATCGAATTTCAAATAACTCATACTATCAGATGCATTTATTTATGCACATTTTCCAAAAAAAAAAAACTAAAATAATTGAATTTTTATTCTGATGGATTTTTGATTTGTTATAAAAATTTATTTCATATGTTGTTCACAAAAAGTTTAATAAAAAACAAAAAATTATCCATTAGCACTTAAATGTTTATTTTTTTCAAAACTCTATTTATATTTTATTCAAATAGTTACACACAAATATTGAATTTTTTTAAAGAGGGAATTCCCCTGATTTTGTTTATAAACAGAGGCGACGTAAATCGAATGACGACGCAAATCGAAGTTGAAGGGAACAAAATTTTTGACGATGTTAATCGAAACAACGTAAATCGAGACGACGTAAATCGAGGGAATACTGTATTTTTGTTTCATCGCAACAGATTATATTTTCGTCCGTCTTTTTCGGATTACCGTCCGCCTATCTGTTTGTTCTGGGCTGGTTTTTTCTTAAAGCACAAAATGTAAAGATCTTGCTAAGCTCTTCGCTATTTCTCTCAATAATTTTCCGTGAGTTGTTATGGTTTGAACAACTTTTTTCCCTTCTTCAATTTTGTCTCTTTAAAATATTTTTTAATTTTTTAATAATTTAAAATTATCTAAATAAAATTATTCTTAACGTTGCACTCAGACACTAAAAAAAAGAAAAGAATTATAAAAAAGTCAAGAGTATGATCAACAATTCTAATTATTTTACCGGTATTTCCCTTTTTATATTTCAATAAAAGCATGTACTTGGCAAAATTTCCGTTTTAAAGAGATGGTCAGTTGGAACTTTAATAAAAATATGTGCTGACTGTATTTTCTAGGGTATTTTCATAGTTAACGTTACTTTAATATTTTAAAATAAGGTGTATCTATTATTGTGAGCATATGTGAGTAGGCATAGTTGATATAAAATATATAATATTCTGCAATAAACAATTTCAAATTTTATGATATTTAGAAGGAGAACACACACCACCGGTAAAAACATATTTTTGGTAACTTTTTATGCTTTTGTTTTTTTTTTAATTCTCAAATCTTAATTTCCTTGTTCTAAGCTTTAAAAATATGCCATTCCACCTACATACTCGTACATAAATAAATCTATATACAATACAATATATAAATTTCATGATTTTGCAAAAAAAAAAAGGAGCAAAAAACAGTACATAATCAAATTAAAATTGAAAATAAAATATTGTAACATTAACAAATGATAGCAAACATTTATTTTCGTTTTTTATCATTGCCATAAAAAATATGCTTAGATTTGTACTCCCCAGGGTGTGATTTAATACGGTACAGCATCTGAAAGGTAAAGTGTTTTAATAATGCAAAAGTGTATAGTTTGGCTTTCTTTTTTATTATCTATGGTATGTACATACATACATATGTATGTACATGCTTTGTAAGGTATGGCTATGTCTAAGGTCATGAGGACATAAATTTACAGGCAAACGGGGGTGTTTTGACATTGATAATAAATTAAAACTGTGCTTCAATTGCTTTTATAAAATAGAAAAATTTATATTCTTCTTGTTTTAATATTTTACATTTTATTATTACGTTTTTTTTTTTTATTTAAAGGCATAATGTTAAATCGACATAGTCCCCCAATCTCCACACCTTTAGAATCATGTCGTATTGCTCCGTATGTAAATCTTGCAACAATAAGAAGCTCAAGTGCATCTACAGAACAAACCTCTGGACTAAAGCATCCTCACATCAATGCAACGAATAACAGCGAATCTAAAATGGAAAAGAAGCCATCTGACTACTCTGAGAAAGGAGTAATTTCAGCATTTGATACAGCCTTGTTTTCAGCAGCAGCTCATAAGGTTTGCATAAATGTGATTAAACTTTTTTATTTATTTATTTCACAGCATTAGACAATAATTACCAATTATTACTAATGTAGGTATATTAGGCCATGGCAACTGAGCCTTAGGCTCAATAACATACTTATATTTTATATTTCGGGATTTGGCAACCCTAGTGTTGCAATCTGCCAACTGACAGCTCTATCGTAAAGCTTGACATTTTTGAGGTTATACGTACTCAGAACGTTTTGACATACGAGCGCTATTTGTGTTGTTTACAGTAACTTAAAAGATTCATCTCGCCCAAAAAATTGAATTAAATCGTGAACATTTTCGTGCGATTATATTTTACAACTTTCGACGTGGATTAACTCAACAACAGTGCATCGATGAACTTAATTCAATTTTAGGCGATGAAGCTCCATCAAGGACCAGTGTTTATCGATGGTATGGTGAATTCAACCGAGGTCGTAGATCACTCCAAGACGAATTTCGTGAAGGTCGTCCAAAATCAGTTGTTCCGGAATTCATTGATGCTGTGCGCCAACTGATGTTGCAAGATCGTCATGTGACCTATCGTGAGATTGAGACAACCTTAGGCATTAGTGGGACCAGCATACATTCAATATTGCATTTACATTTGACTGTCAAAAAAATTTGTTCGCGTTGGATCCCACACAATTTGTCAATCGCTCAAAAAGGCGTGTCGATTGGTCGAAAGAAATGCTCCAAAAATACGATCGCGGTGCTTCGAAACACGTCTATGACATCGTGACAAGTGATGAATCGTGAATTTTCGCGTATGAGCCCGAAAGTAAACAGCAGTCGACTGCATGGGTGTTTCAAGATGAGTCAAATACAACAAAAGTTGCTCACGCACGAAGCACTTCCAAGCAAATGATCGCCTGTTTTTTCGGAAAAACTGGACATGTCGCAATCGTACCACTAGAACAATGCAGAACAGTCAATTCTGAGTGGTACACAACCATTTGTTCACCACGACAATGCGAGCTCTCACACATCGGCTCAAACAACTGCATTTTTGAGCACTCAAAACATCGATTTGATGAATCATCCGCCGTATAGTCCTGACTTGGCACCGAATGATTTCTTTTTATTCCCGTACGTAAAAAATAAAATCAGAGGTCAACGTTTTTCGACACCTGAAGAAGCGGTTGATGCGTTCAGAATGCATGTTTTGGATATACCTCAATCAGAGTGGCAAAAGTGCTTCGACAATTGGTTCAAACGGATGCAAAAGTCTATATAGATCTTAATGGGAAATATTTTGAAAAACAATTAAGCTATTTTCGATGATTAATATTTGTTTTTGTTCTCTAATCCCGAAATATAAAAGGCAACCCTCGTATATGTACAGAGGGTTTGATTTAATTAACTTTATTAGGTGATCAAATTAAATTGTATGTTTTAGATTCCTTTAGAAACTCAATAATTTTGGCAATATTACCTATGGTAGGATTGGTTAGTAAGATTTTGGGATTAAGAACATTTGTAAAATTTTTTTGTCGGAGTTTCTGGAATTTAATACATGTGCAAAGTATATGGTCATGAATTTCCGAAGGATTCACATTGCAATTACATATTCGTGCCAAATTTAAATTTAATAAGTGACCGTGGGACAGTTTTGCATATCCTAGGCGTAGCCTTTCAATTTCATTAAGTCCTTCCTCTTTGTTGAATTTTAAAAAATTCCCTATAGACAATTTATTGTTGTTAATCATTTTATACCAGTTAGAAGCAGTGGCGTAGCTAGGTAACCAAGGGCCCTGGGGCAAATTAAATAATGTGGCCCTACTGCTATGTAAACTGATTAGGTTTTATCAAATAAAAATATGAAATATACAAATACTTTAAAAATGCTAAGCTACTTAAGCTCTTTTTTGTGCACTGTGCAAGGCAGGTAATAAAAATATTAAACAGTAACAACATAAATTACAATCAATACTTGGTGTATGTATGGCTAATAAAACGAAATAGAGAAGATTCGGCCTATCAACTGACTAAACAACAATTATATTTACAATTTTTTCCAAGCTTTAGTTTTCGCAAAAGTATCAATGACTTCGTTTAAATCCAGGCTTGATGCGGTTTTGTTTTCAATTTCTATTAGCGATAAATGTCGAAGACGAGTTTGGCCCATATTATTTCTTAAATAATTTTTAATTTGCTAAATGACATTTCAGCTGCTGCAGAAGTGACAGGAATTGTAAAGAATAATAATATTGCTCTAAATACTTCCGTTAGTCGATAGTATAACATCGTTTTTTTCAAATTCATACACAGTACATGCTTCCGAATGGCCACTCGAACAACTGCGTTGTTTCTTTCAGATAAATGCTTCCAATTTCGAAATCCCGTACACCAAACTTTATTCCTTTGTGAAGCAAATACCCAGCATGGTTGACAATAGGCAGCGTCTAGTATTTTGGAATAACACAATCAAAAACGATTAACTGGTCATATTTAGAACACGAAACATAGTACGATTAAAACACCTATTGTTCTGGTTGATGCCTGTTGATGTCTTCTTCAGTAGGCTTCTCAACCAACACTGCAGTTACCACATTATTACAAAATGCCCCGCCTAGCCCCTAGGTAGCTACGCCACTGGTTAGAATTTTGTTGAAATAAATCTCAGAGGTGCTGCAGTTGACTGTCGCTATTAATGGGGCATTAGTTCCTTCTTTTGTCATTTTATCAGCGAGTTCATTTCCCTCTATTTGACTGTGCCCTGGAGTCCAAATTAGTATTTTCTTTGTGTATTTAGAAATCAATATGTGGCTTATACGAGTATATATTTCATAAAAGTTATTGGTAGCAGCATTTGAAATTGCTCTTAAAGATGACAAAGAATCGGTATAAATTGCTAAATTTCCCTTTCTAGGGCTTACTATGTTAAATGCTTCCATTATGGCAATGATTTCTGCAGTGAATATTTCGGTTAGTGCGCCTTCCATCCATCGAGGGCCAAGTGAGCCTTGCGGTGGAGCAGAACTCCTGATTGATCCAAGATAGGTTGGCGTTGTGAAAGAATTTCTGAGCGAATCTTGGTGTTAAGCTTTTGTAACTTTTTACATACTTTTTGAAATTGAAATGTTGAATAATTTTATTCGTCTTTTCTGAAGGTATATGTACAACATAGTATTTTTAATGAAGAGAAATATTCAAAACAAGCTAATTTCTGTTAGTAATCATATTTGATTCTTGATTTTAATTTTTTTTTGGGTAGAATTATTTCAAATTTTATATGCCGGATTTGAAGAAATACACTATTTTTACCAAAGAGAAAATTAATTTTTTTAAAGCGATAATAAAAATTAAATTATTGTCGCCTATTCCACTGGATAATAGAGTTGGGTTCGTTAGCTCTTTTGAGTGTTCGCTCTTTCTAGTTCAGTTCTCTGTAATGAACTAGGTCGTTCTTTTAGTTCAATAGTTTAGTAGTTTTATACAACTCCGCTCTCTTTCTCATTTTCACTTATATTTAAATTGATGTAAACAATGCATATATACATTTTAAGGAATTAATGTATTCCATGTAAATTTATATCTCTTAGTTCAGTTGTATGAATAGTTCAATCGAACTAATTCGTTCGTGAACTACACAACTCTAGTTCAATCGAACTAATTCGTTCGTGAACTACACAACTCTAGTTCAATTGAACTAATTCGTTCGTGAACTAAACACATGAGAACGATAAACAAAATAAAATAACGAATAAGAATGAAATGAACGAATAAGAAACGAGAACAAGAGAGTTATGAACTACGGAGCTAAAAGAGCTCACTTTTATGAGCGGCTCTCTTAGTTCAGTTGTATGAATAGTTCAATTGAACTAGTTGGTTCGTGAACTACACAACTCTACTGGATAAACAGTCGACTACAATCAGTTGGGTTTCGGTCTTAGTTCGTTTTTCTGTTAAATTATTGCGATTTTTTGTTTTTTCCATTTTATTTACAATCCATTTTACAATATTCAGTAAATTTAATAATAAAACTACAGGTGAGTGCAACATTGGTTATTAAACTTCAGTAAGTTTAACAATATTTACGTATACAGTATTTAAATAATTAATTAAATAAGAACATATTATTATTAACTATTTTCTATATTGAAGATCTAATGCGTGTAGCCTACTCAGTAGTCTTACTCCAAATGTTTCATATAACAACGAAATTGCCTTAATGTATTGGCAATGTTTTCTAATGCTATTTAAGTACTTGGCACTGATTCTATATCATACATTTGTACGTTTGTAAAAAACCATGGAGCATCAACTATTCTTTTTAAAGTAACCGATTGATAGCGTAGCAACATTTCAATGTTTGATTGAATTGCTGTTCCCCACAACTCAATTTCGTAAGTGCAAACTGGCTTCAAAATTGTCTTAAGGTGCGGTCAGATATGGCAAATGTTTGCCACAATTTTGTTTTGTGGTCACACTGCGCACATTTATTTTCCCATTTTTGTTTCTTCAAATAGCGGCAAACAAAAGTCTGGCAAACATGTTTGCCAACGTGGTCACACTTAAAAAATATTTGCCAGAAAACAAATGTTTGACTAGATTGTTGGCAAACAAAAATACGTATACACATTTTCACACGTAATTGAAGGTGAATATTTTTTCGATTTGTGTTGCGGAGCTTCTGTGATATTTTGCGAAGGGAAAAAAAGAAAGACGACTATGGCTTTGAAAATTGGTTCAGCGCATAAAAAAAGAAAAAAACAAAAAAATTTTGTTTTTAATCACAATAAAATTAACATAAACAAATGTTTACATTTTTCCAGTGTAGCCAATCACCATATTTGAAAATCGCTGAAATGATGTACATAAATTAAAATAGATGTTAAATCTAAAAATTGGAAATCGAATATATATAAATTGAAGGATTTCTTTTAGGTCTAATTTGAAAATTATTTACAGATATTTTTGAGAAAGGTTTTTATGTCCCTTTGGTTGAAAATTTATCCTCAATAATGATTGATTAATTGATTCTCCATTACAATGACTCGTACAGTCCACTTCAAAAGTTCCATTCATAACATTGTAGTTTGAATATTTTAACCTGCTTATTTTCAGGAAAAAAATTTGTCGTGATAATTTGGAGAAAAAATCAAAATTATTGCAATAAAAATAAAAAATTTTATATAACAAAAACAAGAACTCTTTATTTTTGTGTACTGAAGAGTTAGGTCGTTTCAGAGATCTTTTTTTTTTAATGAGATTTAAAAAAATAACCATTTTACTGAAAAAATCATTACAACCCCTGAATAGCTTTGATCTAGAAAGGTATAGCAATTGATATATGCATTCATATGTATTTAAATTTCAGACTCTGAATGTATCTCTGTATATGCAGTCATCCAAACATTTATACGTATATAATGAATACATCTACAACGAATAAAAAGGTTTCCATAAAATAAATTATTTATTTTCTTCAAATTTGATTTCATACATTTTTTTGCGATTTTAGTGATGTTTTAGTTATGCTAGTAGGCAACACAGCCTTAAACAGCTGTTATTTGCCACTGTTTGCCCTTACGAAAAATATGTAAGAGCAAACAAATATTTGCCAAAAAATCATGAAAATATTTGCCACAGGGTGGTCACATTATGACAAACAAATATTTTACGTTTTGTGGCAAATATTTTTTAGATGTGACCGTACCTTTATACAGTTTAACTTTATTTTCCATATAAGTTTATTTTATCAAGATGTAATCCAAGTTATTTAACGCAAACAGTTTTCGGTATATACTAGAGGTGTGCACAAGACTTCACCCTTCACCGAATGCAATACTGTATTGTACTCTTTTCTGTTGCTCTTGATTTTACGAGTGCACTGAAATGTGTATTTCTCATTTATTCAATGTATACAACAGCACTCGTTTGTCTGTGAAGTAACGGAACTATGCTTTGTGTTGTAAGAGCATATTTTACTACTGAAGCTACATTTTCAGTATTGCCATATTGAAAAATATGTGTACATAAGTGTTTCTATACATTCTTTGCTTTCGCCATAAACTCATAAAAAAGGTTTTTCCCCGAAATAAAAAGTTTAAAAAAGTTACTGGCAATGGTGGCGTCGACGAAGATGTTCGGTTCTCGAGAGCAAAACATTCGAAGCTTTCTTATTCATTGTTGTTAAAAAAACAAAAACAAACAACTAAAAATGCATGTTGTGACTCTATGAAGAGTACAATATTTTTTGTTGCACTCTTCACACAACTCTCTTTTATACTGTTGTACAATGGTTTACGAGTGCAGTTGTTTTTTTGTACTCTATCTTTGCTTCACACTTATTTATATTTGCAGCTACAATCAATATTCGGTCTTGGGAAAAATACAATACTGTGCAATTTTATATGTCTTGTGCACACCTCTAGTATATACATTAAGACATTCATTTCATCTTAACGAAAATGTAACGTGACTTGACTTTTCAGTTTTTGCCGTAATTTTACATTTGTCAAACCATTTTTGAAGAACATCCAGTTGTGTTTGTCTGTAGTAGGACCTTCAGCCGAAGATTTATGCGTAGATAATATAGCAGTATCAGTTGCGTAGGTCGCTAATGTTATATTATTTATATATTATTTATAATAGGTAAATCCAATGTATGGATGGTGTACAATGTTGGACCCTGAATACTACCTTGAGGGATGCCTGTAAGTGTTTGAAGAATATTATAAGAGTCTCATTATCAACTTTGACGTACAATTTACGATCTTATAAATAAGATTTTATTAGGGAGTAAAATGGAGCTGGTAAAATATGTTTTAATTTATAATGAAGACCTTCATGCCATACTCCAGCAAATGTGTGCTTTAGACCAAATTATACTGCTGAGGTAATACATTTTTCTTTCGAAAGATTCAGTAATAACTTCTATAATGCAATGACTTTGTTCTTGTTCACCATGATTCCTACGAAACCCGAATTGGTGATTGGGATAATATTTTATTTTTCCAAAATCGAAAGCAATCTGGAGACAAATAACTTCTTTGAAAACGTTGTTATCCAACCTATTGATCTATAGCACGTCAGCCAATTTCCTGGTTTTCTTGGTTCATGAAGCACAACTTGTTTCGACAAAAGAGGAAAATAGGGTAATCTTAGGATTTTAAATCAGCGTTAAAAATATTATACCTTTTTTTATATACATAACATAATTGGTCATTACAACCCTTCAGTCAGGATTACGACCTAGCTTCTCACACCACTTATGTTGTGTGCGTTAATTTTATACATGAGTGGCGGGACCTACAGTTTAAAGTCGACTCCGAACGACAGTATTTTGAGAAGCTTTTAATGGCAATTTTATTTACTCTCAGAGTTTTTGCCAGAAATCTGCTGAGAGGAAGTCGCCGAAGAAATATTTTCATATTTTCGTTTTGATGTCTGACCTGGGATTCGAACTCGGGCCTTCAGTCTAATAAGCCAACACACTACCTACTAGACTACGGCGACTTCATAACCTTTTTTTATAGACTTTGCAAAATTAGAATAAATTTGGTCTTTAGCAGGAAACTTCTTGTTATTAAGTTTAGAAGTAACGCTTTGTATTTCTTTTGGAGTAAACCGTTTTTTGGTAAGTTCATTTGGTAAAGTGACTCCAAGAAATCTAAAATCTTGATTTCGTCAACTGAATTTTTTATTGATAATGGTTGGTAAGTTTCTTCGAGAAGTTGGGAAATGTAGCCGCCTTACTTTTGCTACTTCAGCACCAGTAACCATCCTGTGTTTTAATTGGCACATTTCTTTTAGTTGGATATTTTAAATATTTGGTAGCTTTCCATTAACTGAAATCAGTGCTTATAGATGGTTTAAATTGCTTAAGAACTTTGATAATTGATTGATTTTTCTTTCCAATAATCGTTTTTAAATAATTTGAAGCTCGGTTTAACTTCATTTTGTCATTCTGATTTCTGTTTAGTTGCCATACCATATTCTTGATAATTTACTTCTGTTTCAGTCCTCTAATTTCGCCTGAGAAATTCATTGACAAGCTTTTTTGTGGTAGCGTTGCTGGCGTAGAATCATGAATGATTTTAATAAATTTATCTACTGCAGTATGAACATTTTGACATGTCTTAATTGATAAATTCAGATTTAAATTCCTGTCCATCAAATAATGTAACATATTCATATCAGTATTTGATGAAATGAGTCTATTATTACTGAGTATGACATATGAGATATGTCAAGAAGTCTATTGGGTATACCTGCGTAGACAAAGAAGTCCCAAAATTTTTGGAGGTAAAACCAGCTTCAGAAATCAATAGTATGTCTAAGAATGTATTTTTTAAAAAAACATCTATTCCTCCAGTATAATTGGGACGTTCCATTGATATTCCATGACGAAATACTTAAATTTTTTTGCACAGTTTCTCCACTATTTTGTCCTTTATCATCATTTCGAACATTTTATCCATTAAACGTGTAATCTTTCTATAACCTTCAGTTCGGGGCTACAAGTACTTCATATTACTGCTTGAGCATATGCAAAACCACTAGTATTAGCAGATGTACTTGGACGCGGCCGTTAACCATTTGGAACTTCGTAAGTTCTTGACAGATTTTATCTAATATTACTGTTTTGTTTCGAAGGGTTTGGATATTTCTTGACGTTCTGCCGTAGGATGGACTAAACCGCGCTTAACAAATTTAAGTGATCTTTACAATGAGATTTAGTGTAGCCGACCTGTTGACATTGGTATCATTGCACTAAACCATTATACTTTCTACGTGCTTCAGTCGACATAATAGCGTTATTTAAATGATTTTTATTAAAAACATCTGTATTATAGTAGCAATTTGGTAACACCTAACATTAGCTATCGCTCTAACATTATGTGCTAACAATATAAGCTTAGATTTAATATCACTAACAGGATTAGTTGGATGAATACCTTTGATTACAAATATATACGCGTTCTCTTGCTTAAACTGATAAGAGTGGCAACTAATATTTTTTGATTCAAAATACTTAATAATCTTTCTGTACGAATCAACACATTTTACCGTTCATTCATTAATCTAGTTTGATTATCTCCTTATTAAACATTTCTCTACTTAAACATTTAGGGCCATTATTACAACTTGCCGTTAAACTTGGGTTTAGTTAAAGGTACTTTTAGCTAAAGGGAACTGTAAAGTTACCTTTAACTTATTTTCGTTATTACAAATTACAGATAAAATAAAATTAACTTTTTTCAAAAATATGGCAGTACCGGAGGAATGCCGATATCACCGCTCAAATAAACAAGTTTTTTTAAACGCAGTGGCAACGACGGGCTTCGTTTTTTTGTTGTATATGCTCATTTTGTTTATATTTGAAGTTGCCATATTAAAAATAATATATAATATGGCAAGTTTAAACATAAACTCAACTTTAAAAGTTACCCGTAGGATGATCCTCACTTTAGCTTAACGCTCACTTCTACCTTATTATCCATTTATAATAATGAAAAACAATTTTCTGCCTGTTAAAATCATCCCTTTAGTTAACGGCAAGTTGTAATATACATATAAGATTAATAAAAAAGTTGTCGAGATAAAAAATGTTTAAAACCTTACAGCAAACATTTGAACATTTTTTCATAAAATGAATACTTTTGAAGTTATGAGGCAAGAAAGTTAAATTTTATGATTTCCTCTAAATTTAATCGGGCTTGCGTGTCTTAACCCCAACTGATTGGTCTGAAAATTTGATTGGATAATTTTTTTTTATCAATATTCACCAAACTGGGGAGTGATATGAAAAAAAATCGACAAGAAAAAAATTCCGATATAGCTAAGGGTCACCCTAATGTACACTTTTTTACTAATTCACCTTTATTCTCCAAAGGTTCACTTTCTTGCTAGTAAATGTAATATTACAGGTATCGATATGCTTCATGTGGATTCTCAATGTAGAAGTGTGAATATGTCTACTTATAGTTATGTCCGAAGTATAAAGTAAATATAGAACGCGATTCAAAGTATATATAGAACGGGACCGGAATATGGTACATCAGCTGCAATTTCTTAGGGAATTTTCTCAAAATTACCTTTCCAAATACTAAACCTTCTATAATTATGTAACTTTCCAACAGCTTTACGTTATTTATAGATAAGCTTATCTTCATTTTATGTATAGGCCCTCGTACCAAACTTTGGTGAATGCTTGAGAAATGTCGATAAATGGGGAAATGCGATATTTCTTTTCATCATCCTAAAAATGTGAGTGTGCCTAGTAAATGAGAGGCGTATATTATTCTAAACTTATCGTATACAAGTAATGAAAATATCACGGACCCGCTAAACCAAACATTAAATCGAATTCAAGCTTAAGTGCAAGTGTACCAATTTTTAAAAGTGTCCACAAACTAGTGACGGCGGTGTCTAGAAGCCTAAGGTAAAGCGTATATACGCGGTTACGATGCATCTGAGTACTAGCTATGGTACTATATGCGTAGTTATGTTGGAATGACCATGTTAAAATTAAAATTGTGGAACTACAACTAAAATCGAAGAAGGTGAACTGGTTAGTCACATAAAATCCATCATTCGTCGTACTTTGACATTTCTTTTCCAGACATCATTCATTTCACGTCAACAGCGAAAATCTGCGGTTGGATAAAAGTTATGTATAAAAGCTGAACATTTTTTAAATATATGTATAACCACATTATAAGTGCAAAATTGTAACAAAGAATTGTTCGAAGATAAAACCAATGATGCCTCATCATAGAACTAGATTGTCGACATATTTTGAACACTTCAAGATCAATAACATCTAGAATTTCAAGTCTATTTCAACCCCATTTCAGATATCGTGTCTAACAACAATCAACTTTCAGGTGTAACATGTTATTTGGCGTTTTTTAATGAGTAATCAGATGTTTTAGACAGGCTCATTGACATTAAATATGTCTTTGATGCCAGCAATGTGTAAATTTGTTTTACATTAAGAAAGTGTTCAATCTCACCTTTATATTTTTGGCTGATATTTACAATCCTGATTATTCCTGCTTTCCCAGCGTAACACTAATAATATTTGTCACAAAACTATTTGCTATTTGCCTCAGTTACTTATTGCAGCTTCAAGGTGGGAAAATTTAAACTAAAGGCTTCATTTAATGACCCTGGTGTTTACTTTGAATCGGAGATGTTCTTCACAGCATCAGGATGTATTACAAGACTGACGGTTGACCGTTCAAGGGGAAAAGTTATTAAATTCAAATTACAAGCCCGCGTATAAATGTAAAAGTGAATAAATAAAATTTTTTTCACGTAACATTCACGTTACGTCTACCGTTGGAGTACACAATCAAAAAGGAGTCTCATAAATTGGTAATTATCAGGGTTTGTTTTTGCTTCACTGTGTTTTGCTTTTTCTTATTTGCTTAACTACAACTAAGAGAAAATGAAACAGCAAAGTCAAAAAAAAACAAAAATAAACTCATTAGCTGTAGTGTTACAGTGAAATGTTTTCTGCTAACGCAGTCAAGCACAGCTATTAATTTTAAAACATAGATGCCCATTTCATAGTGCTTTTGCGCAAACTAAAAACACACATATTCTTATTCTCTTTGGTTAGTCGTCACTCAGCCAGCGACGAATGCACATGCGTAGCGGGTGTACGATTTTTTTGTAATATTTTTTGCTTAAAGCACTGAAAAAAATTTACTATGACTTACGAAACATATTTTATGATAAAAAAAATGCGTTTGGTGATGCTCAATGCATTTTATGTTATAAAATATTGAAGAAATGTAGAGAATATGCTTTTAGAAGGCACTATTGTTCTTATCATAGTGATATGGATGATTTTAATGATTTATTTTGTAAAAATAAAAAAATTTATTTGGAAAAATTGAATGAGTGGTTACTTGAAGAAGAAAACAATGAAAAAACCTCAGAAAATTAAATGTTAAAAATGGAGTTATCAAGCTTAATAAGCTTGGATATTGTTAGTCATGGTAGACCATTTTCTGATGGGGAGTTCATTAAAAAATTTTAAATAAATGTTTTCAAAAACTTAATTTTAAACTTATCGAAAACCTTCCATTGTCACGCAGTAGTGTTATTCGGCGCACTGATCAATTGGGAGCATCTTTAGAAGCCGACTTTGTAGAAAAATTTCTATTCCAAATTTTATTGTAAATTCCGCTTTTTGGATTTTTTCCGTACATTTTATTTCAGTTTACACAACTTTTCTTTCAGTGCAGTTCTCTCTCGCTCACCAATACTACTAAAGTTTTAGCTTTGGGCATCCCTGTTTTAAAACGATCACTATTGCTTACAGCGTTTCAGCTCTTGTGCTTTTGCTGTACTTATTTGCTCTTTTACTTTTACTGCTTAACAGTGTTGAAAAATTCAGTACTTTAGTACAATTTTCAGTACTTTTTCATTTCAAAAATACCGCAGTACCCCCGCCATGCTTTCAGTACTTTTTTATTATTACATATTTTATGTCTTGCGCTTTTCTACTACAAATGCATTACCAACATGTTCAATGCAATAGTAAAGGTAGAATTAAACTTAAGCGCCGGTTAGCCAAACGTCCACGGAACGTATGTTAGTTTTTAGAATACAAAAAGCAATGAGAACGCCTGCCGAACCGACAAATGATTTCGGTAAGCATTAATATTACTCTTCATATGCTACAAACGAAAGTATGTTCCATAACGTTCCGTCGACGTTTGACTACACGGAACTTTTACGTTTTGTTACATTCAGAATCAGCACTTTTTGTTTTATATGTGAGGAACACGTATAAGTCGTTAGTTTTTCTGTTCCGTACCGTACGTGCATTAAATATGAAGAAGTAAATAGTCTAGTAGACAGTGTGCTGGCTTAATAGATGTGAGCCCGCGGTTCATACCCAACGTCAGACATCTCTAAAATAATGAAAAAATATTCCTTCGGCGACCTCATTCTGTCAAAAACTCTTAGAGTAAATAAAATTGTCATGACTTTAGCTCCCGCCACTCATGTATAAAATTAACGCACATGTAATGTATGTATGTATGGATTTTTTTACAAAAGTGTTGAAAAGCATTGTTTAATTAGCATCACTAATATTTCAACTATTGGAGATTTATCGCTTATTCTAAATATTGTAATGTCAAAACAAGATCTACGTGTCATATTCGTATTGGCGAATGCAATTCAGCTATTTCTTATTATAATAATCATTACCCTTTATACCTATGTACTTATTTCTATAGTATTCACAACGTATTTAGCTTTTGACAAATACACTTAATTCTTATATAAGTAAAACTCCACTCGTGTTTCATTTTCATCAAAAAGTACCATTTAATGAGAAAAAGTACTGTTTCAGTTATAGTTCAGTACCATTTCAAAATTTCAATTTTTCAACACTGCTGCTTAATGTTTTTACAATGTGTGTTTGCACCATTCTCTTTGAAATGTTGTACAATGTACCCTGTAGGAAATCAAACTAATTTTAAAGTAACTTCAAACTGGTTTTTTAATAAGCACATCTAGTGGATTAAGTGACTTTTTTCCTTGTCGCCGACTCATTATTTTAACATAGGCATGTCATAGGCGGTAGTCAATTGGTCATCTCTGCATGACTTTTAAGTGAACTACAAATTACTTATTTTTCAACCAATTTGTAGTTAAATAAAATATAGTTAATTTAAATATTGGTTTATATTAAACTATTTAAAAACCACTTTTTTAAATCCAATTTTAAACAGTTTTATTTATATTATATTATATACATATATACATACATATATTTATATTTAGAAATAATTGTTATATGTAATACAAAAAAAAATTTAATTATGTAAATTAAAAAAAATTCATGTACATTTCATGACTTAAAATAAAAGTTGTAGTGAAAAGAAGTAAAATGAAAAATATAAGTATACATTCGAAAGTTTGTACTGAAAGGAAATTTTGTATAAAGTATTAAAATTATTAAGTTTTTTTCCAACGCAAACGTTATGAAAATGTCGTTTTTTAATAACAGCTAAGGCGTTGCGTAATTCTTTATCTGGGTCATCACAGAGAGGCCGAATCGCATCCATTAATGCATCAAAAACTTTTTCATAATCCTTCAAGCGCTTTTTGGCATGAGTGCCATCAATATTTATAGCAAGAATCAATTGCAAAGATAAAATTGTCGTTAAAGTTTTTGGCAGTTTCCCTTTCAGAGATAATTTCATGGCATTGGTCTGCAAAAATGTACAAAAATTTGGAAAATGATAAAAGTAGAGAAGAATAAAAACTCACGTAAATTTGCTGATTTTCACCGATTATGATATCATTGAGCGCTTTCAGCTCCTCGATGGTGTTTATTGGAAAAAGAGTCTTAATTGCCACATTGTTTTTTTTTCCTGTCGAACAAGGCTTTCGGTCACTACTTTTTGGGTAGACAATGCTGCCATTATAGTCTCATTTTTAGTTTGAATTATCTCTTTGAGCTCCTTAATTTCGCCTTAAAATATAAATATTTATCAGAAAATCGTGATATTTTGGTAGACAAAATATATTTTCATCTTACCTGTTATTTCTGAGAATTTCGCATTCATTTCGGAAAATTTGACATCAAATTGCTTCAAAACTTTATGTGAACATTGAAATAATTAATGTCCACATCTTCCTCACAATTTGTTTCACTTGCAACTTCTACTACTTCCATTATTGCAGGATCACTTTTTACACAATTTTCTTTTCTTAATTTCTGTACATATTTTTCTTTTTCTGCTTTTAATTTTCGCATTAAATGCCTTTTACTACACATTTTTTTATTTTGATATTTAATGAACTATTTTATATGTAACAATATCACTTTTTATTAATTTTATTATAAATTTACAATATTTAATTGGGTTTTTATCCTTTTTTATTAAAATTGAGCACCACCTAAAATACCGTATTTGCTTTGATTGACATTTGATTTACTGACCTGCTTCCTTTGTTTTATTCTTTTTTTTTTACATATTCTTATTTTGCTTTTTTCATTCTTACGTTTGTTTCATGCAATATATTTGGTTGATATCTGCATGAGATTTAAACCAATTTGTAGTCATTTGCAAAATAGTTAATTTATAATTTGCGTTTTTATCAACCGACTATTTTATTTACTACAGGGTATGTACATACTACATACATTAAGCAGTTCTTTACGAAGTAAAAGAGCGCAGCAAATAAGTACAGCACAAGAGCTGAAACGCTGTAAGCAATAGTGATCGTTTTGAAATTATTCGCTGTGCTTGACTGCGTTAGCAAAAAACATTTCACTGTAACACTACAGCCAAGGCGAATTGATTATAAGGTGACAGCGGCTCGGCAACAAATACAACAAGGCAAAAACAACATGCATTTTGTTTTTGTGAAGCTCCCGCACGTTTGTCAAAATCAGCTCTCATTTGTAAATAAAAATTTGTAATAAATATCAACAAAAATATATGTACCTATATTTGTTGCGAAGAAAATTACATTATAAGTAAAAAGGCTAAATAATTCTTGAAAAATATAAAAAATTAAGAACTATGTATGTATATATAAATTAAACCAAATAACTGTTTGATATATGTACATATTTGGCTTTCAGTGGAATAGAGCTAGAACTAGTTGAGGAACTAAAGCAATTTTTTCTGGGTTACAAAAATTCTTGAAGAAATTTCAGGTTATTGTATATATAATGGTAGAGTGAAAGCGTGATCTAAAATAAAAAAGTTAAAATGGTTAATTCTGGTGTGAAGATTTCCGCACCACCATTGAGGTACTTCACATGGCGCGTTGTCACTTATTTTTAATGGCTGACATCCCCAGTAGGCATACACCATTTAATTCACAAATTTTATTACTTTAAATACAAAATTTTTGGAAATACATTAGAAATGAATAAGGCAGTAAATGTGGTAATTATAATAATAAGTAATAATAATGATAATAATCAATAAATAAATAAATACAATAATTTAGCTTACAACTTAATTTTGAGCATTTTTTTACTTACGCAACTCTGCTTGGACTTCTGTACTCTCAGCAGATGATTCAAATTCCGAACCCGAAAATGAATCCTGCAGTTGAAGAAAAACCTTTTTACATGTTTACAGGAAGATCAATCGACCCACTTTTCTCGGTCAGGCGCTTATTGAGGTTCCGACAGTGAGCAATTTCTAAACCATTTATTTTATGGAATATTAATTCAAGTTTTTTTACTTGGCTTAGAAATGTACTCGACGGTTTCTTCAAAGAACCCTTGGACACCTCATCAACCCACGTAGACGAATTTGAATGACATTGTTCCTTTTCTAGGTTCAACTTCTTTATCATGTACCCTGCAATATATTCCAGGGCATCCTCATGCAGAAAACCAATGTCATCCAAATCCGTTTTATCTAGGTCACCAATCTCATCCTCCTCATCTAAATTAGGTTGATCTTCAATTTCGAGTACATCCGTCATTTCTGCAGAACCTTCGGTAACACGATTTCCAGATGTGATGGCATTTGGGCCATTAAGCCATTCCGTCTTGTCGTCTTCTACGTTACCTTTTCCGCTTAGGTGTTCAGTGTTTTTTGCTGAAAGTAGAAAGATTTATTAAAAAAAGTAAAATAAAAGTATATATTTTTTAGACATACCCAATATGTATGTGCGCAGCCTATATTTAACATCCTTTGGTGTAGGGTGATCATTTAACCCACCTTTGCTTCGTATAGCACCAAAGAAATTTTCTAAGATATCCTGGTTTAGGCGGCTCGTTAGTATGTAAGACATGTCGTACTTCTTTACATACTCATGAAGCATGTCTAAGGATTTGTTTGAAATAAGAATCCCTTTCTGGAATTGTTCTATGGATTTTTTTCCGGGAATTATCGGGATTGACATAATTTCATTCATTCTATTTATTGTTTCTCTTTGCTTGTCTAAAGCAATGCCGTATGGTTCCTTAAGATATACTATTTATTAAAAACATAAAAAATTCATGAACAAAAATGAACTTACCTTGCCAGGATAACCATAAGTGCCCATTTTGGAGTTATGAACATCAAACCAATCGTTGGTTAATTTAAAAAATTCTGCAGTTTCAATTGGCTTGTATATATCAAATCCAAGCGCATTGCAACGCTTTATAGCACTGGCGGTGGTATTTGAAAAAAGTTGTGTAGCTAATTTAATTTTTTGCCTTCCTGCACATTTTACGGAAATATGTTCGTCACTCAGCTTGTACGTAATTGAGGCATCCGACTTTTTTGTTTCTCTTAATAAATCCGCAATGGTTCGTGAGCTTAAATACTCTCCGTTAATTATAAAGCCCGTATCCACGTAGTGGTTTCGAATAAGCTTAATTAAATGGGATACATCTGCAAAAGCGAAAATCTTTTCCTTCTCGACTATAGGGTTAGGAAACCACGGTTTTTCTAAGACGTTAGTGAAGAAAATTATAAAGTAATTAGTAAATAAAGTAACATATTTAAACTTAATCTAAAGAAGTCTTAGTGTACCTTAAAATCTTAGTACATTTGTAAAGTAAATTAAAAATTGAATCAAAATTTAGGACTATTCTTTTTTTAAGGATATATTTTAATTAAAACGAATCTTATTACGAAACTTAGAATCTAATAAAAAAAGGATTTTTTTATTGAATAATATTATTTCGACTTAAAAATTACTTTAATATTAAATCTTAATTGTTAATTACCATAAAAATTTAAATCCAAATTCCGATATATACTCTGCGATGTCATAGCTATTCAACTTTATTCATACGTGTGGTGTGTTGTGGTGTGATGTATAAAAACTTACCTATAGATACACCTAACTCGTTCCATAACTTACGATTGGTTGGTCCTAAATCGCACACCACTGCCAAAACTGTAAATCCTGCCTTGTGGAGCTCAATAATTATGCTATTTAATATTTCTCTGGTCATTTTGCAGTCGTAACTAAAAAATACAGGCTGCTTCCAAGACTTCTTCAATCCTCGAGCCATGACGACTTGAACGTAGTTAGCTGGCTCCCTCACAACGTCACCAGCTGCATCATACTCGTACGTCTCCATAACTTTCATTTCGTCGAAAGCTAAGACACAAATCTTTTCATCAGTGGAAAGATCTGTGATTTGCTGCATGAACTCGATCGACGTATGCAATATACCTTCCTCGATATTGACTTTTCGGCACCAACGCTGTAAGGTAGTTTCGTGGGGTAAAGGATATCCCTTTTTATACATATGTCGATATGCCCTTGGACCAGATGCATGTAGACATATAGCATTTGAGATGTCTTCCCATCTCCACTATATTGGTCCAGGAGACATAATTTTTCGGATCTGACCTTCTGTAAATATTTTTCGCATGCCCTCTATTGCCAAATTTGCTTGATGTAATTTCAACTTTAGATCCTTATTTTCGGATTCTAATATCCGAATTTTTTCTAAATATTTTGAGGCTTCTGATGCGAAAATTATAGGGCTATAAGTACATATATATTTACAAATGTTAATTACATTTTAATTGGGTAGATTTGCTTACTCTGTCTGGGATTCTTGTGTTGTGTAAATTTTTTCCGACGTATTAGGAACACTTTCTGAGAAGACAAAGTCTTCATATGAAACAACTGTTGTACAAAAATCTGTAGACGATATCTTCTGACATTCTACTAAAGGCAAAACATCATCGCTTACCGCAGTTTTCGATGAATAATCGGTGGATGGATGCTCATACCGGTTTAAAAAACTGGAAAAATCACTTGAATATGGTTCAGCTATTATATATGGTTCTCAATTATATATTAACTTACCCAGAATTTTCATCATTTGGTTTTAAAGGTTTTATGGAAGGCACTGCATTGGGCATTAAATATAATTTACTACCTGTAGTACCTGGAAGAAAGTGGTCAATGCAAATATGTGAGTTTGCAAAAAAATGTATCTGGCAGACCTCGCTCCACTTAATTCTTATCTGTTCATCTTTAGGAACTTTGAAAAAAGTGCTCTTTCCCACTTCCTTCTTTTTTTTACAAATTGCACACCAACGCATTTTAGCCACAATTTTTTCAGAATTTACACAAATTTTATTATTTTATATTTTTTTTTTAAACTTTTCTGTAATTTAGCCACAATTTTTCCAGAATTTACACAAATTTTATTATTTTATATTTTTTTTTTAAACTTTTCTGTAATTTAGCCACAATTTTTTCAGAATTTGCACAAATTTTAATATCTTATATTTTTTTAAAAACTTCTCTGTAATTTTCTGTTTTATTTCACCAATAAGTATTTCTTAGTTTTGAAAAAACGTATTTTAAATTCCATTGAATTTAATGACAGCTAAGAAATGTAAACAAATTTTGACAAACGTGCGGTTGCGGCGAATTACAGCGAAAAAGTCAGCTGTGCTTGTGCTGTCACCTATTAGTTGCATTATGACTACAGCTAATGAGTTTATTTCTGTTTCTTCGACTTTGCTGTTTACTTTTGCTTTGGGTACAATTGCTGAAAAACTTTAAGCATAGCAGAAATTTAGGTGCTTTTGCTAATTTCAAGCAAGCAATACAAACCCTGGTAATTATCCATAGAAGTAAAATTAGTTTAAATTAAATAGGTACCCTAAAATATATTCGCTTTTTGCGAATAATTGCGATATTAAGGTAGTAAGAACATATGAATCTAAATGAAAGGACATCACAATACACATACTACGTTAATATAAATATGAATAGCGTCATAAGTGCACAAAAATTTAATATAGGTTGAGGAAAATGTAGAATTTTCGAAGGCACTGATATAAGATGTTATATATGAAAGGGATTTAATCATTTAACAAGTGAATGTAGGAATTATGAAATGTATGCTAAATGCCATAGAAATCATATATCAAAAGAATGTAATCAAAAACCACAAACTAAATAATGGGTCCGCCAAATAACTTTTTTTTAAATGCTTTAAAAAAAAAACTACTGAATATTTTCTCAAATTTCTGTTTTGATTTAAAAGTACAATCCTTCCGGTTAATAATGGAAAATAATTTCATTCAAATGGCTGCCTCGACTGGCCATGCAGTAGCCTACACGATCGGTCCAATTTTTAAGCACATTATCGATTGTGTGCAGCTGTATTTCACCAATGGCTTCACGAATATTGTCCTTTTAAGCGTCAATTGTCTCTGGCTTGTCGGCGTAACACTTATCTTTGACGGCACCCCACAAATAATAGTCCAACGGTGTCAAATCGCAGCTCCCAGGTGGCCAAACGACATCAGCTCTGCGGCTGATAATGCGATCTTCAAAAACAGGGCGCAAAACATCGAGTGTAGCTTCGGCTGTGTGGCACGTAGCGCCGTCCTGTTGAAACCAAATGTTGCCAATATCCTCCTCTTCAATTTTTGTGAACAAAAATTCGTTCAACATGGCCCGATAACGATCGCCATTGACTGTAACGGCCACTCCTTGCTCATTTTCGAAGAAAAATGGCCCAATTATGCCTCTGCCGAAAATCCGCACCAAACAGTGACTCGTTTTGGGTGCGTCGGCTTTTCAATGTATGCGTGCGGGTTTTCTGTGCCCCAAATGCGACAATTTTGCTTGTTTACATACCCGCCAAGATCAAAATGAGCTTCATCTGAAAAGATGATTTTTTTGCCAAAATCGGCATCTTCTGTAAGTCGATCGCAGGTCCACTTAGCGAAGCGAAAACGCATTGGATGGTCAATTGGCTTCAACTCCTGAACCAATTGGACTTTGTATGGCGTCATACCAAGGTCTTTATGATGTCGTCTCAATGATGTCTCCGAAATGTTCAATTGTTGGGAAAGACGGTGAATTGATGTTGATGGCGCTTCACGCACACTTTCTGCCACAGCAGCAATATTCTCGGGTGTCTTTTCATGCTTTGGTTTATCGATGAGGATGCCAGTTTCTTTCACTTTTTTCACAAGATAACGAACATACGGAGCTGACGGTGCTTCTCTTCTTCCAAAATCCGTACGCAATTTTCGCACACATTCTGCAACATTACCATGATTTTCAAAGTAATGTCGCAATATTTCCCAGCGTTGTTCAAGCGCATACACAACCATATTCGTTCAGCGGAAGGATAAAACTAATTATCTGTCAAATCACACATGAGCCAAGTGTTACCATTCACGAAATAAGCACTAGTTGAAAAAATAAAAACGTTAGATGGCGGACCCGATAGATGATTTTAAATTTATTTATGACACATCGGATCTGACAAATAAAATGTTTACTTACCTGTATCATTTGTACTGCGTGCGAGCTTGGATTATGCTGTACACATCAAAACAGAATTCAATTTACAAAAATGTTTTCATCTAATTCCACAAGAATTTTTATTACATAATTTTATAAAATATTCATTTTTTAAAGTATTAAAAATAATCAAATAACTGATTGTATTCACAAGCTACTCGTACAACAAAATTTCTACAAAACTAATTTCAAAAAATACACGATATTTTCTTTCAATTCAATTTATTTAATAATTTTTTTTTTCTTTCCCTTTTAGTACGCAACTGTAATGGGAAATGTTACTACAGCGAATATGTTCACACTACCACAATATCCTTTAAATCTTGCTGCAATTGCGATCGCCCAAAGTAAGAGTTCTAGTATAGCAGATTTGAGGATGAAAGCAAAAAGACATGCTGAGTCGTTGGGATTAGAGGCAGATAGTGAAGACTAACATACATATGTACATAGAAGGAGTATATTTTAATTAAATTTAACAAGAAATTAATTTTTCTACATTTAATAAGACACTATAAATATTAAATATTCTATAAATTGTAAAGATTAAATAAAAATTATGACTTTACAGATGAAAAAAGTACACTATTAACTACCTAAATTCAATTATTATGGTTTAATACTAACATTAAAGGTAATAAATATGTATGAATATACATAAGTAATACATACATATGTTTATACAATATTTGTAAGTTCTTGAGATCAAATCAATATTTTTAAAATCCTTTTGTATTTAGTACTTCTTGTTGTTAGAATCATTATATGTGTTTAAGTCCAGATAAAGACGTATTGTATTTAGATTTTATTTTAAAGTATGTATTAAGAAAATTCATTCATTGCAAACGATGCAGTTTAAACCAGCACGCTTTTATGGTGAACAGACAACTCACGTCTAAGCACGTATGTAGTTGACTTTCAATATAATCTCATAATCAGAAAGTTAGGCAGACTGATGATATAAACGGCGACAATAAACGTCAACGTGTATTCGATCATTTCTTCGGAGATTGATTCGTATTATAGACATGCAGGAGTGTAAAGGGCTGGTTATGCATGCGTAAAAAACGTAAAATCGTAACGTATGTAGCCTTAAGAACGTTTGTGTAGTTATAGAAACGTTAAAAACAGGACATACATATATCAACGAAGAATATATAAAGGGCTATCCGTTTCGTGATTTCAAAAGTATGGGATTGGAATTAGACATCTGTCAAACTAAGTTGTGAAACCAATTTTTTTCTTTTCAGTTGAAAGTCTGACATTGACGAAAATGGATCGCTTAACTATCACACAACGCATAAAAATTATCAAAACCTACTACAAAAATGTTGATTCTGCCACAGCCACGTATCGAACAAAATTTTCTTCAGCGATGAAGCACATTACACACTCGGTGGGTATGTTAATAAACAAAATTGTCGTATTTGGGGTTCTGAGAATCCTCAAGTAATTGAAGAGAGGCCATTACATCCAGAAAAAGTCACTGTTTGGTGCGCTCTTTGGTCCGAAGGTGTGATTGGACCTTACTTCTTCGAAAACGACGATGGGACGACTGTCACCGTCAATTCGGAGTGTTATGTTCATATGATAACCGACTTTTTTTTGCCTGCTATTGAAGAATACGACTTGGAGAATATGTGGTTTCAACAAGACGGTGCCACATGCCACACAACTCGAGCGAATATGGCTTTATTGCAAGAGACATTTTCTGGCCGCGTAATTTCTCGTCGTGGCGATATCAACTGGCCACCAAGATCATGTGATTTGACACCATTAGACTTTTTTTGTTGGGCTACGCGAAAGACCGTGTTTATGCAGATAAACCTTCAACTCTTGAGCACATAAAAACCAACATTCGTCAAGTTATGGCTGAGATACCGCCCAATATGTGTCAAAAAGTGGTCAAAAATTACATCAAAAGAATCAATGCTCGCAACACTTCGCGTGGAGGTCATTTAAATGATGTAGTGTTTCACACATAATGTCAACGTTCAAACTTTACAATAAAAAAGAAATATCATGAAAAAAATATTTTATATGTGTTTTATTTACGTTTACTTTTCAAACCACTAAATGAATAACCCGGTATAAAAACGAAACAAAACACAAAGCAACACACAAACGAACAAAATACAATGCAAAGAAATTGGTATACATACATTTGCACACATCATCAGTGTTGCCGTTTTTGGTTATTTTTTGCCGTTTTGCTAACGAGAGAGAACGTTTCGGTAAGCGTTTACATTGTTCTCCATATGCTAAAAAGAGAACGTTTTCTACGGTACGTTACGTTACGTGTGAGTAACTGCAGCTTAAAGGCTCAGTTATGCAACCGTAACGGAATATAACCGCAACAGTAAGAAACAGCGGATCGTTTTTGTTATGTATAAAGCAATACGAATGGTTATAGAAATGTAATGTAACGTAAGCGGAACGTAAGAATCTGTAAAAAATAGAATTTTCTTACGTGACATCTGTTTAGCAGTGTTAACAACAAGTCAATATTAAAAACCACGAAAACTGAAAATATATATAAACAGAATTTAAATTTTGTACATATGTTATGTTTGTCTGTATGTGGTATTCACTTTAAATAAAACTTCACATATTTTAAAAACCCAAATTATCGGGCATGTTCTGAAAAACGCAAAACACCTAAATTTTGCGTTTTCGTTTTGAAAACGCCAAGTGGATGTTCTGGTGAACGCTAAAAAAAAATTTATACGATTCGAAATCGCCAAATTTTCTGGCTGGTTTTCCAGTGCCGGGTAGTCGTGCTTCCGTTGTGCAGCCCTTGCGCTGACCAACTTCTTCCTTTTCCCTGATTGTGGTGGAACTTGGTCAGTACAGGGACTGCGTTCACCCGTGGCATCACAACGGGCCGCTATGCGTGCTCAAGTGAGCTTTGTGACATCAGAGCTACCACTCCGACCTAACCTAACCTAAATCGCCAAACAGGTGTTCTGGCAAACGCTTAACGCTAAAAATTTGCGATTTCAAATCACAAGAGTATATTGCAGTGAACTGATGAAATATGTCTAAGCAGAACTTTAAAATTAGAATTTTTAAATCTGGGGAGAATGAAAATAAACATACGAGACGATGAGCATGGATCTTTAAAGATTTTTTTTCTTCATATGAAAATTTTGACAATATTTTGTCGCTTTTGTTTTGTATTCTGTATTTGTTAAATTTTGTTAGTTATATGAAACAATACTGAATTTTTTAAGTTTTATGTTAAGTTGCCGCCTATCGATCCAATTAATTTTAAACTTTTGATAGAGATGCATTTTTTATGCTTTCGTTTCTTCATCTGTAATGTTCAAATTGATCCAAAGAAGTCATAGTCTTTCTCCAAAAACATTAAGTACATCCCATAACATTTTACACAATGTAGAACGTCCCATACTGATATTTATGTCATTGGCAATCAAGCCTTGGAAGTAACCTGCCGCCAGAAATCTTAAAGCGCTCGGCAAACGTCTCGTGTCTGAAATAGTTATTTTATATATATGTATGTGCAGCAGTTTCTTCAGAAACCATCCTAAATGTAGTATTATTCACGTCTTTTTAATTTTTATTTTCTGGATTGCAGCTTTTTTAAACAAATTTTGCTTAATAAAAAACCTGAAAGCATTTTTTATTTTTAAGTTTTGATGTTTTGATTTTTATTAGTAATCCTAAAAAATATGCTTTATTTTTTTCATAAACGACTTCGAAAATCGCAAGTAAAACGCGTGAGCTTCAGAACACCCTGAAATAAATTTGGCGTTTTTAAAATCACTTGCGATTTCAAATCGTGCGATTGCCAGAACATGCCTGTATAATTTATTTCATTATTAACTTTTATAATTTTTTTTTTTCAAATCTTTTATTTGCAATCTATTCTAGAACAACAGTTTCAATTTCAACAAGTTTCTGTAAGCCAACAATTTCACTTTCACTCAAACAAAAACACTCTATTTAGATTGTGATTGTTTGTTGAGGAAAACACAAAATTGAGTGCTTTTGATTGTATTATCCATATCCCTTTCAGACCTCGTTTAATCGATTGTGCGATCTGCCTTTTTTGCCCTCAAATTGCATTAAAAAATAATTTTTTGTCCAGGAACCGAAAAGCAGTGATCGTGCTATCTTGGTTTTGTTGCAAAAAAATTAAAATAAAAAACAAACGTAGACATGCGTCCAAAAGGTAAGTGTTTTTGTAAAAATAGTTTAAAAATATTTTTTAAACTTCGTGGAAATAACTGTAAAAAGGGTTCTTTTAACGATTTAACTCATCACATGGTGGAATTGTGCATAGCAACAATTAGCCAGCGGTCGTAGAAATACAGATAGTACAATTATTTCAGTCAGGCATAAGTTGACATTTTGTATTACACTCACGTTTGTGCTATCTCATTATTTTATAGGGAAATTTTTTGATTTGAACAACAATGCTGATATCGAAGCAGTTTTAAACATGCTTAACGATTCCGATGCTGACTTTGGTAATGATGATGACGCTGATGAAACATATATCCCTTTCAATGTAAATACAGATGCAAAAGAAAGCGAAGAAAGCTCTTGTGATGAAAGCAGTTTGTATAATACGAAAGATCAAACTAATACATCTGTCGAACAGTTAAACTCCTCGATCCTTTCAGATACTGCACAACAACCATCATTACCTAGATGGAAAGTATCGAACAGGCATGTCATATGGAAAAGTGTATCATTTCCGAAAAGAGAGCTTCCAATAACATCTGGATGTCAAAATAAAATAAATATTAAAACTCCATATGAATATTTTAAAAACTACTTCTCAGAAACACACTACGAGTACAAGGACGTTGTAAAATTTACGAAAATGTATGTTTTAGATAAACGTGGTCATGAAGTGCGATACGTGACTGCAGATATAAAAAGATTTTATGGGTGTGCTATAATAATGGGTTGCCTCAGTTATCCTGCTATAAGAATGTATTGGGCAAAGGAAACTAAAATTCCTGCTATTTATAACTCCATGTCACGCGAATTACGTTGTTGACCGAACATAATATTAAAAAATAAAACACACTATTTGTTTGGTTGCTGAATTAATAATAATCATTACAAATTTTTTATTAATATTTATTATTGAATTAAACGCAGTTATTGATTTTACAAACGGCAATAAAAATAATTTAGAAAATTTATTTTTAAATACATACATACATAATTCAAAGGTAAACTGATATAAGTATTTCTGAATTCAATAAGTATAATTTAAAAAAGTATATTTGATAATTCAACAGTTGGTAATAAAAGTTTCAACAAATATTTCAATATTTATAAAAATTACAAGTTACAATAAAATAATTAATAATTGCTTATTTAATAATATAGATTGTTAATTCCAAGAATAGAATAAAGAAAGTTGATAGTGAACTTTAAATAGGTCAGTGAATAAAATAATAAAATGTAGTTCTAAGAATTATTTCGGAAGTAAATTAATAAATAAATAAATTGATGACATCGAATGAATTAAGTAGGTTGATTAATATTTAAAGCTGTTGTTGATCTGGGTTTGGTAGGTATTGTTATGGGGATTTTCATAACTCCTCCCCCCCTTGGAGTAAAGTGAAGGCCACAAGGAAAACGTAGGGACTGGAACGTTGTCTGGAAAATTTGGTATGAATTGGATTTTAGTTCTTTTCTTTGCAACAAAAAGCAGGGCTGCAGTAAATATAATGCTTAATAAACAGGTTGTCAAAGTTATACAGGCATGTTCTGAAAATCACTTTTTGTGAAAGTGATTTGAAATCACAAGAAAGGTGTTCTGGATACAAAACTTTTGTAATTTTTGTGATTTCAAACCGGTGAGCTAAGTGGCTGCCGATTTAGAATCACTTGCTTATTTTTTCAACCATTTTATGTTGAACTTCACAATAAATGCATTAAATGAATAGCTTAAAATGTTTTTTATTAATTTTTATAGTAAAATGAACAAGTTTGGACCAAAAAAGTATAAAATTATGATAAAATTAAAGACACTTCGCATTTCAAGAAATTTTGTTATTTGGTTTGTGATTTTGAATTTACTTTTTAGTTGTCAGCTGTTTCAGAACTTCGAAAATACACATGAGCTTGCCAGATTTACAAAATATTTCTCCTAAAGACAAATGTGTTTGATTTTTTTAAATAAATGAACTATTTCCAATGAAACTTAATTATTTTTGTTAAGTAATATTCAATTTAGTAAAAAACTATCAATTGTTTGCCTAATTTTAAAAATATCTACATATAAAGTAATAACAAATGGCAACAATAAGCAATTACGAACAGTGGCAGCTTCGTAGTTAACTGTGCCAACTTCTTATGTTTGCCAAATTTAAATTTTTTGACTTTCATTCATTAATTTCTTAATTGTTTTCTTTTCAAATCTATTATTGATAATAACAAAACTCCAGGCATTACAATGTTTTTAATTTTTATAAAAAAAGCTAATTTTAGTTTATTTTTCCCTTAATATTTTTACCAAAACACTGACTAATTTTCAACTCATAAAAAGTGTCACCAAATCTAAACAAAAAATCAGCGGTTTTCTTGTGTTTTCGAAAGGGTAAAATCACATCGAAAAGTTAAAAGTTTTGTGATTTTCAGAACACCTTTAAATCACAATTGTGATTTCAAAATCACAAGTGATTTGAAATTTTGTGATTTTCAGAACATACCTGATAATGTTGTTTTTCTTTGATCTTGTTTCGTGATTTTTTATTTGATAAATCCTCAGTTTTTCAAGGCTCAGTTTGTCTGTTATTGTTCTTGCGTTTACTTTGGACTTAATTATTAGTGGTAGGAAAACTTCATCTTTGTAGAACATGGGATTGTCTTTGTAGATTTCACCATTGATGTTGATCGAGCAGTTGTTGTAGTAAAGTTTAGCTGAGACCTTAATCTCGTAAGTGTCGTTATTGCAGCTAGTTGTAACAGCAGTATTCTTCACATTGACGAAAAGTATATAGTTTGGTTCAGGCTGCGTAATAAGATTTATGTTTCCAACATCTTCCAGGTCGCATAGAGCATCTTTGTTGTTGATTATTTGTGCGGTGCACGTGGAATTAGCTGTATATTCAGCGTATAGTGAGTTCTTGCAGTAGTAAGTGTTCTCTACTCTTGGGCAAGGTTCGTTGAAAAATTGAATGCGGTTCTTAGTGAAAGCTAAATATGGTTTTATTTTTATTTGTTTTGTGTTATTTAAAGGGAGTGGGAATATGTGAAAAAGTTCATAATTCCCTTTTGAAACATTTGGAATCTGTACATTAAGAGCCATTATTACAACTTGCCGTTAACTAAAGGGAGGATTTTAACGGGCAGATAAATTGTTTTTCATTATTATGAGTACCCAATAAGATAGAAGTGATCGTTAAGCTAAAGGGAAGATCATCTTACCACTTTATGTTTGAACTTGCCATATCATATACTATTTTCGATATGGCAACTTCAAATTAAAACAAAATGAGCATATACAACAAAAAAAAAACTAAGTCCGCTGTTGCCACTGCGTTAAAAAAAAAACTTGTTTAATTGAGCAGTTTTATCGACTTTGCTCCGGCACTGCCATATTTTAATTTTATTTTATCTGTAAGTTGTAATAACGAAAATCAGTTAAAGTTAACTTTACAGTTCCCTTTAGCTAAAGGTACCTTTAACTAAACCCAAGTTTAACGGCAAGTTATAATAATGGCCCTAAATATGATATTTGAATTGTTATAATACGCTTGGAGTCCAAGCAGTTCGTATATTTGTTCTTTGTAGCTTGTTTTAATTGACTGATTTTCCATATAACTATATATTTGATCTAGTTCTGTAGTGTTTAGTATGAACTTTGATATTACGTTTAGTTTTGCTAAGATAATCGCTTCAGCGATATTAGCTAAATGATTATTTAGAAGTTCTATATTATAATTAATTTGGCTGATATATTGCAGCTCGAAAAATTGTTCATCTTCTTTTAAAATATTGTTAGTTAATTTATTGATGTAAGTCTTTATTCTATCCTGCTCTTTGTTTATATGATTTGTTATGTTTTGTAACCTTTCCTGCATGTTTAGATTTATTTGGTTCTGGTCTGTTAGTAGAGCCTCGATATGTGTTGTGTTAGTTCTGATGTCTTGTATTTGTTCATTTATAGTGCGTCTTTGGCGTCCATGTTGCCTGTAATAAATTTAATGGTGGTGCCTAGTCCGTTAATAAGTCCCCGTTTATGTCGTCTATATGGCGTAAGGGTATGTATTTTATTGTTTAGTTCGTCCAGTTTTAGTCTAGTTATTCTTGTGAGACTCGTAGTTCTGTGGTTCTTCTCAAAAATGGAGATATTGTCCTGTATTTTGTTGGTAATTTTCGCATATTCGTCAAGTTTAATGATATGTATCAGGTTATTGTGATTGGTAATTATCTTACTATTTTCTGTTCTTTACTTATCTGTTGTATGTCTACAGTTTGTGATAGTACTAGTGGTATCCCATGGATAGGGGGAAAAAAAATTAATTAGAGGTTTTTGGAATTTTGCGTATCTTTTTTATTTTTGACTTATGAAATTTTCTGTTTTGTTGTGTGATTATAGTTACCCTATTGTTCTTTTTTACTTTATGTTTTGTAAATCTAGGTGTTAGTTTATTACGTTTTGCTTCTTTTCGATAAATGGTTTGATTTTCTAAATTTTCTGGTTCCGACCGAGTTTCGTTTAGTTTGTCTATCCTGTTTTTAGTTGCATTTTCTATTTTTTCCTTAATTTGTGGATATAAGATATTTTGAAATTCATTAAGTTTTGTAATGTATTCGTGTTCGTTATTAAACGTGACAGAGCTATTGAATTTATAAGTTCTACCGAAAAATAATTCGAATGGGGTAAGTTTAGTAGCAGAAAGTATTGAATTATTGTATGTTATGAGCAGACGTCGACACCAATGCTCTCTAGAGCCAAACATCTTCGGCTTTTTACACACATAGGACACGAACATCAACAATATTCGTTAAAATGAGCGTAAAAATGCATTCAGTTGCTTGTCAGCATTCAGTGAAGCAGGTTCTCGTCGCTTATTCTCTAATTTATTCTCATATGCGTGTATACGTGTGTGCTTGTACATTGCCAAATAAAATAATAAACAAACTGAAAGATGTCTTGTTTTCACAAAATGTATGTGCAAATTGCCTGTGGAAAAGAAATATTACCGTTTGTTTTATTGTAGGGTAAGAATATGTGTTTTATTGTTGTAGAAATGAAACTATATCGATTCGCACCGAAATAAAAAATCCACATTTTGTGTGGACATTTGAAACTGAAAAATTGTTTTATAAAAAGTGTGAATTTAAAAATTGTAGCGCATGCTCAAACAAAACGTTTAATAAATATAATATATAATTAAAATCATAAATCATATTTTTAGAAGATATTGATGGGACTGGAAATATATCAGAAAGTACCCACACCCCTGATATAGATGTCGCAGATATATGTATACGATGAAAATAAAGAATATTTTAATGAAGGCACCGATTGTTTTACGTCCAACAATGTGCCAATTGAATTAACATCAAGACGATATTTTGTTGGTTACATAGCTCAACGAATATCATGCGTTAAATGTCGTGTGGATATAATAAAACCAGCTCAAATTTTGTCATATCCTTCAGAAATGTTCGTTCATGCAAATCCATCGCTCCATCTGATTTATTTTTTGAAGTTTGCTAAATTCATATGTCTTCGAAAAAATTTTTTTAGAAAATAAATCTATAAAAAACATAAAAACATTTGTAGTTGGCCAATGCGTAAGTTGCACAAAAAATACAATTTATTCCTTTTGGTTTGATGAAAATAACGAATGTTATAAACA
Source organism: Sarcophaga caerulescens (assembly GCA_927399465.1). Classification (NCBI taxonomy): domain Eukaryota; kingdom Metazoa; phylum Arthropoda; class Insecta; order Diptera; family Sarcophagidae; genus Sarcophaga; species Sarcophaga caerulescens. Next base: position 68,952,131 of record OV656866.1, read on the forward strand.
CAGAATGGAGATGCTTAATTTACTAATTGTTGTTTTACTACGGAAGCATTCCACATGGGAAACATACAAATTCAAATTATCCAGTATGGAAAAAGTTAAAATTTTGAACCATTAAAATGATAAATAAATTTAATAAATACTAAACAAAAAAAGCATTCGTTTTATTACAACTTCATTCTATACAAAAATAGACACATATGGTAAATACATATGTACATACATAATTGAATAGTCTAAAATATAACATTATAATTCGGTGCGAATCGATATAATTCCATTTCTACAACAATAAAACACATATTCTTACCCTACAATAAAACAAACGGTAATATTTCTTTTCCACAGGCTATTTTCACATATATTTTGTGAAAACAAAAAATCTTTCAGTTTGTTTATTATTTTATTTGGCAATGTATGTATAAATACATGCACACACGTATACACGCATATGAGAATAAATTGCTTAGAGAAAAAAACAATACGTTCTCTAGGTTAGGTTAGAGGACGTGTACTTGTCAACTGTGACAAGTACAGTACCCGGAGGTCGAACTGACCCATTGTACAACGTCCTAGCTTCTCACACCACTCGTGTTGTGTGCGTTAATTTTATACATGAGTGGCGGGACCTACAGTTTAAAGTCGACTCCGAACGACAGATTTTTTGAGAAGCTTTTCATGGCAATTTTTACTCTCAGAGTTTTTGCCAGAAATCTGCTGAGAGGAAGTCGCCGAAGAAATACTTTTTCGTATTTCGTTTTGATGTCTGACCTGGGATTCGAACTCGGGCCTTTCGTTTAATAAGCCAACACACTACCTACTAGACCACGGCGACTTCATACGTTCTCTAAGTATAATAAGTTCTCTGAGTACAATAAGTGTATTGAGTCTTTTTTGTTTTCTTTTTCTCAGTTAACATGAGAGTGAGAACGACAATTTAGCTTTCCCTGTTACCTACCCCCTCATCATAAAGAAGCACAAAATTTTGTCAATTTTAAATACACTGTGTGCAACATCTTTACATATTTATAGTCTTTGGTCAAACAATAAAAACGATCATACATACATAATCGTACATACGCATATACATACGTACGATGAGAACAACACATTGTTACGCTCTTTGTTTGTGTTTATTTTTCTTCTGTCTTCCCTCCCTCATCAAGAAATGAGTTTTAAAAGAGATTTTGGTGAGAGCGGGTCTTACTGGTACATCCCGCCATAAGAAATTTTACTTCTACATGATGCGCATTCTTTATATCCATATTCTTTGGTTATACACATGCTTCTCACAAATACACTCACATTTTATCATGTTCTCTTTGTGCCGACGTCTGGTTATGAGTGTTTCTGTGAGTATATCGTCATCAGTGTTGCCACCTTGTGTGTAATTACACATATTGTGTGTAATTTTTGATTGTGTGTGTAGCATGTGTGTAATTAGTTTCGTGTGTAATTTGTGTGCAATTTTACTTTTTATTGTACCTTTTTCTTTAATCGCTAATTTGTAACAGTCAATTTGTTAACACTGATTTGTTTTATAAATTTATTGCAATTTCCAAAACTAGTTTGCAAAAATAAACACCTACATCCTTCTCTTTCTAATTTAAATACATGTAAAGGCCTGGAGACGATCAAATAAATTCATCAAATAATACATAAGTGTGCGTGTGGTGTGCTTGACGTTTAAAAGGAGACGTTTAAATAAATGCGTCAATCATTATTTTAATTTCGTAGTGTTTGTTTGCTAAAATATTTTCTTCGCATGACGATTTATTGCTATTAACATCGTGCAATATTGTAATAACCTTCCAGTTTTACATTGCATAAAACTGGTAGACACTGGTATTTCTCAATAAATTGCAAAATGTTATTCTTTTCATTTGCACATTTCTACATGACGGCAATAAAATTATTAGTTTTTATCCGCGTATGTGTTCATTACTACAATATCAGAACAAATGAGAAATGCTTGTCAATCACAAATGGAGACGATCAAATAAAAAGTCATCAAATGAAAAAATCCAAATTTTTTGATTTTCATCAATCAAAGCCGACAAACGTGTACGTGTAGAAGGACAAGACGCTCACATATAAGGCGTTGATGATTTTATTTGATCGTCTCCAGGCGTCTTAAGGCTAATATTTGATATATGCATTTACATGTCTTTTGTTTTATGTTTTAAATAAAAGTTGGAAATGTTATATGTATATTATTTTAAGTGCATATGAATATATAATTTTAATGTTTACATAATATATGTACGTAATATTTGTAAAAATAGAATTTTGTGTGTAATTTTTTTTCATATGTGTAATTTCGATGTCAGTTGTGTGTAAGTCAAAAAGCTGTTGGTGGCAACACTGATCGTCATGGTCCTCACTAAGGTGATTTTCTTTTCTGGTAGTTACAATGATTCTGTATATTTCGGTTAGTGTTGAATGTAGCCTCTCTACAGGAGCATTGCTTGTGCTCTGTTGGAATGAAGTAATATGTAAATGAATTTGGAATTGTCTACAAAACTCTTTGAAAAAGTTGGCTGTAAATTCCGAACCTTGGTCAGCAACTATTTTTCCTGGAATACCGTAAAGATTAATAAAATGTTTTAAAGATTTTATTATGCATACAGTATTTCTTGATGAAAGTGTATATGCTGCTGCAAATTTAGAAAATTTATCCATTATTGTCAAGATTTGTTTGTGGTTTATGCTGTAGATGTCTATATGCAAAATGTCTAAAGGCTTTAAGGGGGTTTCGGGTTTTTCAAATATTGGTTTTGGGGGATTTCTATCGTATTTAAGGGTTTGACATTTGTCACAATTATTAATTATCTGTGTTATTTTATTCCTCATAAAAGGGAAATATAATTCTCTTTTAAGATGGAAAAACGTTTCGTTAATTCCGCGGTGGTTATTGTTTACATGGTAAGTTTTTATAAGTTCTTCCTGTTTGTCACTGTCTGTTATGTCTTCTAATATTTCTGTGCATCGTATTACACGAAACATTTTACTATTTGAGAAAAATTTTGAATAAACCGATTGAATAATGCGAAAAGTGTCATTGCCAGTGAATATGGCTGACAGTTTGTTTGGATTGAGAAATTTTTTAAAAATGTCTACTAAATATTATTGCTTCTGTGTATAAAGGTTTTCTAAATATTCGACATTGTTTGTTTTTAAATGGCATCATTACTGACATTTCTGGAATATTTGAGGATTTTTCGAATATAAATTGCAGATTAAAGTCGTTTAGAGGTTTTTCTGATATATATATATGCCGTCATTTAAGTTTTCCTCATTTGAATGTACTGTGGTACCAGATGTACCTTGATTTGAAGCAATGTCATTCGCGTTTATCTCAGACTGCTTGGGTGTATCTAGTTTTATTCGACTTAAGGCGTCAGCATTTGTATTCAGTTGTCCCTTCTTGTATACTACCTCGTAGTCAAATTCTTCCAGTTTAAGACGCCATCTGACCAGTTTTAAGTTGGGTTCTTTTAAACTCATTATCCACGTGAGTGGTTTATGATCAGTTACAATGAAGAATTTGCGTCCAAACAGATAAGGTCGAAAATATTTAGTTGCCCATACGATGTTGGGATATTGTAGAATAGGGTCGTTAGTTAAGATGGATTTACAAGATTCGAAAACTTCTAGATATCTATCATTAAATTCTATGTTTTTCCCTTTTTTAAGGCATTCGGTAAGTGGTTTGGTTAATTTTGAAAAATCTTTAATGAACTTTCGATAGTGCCCGACGAGGCTTATGAAACTTGCTTCTGAGTGCGAGGAAGCGGAAAATTGTTTATAACATCAATTTTAGCTGAATTAGGTTTTATTCCGTCTATTGATATAATGTGCCCGAGAAACTTTGTCTCTTTATGAAGAAATTCTGATTTGTCTGGTTGAATTTTAAGATTTGATGATCGAAGTTTATCGAATACTAATTGGAGGTTTTGCATACGTTCTTGTAGGGATGTGGAATAAATAATAATGTCGTCAAGGTAAACTAAGCATATTTTACCTATGAGTTCACCTAAAACATTATCCATGACCCTCTGGAAGGTCGATGGGGCATTTTTTAAACCAAAGAGCATTCTTACATATTCATAATGCCCACCTTCCACGGTGAATGCAGTTTTAGGGATATCTCTTTCGTGCATCTCAATTTGGTGGAAACCACTTGCCAAATCGAGTGTGGTAAAATACATGCACTTTTCTAATTTATCCAATATTTCACTTATATTGGGAAGGGGATACCTGTCAGATATGGTCTTCTCGTTGAGCTTCCTGTAATCTATTACTAGTCGCCATTTTTGTTTACCACTTCGTTGCGAAAATAAGAAAAAAACCAATCAAACTTTATGGTTGCGAAAATAAGGAAAAAAACTTGTTGTTCGTTTCAATGATGTTCAAGGTCTGAACGAATTTTATTCTTAAAGCAGTTCATCTTACAAAACTAAAAGGCAAAGTGAAGTAAATGTTTACAGTTAGCAATTCAGCAAAAGAGAGACATTAAGAAGAGAAGAAAATCAAAAAGCAATATAAAGAATTAAAAGGAATTGAAAGAGTGAATTCATTAATGTGATGTAACAATACAGAAAATATTTTGATTTATGAGTATTATATAATGAATATTGAAAAGAACAAAAATGTACCAATTGTGACTATACATACTGTCCCCGTTGAAAGGGTACTTTCAATAAGCTTCGTCCATGGGTAGAGGAGCAATTTTATTGACAGTTCTTCGGTAAATGCCTTTAGTAGTCTTCAAATCGACGACTCGAATTCTGCCATCACGGCCAGGGATTGTTTTGATGACGCGTGCTAGTAGCCATTGCTGTGGAGGTAAATTGTCCTCATAAATAAATACTAGTCTTAACTCTTCGATGTTTTTACCAGACTTATACCATTTAGTTTTTTGCTGCAAACTCAAAACGTAGTCTCGTAGCCACTGTATCCAAAATTGTTGTTTTAGGTATGTAATGCGTTGCCATCGCTTCAGATAATTAATGTTGTTGTTGTCTAAATTTTCGTCCGGCAATGCTAGCCGAGACGATCCAATCAACAAATGAGCAGGGGTTATGGCTTCTCCATCATTTGGATCATCTGACCGAGGTGCCAAGGGACGTGAATTTAAAATGGCTTCAATTTCAACTAATATAGTCTGGAACTCTTCAAATGTGGTGCCTGCACGGGACATATTTTTGCCGACTTCCACAAACCCCCAAAGTGGGGCGATCGAGGGGGAATGAAGCAGAACTTAAAACCTGTAACCTCGCTGTAATGCATCAGTGCCTCAACATTGTTGGTGTTGAAAAATTGTTGTTTGAACTCTTGTAGCTTGTGATGTGAGCCAATGAAATTTGTTGCGTTGTCACAATAAAGTCGATGAGGTATGCCGTTTTCTCTAAATCTTTTTAGACATAATATGAACGCATTCGTTGATAAATCGGAAACTGGTTCAATATGTACAGCCTTAGAACCGAAACAAATGAATATGGCAACGTAAGTTTTGTATGGAGACTTGCCTCTGATTCTGTAGGAGGTGTAGAATGGGCCACAGAAATCTACACCACACGTTAGGAAAGGACGTTCTGCCCGTAATTGATCCGCTGGAATGTTGCCCATGATTTGCTGCAATAGATGAGGTTTATATCTGAAGCAGTGAATACAGTTTCGAACTACTTGTCTGACCAGGCTTCTAGCGTTTACAACCCAGATTAGTTCACGAAGGATCCCAAGCAACACCTTCGGACCGGCATGTAAATGCTTAATGTGAAGGAACTTTTCGTACAATATGGTGAATCGATGGTCTTTTTTAAGACTAATTTTAACTCCTCCGATGTAATAAACTTATTTCTTTTACTTTTATGAAAAAGACGATGAACATAGACAAGGATATGCAGAATACGAAGATATGAAGAATGATTAGCGATGATATGAGAGATTATTGATTGTTCGACGACTAGAGTTTTAAACTATGATTTTCTCATTTCTTCTACTGGTAGATCTTTCGATATAAGATGGCTTGGCCATTGGTCTTCACATTTGTTCAAAAATTCTGGTCCAGTGAACCAGATAGTAGACAGGATCTCCGTAGCGAGACATCCACGCGACACAACATCTGCTGGGTTTCGTTTGGAAGGCACATGCCTCCATGATATGCCGTGTGTGAGATTTTGAATCTCAGAAACTCGGTTGGCGACGAAGCACACAAAGGAAGATGAGTGATTTGAAAGCCAAGTTAAAACGATCTTAGAATCTGTCCAAAAAATTGCTCGATGATTGTAAATTTGAAATTTGTGTCGAATTTTCTCCCACGTTCTACTCAATAATAGCGCAGCACACAATTCTAATCTCGGTAGTGATTGCTGGACAACTGGAGCGACTTTAGATTTAGCTATAAGTAAGGTTAAGTGAAAGCCTTTTTGGTTAGGTAAACGTACATATATACAACAGCCATACGCCCGCTGAGATGCGTCCGCAAACCCATGGATGTCAAACATCATATTTGGAACTGTTTCAACAAACCTCGGTACTTCTTTTGTATTAATAAACGGCAAACTTTTTTCTATTTCAATCCATCGATTTGTTAAACGATCATTGAGTTGGGAGTCCCAGTCAAGTTGGTGCATCCACATTTCTTGAATAAGTATTTTACAAGATATAACAATTGGACTTAACAGCCCAAGTACGTCAAAAATTCTTGCAATCACTGATAATACCGATCGTTTAGTGGGATTTTCTACGGGTGAGAAATTACATCGAAAACAGAATACATCTTGATTCGGTTTCCAGGCCATTCCTAGTGCTTTGGTGATGTGATCGGCATTGGTTTTAAATTCAATTTTATCATCTAAGGGAACCATTTCTTTGCAATTTGAGTTCCATTTCGATAGTTGCAAACCAGCTTTAGTTAACATTTCGATGATTTCTGTCTTCTTTTCGAAAAGTTCACGAACAGTTGATGAGCCTGTAAGAAGATCGTCAACATATAGATCTTCTTTAAGAGTTTTCGAACCCAAAGGAAAGTCGAGCTTGTATGTGTCAGCTATTAAAAATAGGCTTCTGATCGCCAGAAAAGGTGCGGCAGAAGTTCCGTAAGTCACGGTGTTAAGTTGGTAAATGCCAATAGGATCTGATACATTATTTCTCCACAAAATAAGTTGAAAATTGCGATCCCTTTCATCGATGAGAAATTGTCGGTACATTTTGCATATATCGGCTGATAAGACGAATTTGTGAAGGCGAAAATTTAAAATTGTCAGAATCAACTCTTGCTGGATAGTTGGGCCCACCATTAAAATTTCATTCAGCGAAACATTTGTTGAAGTACGGGCTGACGCGTCGAAAACAACTCTGAGCTTAGTTGTTGTACTCTGTGGCCGTAATACTGGGTGGTGTGGAATTACATGAGGCTTAGCCAATGCATCAGAACTCACCAAACTCATATGACCAAGTTTAGCATACTCAGTCATAAAGTCAACATAAATTTTTTTAAGAAACCATCTATAAGTAGCCGTTTTTCAAGGTATGTAAATCGTCGACGAGCCATTTCGAAAGAGTTGCCTAAATGATTTGTAGAAAGTTTAAATGGAAGACGTACCTTTACTCGCCCGTTGTGATCACAAACTGTATTTTCTAAGAAATGCTTTTCACATTGATTTTCTTCCTCCGTTAAAGGCAATGACCTTTGTGAAAATTCCTCTATCTCCCAGAAGGATTTTAGCATCGAATCCAATTCTTGGTATGTTGTAATGACGTTGCATACCACGGGTTGAGTAATCTGAATGGAGTCAAATTTTCCACCGACTATCCATCCGAAGGAACTGTTAAGTAACTGAGATAACCCATCACCAATCGATAATTTTTCATCAAGAATTAAATCAAAAAATATTTCCGAACTTAGCAATATATCTATACTCTGAGGCAAGTAGAATTGAGAGTCTGCAAACTCAATTCCTTCTGGTATATACCAGTTACTAACATTTACATGTTGAGTTGGCTGAAGGCCTGAGATAGATTTTGTAACTGCAAATATCGATGTAGATTCTACCTCGTTAATACGCGATTTTAGTGTAGCTGACACCTTGTATCTGAGGTGCGTTCGAATATCTGATACTCCTGCTACTTCTTGAGAAGATTTTATTTTTGGAATTCGAAGGCGATTTACTGTTTCCTGCGTAACAAGATTTATTTCTCAGCAGGAATCCAAAAGAGCTCGTACTGGCTGAAAAATTCCAAAACTATCCTTTATTAATACTACAGCTGTAGGTAATATGCTACGACGATAACCATAGATCTACATAGATAACCATTAATCTACTCGATTAAGTATTTGATGCTGGCGTTGATTGAGTGAATTTTGCCTGATTCAAAGACGATGACGATGGAAGAACAAACGACTGACGTTGGGGTGTTTGATCTGACGATAAATTTGAAGACGATGGTGATTGTGAGATATGTTCATAGCTATTATTATGCAAAGTAGTGTGATGCGATACATGGCAATTACGACAGCGCGATTTCGAAGGACATTTTGCTACCATATGACCTTTACGAAGGCAATTAATGCATAGTTTGGAGCTTTTTACTAAATCAAAGCGACGACAGACTGGTAATGCTAAATACGATGGACAAACTCCGATAAAATGTTCCTTGCTTTGGCAATACTCACATAGTGTATGAGAAATCACAAACGATGTGGTAGAGTTTTTAAATTTATGCCTTGACTTTGTTTCATTATCATGAAATCCTTCAGCTTCTTTGGTACGGCTTTCAAGGAACTGACAACGACGGCTAAGGGTGTTGTAACAATCGTCCCACTAAGGTAGTGTCTTGTAATCTTGCTTTTCGTCATATACTGTTTTGGATGGGGAATCAATTTTAGATAGGACTATGTGGATGATAATAGCATCCATAACATCTTGTGGTGATCATAATGACAATAGAGAACTTCTCAAAGCAGAAACTTTATCTAAAATTGACCGCAGCTCCGTAGCATCAGGTTTATTTATTGGCGTAATTGAAAATAGCGAATTCACGTGATCACTAAATATTAATGTTTTATTGTCATAACGCTCTTTTAAACGATCGAGGGCCTTCTGATAATTATCGTCAATGACTGGATAAGGTTTCACTACAGCAAGGGCTTGGCCACTGAGGCAGTTCAACAAATAGTTGAACTTATCAATTGTAGGAATACACGTTTCCTCGTGAGCCAAAGTGTTAAATTCAGAGTATTTGCCGTCGAAATGTGGAAGCTTAAGTTGCGGTAGACGACTTTGATAAGTGAATGGTGGCGTTGTAACGTTTAAAAAACTATGATCATCTTGACTAGAACGACGTTTTTTGTTTAATAAATCTACCATTAACGCTTTTGCGTGCACAAATAACTCTTCAATGTCTGAGCGCCCTTCATCCGATGGATCCAACCTTTCTATTTGCGTTTGAATATGACTGATGTGCGTAAAATAAGATTCCAAAATTTGTAGGCGGCACTTTAAAATAGTGTAGTCTACTGTGGAACCTTCTTTTTCTACTTTAGTTTTTAATTTTGTAATACTTTGTAATACTTCTTTTCATTGCCCCTCTTTGTGATTTTAATGTTGATAAATCTAAGCTTGTAGATGGTGTTTCAATTACATGTTCGTTACCTTCGTTTGTTTTACTCATTTTGATGTTTAGTACCTTTTATATAATTTAAGTACCAAAAAATACTGCGTGTGTGCAACGTACAAACTCTGTTTCAAACAAAATGCCAGTACTAGTTATAATAATACAAAGCAGACGACGATGTTGTGTTTGTGTGTGCGTGAATGCTAGTAAAGAGAAATCTCAACGAAGAGAATAAGTAAAAATAAGAGCAAATACTTCTCTTACTTACGTAAAGTATTGTTGACCTTGTTGTGTCCCAGCAATGATCTCTTTTGCTTTAATAGTGAATTGTTATATACAAGTAACGGTGGTTGGAAATACAACAAAACTCTCGATGATGATGATGATGATTACGAAAAATGATGAGGAAGATTGAAGTTTTTTGTTAATGGTTACGATAATTATAGCGAAAATGAATTTTTGTAGTTGATAACGATGATGATGTTGGAGTTAATAATTACTGTATGGTCGATGAAGTTATAGTTGATAACGATGATGATGCTGGAGTCAACAATGACTCTCAATTGTTTGCAAAATTGGTGGATGTAAAATTGTTCTTTTGTTAAAATATGTTTTCTTTAATTCGTTGCACTATTAGTCTTGAGTCTTTAAACTTAAACTTATACCCGAATACACTTGATTTAGGACAGTCAGCGTCCTGTCACGGTCGCCAAATTTTATGGTCTCGAAAATAAGAAAAAAACCAATCAAACTTTATGGTTGCGAAAATAAGGAAAAAACACTTGTTGTTCGTTTCAATGATGTTCAAGGTCTGAACAAATTTTATTCTTAAAGCAGTTCAACTTACAAAACTAAAAGACAAAGTGAAGTAAATGTTTACAGTTAGCAATTCAGCAAAAGAGAGACATTAAGAAGAGAAGAAAATCAAAGAAAAGTAAAATTCTTCGAGAGCGATTTCCAAATCTAAAGCTAAACCGTACTGTGTAACTCGTTCGAAATGATGGCAGAGTTGTATTTATAAACAAATGGGAAATATTAGAAAAACTTGGGAGCACTGCAACAAAAATGTCTAAATCAGGGATGCCCAAAGCTAAAACTGTAGTAGTATTGGTGAGCGAGAGAGAACTGCACTGAAAGAAAAGTTGTGTAAACTGAAATAAAATGTACGGAAAAAATCCAAAAAGCGGAATTTACAATAAAATTTGGAATAGAAATTTTCTACAATGGCGGCTTCTAAAGATGCCCTCAATTGATCAGTGCGCCGAATAACACTACTGCGTGACAATGGAAGGTTTTCGATAAGCTTAAAATTAAGTTTTTGAAAATATTTATTTAAAATTTTTTTAATGAACTCCCCATCAGAAAATGGTCTACCATGACTAACAATATCCAAGCTTATTCAGCTTGATAACTCCATTTTTAACATTTTATTTTCTGAGGTTTTTTCATTGTTTTCTTCTTCAAGTAACCACTCATTCAATTTTTCCAAATAAATTTTTTTATTTTTACAAAATAAATCATTAAAATCATCCATATCACTATGATAAAAACAATAGTGCCTTCTAAAAGCATATTCTCTACATTCCTTCAATATTTTATAACATAAAATGCATTGAGTATCACCAAACGCATTTTTTATCATAAAATGTTTCGTAAGTCACAGTAAATTTTTTTCAGTGCTTTAAGCAAAAAATATTACGAAAAAATCGTACACCCGCTACGCATGTGCATTCGTCGCTGTCTGAGTGACGACTAACCAAAGAGAATAAGAATATGTGTGTTTTTAGTTTGCGCAAAAGCACTATGAAATGGGCATCTATGGCCTAAATGGACGAAAATTTCCCATAACAAATATAAAATTAATAAAAGTACATAAATATTGTGTTATTTTTTTATTATAATGGATTATGTTTCCTTCTGGCTTGATGATGATGATACCATTACAGAAAGAGTATAATGTTGAGCAATTCCCTGTGGAAAATATTGGAGATGACATATTTTTTTCTCCTTCAAGCTTCAGCGCTGAAACTGAAAATAAAAATTTTAGTGTTATAGCGAAAATTATAAGAGATGAAATAAAAAAGAATATGAGAAAAGATTAGTAAAAAAATAGTGTATTTATTTACAAGAAACAAAACAAGTTCAAATTGCGATATAACAATAAATCACCTAGTAAGAAGGACTAAAACTTAAATAAAAATTAAAAAAATGCAAATTCAATGAAAAGTTAAATTAAAAATTCTCCTTTTAAGCGTTACGTTTTCCCAGCTCTATATCTAAAATACTTTTCTTCATTTCTAGTTGTTGCAGTCTAAGTTTTGATTTTTCAATTCCGTTTTTCTTTTTAAAAGACTTTTTATTAATCAGTTCCTGAAAGGAAAAGTCTGAATTAATATCTGCATCCTTTTCATTATCATCATTTTTTGAGTATCCCTTAAAAATTTCAAAAGCACAAATATTTATTTCTATTATATTTATTTATTATTAAATTTTTTATATATATATTTATTATTTATATAAATGTTATAATATTTATTATTAACATTTAGTCGTTTGTTGTACACTTTTTTTTATTTTAAATTGCTAAAATACTTACATTTTTATTATTCTTCCAATTTGTCACTAACAAAATAGCTTTCGAATAATTTCCTAACGATTTTTTCATTCCGAACAATTGTTTTCGTAATACAGAGTTGCTATTTCGAAAGGGAAATTTAGTTGTCGATCACTTTTGTTCTTTCGTGAAAAATATTACGATTATCGTAATACACAGTACAAATCGAATTCTTAAATTATTTCTTTCGAATCGAAAGAAATCCCCTGTATTTGGGACTTTCGTATAGCCATTGAAAATAAAGTTTGATATAAAAGAAAACTTTTTAATTAAACTTACATACATATATAATATTTTATTCCTATAGAAGAGACTGTTGGTTAGACATAAATTAAAATTTAAAAAAAATTTTGTTACACGTATAAAAATAAACTAAACGAAGGTAAACAAATAACACAGAACAGATGCGAACAAGACATAGAAACAACAATAAAAATTATGTGTAATACACTAGAGTTGTCAACTATTCGAAAAAATTAAAAAACCGGTTTTCGAATACTTTAAAAAACCGCACATTTCGGCTTTTTTATTTTAAAACCGGTTTTAGTTTCTAAATTCTCGGCAGTTACTATAAGTATACTTCGTTCCAGTCCTAAATTAAAAACCTATTTTAATATATAATATAATCATATATAATATAAACAGAAAACCTCCAGGTTTTCTCCATCGTCATTTATGCATCTGACGCCAACATTGAGATATTTTATATTTAATATATCTGACCACTCATCCACAACAATAGAAAACTTATGGTTGTTTTGTTTTTTCTTTTCAAATAATTGAGTATATTCATTTTGCTTTTGTTGATAAAATTCATTTATCATTTTCCATACTGTTGTAGTACTTGACGGCATTTCTAAGTTAATAGATTTTAAGTACGCTCTTGCCGTTTTCGACTTTCTTAAGGAATTAACGGAAAACCAATCTTAAGCAACACATTGCGCTAATATTTCAGCAGCTGTTTTGGTTTTTGTGCACTGCTGGGAAACGAATGAAAATGTTTGCTGAATCACTGCTTGCTATGTGGAAGGATTATTTTCAGCTTCAATCTTTATTTTATGAAAATTTTTTAAATGATTTAAGAGGGAGAGTTGAAGCTCCTTTACACGATAATATTTTAGGACATTTTAAACATTGAGCTTTGTCCTTTTCGGTCACTTTTTTAAAATATTGCCAAGCAATAGAACTCATTTTATGACATTCAATTGCAGAAAAAATTTGTATTTATTTGTAAAATAACTGTTTGCCAATTCTTCTTTCTGTTGTGAATCTTCTTTTTATAGCAATTCATAGTGAAATGATGGCATATTAAAAAGTGTTGCATACGTAATTTAAATTTGTCAGAAAAAAGAGGAGCCGTAAAATAGAATATACCTAAAAATGAAAAATATTCGAAAATGTCGAATAGTTCGACACTAAAAAACCGGTTTTTCGAATAACTCGAAAACCGTCACTTTTTTAAAACCGGTTGAAAAAAACCGGGAAAACGGGAAAAGACCAGTTTTTGAAATAATTCGAAAACCGGCCGTGACAACTCTAGCACAGTGGTTTTAAATACCACACAGTGGTTTAAAATTCTCATCCTTATTCTGAACAATTTGTATATTCAAGTCGACATCGTTATCATTGATAATTGCAACAATTTGTGCGCGACTAAGTGCATCAACATGTGCCATTAGTTCGCCCCTACGATGCCGAATTCGATAATCAAAATTCTCCAATTCCAAAGCCCATCTAGCTATTCTAGGATTTATCAATTTCTTACTTAAAGTCAGCGTAAGCGAATTACAGTCCGTCACTATTGTGAATGGAATTCTTTCCAAATATACAGGGAAACGCCTCAATGCATATATAATAGAAAGTTTCCAATTCGAAACTATGATATTTCGATTCTGCTATAACTTATAACCCAAATGATCCAATTCGCGATATGCGAATTTGCATTTCCCTAAATTCAAACCTGCGTCCCTCAGTGCACATAAAACATCAGCCAGAATCTGTAAATGCTCTTCAAACGTCCCCGTGGCAATACTTATGTAGTCCAAATACACAACAATTTTCCCTTCATCTATAAATTTCCTCAACACCGTATTGATTAAACGCTGAAATACTGCCCCAGCATTTTTAAGGCCAAATGGCATGTAACAACACTCAAATTGTCCCAATGGGGTAATAAAGGCCGTATATTTAATTGAGTCCTCATGTACCGGCACTTGGTGAAAACTGTTTTCAAGATCAAGTGTCGAAAAAAAATATTTGTTGCCCAGGTAGTCCAGACAGTCCTCAATAATAGGAAGAGGGTAATTATCCTTCAAAGTTATCCATTTAATCGACGCACATTTTCAAATTCCCATTTTTGCTCCTCACTAGTATGATTGGAGAAGCCTAGGGAGATTCACTTGGCCGAATTATATCCTTTCGCAACAGCTCTTGAAGTTTAACCTTCACTTCACATTTCTCACGATATGACAGACGTCGAGGTCCACTATGAATTGGAATGTCATTTAACAACCTTATTTTCATACAGTAATCTGTTACCCTGGGAGCATTATTGATATTATTTAAATAATTCTTCTCAAGGACAGACTTTATAGCAAAAGCCTCTGCCGAACCTAATTTGACATCGACATCGATTCTATCTTCAGTCTCAATTCCTCAAATTCGTCATTATCTTCTACAATTTCCAGTGAGCTACCACACTCACTGTTAGATCCTTTTACACTTCCTGTTGCATACCTTAGTTTCTACATAATCATTTTCACTACTACATATATTAAAAGGAAATTCGCTAAATACATTAGTGCTATTTTTCCAGGTTGGAACTTCAACTACTGTTTGGGAATCTCTGTACAAATTAAACGTCATAAGCGCACTGGCTATATTTTTGTTTACATTTTTATTTACTTCTTCTGAATTAATTTTTAAAAGTTCAATTTTATTACACGATAATTTTATTTGAATAAACGAATATTTAGCTTTTGTAAGAGATCACGTCCAATTAAAAAAGGCATAACAGATTTTTCATCTGATAGAATACAAAAATTGTGTAATATTCTGTGACCTCAGAAAAAAATTTCACATTCGACATGACCAATCATACTGATTTTTTTATTTCCAACTCCACGATAAGACGTCAATTTTTTTTCTCTTTTTTCGATTGCAAATGGTATTAACGATTCTTGTACAAAACTAGCCCCGTATCAAAAAGAGAAAAAAATTCATTACCTCAGTGCGGTTATTACGTCTAATAAAGGAAACACTTACCATTTGGAACGCATCGAGAGACTCATCATGTTGTAGTACATCGACTAAAGCAGCAGCGACACTCTTCTTTCTTGGGCAATCTTGGCGGAAATGTCCAACTTCGGCGCATACAAAGCATGAATTGGGGGGACGTTTTGGTTTTGGACAGCGGCTTTGGAAGTGTCCAAATTGGGAACAGTTGAAGCAGCGGATTTCCCCAACAGTTGTCTTAGCCGTGTTATTTGAAGTTGCAGCGGTACCTCTTAGCTTATTTACGTCGGTCATATTGACCACTCTTGTCGGGCCACCTGGAACCCGTTGGCGTCGTTGTTCATATCGGTCCATACGCTTAATTAGCTCATCGATATTATTGGCACCGTATAGACAGGTTACTGCGTTGTTGTTGTCCGGTACGCCATCGATAATGATATCTACCAATTCCTGTTCATCGATGTCCGTCTTACTTGCAATTGATTGCATTGAAACCACATAACTGAAGCACGATTCGTTTGGTTTCAAAGACCGTGAGCGCAGTTGCTGATACACCTGTTGACGCGACACTGATCGTTTGAATGTCTTTATCATGTTCAACTTTAGGTTGTCATATTCTACTAGGCCTAGATTGGCAACATATTTTTTTGTAGTGCCCTCCAAACGACGCCGAACCGCCACACACTTTTCCTTGTCCGAATAACCACATAGGTTTGCATAGTCCTCGAACTCTACAAACCATTTTCGTTATGTTGTAATTGTCGTTCCCTTTAAATGATGGTATGGCCGCATCTAGCTCTGCCAGATCAATGCGGCGGATGTTGGGTAGACGCTGCTCGCCTTCCTCCAACAGGCGAATTTGTTGCTGTAGTTTTAGCATTTCCACACGCATTTTTAAATTCTTTATTTCTTCTTCGGCAGAGGCACTAGCTGAGGCTACAGCGTCGGCAACGGGCTCAGAAACTTGGGTAGCGGATGATCTAACGGCGGGCATCTCAATGCTTTTGGCAGCGGGGACTTCAAGATATTTAACAGCAGATTTGGCAGCTGAGGCTACGGCGTCTGCAACGGGCTCAGCAACTTCGGCAACGGGTGATTTAACGGCGGGCATCTCAATGCTTTTGGCAGCGGTGACTTCAAGATATTTAACAGCAGATTTGGCAGCTGAGGCTACAGCATCGGCAACGGGCTCAGCAACGGGTGATTTAACAGCGGGCATCTCAATGTTTTTGGCAGCGGGGACTTCAAGATATTTAACAGCGGACTTTTCAGCATTAGGCGGTATGTGCGTCATCTTGTCAGCATCGGGTGGCAAGGCCAAGGAGTCTACGTCTTCCTTAGACTCCGCTTTGCTCACCACTCCCTCCTACAGCATCCGAAGCTGGCTCAACGTGGCAGACTCCGGAAAGTCAACGCCAGCGTCAGCAAGGGCTGTCATTAGCGTCGTGCGGCTAGGACGCAAATCCATTCTCATCCGACAGTAACTTATCAATCCTTTATTAAAAATACTTATTCTTCAAATAAAAATACCGTTACCATAACATTGGAATATCATCTTGTTATAGCCGATTGAAATGTTTTTTTTTGTTTTTCCGAATTGTACCCCACACCTGATTTTTGTAATGAATGTCTTTTTATTTATTTCTTAGTTTATGTTCTTTTTTACAAGCGTGACTTACTTCTTATCTATTCTCTATCTTGGCGGAAATTGAAAGATCTACAAAACATCTGTTCTTATGCATTTGACTTCACTGAGCCAAACGTATTTTATTAGTGCAGCCACATCGTA
Organism: Sarcophaga caerulescens; assembly: GCA_927399465.1. Classification (NCBI taxonomy): domain Eukaryota; kingdom Metazoa; phylum Arthropoda; class Insecta; order Diptera; family Sarcophagidae; genus Sarcophaga; species Sarcophaga caerulescens. The sequence continues at coordinate 68,969,386 of OV656866.1, forward strand.
AATCATTACAACTGCATAGAATTAATTGGAATTTTTCACATACAAGCCTTACTATATGAGCTCTCAAGGCATATAAAAATTATACGACTTAAGTCTGAAGTTGGGTGCAAAAAAATACAATTAAATCCTCTCTCGGGAAAAAACGAAATTACTTTCCGAACAACCCAATATAAAGACGTCAGATTCAAATAGATCGTGTTTGTTTTCCTATAAAGGATGTCGCTAGAGAAAAGGGGTTTTATGATCTAGTTTTAGGAGTTGAACGATAAACTTCCTTGAATGTCTAAAGATTCTCCAAGAACAATCATTCCTTTCCTTACTTTTTAAGAGTTCGCTTGAGTGAGTCAATCTATCTTTCCATTTGAGCTAGAAAGAAGTCTTATGAAGTCATTATTCAAAATTCGTCGAGTAAATTTTTTCTTCCATTATCAGAGGGAAATTGCTCAGAGTAACCAAATTTTCAACAAAATTTATTAATTTTACAGTAGCGAATATTGTTGTTGTATTTGTCTCATAAATCAGTAGATATTTGGAGTAAGCATCCTTAATAAAAAAATAAACTTTACTTTTACGAGTCCTGCGTATGTATCAGTTAGAGAGAATATCTAGCCGCAGGCTATGAAGAGAGGTCGCCTCTTTTTGGATTTTCAGTTGGCAATTCGTACACTTTTTATTGTAGTCCTCTAAGACCTTGTCGATATGAGGTCAGTACACAAAGTTTATAGCTATCGACTTACATCTTTCTGATAAGATGTGTCGAGTGTTCTCTATGTAACCATCTGAGAAATTTACTATAAATTTCAGAAACTATAATACACCACGAAGTCGCCGTAGTCTAGTAGGTAGCGTGTTGGCTTATTAGACGTAAAGCCATGGTTCGAGCCATAGACCGGACATCAAAACAAAATACAAAAAGTATTTTTTTCGGCGATTTCCTCTCAGCAGATTTCTGGCAAAAACTTTGAGAGTAAATAAAATTGCCATGAAAAGTTTCTCAAAAAAAAAAAAAAATCTGTCGTTCGGAGTCGACTTTAAACTGTAGGTCCCGCCACTTATGTATAAAATTAACACACACAACATAAGTGGTGTGAGAAACTAGGTCAATAATCCTGACTGAAGGGTTGTAATGACCAATTATGTATGTATGTATAATACACCATCAAATTGCGATACCGAATCTCTACGATTATGAAACAGTACTAATTACTCATCTACGTCCAAACGTGATTCGTGTTTGCCCATATTTTCTTAAAGAGTTTCATAATTTTTCTTTAGTCTTGATAATTTATCACCATGACATAATCCTTTGCGTTAATCTCGAAATCATATGCGAGCCAAATAAGTGCCCAACGTTGTAGCCGGTTAGCTGTGTAAATTGGAATACTGAAAATTTCAATACCGGTTTATGGCCAGTATGAGGAGTAAATTTATTACCAAACAACATTTGGCGGAATCTTTGAACGACAAATATGAAAGCTAGTTCTTCCTTATCTATTTACTTTCTGCTATGATAAGAGATCTAGTTTTCATGCCGCCATCAGAAAAATTATGATGAATAACGGTTCCTATATATGTACTATATATGTGAAGATGCATCAGCTGCGACATGTAAAGCCAAATTTGGGTTAAAGTGCGTCAGCATTAATTCTGAAGTAAAAATCTTTTTGAATTCATCTAATAATTTTTTACTCTGATTTTAACACCTTATTCTCTTTGGGTAGATCATCGCGGTTTTGCTTGATCATGAGGTTAGGCTTTAGCTCCGTCAACACCAGTACAAAGTTCATCCATTATGCGTTGAAAAGCTTCCTGAAAAGAACACTTTGCCCTTATTAAATTATTAAATACAGTGCATTCATAGCAGTCTGATAAAAGTTCTATAAAAGTACTATTTGATACCGATTATGCGGTTTCTAAAAATTCTCAACTTAACATTTCTTACAACAATAGGCGCGGGCCATTTTTATGAGTGAACAGGTGTGTAGTATTTTTAAATCTCTGGAGCTCGGTTTCAATTTAACTTCCGACTGCGTGTGATACTGGACGTTCGCGATCATATATTTTCTTGCGATTCGGTAGTACTTCTAAATTCACTTTGGTTTTCTCGATATATACTTCTCTACATTTTGTTTAAAGCTCAGATTTACATATATTCTGCCTACCTATTTGACGGCATCATGCAGATATTGATTGAAATAGTTTAAAAGATTCTATCCAATCTATACTCATAGCGTTCAAATAACAATACCGTTACCATGACATTGGAATATCATCTTGTTATAGCCGATTGAAATGTTGCAAATAAACTTCCAAATAATATTAATTTTGTTAGTGCTCAAGTCAGTAGTGTTGTCTTTGGTGAAGAAAGCTTATGATTTACCAAGTTTTCATCGATACATAGTATTGATTTGTCAGATGCAGTATCCTTTTACGTACATACAGTGGTGTTGTCGAGCCGGAACGCTCCGGAACGTTGTTCCGGTACTTCTTTTTTGGACAGGAACGCGTTCCGGAACTAAAGATGATTTCTGATAACGAGAATTGGCTGACGTTTTGAAAAAAAAAAAGAAATTAAAAAGAATTGCTGATTTTTTTTTCTAATTTTTGACGAATTTGTATATGTATTTTTATAAACAAGGGTTTGAACCGAACCCGAACCGGAACGAACCGGCTTGTTTTTCCGAACCGGGGTCCGGAACGTTTTTTTCTGCTGAACCGGAACTCGAACCGAAACAAATACGTGAACCCGAACGCGAACTAATTACTACTTAAGAATTTGAGTATTTAAAACCATTTTTTTAACCTTTTCGGCCGCATTTAAATTTAACTGTTGCTACCAAGAGAATCACTTATTTTTTCACGAAAATGGGTTTCGCAATGATTTTCGTTTCCTTTCCTTTTTATGCTATATACAGGGCCGATCCTGGCGACGATCCCGTCGTTAAATTTGGGACATGAGACCGCAAAGTGCGGCCGCCTACCCAGGATCGGCCCTGTCTATATAATTATATATACGCGTTCCGGTAAAAAAAAATTAGAACACCACTGCGTACATACATACATAATTGGTCATTACAACCTTTCAGTCAGGATTTCGACCTAGCTTCTCACACCACTTATGTTGTGTGCGTTAATTTTATACATGAGTGGCGGGACCTACAGTTTAAAGTCGACTCCGAACGACAGATTTTTTTGAGAAGCTTTTCATGGCAATTTTATTTACTCTCAGAGTTTTTGCTGGAAATCTGCTGAGAGGCAGTCGCCGAAGAAATATTTTTTCATATTTTGTTTTGGTGCCTGACCTGGGATACGAACCCGTGCTTTACGTCTAATAAGCCAGCACACTACCTATTAGACTACGGCGACTACTATCCTTTTATGTAGTTCTTGAAAATTTTGTATTTTGTTCGAAAATATGGCGTTGGTGTCATGATATGTATTTTCTAGATTAATTATTAGGTCATCTTTGTTGTTTTCAGAATGATATGTTTTTGGAACTGCAAAAATTATCTTTATGTCCTATTTGATGACATGTGATGCAGAAAATCAATGATTTGGGATTGTTGGTCCATCAGTTGTACAGTTTTATTAGCTGAAGAGGAATACGCTGCCTTTACATTACCATTCTTTGTTTTATCAAAATTAATTTCCAATTTTACATGGTATTATACTCGTCGTCACTTTTGTTGTAATTTTTACGTTGAAATAAAATCAAGATTTTTAATTAAAATTATATAACTTTTTATTATATGTTAAGAGACTGATCGTCGTTAGGCGTAAATTATAATTTTGAAAAATTTAAAGTAATTATAAGAATGTAAAATTGTATGGTAATAACAGATTTGCCCCCCAGCAAATAAAATGCAGCACGTTTATATTTTTAAATATTTTTATATTTGCCGTTACATAGTATAAGCTATTATAATTCATATTCTTTTATTGTAAATGAAATAATTTAAATATTAAGTCTTCAAAGTGTATTACAAAATATTTGAAAGTCAATAAACTTAAAATATGTATGTAATTCATGTAAAATAAGACAATAAACTAAAGCGTTAACAATTAAAAATAAAACTTTTTATTCAATGGTTATTTTATGTATATAGAAAAACAAAAGAAAATTATAAATTCAAGACGTTAAATCAATTGAAACTATGTGATTCTGATGTACTATCAATGGCAATGTTCGATTTCTGTCATCTTGCTCGACAAGACTATGAGAACTTGCGAGAGCACTGTTTTCACATGAACTATTTGCAAATTCCGAAACTATATTTAAATCATGTTCGGAAAGTAACCAATTCTTTGATTTTGGCTTTAGATTCGTTGCACTATTTACAATTTCGCTTCCTCCGTCGCTTTCTGAGTTTATGTTTTGAGTAGAAACAAGCGCAGTAGTAGACCCATTGGATAATATGTAAACTGATGGCCGAAATGGTTTTATAAAGTTACTACTAATATCTCCATTACTAGAATCAGACTTATTATTATTATTATTATTTATTGATAACACATTCGACAAGTTGTCATTTTTGTGAACAATATGCACAAAGCAGGAATTATTTTTGTTGCTCTTTTCTATATTTGGTTGTGGAAAAGTGCTATCACTATCACAGGTTTTACTTATACTGTTATTAATAAGAGGAGGAGGAGGAGAATTAGCAGCGTAATTAAGTTGCTGTCTAATTTGCGATAAGGATGTATGTATTGATAAAGGACTTATGCAAGAATTATTTTCAACGTTTGTATTTTCGTCAGTTTTTACAATACCTGTTGTTCTAGTAATGTAAGAGAAATTGGAAGTGCAAAATGTAATTTGATTGTCTTCTTCATCGGAGGTACACAGATCAATAGTATCTACAATAATTTCAGCAGATGGGCATGACGATATTTTCCAGCTACTACTACGGGAATTATCACGAGTAAGTTTTATGTTCAATTTATTACTACAAGATAAGCTTTGTTTGTTCTTAAGATCTGAAATTTTTTTTATTCTAACCGATATAGGCCGACAACGTCTCAACAGCGTAGAATTTATCAGTAAAATATTTTCCGATCTTCTTCTTTGTTGAAACTGCCGCCGGGGAAAAATGTACAGATGGTTACTGTAATCTTGTGGTTTTTTGAAAGTACAATGCGGAGGAATTGAGGAATATTTCTTTTCTAAAAACTTTGGCCTCGAAGTAAATTTAGAAACTAGAGGGGCAGGACAGAATCGTTCAATGCGATCTAACCGTTCAATAAGATATTCCGATGTTAAAACAGTTTTAGTCGTTCTTAGTAGAAGTTGACCAGCTGGGGATGATAATGGTATTGTCGGGCAACGAGAGACTGAATGAACGGCTCGGTTTCTTCTAGATATTCGTTTCTTTTTATCAACTATCATAAATTGACTTTCTTTTTGTCCTGACTCTGATGATGCACCACAAGTTGCCTTGCACTCATTGTTACAAATAAGATTGGTTTTGCTACTAATTTTACAATTTTTATATCGCAAATTAAAATTTAAAAAGAAACCAATCCTTTGTTCATTATCTTCCGAAATAATATTCTCTGAAAGATTGTTATTGAATGATTCTGTATTTTCACAGAGGATTACGTCATCATCTTCCACAATGCAAGTTTTCTCATGTTCCTAAAAAAAAAAACAAAAAGAATTAATTTACATCATTTATATTGTCAACAAATTCGATTTAAAAGAAAGAAATGTGTTTTCGCTATAAATCACAATATCAATATAATACAGGGTCCGCCAAATAACTTTTTTTTTTTTGAAAATGCTTTAAAAAAAACTACTGAATATTTTCTCAAATTTCTTTTTTTATTTGAAAGTACAATCCTTCCGGTTAATAATGGAAAAAATTTCATTCAAATGGCTGCCTCGGCTGGCCATGCAGTAGTCTACACGATCGGTCCAATTTTTAAGCACATTATCGATTGTGTGCAGCTGTATTTCATTGTATTTTGTGAACAAAAATTCGTTCAACATGGCCCGATAACGATCGCCATTGACTGTAACGGCCACTCCTTGCTTATTTTCGAAGAAAAATGGCCCAATTATGCCTCTGGACCAAAATCCGCACCAAACAGTGACTCGTTTTGGGTGCGTCGGCTTTTCAATGTATGCGTGCGGGTTTTCTGTGCCCCAAATGCGACAATTTTGCTTGTTTACATACCCGCCAAGATCAAAATGAGCTTCATCTGAAAAGATGATTTTTTTTGCCAAAATCGGCATCTTCTGTAAGTCGATCGCAGGCCCACTTAGCGAAGCGAAAACGCGTATACACAACCATATTCGTTCAGCGGAAGGATAAAACTAATTATCTGTCAAATCAGACATGAGCTAAGTGTTACCATTCACGAAATAAGCACTAGTTGAAAAAAAAACGTTAGATGGCGGACCCGATATGTATGCAGATACGATACTTGACGTATATACATACGAAACACAAAAAATTTTAAATTATAAGCGTTTTGTGAAAGAAGCATGTTTTATACTCGTATATGTCATCTAACACTTGGGTCACAGCAGAAATACCATTAAATTGACCAGATATGGAAAATAATAGAAGACACGGAAAGGACTAGGAGCGCAGACAAAGCACTAGGAGCACAGACGCCTGAATTTTTAACCAGTTGTCACTGCATCTATATTAAAGATCTAAAGTAATCGACAACGGTAACTAATACTAATTTATTCCCTATATTTAACCAGAATAAAGTATTTCACCGGTAGAGTACTACATTACTTGCATTATAAGGTAAGGTGAATAATAAATGAGAAAACTTTATTTATTTGCCTCCCAAATTTAAAACTTTATTTAAAAACTTTATTTATTTGCCTCCCAATTTTACTTTTGGACCAGCGTTGGAGAATATATGATGATGACCAAGGCAATGATATGAGCGAAAATTCTATAAATTGGGCATTTTGGCAGCCGAATTTTTTAATTTGTTGCTCTTTATAAATATATCCCAAGGCAAATTATGTAATAAAATTGTGAAACAAAAATAATTTGTTAAAGCATTTGCAAAGTTTGAAGGCTCTAACTTCTATAGTCTTTTTTTTTTCATTTTTAAAATGCATAAAAGATGGCCAGGATAAAAGTTTAGCTTATTTTTCACCCGAGCTACATCGTAAGTAAAATTAACGTTTAATGAAAACTAATTCACTGCTTTAGAAACAAATAAAAGTATTTTGCCGCTACTTCAACGAAAAATCTTTCACGAAAATCATGTCGATTAGCCAGTGGATTGCACAATACATTAAAGTCAGATTTCTTTGTTTGGCCACACTATCTGTATACGGAACCCCCTTCCCCCAGAGGAACATAATGCAATGTATGATTAGGGGTCACCCATCGTAAACCAAAAAATTATTTTTCATATACGCATGTCATCTGGGTAACAATCTTGTCGCGATTTGGGGGCTTAAGTGTACCTATATTCAACCTGTTTGATGAAAGTATGAGTGTATAAATAAAGGTTACCCTAATATCGCGAGGACTTGTTTTCGAATTGATGTCTCTTAGGTGATCTTTTCGACCTGGAGGGTTAAGCGATCCGTGCTCATCAGATAGTTTGCAGCCAGGGGTCCAATCCAACTGTGTTATAACGGAGCGGGTCAGTGTATAACAGGTTTCTTACCTGTCCTTATCATGCTGTCGGAGGCTATGGGCATGATAGACCTTTCTTCCCCTTCACTTGTGGGAACAAAATTGACGAAAACGAACCTGAAAACAAAAACTTAGACAAGAATACAAACATTGTATGCTCCTTCACATCTCGCGTGTTTAAGCGAGCATTGTTGAAAACAACAACGAGATCGTCCTGAATTTCGATGAAGGCCATAACTGTGGAGGAGTCCTTTAGTGAGGTGACTGCTTCGGTGATCCCCTCTTCGACGGAGGATATGTGCGTGGAGTCAGGCTTTGTCTCCCCAATATCGGACGAAGACGGTGATAGTACTATCATCGAAAGGTCCCCTTCAGTCGTATCCAGCTTACCGCTGGGAGCAATGAGGTGACCTCCCCATTTTGAAATCCTCACGCCAGACAGGATGCTTCTAACCCAATAGTGCAATCAGCTACGGATTCGGACTGCTTGGGCAAAAGCATCCCGTCCGACAAGGTGAGAAAACCTGGGCGGAAACGTTTCGCACTGCATAAGGAGAGGAATTCATATCGCAGAGCTTGCACTGCCTTGAAGGATTTGCAAGCTGCGACGAGCTTCCCTCTCAGATAAGGAGCAGAAGCTGCTGGTTCGACACAGGGGCATTGTTTCGTGGTATGAAATTAAATATTATTTTACGAGCTGCTGACTCTTGCGAGAAGGAAAGGTGCTTGCGTGTGGATAAGTGTTTGGAGCCAATTGCTTCTACATCTAAAGCCGCAAGCAAGGGAATATAAAGTTCGGCACACTTACTCCCAACTGGTACAAAGAAGACTTCTCGGGTCTTCAAACCTCCAGCGAAGAGCAAGGGTGCTGGTGTTCCTTTTTCTATGGATAAAGGAAAGGGGATAGAAACTGTCGCCAAACCTCTATCGAAGAAGAAAGACGTAAAGCTGGAAGCGACAGAGGGCATGGTAGACTGATCTGTCGACATGTTTCCCGAAAGGGAAATCACATGAAAACAAATAGAGCTGACGAGGTACCTCCCTCCGATCCAAAACGTCTGAAAAACAGGGGAGCCTGGGAACTAACCCTTCCCTTCAACTTTCAGGTCAAATTTGGATGGCAAAATCTCTCCTGAAAGATGGAAATCAATTGAAGAAAGGCTCATCGAGCTTATTATGGAGAAAAGTTGTGACGGCATTAGTCCAGGGTTTTACGTGAGTATCGCCGCGATGGCTTACCCCACGGCGCTCTAAGCACGGGTGGATACAATGCGTCTACCAGCGCCCCCACGCACAATGATGCAGGCATATGACATGCAAGAGCATACCATTGATCGCATCACCATACGTGAGTACCAATTCGAAGCCTTGCATTTGGACAAGACTTCCCTCTTGGTTAGGGGTGGGAGACTATCTAAACTCCGCTTTTTACAGTGGTTGAGAGTGCAACGCCACACCGAGCTTGCGCTCTCCCCGCGATTTAGGTTTAAACCACAGCCACCACGTTGCTCCCACAAAGGGGCCTCACCATTGTCGGGCAGAGACGAATCTCTGGGGCTCCCGACACCCGTGGTACCAGAATTAAGCCTCCGGTCGAGCTTCGCAGTCCAGTCTGCTACCAGTTGAATTCCAAACAGTTCGGGACTGGTGGCCCTTTGAACGACAACGTCTCAGCTTTAGAGGAGCACCAAAACTAATAAAGTAACAAGAAACGACAACCAACTACCAGAGGAATACTATTTAACGGCGACAACAGCACTGGACAAAGGGCATAAAAAACGGCAAGATCAGGAAGCCACTAGCGATCGAAGTGAAGGGGAAAACCTCCACTAACGTCCTGTTCTTTTTCTCCTAAAAACTTCATTGGCGAAAACGCCTAACCTCCCAATTGTCCGAACGTCTTTTAAGGCCCTACTGAAATCCCACACCCTCCGAGTATAGGTAATACCCATACTATCTAAATCTCTAATGTCATTATAGTCTGAGCATGTAGTCAGTACATGCTTCCAGTCATCAGTCCCCATCCCACACCGACAGTCAGCTGTGTCGGTCAGGCCCCTAGCATGCAAGAATGCATTAGAGGTACCATGTCCCGTAAGTATGAACCCCAAATTTAAGCTGAAGCGAAAATCTGGGTGTTCCCGTACAAACGTCATGTTAGGTATAAAATTATAAGTCACCCTTCCCTTGTCACTGTTCATCTATCTTGTTTGCCACCTAACCTCAAGACACTCCTGTAGAGGTGACTTGATCCTAACACTCCCATTCGCAAGGTCAGAGGAAGAAATCCAATCATGTACAAGAAGTGGCAGTCCCTTCCTGATCCTAAAAGCGATACTGCGACGTATCACCTCCAGATCAAGGGGTGCCGCACCAGCGAGGACCTGCAATGCGTCTGTTGACACTGTACGACAAACTGGGATACATGCCAAGAGAGCAATTCTTTGACAAGTAAGAATCTTACGTCTGCCAACAACAGTCATCACCGCATCATACCAAACAGATGTACCATACGCTGCGCAAGCAACGAACAGTCCATCGTATATGGTATGAACGGCACGCCTGCTGAGGCCCCAATCATTCCTCAAAATGCGCCTGACCTTCCCAACGATCGAGATGAACATGGAAGCGCATGCGCTCCCCCATAGCTATTCCAAGATACCAGACCTCAGTCACATACCTAATGCAATTGTCACCAAATCTAATGCTTGGGTGTCGCGCGTGTGATAATCTACCCTTGAGTAGCATCATCACCGTCTTATCAGTCGCAACATCTACACCAACTTGTGTACCCGAATCACAGACAATACGGATAGCCTCATCATCCCTTCTCTACAGCTCAGCGCGAGACTGGCCTTCGATAAGGATGAGTAGGTCATCCGCATACGCACACAGCTTGAATGTCAGCCCGAGCTGACGCAACAGGGTGTCCATCATGAGGTTCCAAATGAATGGACCACAGATGGAGCCCTGCGGACAGCCCCGAGCAACCTCCATCCAGACCGTGTCATTGGATCCAATAACACAGGCTTTTCTTTCCTTAAAATAGCTATACCATACGTTCAACTCGCGACAGCCAATCTCAACAACCTTTAAAGGACACTATCCCATAAGAGATAATCAAAGGCGCCCTTGAAGTCGATGAAAAGACCAAGCACATACTTTGACCTAGATTGCTCAACCGCTCCCTTAACATGTAGCCAAGCGTCTTCTACGCGCTTGCCTTCTCTAAAACCAAATTGGTAACATGAAAGGCCAACGCTGTAGCATTCCTGAAGCCTGTACACCATGATTCTTTCAAGTACTTTTCCAAATACCGGCAAGAGACTGATGCCCCGATAAGAGCGAGGATTACTCCTCTCTCTATCAGGCGACTTCAGAAGGACCACAACGCGAGCTGATTTCCATGCCTTCGGGAATACAACTCTATACAACTCTAATTATACCTAGATACACTTACATCAATACTAGTAGATTGTTTTTCGTCAACGCAATTAATTTGTGGAATTCCTTACCAATGACTATTAAAAACATTTCGAGAAAGAGCAGTTTTAAGATGTCACTTTTTGACTATATGTCCTCAAATATTAAAAAAAAAAAAAAAAAAAAAAAAAACATTTATATTACTTTTATTTTTTAAATTTTATTTTAGAAATTTTGTGTGAAATATAATTATTGCCTTTTTGTGTATTAGTTATATACTTTATAAAAAATTGCACTATAATTTAGAGAATACTAATGACCAATTTAATTTGTGTATATCCTACTGAGCTATAAAAGAATAACATTCTTAAAGCTCTTGTAAGCAAATAAATAAATAAATAGCCCTGCTGGATACACTTCCCAAAGATTGTTTCCAGGTATTCCGGAATGGCCTGCCAGATGTTTTTACACATCTCTCCAGTCAAACCGTCAATACCCGGCGACTTCCTACTCTTAACCTTACAAGAACAGTCTTCAATGTCCGCTCTTTCCAAGGTAGGAGGATCGATTATTTCCACCGGAGGAGGAGAATAACCGATTGACTCCGCCCTAGGGAAGAAAACCCCCAATAATGCGTGCAGTCTCTCCAAGAAGACAACGTAGTGTTGCCAACCTGGAGGCTCGAATAGTCAACCTGCTTCTTTCTACCCCTGCAGATACGGTAAACCTTACCCCAGGGGTCATCTCTATTGTCCCGTACGAAACTCCTCCATTCGTCCTCGACAGTCACAATTTTGAGCTTGTACGTCTTAAAGCTGCGAAGGTAGTCTGCTTTGCGCTGAGCTAGGTCTTCAACATTGGCACGCCTTCCCCTTTGGAAATACTTCCGCAGGCGTCGAACATGCCGCCGCATCATCTCCAGCTCACGGGTCCACCATTTGACCCTCTTAAGCCTAGTCCTACGACCTCTTAAGCCTAGAACTAGTTGCGCATCATTTACTTGGCCAACTAGCTCTTCTATCTTAGCAACCTGGTCGTCAATGGTTAGTAGCCTAAAGTCAGCAAGTGGCACCGATGGCAATGCCTCCCTAACACAATTCCGATAATGGTCCCAGTTAGCGTCGCGAATGTGCCATCGTTTAACGCCCATAGTCTCCCTAGTTCGTCGTTGATAAGTAATCGTAATCTTAATAAGATTATGATCACTTATCCCCCAATTGTCACACACCCTCCACCTATAGTCAAAAGCAGTCATTGCTGCCCCACTTGCAGCCATCACGTCAATGTCACTGACGCCACTCGGCCCATCGAAGGTATATAACTCACTCGGCTCGTTGAGGACATTCACCTCTTTGTACAGCATCCATGAGCTTAGCATCTCGCCTCGCATATTTTTCTGATAGCCAGACAACTTACTGAACCACATGCGAGAAGATGCATTTGCGTCTAGGCCATATACTCTAGATAGGGCTCCAAGGGGTCGCCAAACCTACAGTAGATGCTAGCCAGGTACATCCTCCCAAACCGCCCCTCTGCAAGAATGCAGACCCCCCATTGGCTACTACTAAGTACGGTGCAGTCTATGTCACTGTCCCTTACTACAATAAATACGCGCATACCCCCCGGAATTCCCCTAACACAACCATCTCGAGTATTCTGCTCCTGAATCAACTCCAAGCTAGCGTCCAATTGACACATAGCCTGCCCCAACTCACACATAACACCAAACGACCTCTGACAGTTAAGTTGCAAGAGGTGCAACATTTCTAATGCCTAGCGTTCGCCCTGGCAACCATAGCCGCATATGTCGGGCCCTTGAAAGCTCAATTACGGCATCGCGGCAGGTTCTGGCATTGTGAGGACATATGTCCACCTTGCCCACACACCCTGCAGACATCCTCCCTCATACGGCAATCCCGAACACGGTGGTCAAAACCAAGGCAGCGGTAGCACACTGGTATGGCACACTGGTATGGCCTCCTGAAACTAAACCACTTTATATACGCGCGCCCCACCGACAATAAAAGGTTCATAGCCTTCTCACCACCCTCGAGAACCACGTTGGTTTGACCACCGTTGCCGGCCTTCCAGGGACTACTAACTAGGCGAATACTCTTTTTGAAATTATCAGCAGTCATCTTACCCTTTAAATTCATCTCATACAGCTCGGACATAAATTCATCCGGAGAAATCTCGGTATGAACACCACGCACCACTACCCTGGGGCCCAACTTATAGTTGACCGACACTTCCTCAAATTTCTTGTTCGCAGCAATCTTCTGCCTCTCTACCACTGACGCAGTGCGAATAACAGCTCCGCCACTGCGTAGAGGCCTCACATCGTGGACCCTGACCCCAAGAGTAGGTCCGACCTGTTCGACGACCTTACTGACCACCTCCTTCGACGTTGCACCTCCCTTACCACGAACAACAACAGACCACGTTTCCACCGGCTTCGGCACAGAAACCGGAGCAGAAACGGGGCCAACAGCAGGGACCGCAGACAGGAGCAGGCTTAACAGCCGACGCCCGTGAAACGACCCCCGAAGAAAAACCTGGCGACTGCAAAACGTCCAGTCGCCCCTTCAATCGCTCGTTCTCTACCAGGAGCTTCATGACAAGCTCCTCGTACATGCCAGCCTGCTCCACTACTCTTCTGGTAACGTCAGAGCCCAAACCGGAACCAAACACGACATCATAGAATGCGTCAGTCACCTCCCTCATCTTCACGACCGTTACGCTCTCACCCACATTGCCAGCAGAAGTCGAAGCCCCAACAATACGGCGTCGAAGACGGCTCTCCCTACTCCCAGGCGAGCCTGGAGCAGCAGCAGCGACAGCAGTGGTAACAACAGCAGCAGTAGAAGACCCATCGGTCCTATACCTTTTGCTCCCCGAAACATCAACATCACCTTCAGACGTGGAGCTACTTCCCAGCTCGCTCTCAATCCGGTGATTCCAATTTCAATTTGGTGATTCCAAAAACTCAGAGACCTTCTAATCTCCCTGCGCCGCCTTAAAGTTGATATCGCTCTTATTCCAGGTTTGAGCAATCCTAATTATAGGTTACTTGTCCCCAATACAAGTGATAAGGTAAGAACCTGTATTTTAGCTAGTAGTAAGTTGGATTTGTTAATCACTCCTTCCTTTGACCTTGGGATCGAACTGATGCTGTCATTTGTGTGCATGCCGTATGAAGCTGCAGCTCCTCCTGCACTTTTGGTGGGGCATGCAAAAAGGGAAAAATGTCGTCTCGTCTTGGGTTGTGATGCCAATGCTCATCACACTCAATGGGGAAGTGCGGACATAAATATTAGGGGGAGGCGATTTTGGATTTAATTATTCTTAATGCGCTTAATACAAGTATCGTGTTAGGGAAGATGTAATTGATATTACGCTTTCTAACATGGAGTCTGTGATTAGGGACTGGAGGGTTTCAGATGAGCATTCCTTCTTGAATCACTAACTGATAACCTTCAGTGTTAATCTAGTGGCTTTCAGAAGCCTTATAGGAATCCGACAAGAGCCGACTGGATCAAATTTGAGAAGGCTGTGGAGGAGCTCTTAGGGGTCATTCCACTCCTGGCATCAATGATTGAGTTGGATCTTCGACGGACATTTTGTTGCTTGTTACAGAGAAGCCTCTTACTTACCCGGGAAAGAGGAGCCAGCCAGCCTGGTGGAACGCGAAACTTTAAAAACTTCGCTGCTGTACTAGGAGGCTCTTTAATAAGGCTAAAAGGTCGGGCGAAGGTGTTGACTGATCTGCATATGTATCCAGTTTTAATGAATATAAGAGAAATTCAGCGGTCAAAAATAACCACCTGGCTGAGTTTCTGCGAAAGCATCGTGGGTGTTGATGATGTGGCTAATTTTCATAGTATGTTGTCTAAGGACCCAAAAATCATAGGCTTCGTCCAAAAGAACGATGGCGCGTGGACACCTGGTGGACGTGTATATACTTGACAGTTGGAAAGATGTGCTTGTAGTGTTTATACTGAAAGCCGGTAAATCCAGTAACGTCGGTCCTAAGGATTATAGACCGACATCGCTTTCATCCTTTCTTTTGGAAATTTGGAGAGACTTAACACACTATATTTGAGATCAAACACAGGCCGGTTTCTGTTGAGTACGTTGCAAAGTACCTCTTCATGATGTAACAATATTTTTGAGGCGAATTTGACTAGGGGTGAGTACACTTTGTTAGCCTTCTTATATATATAGGGGACTTTTAACATTGGTACCATATCTTCAATTGAAGATTCACTTAGGGATATACATGTCCCAATTTTCTGTTACGGTTTATCGCTCACATGGGTAATAGACTAATCCGATCGAATCTGGGTGGATGTTCTATCGTTAAACGTGGAACCAAAGGTACTCGACAGGGGGCGATTGTGTGCTCCAAAAATATCATACTGACGATTTGACGATTTATGCCCTTATTTTGACGATTTTTAGAAATTAAAAAATTACGTAATTTTCTTTACTTTTGTACATTAAAGCCACTTTAAGCTTTGTATTTACTTTGAAATTTTTACTTTTTCAAATTTAGTTTAGTAATAACAAGAAGTAAAGTATTATATTTTTAAATTATTTACGAACAAAAAATGCTAAATAACATAAATAAAAGCGCCAATAAGTAAAGAAATTTAAAAAAAAAAATGGTCAGGTATTTAAAGAAAAATGGTAAGTCCTGCAAATATCTTCAAATACCCTAACATTACCCAGCATATAATAAGCAATACTAAGAATTTTGAAATAAGATTGACACTCGTAGTGGAGCATAATTTACCATTTGCGGTTGCAGACCATTTGGAAAGTTTCGAATATAGATTCTAATATCACTATAGGAAAACCAAAGTCAAGTGCCATTACCAACAAAAAAAATTTTCGACCAACAGCGAATAGCCGCTACTTATGCAGTGCATTGTGTTGAAGCTAGGAAAATATATTATGGGAAGGAGAAAAGAGGGAGAAGTATTTGTGGACACTAGATTTGAAACCTTTTATGACACGAGCGATAGGAAAGACCTCTGCAAGTAGGGAAAACGAAAGAAGAACGAATTTTGTCTGTAACGCATAGTGCAATCCACTAGCCAATCGACCACAAACGGAGATGCTCGCAGAGAAACACGCGTGTTATATGATTCTCGGGAACAAGTCCTTTATTTCGCTCGAGCAAAATCCGTTGTAGTGCCAATAGAACAGTGAAACACAAGCCACATTACAACGATGCTCTAATAAATCAATGAAGTTGGATACCAAACCCTCTCCAGTACGCGATCGAGAAGTTTCAAAATAGACGTTGAGGCACCGGCCCATATATGACAGTTGTTATCTATTCTTGGTCGGATATAAGTGGTGTAAATAATAAGAAGATCAGATGAAGTGAAATATTTCCTGCACCGTCTTAAGAAGACAAGGCACTAAAAAATGTATCGGTTCCAGCGAACATCACACAGGATTTTTTTAAAAACCTTTTAATTTATTTACTTATTTTTTTTTTTGACGATTTTCTGACGATTTTCTGACGATTTCAATGAACGTCTTTGACGATTTTGACGATTTTTTTTCTAATATACGACGATTTGGTGCTTTATCTATCTGGCAGCTATGGGCGTGGGGTCTATTTTCCCCTCTCTTATGGTTCCTGGCGGTTAATGTTGGTTTAAGGCGTCTAAAAAGTAGGGGTTTTAAAGTTGCCGCATAGGCCGCTCAAGTGGTTATAATGGCAGGTGGCAAATTTTTGCCAACGCTGGGGAAACTGTTTTTAATAGGACTTTCCAACAAAAAATCTTGGATAAGGTTCAGCGGATTGCCTTCCAGACTCCGCTTGATTTGTATGTCAAGCAGTGTGCCGCACGCATTGCCATACGTCTGAGGGAATCGTGCTGCTGGAAACAGCACTCAATAGGACACTCTGGAATTCTGAACGTCGTATTTCCTGAGGAGAAGTACGGACCTTTAGAAAAAGCCACCGACTATGTTGTGCCAGAGGCTATGTTTCTACCTGGTTTGAGGATACTTACACCGGATAGGGCACTATGGAATAGTGGGGCACTCCAGGGGCAGAGAAGTATGTCCATCTTCACAGATGGGTGGAAGTTAGGTGGATGCACAGAAGCTGGGGTTTTCTGTAAGGATCTCGGTCTTGAACTTCACTTTAGGTTAAAGGGTAACTTTAGCGTGTTTCAAGCGGAGATCTTGAAGGCTATTGAGGCCATAGCAACTAGGCCCACTTCATATTCGGAATCTTATATGATCTTCGTTGACAGTCAGGCGGCCCGAAGGGTCATTGCGTCGGTCTGGTGTAAATCGCGGCTTGTTCATGAGTGCAGAGTCTTTAACCGTTCGAGTGCTATGGGTTTGGAGTAAATTAATTGAAAATTGCTATGAGAAATTAAGAAAAAATATTTTTTTATTCATAACATTACAAATATTAGCATAAAACTAAAAAAAAATTGCAAAACAGTACACACCGCGCAGTATTCCTCACTAACTGAAAGCCAAACTCTGACTGACGCAATCGTCGCTAAATCGACGAACCGCGATTTTGGCGCATTACCTATTCGTAGCTATAGCGACGATTCGCACTCAAACGGTTAAGGACCTTTGGACCAGCTCGAATCCGTCTATGCTGGTTTCCGGGACATAGCGGTATACTCGATAGTGAGACGGCGGATGCTCTCGCTGGATTAGGTTCACTTTCTGAGGGCAGTTTCATAGCTGGTCCTGATCCCTCAATTTGCCTCCTCACTGAGAGGGGAAGAGCAGAGGGGTTGGGGGGTGGATCGAGATGTTATGTGTCTATAACCTGCTATAGCACAGGTTTGCTGCTCGGCATAGATAAGGCCAGTCCGAGGTTAGTTATTGGTTTCATTACAGAGCACTGCGAGATTAGATCGTTTACAAGGATCTGAAATAAATCCCAGCCGAACTATCGCAGGGTATGTTGCGATGAGGAGTTAGAAACTATAGAGTGCTCAGTAGGTTGAGATTGAGAACCCTGGGCAAGGGGTTCTTCGAAGGTTTGGACTCTTTGTCGAGAGCCGACATTAAAGCCCTCCATAGGTTCATAAATAGGTTGAACTGGTTGAGAAGAGCTGGGACATCAAGGTTGTAGTCGCGCTCTTTTGTGTGTTTGTGGTCCATTTTTCCTCCGTTTCTCACCTCTTCTCATTTTCCAATTTCCCTATATCCTTCACTATCCTCTGTCTTTTCTAGGGCGAATTTACGATGGGGTCACACTGTATTATACTTGTCCCAATGACAAGTACAAGTCCTCAAACCTAACCGAACCTAACCTACATACATACAATAAAAGATATGGAATTAGAAGGGATATGAATCATTTCATACTAGTAAAAATAACGGACTTTGCATCACCCGCTTTTTTAAAGTTTACACTACTCAGACGTTTTATAACAACAACTTCATGATAATGATAATAGTACTCGTATACGTTTAGCTATAAAAGGGAAGAAATTATAAGAGTTAAATGTTGAATTATTGGCGAAATAAGTTTTTCTATCAGAAAAATTTGCATTTTTGCCTATTGCATAATTATAGCATTATACGTTCAGAGAAGCAACAGTTATACTTTTATTAATTAGAGTTGCTTAAACATCAAGTGATGTTTAAAATATTCAAAATTTGGTGTTAAAGAATATGCCTCTCAGCAAGTGCTATTGAAAGAAAAATGAAAAATATTACAATAAATACTATTGAAAATTTCAACAACAAAAGACACACACTGTACGGTACACATAATTATACAAACAATTACATAATGTTAAGCATGAGAATGTATGAAAAGGGAACAAAACAAAGATCAAAAATCCAACAACAACATTTTAATAGATAGATCGCGAAGTTGCCTGAATAAAAGAGTAATAAATTAGCAGTCAGTCATAAATTGGCAGTCAGTGACAAGATGTAAGACTGTGATTAACAACTGAGAGTTGTATTAAACAGAGCGTGTTAAGCACTGGTATTGAACGCCGAAACTTTTAGCTTTGTTAAAAAAGATCCTATATAAAACTTACAGAGCAATGTTATCAGTAGAAGTGTGTTGCTATTTAAATAGATAAAGGATTCATTTAAATAAAGAAACAAATAACGATCAGAAGTACAGAATTTCCTTTAGTTTGATATGTACTGCACCCCACGATAAACAAACTTTTGTAAAATTTAAAAACAACAATACACTATTTTTGAAAAAAAAAAAAAAATTTTATCTGCCTAAAATCCATAAATTGGGGTTGTGATATAATTATGCAAGACTTTTTAAATTAATACGTAAAATAAAGATATTTGATATGTAATAAGTTTTATTGCGTCCAGTAATGTTCCACTTGCTAATTTATATGTTCATACGTCAAGCAAATAGAGAATCATAAAAGACGAAATAAATTTCGTAAAGTAATTTCGATTTATTTTAATTGTTATTTTTCTATGAGTTGTAAAAACCTATTTTTTTTTTAATAAAAATAATAAAATGTATAATTAAAGAAATTTAAAATTATTTACCAATATTGCTTCTTTAGAATATAGCTCAGCATCACAGTTATCGCATAAATATATATCAAAAGGGGCTGGTTCCACCATTTGTTGCAAAACATTGGGTCCATTGTAAAGATTTTCTTTCGGTTTTTGCTGCAGAAGACATTTGCGAAGTCGCTGAGGTTGATCGTACGACTATAAATAAACGTTAAAAATTTTAAAGTTACTTCTAGATTGTAATTTGCTAAATATTTGGTGTAAACTCAATGTCAAATATAAACTACATTTTCATTTCGTATTTATGTAATTATTTATTATTGTTTATTAATACCATTTTATTCCAAACATTTTAATATGTGAAAAATGTAAACTAAATATAACGGCCATTATTGGCTTTCAAGTTGGATATAGTAAAAGGTAACTTTAGCTAAAGTGAATTTTAAAGTCACCTTAAACATTTTTTCGATTTACACGTTAAAATCCTACCTTTAGTTAACTTATAATAATGGCCCTAAATGTATTAATAATATTAAAATTGTACAAAACATTGTTAAGTCTATAACCCTGTGTACACTAGCAAGTTGTTTGTGGAAATTGCTTCCAGAAGTTTTTGTCATGTAAACCCGTGTTAGAAGTCGGAATCGGCGAAATCACGATTTGCAGAAATTACTTGCAGTAATTAGATACAAACATGTTTGTTTCTCGCTGCACGACTTGCTGTCAACTGCAAGTGTTTTTTGAAAACATGAAGCAGAAGTCGGGTAAAAGTTTTATTGGTTTCTCTTGTTTGAATTCTTCTTAAAATTGAAGAAAAATTAAAAAAAAAATCGTTTGGAGTAATGACAAAACTCATTTGATTGGTTGGTGGAAAAAAACATAAGGATGTCCTGAATTATGGGACACGTTTTCAAAACATAAAAGTACTATTTTTTGCCCATTTTTTCTCCCTTTGTCCCTTTTTTTCTTCCCTTTTGGTTAAAATTTTGAAAAGATTTATAGCCTATAACCTGCACCGACAAAAGCTCGATCTATATCCCAAATTTCAAGAAAATCGGTCCAGGCGTTCAGGCGTGATTGGCTAACAAATTGAGTGAATTATGTGGTTCAATTGGTAACATTTTCCTTTCTGGTGTCCCTTCTGAGCGCCACTTTCCTTGATTTTCGGATACAGGAGAATCAAATATCATATTGAGAATTGTGGCTTAACAGACAATTATGCAGTTATGCGCAAATTACCTTTACAAATATATATTTTTTTTTTGTGGACGTAAAATTCAAACACGAACTGCAATTTGTCCAAAAAAAATTTTCAACCAAATTTCTAGACTTAGAACGATGATAATTGAAAAGACGATTTTACACTGGTTGGCGCTTGCAAGGGAATGCCATCATAATATACTTTTTAAGAGGAAATGTGTTATTTGCAACAATAACGGAGGGAGTTGGAATAGTTCTAGCAGAAAACGACCGTGGAGAAGGCAAATGCAAAGTATTTTGTTCAAGGCATTTCGACAATTCACAATTGCGATATACTCCCGCATCCGAAATTCTACCATTAAACCCCACATTAAGGTAAATTATCTCATAATTAGGCGCAATTACCGCCAACTGTACGATACTGTGTGTGCCTTCATAATTAAAGTAAACACTGCCTTCTTTTTTTTTTGGTGAATGTATCACCACTCGATTACATTGATTGTGTGTAAAAATGTCTCCAATTTCTTCCAGCAAGTTCGTCGTAATGACTTCTGCGAACTACATCTGGAAGTAAAATACCGCAAATTTCGATTTGATTCTTAACACTTTAGCACATACTTGCAGAAATTCTTGTGCATGTGACGTTCTAGTGTACTCGCGGTTCTACTTTAGAATTGTTGTTTAATTTATTCTCTTATTTTCTGTAAAGTAAAATTTTTGATTCTAATTTATTTTTATTTCGTTATTATGAAGTTACCAAAAAAAAATGAAGAAAAAGTTATGATAATACTATTGAGAAAACTTAGTAATTTAGCTTTATGGTGTTTTCTTTTCTACCAAAAAATGTGCATTGTGCATGTGCAAAATGCAATTTTGTGTTTGTTTCTTAAAAATGTTTCGCCCTCAAAAAGGGTGGTATGTTTTATTCTAAATAATTCGCACTTGCCAATGGTGGAGGGCATTGCATTTTATGCCCTGTATAAATCGAGAGTGCTGATAATGCCGTGTAAAGCAGATGACTTTTGTTTATTTATAGGGATACCAGATGAAATTTAAAAAAAGTCGCATGGTATCTTTATCCAATTTTGAAGTTAATTTTTTCATTGTTTTGTGGAGTAACATTAAGGAAACATTACATTATTAAAGATACATGGTCAGTAATTTAAAAAATTTGTATTCAATATTAGAACAGGGTTAAAAAACTTTTTTGGTTATAAAAAACAGCGCTCAAAAAATTAAGTCGAAAATTTAGCTATCTGGCAACACCTTTCTCATATTTACATATTTTATTGAAAACAAATCAAAAAATACAACATGTTTTTAAATTAAATTTTTAAATATGGATATTGCTGCATCTATTTTATTTGCGAAAATTTAAATAAATCAGTTATTAGATTCATCTTCGTCATCTTTTGAACAAATTGGCATTTCCTCATTCATTTTCTTAATAAGAGGTAAACACAGGGCATACCCTTTTTTAAAATTTGTGTTTTGTTCTTCTCAAGACACACTTTCAGCGATAAAGACACCGTCACCATGGTCGTCGAGATGAACTCGATGACCATCTGGATCACGTCATCGTATCTGGCGCATGACTATGGGCTCTCTCCCCCTCAGGAGCCCATCGGTCGACTAGTGGCAGATGCGAGACTGCGCGGAGTTCCGGTCATCATCGGTGCGGATGCCAACTCCCACCACACGATGTGGGGCAGTTCCGGTACCAACGAACGGGGTGAGTGCCTCTTTGATTTTATTATGAGTAATAACCTAGTCATAGCAAATCGGGGCGATGAACCAACCTTCCTTACTTCAAACAGAAAGGAGGTGTTGGACGTTACTCTGGTCAGCTCCGATTTCTCTACTAACCTTAAGGACTGGTTTGTATCTCAGGAATGCTCCTTTTCGGACCATAGATACATTACCTTCACTATCGACACGAACGAGTCTCCCCCTGCCATGACCCCTCCGGTCAACAGGAGGAACACGAATTGGACCATTTTTAGAGAGAAACTGCGTAGCAGCCTTCCCTCTACCCCCCCGACTATAACGACCCGTTTCGACGTGGATAGGGCTGCGGACACACTGTCAACCGCGCTTAGGGCGGCAGCCACATCCTCCGTCAAACCCGCTGCCCATAGGGGCAAACGAAAACCGCCCTGGTGGAGCCAAGAGATCGATGATCTACACCGATCTTGTGGCAGGCTCTTTAATAGGGCGAAGGCGACAGGCGAATGGTCAATCTACAAGGCCAAAAAGAGGGAACTTAAATACGCTATAAGGCGAGCGAAGAGGGCCTCGTGGAGGAACTACTGCGCCAGAGTAGAATCCTCTGCCGAAACGGGCCGTCTCCGTAAAATTCTAAGTTCCACTCACAAATCCCTTGACTGTATCCGACGGACTGACGGATGCTGGACTACGTCCAGTTTGGAGACGCTTGAGCTTCTCCTTGACACTCACTTTCCAGGTAGTGCCACCCTGGGTGGTCAGGCCTTTTATCAGGTCAACGAACCACTGTCTGGAAACTGTTCCCCCCTGACTCTCACCCTTGGCCAAGTGCAGTGGGCTGTTAGGTCTTTCGAACCATTCAAGTCACCAGGACCGGATGGTATTATCCCGGGTGACATTCAACATGGGGAGGAGATAATCCTCCCTTGGTTGCTTGCCATCTACAATGCTAGTCTTAGGCTCCTTTATATCCCTTGGAGCTGGAGAATATCTAGGGTGATTTTCATTCCCAAAGCTGGGAAACCGTCCCATACTGGGGCGAATGACTATAGACCCATAAGTCTGTGTTCCTTTCTTTTGAAGACACTGGAAAGAGTCCTTGATGTTCATATTAGGGCCTCGATTGATCCAGCGCTTCTATCCGCTTCCCAACATGCGTATACGAGAGGTAAATCAGTGGAGACTGCACTTCACTCCCTTATCTCTCGGGTGGAAAAGTCCATGCACGTTAAGGAATACACTTTGGCCATTTTTCTGGATATTGAGGGCGCATTTAATAACGTCGACCCGGACGCTATCCTTAGGGCTCTTGGTTCTCTGAACTTGGGACAGAATCTGGTCAGGTTCATCGAGCTTCTCCTCAAGTCGAGGATAGTAACCTCCACAGTGGGGGCCACTAATTGTCAGAGAATGGTTCGTAGGGGCACACCGCAAGGCGGTGTTCTATCACCACTTCTCTGGAACCTTGCAGTCAACTCTCTCTTGAGAGGGCTGGAACACTCTGGCAACGAAGTCATAGCTTACGCTGACGACATTGCCATTGCTGCGTCGGGAATTTGTCCGCAGACACTGTCGGATAAGTTGAACTTGGCGCTGTCAATCGTACTGGACTGGTGTAGGGATTTTGGACTGTCTATCAACCCCTCTAAGACCGACACGATCCTTTTTACGAGGAAATATAAAGTTCCGACCTTCTCTCTTCCCATGATACGTGGGACCAGACTTACGTTGAGTCCCGAGGTTAAATATCTGGGCCTGATCCTCGATCCCAAACTCAACTGGAGGGCGAATCTGGCTGCTAGGGCACGCAAGGCGGCGTGTGCTGCTTACTCCTGCAGTAGAGCGGTCGGAACCAGATGGGGTCTTCGCCCAAGGATCATGCGTTGGATATATTCTACGGTCATCGAACCCAACCTCTTATACGGCGTTGCTTTCTGGTGGACTGCTCTGGACAGACAACACAACGTCAGACTCCTTGACAAGGTCAGAAGGTCTGCCGCCATTTACATAACTGGTGCTCTACGCACCACCCCCACGAAAGCCTTGTTCGCGATGCTCAACTGGCTTCCTACTGTGCTTCTCGCTAAGCAGGCGGCCAAGTTTACTGCGACTAGACTTAATGCTTTGTCTCGCTGGCACATTATACCTTCTGGACACTCCACTATTCTGGAGGTTGATCCGGTGGCCCCTGCGAACATGGACTATATCACTGCTGAATATTGTCTTGACAGATGTTTCCACTCTCTGATTCCGAATAGGAATGACTGGAATCCTAATACGGTCATCCCCCCGGAAGTCCTGGATATATATACCGACGGCTCTAAAATCGACAATGGTGTTGGAGGCGGTATCTACTCTGGGAAACTGAACCTGAATATTTCTCTCCGTCTGCCGGACTACTGCAGCGTGTTTCAGGCGGAGGTGATGGCGATCTACCGAGCCGCTCAATGGATCCTCGTCAACGATGCTCCTTTCACTCGCGTCTCGGTCTTCTCTGACAGTCAGGCCGCGATAAAGTCTCTATCGGGTTTCGTGATTAACTCTAGGATCGTTAGGGAATGTCGTCGCTGTCTAGACCTTCTTTCGGGGCGCTTCACCAGTGTCTCTTTGGTGTGGGTCCCCGGGCATAGTGAAATTCCGGGTAACTGCAGAGCCGACGAGCTCGCCAGAGCTGGTGCGCTCCTGCCGGAATCCTCTTCTGTTGAATTGGGTATACCACTTGCCTCGGTCAAACTGACCATTGCGCGGAAATTCTTTCGAGACGCCAACCTATCCTGGGTCAACGAGGAGTCCTGCTCCACCGCTAGGCTCACCTGGCCCTTGATGGATAAAAGGCGTACCAACCAATTACTTGGCCTTGGTCGTGACGTCATCTCGACTACGGTGGCCGTGCTTACGGGTCATTGCGTCATGGGCAGACACGCGGAAAGAATGAGGCTCCCTTTTAACGATTTCTGTCGTGGATGCAGGTCCTCTGAGGAGGAGGAGACTGTTATTCACTTTCTTTGTCAGTGCCCGTCTCTTGCTAGGTGTAGATATAGGTTATTTGGCTCCCCATTCCTTGTTAGCTTAACGGAGCTATCATCCATTGATATCAAGGATATAGCTTCGTTCATCAAACTTTCTGGCTGGTTTTCCAGTGCGGGGTAGTCGTGCTTCCGTTGTGCAGCCCTTGCGCTGACCAACTTCTTCCTTTTCCCTGATTGTGGAGGAACTTGGTCAGTACAGGGACTGCGTTCACCCGTGGCATCACAACGGGCCGCTATGCGTGCTCAAGTGAGCTTTGTGACATCAGAGCTACCACTCCGACCTAACCTAACCTCTTCTCAAATAAAAAATTACATTACAACAGGGTTGGTCAGCAATTTTTTAATGTACCTTGTAAGAGGGTGACATTTTCTTTGTAGAAAAGAAAACACCATTATAATTATGAAACACTGAATAGTTGGTTATGTAAAAAATTTACAGGACAACAGTAATAAAGTATACAGACATAGTATTCCCTAAAAGTGCATACAAAGGTAAATAAAGAACCTAATCGATTAATGTAATATTTTAAGAAATATAAAAAAAAATTTAAATAGACTTATAAATACAAGACGCTCTTGTTTTACCATGCACGTAAAAATTGAATAAAAAAATTACTTTTTATTACAAGGAAATAGAATTTAATGTCTAAACGTAAAAATGTGGAAAGGTTGAGGAGTTACCTACAAGAATTTTACTGTATTAGGATTTGGTATCAAATCCAATATATGTATTACTTTTGAAGGAACACATCGATTTTATATGGAATAATATATTGTTACGAAAATGGAAATGGTGTTTTGCTTTTACATCGTTTAACATTAAAATTATAAACAAAAGCTACAAAAACAAAAACAATGAACTTATTTACGTGATTAACAAGTAAACAAAAATGCAACAAGAATAAATGTAAACATGTTTAAATTTATAGACATTTAGAGATGGTGAAGTCATTTGCCTTCAAGAGCATTAATCAGACTGTTTACCCTGCGATATAAAAGGCAAGACAAAGCAGGCAACGGGGTTAGTAAAAATTCAGTCAGTCTTGTGTGAAGACGCGCGGTGTTTGCACAGCATAATCGTGGTTTGAAGATCTCCTTTATAAAGATCTGTCGAACAATTATCTTGTGATTTGTTATTGTCAAAAGAGTGTAAAGAAGAATAACAAACAAAGCAATTGTTGTTGTTTGCATCAAGTTGTGAACAGTGTCACACAGAATTCTGCGAACAATAAAGAATTTAATTAAAACTAAACAAAATTTTATTTTTATTTGCAATCTACGAACTCATATTTTAAACGTTTTTAAAAACATAACAATTGGCGTCAGAAGTGGGATTGCAAAATTAAAAAAAAAAATAAATAGAACAAAAATTAAAATGAAACTCTCCAAACTAAGAGTAGAACGGCTCAAACAAGAATTGAGTAAATTAGAGCTGACAACAACGGGCACGAAGAATGAACGCCAAAGGCGGTTAAGGGAAGAACTTCGGCATCGTGACATTGATGTCGATACTTACGACTTGGAAGACGAGGAGGAACGAGAGTTACAAGCCCCTGCAACCCCCAACGGTATTGACATAAATTCCTTGCTAGCCGCTATGATGGAACAAATGCAAATAGAAAACCAAAAGCTATTTGCTGATGCACAAAAAGCTTCTAGAGCCGAAAATCAAAAAATGCAAGAAGCAGTTATGACAAAAATGGAGAATAGAGACCGACCGACTTATGTATTTCCTGCAGCTTGCCTGTTGTCGCTTCAAGCTTGTTTTCAATAAAAGATACATAAGTCGGTCAGCTAAAGAATTACTAGTGTCGAGGAAAAAGTGTCAAATTTAGAAAAAACCGTTGACACGAAAGTGATTAATTTGTAAAAGACCGCCGACGGAAAACTCGTTATGATAGAGAAGAAGATCAACAACCTCCAGAGCCAGCGACCGGAACCAGTACGAATCGTATCAGAAGGTACCGGCAGGATAAAACAACCTTGCTTTGATGGTAGCTCACCCCTATCTGTATTTAAATTCCAATTCGAGACAATAGCCAGCAGAAACGAATGAAGAAAAGGCTTTGGAGATAATTTTGGCGGTAATTTTGGTCGCAGCCGAGATTCTAGAAACCGTGCCAGCCAGCTGCAGAAACAACTACAACGGCTTAATGGTGCCGTTACAGCGTGTATTCGGCGACGAGCACAAACGAGAACTGTACCGCATGGAATTAAGGTGCCGTGCGCAAAAGGCTAATGAGTCGCTTCAAGCCTTTGCAATGGAGATCGAGAAATTAGTGCAACTTACATACCCAGGAGAAAACCACCCACTTATAGATAATTTTAAAAACGAGGCGTTTGTTAATAGTATACGCGACCCTGACATCAAACTAGCGGTGTGTTCTACGCAGAAGACAACCTTTGCAGAGACCGTGGCTTTCGCACCAGCCCAGGAGACCGCTCGCACGATTTCTAGACCACAAGTAAGCAAAGTGCGAAAAATGGAAGTCGTGGATGCTGAAGCAAGTTTTGGAAGAAACCGGGCAAAAGGCAAAACTTAAATGTTTTAACTGTTGAAAGAGCAGTCATTTCCAAAGAAACTACAAAGCGCCAAGCAAAAGATCAAGATCCGTCTCACCAGCAATGAATAATAAACGAACTACCAACCATCTTCACATGAGTCTCCGTTAAACTAAAACGAGTGAGCACTGAGGGGCAAGTGCTGGCTCCCACAAGCGAGGGCCCCACAATCTCCATATCACTGATGCATCAAAACAACGATCTTAGAGCGTGCGGGTACACAAATTGCAGACAACACACCTTCACTATAGACACCGGTGCGACGCATTCTATCCTCAGACCAGATATAGTGAAGGGGAAATGTGAGGTACTTAGTAATAATATAAGACTACGGACAGCTACTGGAGAGTCTGTTACTGTCCACGGAAAAGCAGAGGCGAAGCTGACTATAACCAACATCAGTGTAAGCCACTTCTTTATTGTTGCCTATATTGTGGCCTAGGTTATCATTGGTGCCGATTTTGTGGTAGCCTATGGCATCAATTTGAATATGGGGCAACATATAATGAGTTAGCGAAATGTGGAGATACCTCTTGACGTGGGATACAAGCATTAAGTGCATGCCAGAAGGTTAGTTGCTATCGAACAACAAAAATCACCATCTCAAAGTGAATCGTTGATATGGGCGCGTGTGGAGGGAGATTGTGAGGAAAACCGCTTGTGCGTTGTTGAACTAACAGAAATTCAGACGGATTTGTTATCAGCAAAGGCCCTCGTTAAATCTACCGAACAGAGAATAGTCCCGATGGGAGTGCCAAATCTATCAGGCCATGAAAAAGTCATCTGTAAAAACTCAGAGGTGGGTCAATGTGCTTCAGTAGAGGCGGTAATAAACAGCGAACAATCGCCGGAACCTGCCGAAATGTAAGCCAAGGACCAACAGGAATTTGGTGTAAATATGGACAAATGGGTAGGAAATAAAGCAAACAGCTGCTAAGAGGTACGCTTGCGCTTTCGCCACGAACAATAAAAGTCAAGGTAGAACAGCCATGGTCAAACATGAAAATGATACTGGCGAAGCGTAAGGAGGTTAAAGAGCTAGTCGATGAAATGAAGAGGGGTGAAATTGAATCATCATCGGGTCCGTGGGGCTCACCTGTAGTCTTAGTCAAAAAGAAAGATGGCAGTACAAGATTCTGCGTAGACTACAGGAAGCTGAATGATGTCACTAAAAAGGACAGTTACCCGCTACCGAGAATTGATGACACGCTAGCCGGAACGAAGTGATCTCTACATTGGACCTGCATTGGCAGGTGGAGATTGCAGACAAGGACAAGGATAAAACTGCATTCAGTGCGAACGGCGGCTTATGGCAGTTAAAGTTATGCCATTCGGGCTCTGTAATGCTCCGGCAACATTCGAGCGGCTTATGGAACGTGTACTAAAGGGACTGCATTGGAAGACCTACCTGGTGTACCTCGATGACGTAGTAGTGATGGGCAGAACTTTCAATGAACACCTCAAGAACCTGGCAGAAGTTCTGCAACGAATATCAGTGGCTGGACTAAAATTAAGCGTAAAGAATTGTCATTCTTCCAAAAACAAGTGAAATATTTGGGGCATCTTGTTACAGCAGATGGCATACCCACGGATGAAGATAAAATACTACCAGTAAAGGACTGACTTCGTCCCCAGAATCTTCATGAATCACGCAGTTTTTTGGGACTATGTACGTATTACAGAGGCTTTGCGCCTAACTTTGCTAGCGTGGCTGCAAGCTTACATGAGCTCACCAAGAAATCAAGTGTATCAATGGGGTGAGTCACAAGAAAGGGCGTTCCAGACACTAAAAGACCTATTGTGTGCTGCACCAGTTTTGGCGTATCCAGTCCCAGGGGAAAAATTCATTTTGGACAGTGATGCTAGCGGATATGGTATTGGTGGTGTACTTTCCCAAGTGATCAATGGTACAGAGAAAGTCGTAGGCTACTATAGTCGCACACTGTCAAAGCCTGAACGGAACTATTGTGTGACCCGACGTGAGTGCATAAAACATTACCATAAGTACATGTATGGCCAACATTTTCTGCTAAAGACTGATCATTCCGCACTGAAATGACTCCTGCAATTTAAGAAGCCTGAAGGACAATTAGCACGTTGGATTGAGCGCCTCTAGAGTTATGACTTGTAATTTGGAGTGTAAACATTGTGTGAAGGCTGAGGAGAAGGAATCCATCATTGATATCCGGCTAACGCAGATCGATGCCAACGAAGACTGGTCTGAAGCAAAAAGAAGTGACTCAATATTGGCGAAGATTATAGCAGCTAAGAGGACAAACGGCCTACCCGAAATGAAATATCAGCAGAAGGTCCTCTTATAAAAGCTTATTGGCGCAATGGGACAGTTTAAAATTGATAAACGGGCGCTTATATCGTCATTGGGGAAGCGCTGATAGCAAGACCTCATTTAACCTAATAGTAGTGCCTTCCTCCAAAATGAAGGAAGTCTTAAATGAGTTCCATAATGGAGCTAGCGGAGGACACATTGGGTTGACAAAGACGCTGGAAAGACTAAAACAACGTTTTTATTGGGTTGGATGTCAGCAAGCAGTAGCGGATCGGATAGCAAACTGTACCCAGTATATTGCAGCTAAAGGTCCAGTAATAAGCCGAGGTCAGTTGCAACAATATAACACGGGCGCACCTTTTGAGCGGATAGCGATGGACATAGCAGGCCCTTTTCCTGTCAGCAATGCCGAAAACCGATATGTTCTCGTTGTGATGGATTATTTCAGCAAATGGCTGGAAGTGTATGCCATACCCAATCAAGAGGCGAATACAATAGTAAATGTTTTTGTGAACAACTGGGTATGCCGCTACCAATTCCGATCAAGGCAGAAATTTCGAGTCAGCCGTATTCAAGGAAATGTGCGAGGTACGCGGTATTAAGAAGACTCGAACGACACCGCTTCACCCACAGTCTGACGGAATGGTAGAACGGTCTAATCGGACCCTGGAGGAATACTTGCGAAGAGCACTGAGCGAGCAACAGAAGGATTGTGACGAACACATTCTGAGGTTTCTACTGGCGTACCGATCTGCGATCCATGATTCAACATATAGATCACCCGCCAAGGTTATTTTTGGGACTGAAATAAACCGGCCCGGTGACTTACAATTACAGCCCGCCACAGAGAGGGATGCCACATACGCGGGAAAACAGGAAAGTCTAAACGAACTTAATGAACTTGTGCGCACACGTATAAAAATGGTCAGCGATAGAATGAAAACCAGGTATGATCGTGCAGCAAAAAACAACATGTTTACATTTATAAGGATTTCGAGAAGGCGAAGTCATTTGCCTTCAAGAGCATTAATCAGACTGTTTACCCTGCGATATAAAAGGCTAGGCAAAGCAGGCAACGAGTCAATAAAAAAGTTCAGTCGGTCTAGTGTGAAGACGCGGTGTTTGAAGAGAATAATCGTGGTTTGAAGATCTCCGTTATAAAGATCTGTCGAACAATTATCTAGTGATTTGTTATTGTTTATGCAAAAGAGTGCAAAGAGGAATAACAAACAAAGCAATTGTTTTTGTTGTGAACAGTGGCACACAGAATTGTGCGAACAATAAAGAATTTGATTAAAAGTAAACACAAATTTATTTTTATTTGCAATCTACGAGCTCATGTTTTAAACGTTTTTAAAAGGTAAAAACGTAACAATATGTATTCATTATGATTCTAGTAGGGCAATAATTAAGTTGTTATCGCCATAATTCATGCATAATGCAATATGATCGCTGATCAAGTGTATAACGAAATTTTCTATTCTACTAACTTTAGCTTTTTTGACAAAATTTTGTTCTGTATATATTATATGGAGATTGATTAATATTGGAGTACATACAGTGTGAATTGGAAAATCACAAAGTGTTTTTTATTCGATAATAGGTAGAGTAAACAAAAAACAGTCAGTTAATTCAATTAGCTGAAATGCATTAAAAAATAAATGTCATTAAAAGAAAAATATGGAATAAATCCGATTGTTCGGACTTACTGTTTAACGTCGACTTCGAACGACAGATTTGAGGAACTTTTCATAGGAATTTTATTTATTGTCGAAGTTTTTGCCGGAAAACTGTTGACAGGAAGACGCTAAAAGAAATATTTTTTATATTTCGTTTTGTACGAGATGTCAGAGATGAGATTTGAACTTATAAACTCTGGTATAGTAAATCAACTCACTACCTACTAGAGAAACTAGGTCGCAATCCTGACTAAAAGGGTAAGAATTGAGTAAGAAATAATTACAAATAGTGATGCCATTCATTCAAAATACTTCGCCATTTCCAACACCTCCTCTCGAAGTAGACAGAACTATAACATTAATGACCAGCGGCATTGTTCACACCAAGAGCTGCAATACAAGTAGTATCTTTCGGAGCGTAAGGTATTAAAACCGTAACCGGTTGCTAACTTTTGGGCACTTTGGCTATCATTATATGATTCCGTATTCCGTAGAATTTTGTGATGAAGAGACACATTGTTATCTTCGTAAACATATACATATGTATCCCAGGATTAAAAAATTGTTTTGCGTTAATTAAATGTTAATTGTTCTACTTTCTTCAGAAATCGTCTCGTACCAAAAATGCTATGTGATGAGCAAATTACAAGATTTTCTGGACGTGCAGCCAAGCATAATCAGCTGGGACCAAATTAGCTGGATTGGTTTCAGATATCGAAATCTATGTTGATACATACACGGTCATGGCATAGACTCACGTGAGTAACTAATGGTTTACCATCGAAGTGGAAAGCGTCTGATAAGAGTTTTCCCTAATTTTTTTTCCTTGGTTGTGGTTAATTGTTGGATGTATCAGAGAGGTGGACAGCAGAGGTCAGCAACGAGTATTCAAAACGATGAGTAGATTCGAGTCATACTTATTATTTCTGAGACTTATACGCATTCATACTTATTTTAATATGATACTCATACTACTCATACTCAAAGTTGGAAGTACTCGTCGTATTCATACTTAACAATACGCATGATCTTATTGACTTCGACTCGTCTCTACTTAACATTTACACGAAGCACAAAATAAGTATGATTCGCGTACGAACACTACTATACTCACAAGAAGATTGTGTGTATGCTTTGCTTGTTGTCTTTGTCTTTCCTTTCTTCTTTGTTTGTATATGCAACAATAACAAAGGCTGTAAATTTTGATGAATGATTCGAGCCACTCGAGTCACTTATAAGTATTATAAGTATTTTTCTAAATTTATGAATCAGAATGAGTAGGCGTATGAATCAAACACATTTCGAATGTTGTGAGTTTGATGTCAACGTTGTACTCATACTCATTGTAACCTATACTTATAAATTAATGCTGTAGCGAGTACGAATGAATCAGAGTAGTTGAATTTCAATTCTGTTGATTCACTCATACTCAAAATTGCATGAGTGCTTATGAGTAGCGGAAAAACGATTCATTGCTGATCTCTGGTGGACAGCCTCTGCCTAAAAATGCCTCTGCATAGATTTAGCCATTTTGATTATTTTTCTGTTCTTGCGTTCGGCAACACCTTTTTGTTGAGATGTTGTTCAGAAGGTGTCACTGACGACAGCATGTATGCCCTTGCCTTTTAATCGTATTGTTGCCATTTGGTGCGTTCCGCAGCCTCAGATCCTGGAGGCATTTCTTTTGTCATACATACATTGGCGCTCAAATCTTTCTTTATTAGAATAGTTTTCGCCTAAAAATTCCAAGGATCGCACTACGTTCAGAAGTTGTATACGCGACATTTCAATTAATTGTATATTTCCTCCCCACGAAATAATATTTATTTTGACCGTCCTCCACTTTAAAATCAATGAAACGTATGCGAGCAAGATTTTTCATAACCTTGTTGTAATAATTGAATTCTTTATTCGCAGTAAAGTTAACTCATTCGAAAGATTTAATTGACAACAGAAGTGAAGCCGCATCCCTCACTTATCTGTCATTCGATTAAAATCTGGGGGACATTGTGGCCGATGCATCATATCTATAATTTGTGATATAAACCGATTCTTTGAGTAAGAATTGTTGTAAATTGCTACGTTGTTCTCTTGAAATATAATTTTTGCTGTGGAGATTTGTGATCAAAATGGCACTAAACTAAAACGTATAAATAAAATATTCATATTAATATATGTTTCGACCAGGTCTTTTCGTTGTTCACAACAGATCAATAATTATTTTCTGGATTAATTTCTAAATCAAATATTTTTTAATCACTCTCTATTTTTGAAGTTGAACTATTAGATTTATTTACACTATAATTACTATTATCATCGTTCTGAGTATGGGGAATTTTATTTCATGATTTATTTATTTATTTAGGAGTATTCATAATACTTTAAACATCTTTAAAAATAAAATTATTTTACTAAATAATATTCATATCATTACTTCTTACTAATTGAACAGTATTTCTTTTGTATAAATTAAAATTTGTTTCTGCTTTTATAAATTCAGGTAGCATATTGAAAAGTTTAAGTCCTTTGAAAAAAAGTGACCTCTGCATGGATGTTGTTGTCGCCATTGGTAAACGGAAATCTTCAGTGTTTCGCAGGTGGTATTGTTGAACATCTCTTACATATCCAAGTCGTTCGGTTAGATAACTAGGCGCTTTTCCCATTTTCATTTTTTGAATAAATTGTAAGGTGTTAAGAACGAGTCTCTGTTGGATATTTAATCATTTTAGTGTGTCCAACATCAGTTGAATTGGAGTGTATCTGTTAGATTTAAGTATTGATCTCATGACCTTATTTTGTAATTTTTGTTGTCTTTCTATTTGTGTTGTCGAGCAGCAGGTATATAAAATTGTAGATCCGAATTCAAAGTGAGGTTTTATCATTGTATTATATATGTATGTATATTGATTGCAGTCATTATTGATATTTTATTTCTAATCCATTTTAGGAATCCAATTTTTTTGCCAATTTTTTTGAATATATAATCAATGTGTTCATTTAATTTTAAGTCCTTATCGATTATAAACCCGAGGTATTTTATTCCATTAACTTTTTCAATTTAATTACTGAATCATCGTTCATGTTAATTTGAAGTAGCATAGTTTTGCTTTCATTTACATACATAACATTCATAATTGGTCATTACAACCCTTCAGTCAGGATTATTGACCTAGTTTCTCACACCATTATGTTGTGTGTGTTAATTTTATACATAAGTGGCGGGACCTACAGTTTAAAGTCGACTCCGAACGACAGATTTTTTGAGAAACTTTTCATGGCAATTTATTTACTCTCAGAGTTTTTGCCAGAAATCTGCTTAGAGGAAATCGCCGAAGAAATACTTTTTGTATTTTTGTTTTGATGTCTGGCCTGGGGCTCGAACCCTGGCTTTACGTCTAATAAGCCAACACACTACCTACTAGACTACGGCGACTTTCATTTAACTTAAGTTTATTCATCTTTAGCCAATAACACAGCCCTGCACTAGGACTTTTTTTGTGCAAATAAAATGGCTCCAGGTGTTTCCGAAGGCATTTTGCGCGGTCAAAAATTTCCATCACGTCAGGTTTTCGAGAAAAATGGGGTTGAAACCCCTAAAAATAGCGTTTTTGGCCATTTTTGAAAAATTGTAGAGCTAAACACTAACGTGCTAGAACCATCGCTATTTTCAGAAATTGACAATTGATCTTTGCTCTTTAAAATGAGCCCAACGCCAAATTGCTTGCATGCACCCTTAAAGTAGGGGGTGGGTTTTTTGTCAAGGGGTCCAAGAGAAAAAGATACACATTACGGAGGTCCTTAAAAATTAATCAGATTTACTTGAAAATTGTTACTCAGAGGTTTTTGGGGTCGCTGATTACAGATATCTTCATTCAGATTTAAAAAATTCAAAATGGCGGATCCAATTTTTAATTTCCTGAGTCGTTATTGCACGGAATTTAAATCTATTTGTTATCACAGGTAAATTGTTTATATATTGCACATTAATTGACTTAATACTATTTACAAAGTAATTATTAAATTCGAGTTGCTATTTGATGGTCGTCATTCTTATATTATATTCCATAAAATATCACATTTTTTATTACAGTTTTATTTTATTTTAAGTACTCATTTTTAATGAGTTTGATGAAGAGTGTACTTCTCTTTTTTACGTTTTTTGAAATATAAAAAAAATTAATGAATAAATATCCGAAAAAAAAATAAAACTAAAAACGACGATGTAAAATATTAAAGCAATAAAAATTTACAATGTAAGAATAATATGAACACAGGCTAGAAGTTTTTTGAACATCAATCTCTCAGGCAAAACCTCTGAGGTAGGGTTGCCAGCCTGGCTGGACTTGGCTGGATTGTACAGCTTTTTGATGCTTGTCCAGCTAAAATTTGTCCAGCTTTTTTTGTTTTGTCCAGCTTTTTAAAACCCAATGTCCAGCTTTTTGCGAATCGGAATCTGGCAAGCCTACTCTGAGGCCAAATAAAATTGGGAGTCTACTTTAAACAGTAGGTCCCGACACGCATGGATAAAATTAACACCCACAACAACGGTGTTGTGAGAAACTAGGTAGAATCCTGACTGACCAACCATTGACCGATTAAGTAAGTAATCTTGATTAAAGTTTTGGTCTGATTTAGCAGCATGTATTAGCAGCATATATAACAACTTTGGAGTTATTGTTCAAAATAAATTACATTATTTAAAAGAAACTTCTGTAGTTAGATTTATTTACAAACATAAGATGTGTAACTTACCATATTCTCGTTCCGAAAGGTAACTAACAGTTTATTACTTCTTCGGTCAAATAATGATGTAGTTGAATTATAATTATTAATAAATCTTAGACTTGCATGTTCATATGAAGACAAATCATTACAAAACCTTAGTAGAAATACACTTTTATGAAACTGGTAGCATATTAAAACGATCTCTTTTAATTTTTCAATCCAATTCTACAAAAACAAAAATTTCACTTATTACCAGATTAACAATGTTAACAATATCTTATACCTACCCCAACAAATTTTCTAGGTTTGCTGAAAGGAATATTAAAAGGTACATCTTCTGGCCACCACTCTGGTTCACTACAATCGAATTGGCCTTGCAAATTAATATGGCCGAGGGAACATTGCACCATGAAAGGTATAAATTTTTCTAACTGTGATGCTGTTATTTTATCCAAAGACGTTGGATATCCGCTAGCGAAAAGTAATGGCAGATTTGATATCATATTGTTCTGTTGAATCTCTTCTTTTTCATCCATTTCTGAGAAACTAAAAAATATAAGAATAAAAAATTTGCCAAATTATAACGAAGGTAGTTGAAATAATAAATATATTTAGAATCTTAAATTGTTAATTATTTTTATGAATATGATATAAGTTATGAGGACGAAATTACAATCTATGATCTTGTAATTTCTGAACGGTGTTTTTCTTAAATGAATTTGTGAAGATACGTCCATGACATAAAGACATGTATGTGACTTTCTATTTTTCTGCGATGTTTGCTTAAAATGAGAGTTCTAAATTAAATAAGTTGTTAAAGCATACCAAATTTTTAAATTGAATATTCTAAATTGCACATTCTAAATTTTAAAGATTTCTTTTAAAGATTTATTTCTTCTTCAAAGTTAAGTGTAAACAAAGCAGTAGAATGCTTTTGCATTACCCGGCAGTTAGAAATCTACTGTGAATGTCAGAATAAGGCTATACCATCATTTTCTTTAATTATGTTTTCATTTATTCAATATAATTGAAATAAGACTAGTAATTCTGCTATCTTCGATATTTATATTTGTATGTATCGATGATAACCCAAGATTTTACGAGGCAGAGGATTCGAGTTCAAGTATTTTGTTGAATATTTAGCTGTTGAATATTTAATGAAAGTACACCCGAGTAACTATATAGCCTAACTTGGACGCTTATTTAGTGGGTCTCAATCAGAGATCAGCAATGAGTATTCAAAAGGATGAGTAGATTCGAGTCATATTCATAATTTCTGATACTTATACGCATTCATACTTATTTATTATCATACTCATACTACTCATATTCAAAGTTTGAAATACTCATCGTACTCATACTTAACAATACGCATGATGGTGTAGATTTCCACTCTCCATGACTCAACATATACACGAAGCATAAAATAAGTATGACTCGCGTACGAACACCACAATACTCACACACAATCGTCCTTTTTCCCTAGATTTTTATAGAACAAACTATGGTTGTAATTTTCCTTTTCGTAGATTATGTAATGATTTTAACATGTATTATGATTTTATTGATTTTAATTGTACTGTTTATAATATTAAACGTAGCTTATATTCTGCCATTAATTTTTAAATTATTATAGAAAAATATATTCTCGTTCTTGTCTTAGGTAGTTATGGTTTATTGTTGCTTTATTCAGCTTGTGATTAAGTTCTGTAGCTGATTTATGTTGTCGTTGCCTTTACTTTTCCCTAACCCGCTATAGTCCGGACTGTAGTGTGTACGTGTCCCTACGTAATGGGACGAGCCCTCCGCGGTCGGGTGAGGGTGGGTTAGTGTGAGGCCGGGGACGTTCGATAAAAAAAAAAAAAAAAAAAAAAGAAGGTTGTGTGTTCGCTTTGCTTGCTGTCTTTGTCTTTTCTTTCTTTTTTCTTTCTTCATTTTTTGTAAATGCAACAACAACTAAGACTGTAAATTTTGATGAATGATTCGAATCTCTTGAATCATTTATGAGTATTACAAGTATTTTTCTAAATTTATGATTTTATTATTATTATTATTATTATTTCTTTATTAGTATTAAAAAATACTTTTTTAAAAAGCAATTGTACTACATTCCATCACATAAAAATTTTTAATATTACATATTTTCACTAATTATATTTACAAAAACAATATTTTTCTTATATATCATAAAATTACGTATTATCACATGTTATGCTTACAAAAAAAAAGCAATATGTTTCTTAAATATATAAAAACTAGCAGATTGTACCCGGCGTTGCGCGGGTTATGTAGTTTGGATTAGTTTAAAAAATTAAAAAAAATTATTGGGTAATTTTTGCATTAAAAATAACAATAAATAAAAAACCGGTTTATCGGTTTCGAAACCGGTTTTGAAACCGGTTTCTTAAAAAATGCAATTTTTCAAATTATTCGGAAACCGGTTTAACAAACAACCCAGTTTTTTGAATACTCTAAGTCCTAAATATAAATGCACTCAATTTGCCCGTTTTTCGCCCCTTTCCCCATTTTTGGACCCCTTTTGGTTCAACTTTTGGAACGGAACACCTCCAATAGCTATTTGGGAAACTTAACCAAGCTAAATCGTAAAAAAATACCTTTAAAACAGATAAAATACAGCATTTATGCATAAAGTACTAATTTTTGCCCATTTTTTCTCCCCTTTGACCCATTTTTTCCCCCTTTTGGTCAAAATTTTGAAAAGATTTATTGCCTATAACCTGCACCGACAAAAGTTCGATCAATATCCCAAATTTCAAGAAAATCGGTCCAGGCGTTCAGGCGTGATTGGCTATACACTCAATTTGCCCGTTTTTGGCCCCTTTCCCCCTTTTTGGACCCCTTTTGGTTCAACTCTTGAAACGGAACACCTCCAATAGCTATTTGGGAAACTTAACCAAGCTAAATCGTAAAAAATTACCTATAAAACAGATAAAATACAGATTTTATGCATAAAAGTACTAATTTTTGCCCATTTTTTTCCCTTTGTCCCATTTTTTTCCCCCTTTTGGTCAAAATTTTGAAAAGATTTATAGCCTATAACCTGCACCGGCAATGGCTCGATCTATATCCCAAATTTCAAGAAAATCGGTCCAGGCGTTCAGGCGTGATTGGCTAACAAACAAACCAACAAACAAACAAACAAACAAACAAAAAAACAGACTTACAGAAAGATTTATAATATATATTAGGATTACGTTCCATTTTCACATTATTTGGAAGGGAGTTGTATAGTTGAAAACCCTTATAAAATAGTGACCGCTGCATTGCTGATGATGATACCCTTTCTATTCTAAAATGTTCCGCATTTCTAAGGTGGTATGGTTGAGATTCCCTCACGTACGATACTTGCTCTGTTAGGTATTCTGGTGCTTCACCGTTTTTAATTCTGTGGATGAAATTTAGAGTGTTAAATTTAAGCCGCTGTTCTACATTTAACCATTTAAGAGATTCAAGCATGAAGTGGATCGACGTATATCTCTTGACTTTAAGTATGATTCTCATTGCCCTGTTTTGTAATTTTTGTAATCTTTCGATTTGATGAGCTGTGCAACATGTTAATAATATTGTCGAACCGTATTCGAAATGAGGCTTTATTATTGTATTATATATATTAACCGCCGTTAACATTGAGACTTTGTTTCTTATTCTTCTAAAAAAACTAATCTTTTTTCCGATCTTCTTACAAATGTAGTCAATGTGATTTTTAAATTTTAAGTTTTTATCAATAATAAAGCCTAAATATTTTATTTCGTTCACTTTTTCTATTATTTGATTATTTATTTTAAAAGTTATATTGCTGTCAAAATTTACCTCCATTTAATTTAAGTTTATTCATTTTTAGCCATATA